>OZ020501.1:13182870-14382870 GCA_963971365.1 Lasioglossum villosulum | reverse complement strand
TAAGGATTGCCCTTGGTTATCGTAGAAGTACCCCCCTTAATGTGATGATAGCAGAATCTAAATTGATGCTTCTATCAGATAGGGCAGCTTTTTTATGCGAATGTTATCTTGCTAAAATTGTCTCTAACAACAGCTCCAATATGTTAAATACTCTTACTAAATATTTTAACCTACCTGGAAGGTTGAACTCTAGATTTAAAAACAAATTTTTTGATACATGCATTAACTCTCTTCCTGAATTAAAAGATAAAATAATCTCAAACAATAACTTCAACTTATACTATCATGACTATGATACTCAGGTGACATCTATTCCAGTCAACACAACCCTGGGTTTTGAACTCAGACATTCAGCTGACCCCAACCTCCAAATTAAACAGGTTCTAACTGACTGTGCTTCCACGGCCATTTTCACCGACGGTAGCAAAATTGATAACGCAGCGTCTGTTGGCTGCGCCTGTATTTGCTATGATTTAAACATTCGCATTAAAAAAAGTATTGACCGCAATGCGTCGATCTTTACAGCGGAATGCTTGGCCCTGTGTGATGCAATGGATATTGCTATTCAGCATAGAAATCACTCATTTATTGTTTTTACTGATTCTTTGAGTGCCTTGCTCAGTTTAAACTCCACTAGTCTATCAATCAAAACAAATCCCTTCATTTTTGACATCAAGAAGAAATATGTAAATTTTTGTCAGGATAATTCGAAAAGTATCAAATTTTTCTGGATTCCCTCCCACATCGGTGTGTATGGAAACGAAGACGCCGACTCCTTTGCAAAATCTGCTACATCTGCAAATGTAGTGGACATACCCCAAGTACCTTTCACTGATTTTACCTGTCAACTCAAGCTAAAAGGTAACTTCAACACTCGCTCTACTATCACCGAGCAAGGCACCCTCAAGGGGATTCATTATTTTCAAAAATTTTTTAACTCTAGGCAATCTCCTTGGTTTACTCAAGATGTTTCCTTAAAAAGATGCTTTATATCCACTGTTAATCGTATCAGGGCCAATCATTACAACTTAGCTGCCTCTCTTCATCGTGTAAATATTATTGATGATCCTAGTTGTAAGTGCAACTCAGCTTCTGAGGATTTGGATCACGTTTTGTGGCAGTGTTGTTTATATGAATACCAAAGAATTAAACTTATAAATAATTTACGTAAAATTAAGTTTTTCTTACCATTAAAAGCGGATCTCTTTTTTGCAGAACCAAATGTCAAAGCCTGTGAATATATTTTTCAGTTTCTTAATGATTGTGATCTGCATCTCTAGTGGTTAGTCATATTGTAAATGTACTCAAACTGTATAACTAGTGTATTTTTGTTAAAGCCGAAATAAACCAAAAATAGGTTTCAGTGGCTAAATAAAAAAAAAAAAAATATCAGATTCGTAATGAGCGATTATGAAGCAGCCGCAGTTACAACTCTAAATGAGGTATTTCCTAATGCTCATGTATACGGTTGCTGGTTCCATTTTTGTCAGGTTTGTGATACTGTTTGAAGTTACATGTTATCATATATATTACAATATTGTCTATATATAGAAAACTACATTTTTTGTCATACATATATTGCAGGCTATTCTTAGAAAGTGGCGCAAACTTGGTCTGACTAATGCACCTAATACTGTTGTGTTTATGACTATGTCTCTGGCATTAGTACCTGAAAAAAGATTTGAAGAAGCCCTATTAATTATCCAAAAAGAGGCGGACAATATTGCAAACAATTTTCCCAATGTCCTTTTGTTTATGACATACATGCGAACTAATTGGTTGAAAATGGCATCGCAAGTAAGTGTGTACAATTGCCCAGTACGCACTAACAATATTGCCGAGTCTTTCCACAACATTGCTGGTCAAAAGTTAGGAAAGCAGAACATAAACGTTTGGGCATTTCTGGGTATAGTATTATTTAATTTTTTTGGCGGCGGTTTAGTGTAGTGACACCGCCTGCGGTGGTGGGTGTTAGGCGCGTATGGTGCAGGGGGAGGAGGATAATACGAAACCGAAAGAATTATTTTGTGGAAATGAACGGTTACTGTGTGTGTGTGTGCGTGCGTGTGGCCGCAGGTGTTTGGTCGAGGTGTCCTAGATCATCCCTCACTGTATGTATTATAGTTAAATGTTATTTAACTATAATTAAATTATTAAATTTTAGAAAAAATAAGAGATTTGCTTATGGATCAAGAATTAGATTTGAATCGTCTACAAAATGGTGTAGCATCTCGAAGACCACGTAATCCTAAAAATATTAGTCGAAGGAAAAAAATTGCTAAAGCTCAAAATGATTTTGATACTGGAAGGTTAGTGTATCACTCTTTCTATTTATAATTATTTTTATTGCATCTGTTTTTAAATTTATATGATTTTGTAGATTATCTCTAGAGGAGTTTTTAAATATATTCCATCATAAAGGCACAATTTTTGAAATCAATAAAATCACTGCATTTGCAGGTAAATATGTATTTAGAATTCTAAAGTTTCCGAATATAATTAAAATGTAATAGAAATAGAATTAAAATATTTTTTTGGACAGATGAAGATGTTAATGACAAAATTGCTGATGCTAACTGTTTTGCCAAAACAACTTATAATCCTATAGAAACTGGTAAATAAATAAATTTTATATTATGTAGTACGTATTATCGATTGTAAATGTGATATATATAAGATTTGTTGTTAAAGATGAACTAGGATCGATGCAAGCAAAAACGTTACCAGGTGCGACTCCGGCATCATTGAATTCCTCGACAATACAGGATGAGACAGTGTCAGGTTATCTCCATTCCACATATTAATCCCGATTTTTCTGTTTCGTTATTATTAATACAATAAGGTGTCAAAACCAATTTTGACCGAGGTGTATCGAAAAATCAAATTTTTCATATAACCAAGTAGTATGGATAATTGATTGAATATTTTTTTTAGATATTTGTATTGTTGAAATACTCAATGATAGTTTTTGGGAATGCCAACAAGAAGATACTAATCATCGAGAAGATAGTAGTAACCACAAATTAGGATTTTGCAAAATCTGTTTTATTAAGAAAGCAACAGAAGTTTGCTTTCCATGTGGGCACCTTGCATGCTGCAGAAAATGCATCATGCAACCAGAATGCAATAGATGCCCCACATGCAATGTTAATTTTACCGCACATGTGACGCTCCGCGAACCTTGAAATTTTAATATAAATATTATACAAAATAAAATAATCTACTATTAAAATTTAATTGAATCCCTCAATAAAATTAAATTTTGTATATTGTTTGGGATTGGCTGAGCGTGTCGGCAGCGTGAACGCGCCGATTTACTGCGTCGCCTCGCTATTGGCGGATTCACGCGTAACAGCGAAATAGAGAGTCGATAAGCAGCTCGGAGTAGCTTAGACCAGCACCGTCGGACCTCGATTACGATCGATTATCGACCCCAAAAAGGGGATTACTATTGGCGGATCGCTCTATCTATCTGCCAATCACTAGTTCGACGGTGACGGTAAACTGCCAGCTGTTCGACTCCGATCTCAACGTTCGTTAATCGTTCTCGCTCGATCAGAAAACGTCACGCGTCTCTTGACCGGTTTTCGCAAGTAAGTCGATTCGATATCGGGATTCACTGATTCTCTACAAGTGAATGTATCTCTAATTAACAAGTGAAAACTCATTTTGTTCGCATCTAACGCTCTTTATTAAACAGATCTAGCCAAACCAAGTTGGTGTTTTGGCCAGGTTACAAATCTCATTGTACATAGTTTCCGTTAAAAGTTAGAACGAACCCTAGATGGGGAAATAAAGTTTATTTCTAAGTCATACAACAAATCTCATTTGCCTATTGAAAAGATAATAATATAATACTGTATCCCAGATAGCCAAATGCCTCGAATCTGCCGAGGGCAGTTATGACCGTGAGGGCTCGTAAAATTCCCTCGGTAGAAACACGGTACAGCAAAGTTCTGATTCTTGTTTAGGGGGTGTTTCTTGGAGCAAACAGGAATCGCAAGCTAGACTTGCTTTTCTGATTTACTGCTGGGTCTACTACTCCGATCGCGCCGAGCGAGACTACAATAGAGCAACGGTGTCGGCAACGGCTACCCTCAGCGTGCGGCCGCAGCGTGTGGCCGTCGCCGACACAGTTTAAAGGCCGACGTGTTCTCACAATGTAAGGCCAATTCAAAATGCTTTATTTTTCATTATTTTTTATGTGACTTTCACTGACTTGTTTCTGGTATTATTCTGATTAAAACAAGACCAAACACGATATAATTTGGCCCATATTTATTCTACATGTGAGAAGCATAATTTATAATTCATCATACATTCAACTTATGAAATAGCATATGTTTAAATAAACAACGGAGGAACGCGACTCTTTCTTTTCTATACAAAACGTTCACAGTCGATTAAACCAATAAATACAATTGAAATTATATCGTGTTTGGTCTTGTTTTAATCAGAAAAATGCCAGAAATACGTTTTAAAAGTCCCATAAAAAAATAATGATTATTAAGAAGTTTGAACATTCGATTCATTGAGTCAATGTAGTGGTGGTCACACCGATATACCCGAGCCGACGACAATAGTCGCCGTCCTGCGGCGCGGGACTGCGTTGACAGGCAGTGGAGTGAGTAGGCCTGAACAAGAATCGGGACCTCCCAAACTGAACAGGAATCGGAACTTTGCTGTACAAGCTGTCCTCGGCACGTCCAAGCAACGTTCGGCCCGTAAAAATCCCGATACCTGCCCTCGGCACGCCGCACAGTGGGCCAGATTGGCTCGGTAGCTGTTCATGAGCTAAAAAATGAAAGTCCTCATATCGATTTTTAACCAATGCACAGTGATTCTTAAATGTCCATTACATTCGAAAACGATAATATTAATTAAAGTTATTAAAAACTCTTGTTATAATAAGCGTTCAAAGATCAAACTTTTTCAGATACGATTTATCACCGAAAAAATTCCGTTTCTTCATGACGATGTCCTGGAAAACCTACTGAGGATTAAGTGCCCACATTTTTTTTTTATGAATAATGTATATCTATGTTGAGAACGCCCCAGGAACTAAACGTTAATGTTCATAATTTATTATTTAAAAAAATGTTTAGTCAGCTAAGGAAAATTGTCATAGTCTTTCACCTTTGACAAGGAATAAGTTAAAAGTTTGGAAGAATTTGGTGCTCTAACAAAGTGGAGCATTTTCAGCAAAGTTTCCTCTAAAAGATCCCGTAAAATTCACGTCCCCCCTCGGACCACCCCGGAAATTATGACGGTTTGAAGCGTCGCGTGACACGCGCTCAGTGATGAGTTCGATCGAAATCGTGGCCAAAATAGGAAGAAGTACGACAATTTCCGGTGGTGTGACAAAAAAATGTTTCCTACAAAAAATAATCAGTAATCTGTACTCTACAAATCTCAATACAAAAAATTTAAAGAATTTTTTTTTTTAAATAAAAAATTGAGGTCGCGTTGATTATTTATTTATCACGATATATTTTTTATTTAATAACATTATAGCTGACGTCAAGACGAATCCAACGACCTATTTATTGTGGCCTTTAAGTTTTGAAATAATGGTAAAATAGGCCTGAACAGCAAGTTTTCAATTATTATTTATTATTCATACGATTTTTCAGACATTTCCGGTGGTGTGACAAAAAAATGTTTCGTACAAAAAGTAATCAGTAGTTAGTTTTCTACAAATTCCAATATAAAAAATTTAAAGAATTTTTTTTTTAAATAAAAAATTGAGGTCGCGTTGATTATTTATTTATCACGATATATTTTTTATTTAATAACATTATAGCTGACGTCAAGACGAATCCAACGACCTATTTATTGTGGCCTTTAAGTTTTGAAATAATGGTGAAATAGGCGTGAACAGCTACCGAGCCATTCTGGCCCACTGTGCGCCGTGCTCGATTTCTGCCCGAGGTTCGCTTAGGCTTTCTGGGATATTTTCAAAACAGATCTGCTACTCTTTAATATTAAATGTTTTCTAAAATTACACGCGGTAGGTTCCTCTTCGCGACTAGTTCCTTTACTGTAAAAGAAAAAAGATTGAATAAGAATTAAATACTTCTAACAATATACTACTCAAAAATTTCAAGGAAAACTGAATTGTGGCATACTTTTCATTTCAAATGTGATAAGACTATGAAAAAATCGTACGTCAACTTATAGGATACACTTCTCTTTACAAAGTTCTCTCAAAACAAGTAATTCCTAACATCTTGTAAGCTGCATATGATTGTTCAAATTTACGAAATTTTCACAGAAATTGGTAATTTTAATCTTTCTGGAAGAATGTGTAAGAAGCGGAATTTCCACGAGACCCGACGCCCTCAATGTGCGTCCTCAGGTAGCGGGTCCTTGCGCCCTCGCGGACTCTCCGTACCGTCGACTTGGGTCTTGTAGAAATTCGGGGTTTTACGGCTCTTCGCAAGGCTATTGAGACTGTCGCTAATAAAAAGTACGTCAACCCTAGCAGATGTCTTAATGACCCTGCCTGACAGTTTTCTCAAAAATAGCTTTTATTGTTGCCGAGTCCCAAAACCTCTCCAGCATCTGCACAGCAAATGTTATTTTATTTTATGAAGCTGGTCGCTACAAATGTAAAAGTAGAAATTCTACGCATTACTATTTGCAATATATACAATATATATATATATATATATATATATATATATATATATATATATATATATATATATATATATATATATATATATATATATATATATATATATATATATATATATATATATATATATATATATATATATATATATATATATATATATATATACAAAGACGAATCGGTGCCTCAAACCTATATCTAATAGTATACAAGAGAGAACAGTGTGGAGATTATGCGCACCGATTCGCATGCGATGGCAACCAGATGGCCAAAAAAGTAAATGTTTTCATCGATATTTAATTTTCCTCAAATTTTCTGATGTGTATCCAGATAGTTAATTTAGATCATACTTTTATCTTGTAATACTTTGTTCGTAGGTATTTTCCGCAATTGCACTTGTATTTTTTTAACTGTTTTCTGTTCAGGATATGTTCCTGGAGAACCTGCAAGGAAAAACAAAAACAATTTGACCATGTAGGTTTGTGCCCCTTTAATGTATCTTGGACAAATATAGACAAAAGAGGACCCAGCTCCGATAACCTTTATCTTCACATATGTTGTCAAGGTTAACATTCCGAACAACTGTTCCCTATACATGTACCCAGTTAGCCAAGCGGGCCTCTGGCAGAAATCGAGCAGGGCGTGCCGAGGTCAGGTATCGGGATTTTTACAGGCCGAACGCCGCTTGGACCTGCCGAGGGCAGCTTGTTGCGGGTTTGGGCGGAGGGCAGCTTGTACCGCGATTCTGCCGAGGGCACGTCCTCGAGCCCTCACGGTCATAACTTCCCCTCGGCAGATTCGAGGCATTTGGCTATCTGGGTACCTGTCGCTTGGTCTTAGTTTTAGAGATAATTGTAAAAACCTTGTTAAATTTAAATTATTGTAAACATTTTGTATACTTAGACAAGTAATCGGAAAGGAATGGTATGCGTTCCATGACTCACCCACCGCGTCCAGTAAGGGTCGAATTATATGGCGGACGACCCGAGCTGCGAGCGGACAACATCAGTCGAGCGGAGGACGCGCGGGAAATATCGCGGGGGCAAGACCCTATCTTTCGTTTGCAGGGGCAGAGCCCTATTTTCGGTTTTCGAGGATCCGCGCGTCACCGTAATTCTCACATCAACCTCGTGTCGTCCCACGGTGGGACGTCGCCAAGTGCTCGCGTCGCATTCGCGTAATTAGTGCCGGGAACGAGAAGTCAATTGTGTCACTAACGCTAACACCGCGTGCTGCCGGGTTCGACGCGATTCCGAAGAAGTCCAGAAGGACAAGGCGCGTGGGCGATCCCCATCCGTCGCCCAGAAATTGTGACGCGCCGGTTAACTTAGTTAAGGCAACGCGAATACATCATCTGTCGCCAATAAATTCATGTTAACCAAATTTCCGAGAGTGTTGATTTCGTGAGAAACCTTCCCGTCCCGGGGAACGCCTCGTATTCGTCCCGCGTAGTATCCTGGACCCGTTCGCGTAAAATCTGCGTCTGCTGCCGGTTGTTGCAAGCTCGCAAATGAATCCTTCGAGTCATCGCCGAGTGAGAATCGTTAACGTGGCGTCTTCCGTGCCTGGCGCCCAAAAATCCGCGTGTTTCGCGTGAAATCGACGAGCTTGCGAATAACTTTTGTCACGGGTGGACCGCGTTTCGCACGGCCGAACGCGGCCCGGCTTCTTAGCTTGTAAGTACCCAGTGTCGTCGGGGTTTCCGCCCTTCTGGCGGCGATTCTTTGCTAGACGACGTGACAATATATATTGTGACGTGGCAGGTTTTGCCGACGTCCTTCCGAACCCTTAACGAGGGACCGGGTCACCTCGAGCAGTGCCGAAACGAAAGGGCCGTTGCGATCGCTCTCCCTGGGAAAATCCGAGTACCAGTGGCAGAGTATTAACGCGTTTTAAACGTCGCGCTACTGAGCGCGACGCAAAGTTACAGTATCGTAGCCGGACTCCACGAAGGAACCCGGTACCTAATTCCGACAGCTAATTGGCGAAAATACCTCGCGACGAGGCACTCAAAGGACCTATCGCAGCACCGATGCCGTACCGAACATGTCGGGATTGGAGCGAGCCCAGGCCAGCAAGCCTGGAGGAGCAGACGAGGACCTCGTGAATCGGAGACGACCACCCCCTCCGTCCCGTCGGCCCCTCACCCGGAGTAGATCACGAGCAGACTACCGGACCGGCTCGTACCAACCTCGAGGCGCGCGGCGGAAAATCAGGGAACACCGTCTTCGGAGATCGACAAATTGCCGAAGACAAGGGGGCTCCCCAATTGAGAAGCGCCCCTGCCGCGAGAACCCCTGCGATAGGCCCGAGCGTCGCACCGTCGGAATTAGATGAGGGAGTAGGGAGACGCCCCACTTCCGCGTTCCCGAGCCGACGCGAAGTAGGTCACTGTGCCGCAGGACCACGCAGGACGTTGACGTATTTAGACGCCTTAACTATTGCATAACAGAATAGTACTTTGCACTGCCGTAATCAGAGGTGTCCTGTGACTGCCGATTTGGTAAGTGCCGGTCAGGTTTTGCGGTATAAATTGTGAACGGTTCGTGTTGGCTCGGGGCGTGTTCGCGGATCACACTTTCGCGTCGTAATCACGCGTCCGTCTGCGTAGCCGGGAAACGTGGAAAAGTGCACGCGGCGCGTCGAGACGGCCGTGAAAAGCCACGTTGCCGAGAACCTTCCATCCGGAGGAAGGCGGGACGTGCCGAATTAGGAAAAATATCGTTCATCCTCGGTGCCGTCCACGGTGGGACGACGCGACGTGCCCGATCGTTTTTCGCTCTTATCGTACTTTGCCGCGTCCTTTGGCCAGTCGCCGATTATTGCCGCGTATAACACCGGGGCTCGGTAGATTCGTGCCGATAAGGCTTGTAAAATCCTCGCGGAATCCTGTAACTGCCGAGCTCGACGCGCGAACGAGAAAAGTCCACGCGAGGACAACGCGCGCGCGACCGACCACCTGCCGCGAATTTTGTAAGCCGCGCGTGGCAAACTCTGACCGCTGCCGGCTCCTGCCGACGGTACAAGACCGGTTAAATAAAGACCTGATTGCCGAAAACGATGTGTTAATTTTTCCGTGAGAAACGTCCCTGCCGCGGGGGATGCCCCGTCCTACCCTTCCGTAGAACCCTCGGCCTGTTCGCGAGCTATTTCAGGTGTTCGTGTAGTCTCCGTCGCTTCGGAAACCGCCCTCGCGATTCCTAGAGTGTTCGCGTTGTTCGCGTGGCACGTTCCCGTGCCTGGCGCCCGAATTTTGTCGTAAAATCGTGTAAAGAAGCGAGCGAACTTCGAAGCGGCGACGGACTATTTGTCGCGTATATATATATATATATATATATGTATATGTATATGTATATGTATATGTATATGTATATATGTATATGTATATAAAATATGAACCTTAACAACATATTTCAAGGACAACGCAATTGGAGCTGGGTCTCCTTTCGTTTATATTTACCGTATCTTGTGTTAACCTACATTGGGTTTTATCGGCGATTTCATCTCTCGATTTTTGACCTTCCGCAATTGTACTTGCATTCGTTGAATTAGTGGCGCAGTCGGGATAAATGTGTGGAAAGTCTTTAAAACATTATTATTATTTAGAGATACATGTATACACCAGTGGTTATGAAAATGGTATAAATCAAAAAACTGTTGTCGATCATTTTATTAATAATATTGAAATATAGAGATGCAAATAATACAAAATAAGAAACTGTGACTGCTTATTTTGCGACTTCACTTCTACGATAATTACGGTTACGATTTGAACAAAGGACCGGACCATAAACTGACGAGACGCGAGATCGGAAAAACACAGGATTTTACTTCAGTGTCTTCAAAGCCCGAAGTTGACCCTTTTCGTGGGTCTTACAGCCACTGATTTTTATGAGTATAGAGATAATTTTCTAATTTTCTAAATATTTTGACTTGCACCTTTTTCATGCATTTAACTTTCTATATTAAAATAATAATTTCAATACTTTACCTTCATTCCCGTACATTATTATCTTGTTGCCATTATAAAACGATAATAAAAATTCCTTTAAAGTTAACCTAAAACCAGGGTATGTATACATATAAACATCTTTTATAAGAAAACATTACAATGTAAATGGGCGATTCCACTCCAAGTGGAAATAAAATTCCGTTACTTGTTCCTCGATACTGTTTAACAAGTTCTACAATGTTATAAAATTTCATAAAAATCCACAGACACGTTCAAAAGTGTGATCATTTGGAGTGGAAGTGCCCAAAGAGGTACTTTGAAAAGTGATAAATATGAACGCAATTTTAAGAAATTCATGTGTTACAAACCTGCCATTAGCGAGATGCTTCTGTAATGTTTCAATCTTATTATTTCTTAGTATAGTTTTTTTTATTGCTTTTACGACGTACTGATTGTCCTGTACTTAATCTTTTTACTTTAATTTCTTCGTTCATTATTAGCTCTTCTAGATGTTCTGTAAATTTGTAACGAGCCGGTTTTCCCGGCGGCTCGTTGCAACGGTTCTCCGCGGCCGAATTAGCTCGCCGCGCCAGGGTTCGCGAACGGAACGCGGAGGGACGGGATTTACGGCGGGAGAGAAATGACGATGAAACTCATGCTGGTTCACTTTAACAATTCACTGCTCGCTTGCTCGCGAAACGCGCGTCAATCCGGTCGTTCGCGGCGAAGATCGGTTCCGTCGGCACGGTGTCGCGGACGGGTCGGCGGCGCGTTCACTTTATCGGGCCTCGTGGCCCCTCGGCTTCCATCGTCGCGATGGATTCTGGCGAAGAAAGCGGTTCACGCTCGTCGGCGTCGTTGTTGCAACGACGCGCGAGCGTGGATAAAAATGAAAACTGCACGGCGCGTACACGTCGTTGCGACGCTCGCTGCACGTGGTCGGTCTCCGGCAATCGCACCTCGTCGTCACGGTCCTCGTGACCCGGGGACGCGGCGATCTCGGATCGCCGTTTCCGCCTCGCCGTTACGACGAGCTCCCGGGTGCGAACATCGGGCGGCGGCTCATGCACGCAGACGTTTCCCACGTCTCGAATTCGTCGCGAATTCTTGCGGCTTTACTCGAGTTCGCTGTCTCAACGAATCATGGAGGAGCCCCGTTCGTTTACGGCTAGCAACGTAGGTTACTTACTCGGCGTGTTCTCTTCCGTATCCAACGTTCATACGTGTCCGGTCGAGAGTTCGCCACGAGAAGCACCTGCCGAAGAAGAGAGCACTTGTCGCGTCGCGGTACGTTATATGCCCTCGTCCAACGGGTGACGAGGGGTACTGTGCGGCGCGGTAACTTCGGGAAAATCCGGTGACTTATTCGCTTCCGTTTGCCGCCGAAACTGTTTTCGGGCGGGAAGACTACGCGGTGTCGTCGGATCGCGACGCGTCTCGGTGCCGTCGCGCTTCGGCGTTCGTCGGTTCTCGTCGGCACGGTTCGGGTTCGCGGCTAGCGTTCCGATTCGTAACAGGCCTGGTACGAACAGGTCTGTTACAAATTTAACAACTAATTTATATTGAATAATAATTTTCTTATTTTGTAATAGAGAAGTAGAGAGGGAGAAAATACTTAATAGTATACAAATATTTTATATAAACAAAATACAATTACCCAAAAATGTCCATATGTTCTTTCTTCCTTTACCCAACTTCGACGAAACAATATTATTATACGATTCTGATATATTATTTGTTCGTATCGGACAATCATGTACAGACACTTTATTCATTTTCGGTAGCCATGTACTTTCCAAATAATAAATAAAATTTTCTATTGCAGGGTATTCTGAAATTATTGAAATAGATTCGCTACGAATTTCAGCGTAGCCTTTTTCAAACATTTCTGACGGAGTCAAGGCTAACGTCATTGCCATCGATAATACTTTCGTTGGTGCATCACTAAGACCTAAATGGCGCCATTTTCGTAATAAACACTTTATCACGAAAAATTGAATGAAGATAAAAATTAATTAAAATTATCTTGTATGAGAGGTAAATATATTTTCTAGAATATTATACAAACCTGGTTATAATGAAACCAGCAGCCTTTTATACTGCTTGATGGAAATTGTTGCTGCAATGCATTCATTGCAGCAAGTTCATAATCCGTCATAGTCAGTCTTATATTCTTTTTTAACATTGGAGATAACTCATTTATTTTGCTCCACAGTGCCGTGTACATCTCTGTTGTCAATGCCTCACAAAGTATAAAAACAGTACCAACTCCCTGTTAATATAAAGCTTTCATAAGTACAAATTGAAAGAAATATATTTGTATGTGAGAGAAAGGAATGTAAACAATTGAAACGACTTTATTTCAAACGAAACTGAGGAAAAGAACGCAAGTCTGCATCGAACGCATTTAAGGGAGAAGCTATCCACATGACATAACTACCAAATAAGTAGAATCTTGCTAGATTTTGGGTCGAAACACTAGTCAAAAAAGTCTTTTAGAGACAGAAAAATAAGTCAAAAGTAAAGAAAAATTGAGAGAAACACCCGCAGATGCCAATGTATTTTTTTAGTCTCTAAAACACTTTTTACTGAGGCATAGCAGGCTGCGCTGAACCTTCCTCTATACAAGTTATACAAATGTAATTATAGCAAAAGCGCATTAAAATAATATATTTACATAAATTGTACTCACGGTATCCATGTACATTATGTGGATAATATATAACTGTGCTATTGGTGGTTGCGTAGGTAAAACCTTAAAAAACAAAACAATTATGCATATCATGATGTAAATATAAATTATTCATATAATATGTGTTGTATAGAAAAGTAATTTGGACAAGTGTATAGTCTCTTGGAAACCACATTTTGATAAGTACATTTTGTTACGGATCAATACATAGAGGACATATGAGCGTCAATTTAATTCTTTTAAATGGAATTACATATTTTTTGTTACATAACTTGATGCAGTTCGCCATTTTTTACAAAAAAGGTACTAAAACATTTATATTGAATAATAATTGGTTTAACTGACATTTATTTTATGTAGGTCTTGAATGGAAATGGAAAATTAATCACGATTTTACTTAAAATGGTTCAGTATTTTTGCATTAAAAAAAACAAGCTTCATTGATTGGTTCATTAAACTACATAAGATTCAGTTTACAAAATGTATGTCACTTTAATATAAGCATCGCACATTCATTTATAAAGAAACCAAATTACGCCAGATTGTGGCTTCTTGGAATGACTCTCTTCATGTCTGAATTATTTTTTTATGCAACAATACATAGTATATGTGTATAGTGCATTTACATCAGAAGCATTGGTTTTTCAATATCTAAAAATCTTTGATGTAGTAGGAACAAACTCAACAAAGACATATTTAGAGAAAAAAGCATTATCATTTCTCATAAGAGCGAATTGAACAAAGAGGACAATAAATTAATTGTAATTTACCCAGATAGCACACAACATCTTAGAGATGTCGCTTTCATGTCGTTTTTATGTCTGAACGTCTACGTCGCCAAACAGACGTAATTCGCACATCTGAAAGATGTGTTTTTGAAGACATCGTTTTTATGTACGAGGAAAGATATCTTTCAAACATCTCATTTCAGACATGAAAACGATGTCTCCAGAATAGACATCTTCAGGTGTATGAAAGATGTATTTATGAAAATAAAAATTCGCGCATGCGCGAAAAAAGCGCCCGGTCTGGCAGTTGTCACTGATGCCGCCGTAGCAACGACAAGCAACAACAAGTCATCTATCGGACGATACAATTTTACCCACTACCCCAAGTTTGGAAAAGAAAACCAACATTGGTATGTAAATTCAAAAAGATGCGCCCAACATATGCAACATTAAATGTTACATGCATAGCTGTACGTTTTTTCAATTAACCATATTTTATTTTCAGTCACTGCTACCAGCAAGGAATCTCTGACTCCAAACAGTCCCAGAGAATATGAAAATAGACAGCAGATGCACGAGCAAACAAGTCACAGCAAAATTGGTATGTAAATGCAAAAGGAAGCACCCTCAGACAGTAAATTTACTGTAATTAGTATACTTTTTTCAATGAAACATATTTTATTTGCAATTACAGCCACCACCAAGGAATCTATGACTCCAAACAGTCCCAGAGAATATGAAAATTGGTATGTAAATGCAAAAAGAAGCACCCTCAGACAGTAAATTTACTGTAATTAGTATACTTTTTTCAATAAAACATATTTTATTTGCTATTACAGCCACCAACAAGGAATCACTGATTCCAAACAGATTCAGAGAGTGTGGTAAAAGGCAGCAGAAAGAGGAGCCAAGAAGTTGCCACTCAAGCCAAGATGCTGTGCCGAGGACGCTTGTGAAGCAGAACAACCTCGTGCGGATCCTGCTGACCGAAACTCTCCAGCAGATCCACCGTTTGAAGAAGGCGAACCGGACAGATATATATTCTAATTCTCGTTTTTAATCTCTAACATTGTAATTTTAATTAATTTGTATGTATGTATATATTTAAAAATATATTTATTCATAAATTTTAAAATGATTTATTGTATTTTATTTGAAATAACTAACCTAACCTATAAGCCTTACCCGAAAGTTTTTAAACAGTCGCGCGAACAACATCTGTAAGATGTCTTTTTTCAGACATCTGGAAGATGTTTTCTATATGAACTACTAGAACATCTGAAAGATATCAAAACGACATTCAGAAGACATCTTTAAGATGGTACGTTGAGTCACAAACGACGTAAAACCAACGTAAAACCAACGTGAAACTGACATCAAACCGACATAGGGCGACATCTCTCAGATGTTTGAATGTCTTGCGGCAGGCATCTTTCGAACATCTTTGAGACGTGTCTGTGCTATCTGGGTATAATCTAAAATATATCAAAATTGTATTTTATAATGTACTGATAAAACAACTTATTAACAATAAATATTTATTTCGCTTCTACTGCATCAAACACTATGCATTTTTATATAATTCATTAATTTAAATCATATATACAAATTCTTGTGTTACTTACAGAGAAAGTACCATCAGCATAAACACATTGAGAGGTATTGAGGGTCTGCAACAGCATTTTTGTGGAAAATAAGATTGCCATTTTACCATCTGCATCTCTTATTATTACTTTATATATATTTTTCATACAAGGAGAAATTCTTAAATATTCATATAAAGCAGTCAAACTTTCTGGATTAGAAGGGTAACATTCCTGTCTCTTACGAAGAAGTGTGGCTTTTACACTGTTGTATGAAAGCATAGATGCGGTGTTAGGATACCTTTAAAAAAAATTATTTAAATCACAATTTATACATACATATATACTTTTTCGTAGATAATAGATACTAATACTTACTTTCTACAAATAAGGTCAAATATACGCTTTAATGGCAACGTTGTTTTCTGACACAGCTCAATCATTTCATCCTTCATTTTCTGTTGATTGATGGTATACAATAATTTAGAATGGTTATGCGGTTTTAATAACTTAATAGAGCCATTCCCAACATCCTTTACGGTCCCACCACATTTAGTACTTCTTCTCGTATTACACCGGTAAATTTGACTGTTACGACAATCACGATTATAAACATAATCATCGTATACATAATTGAAGCTATTTTTAGTTTTTCCCGGGATTTTTTCCATCTATTAACAATATAAATTACTTTGAGCAAACAGAATATTATAGGCAATACAATGAATTTTAAACAGCCATAATAAAACACTTAAAAAATGATAAAACATTAACGAAATGGTAAAATTAAGATTACACATTCTATAGAAAATATAGAAATACGATAATTACCTTGAATATAATTAAGTCAAACAATATAATGTAATAACTTATTAGCTACGCGTTGCGTGCATCAAATGTAAAAAACAAATGGTAGTCGCTGATAAAACAAATGACTGTGAAGAACCGCTATGAAAACTCGGCATTCGTTTTAAACAATTGCGAAAGAAATGGTGAATAAAAAACATTTTTAATAGATACTCTTATGTTTTCACTACAAGTTCCCAAAAACTCATTGCTTTGATAGTTCTAGAATTATGACTCGATGAAAAAAGAGTGACACGTTCCTTTACACACACATCTGTAAAATCAACAACTTTTAAGATATCGAAAAATCCTTTGAGATTCGTTCATAGGTCACTAAAGATTACAACATATTTGAATTTCCAAATCTTTATTTAGCAAACTATTTAGTTACAAGCTGTTTACTCAGAATCTAATGGTGGTACCGGTTGCATCTTTTTATCAAATTAATTATTCTACAGTGGCTAATCTCTTAATATTTTTCATAACTGCGATAGCTCTGATCAAACTGAATAACATTTGCCTGCACTATTTTTTATTGTGGTTATTATTCAGATATAGTATCTACCCAACTTTTTTCATGTTCTAACACATGAAACCTGTGGTAAAAACAAATATAACAACAAATCTTTTCGCACCACGAACATGCAATTACACTTGATCAATTATCTGCATAAACATGCTAGAGTGCGCATGGTATATGTCTGACACATCTGAAAAACGAAATATTTTTTAAATATAAGTTGCGTACAATTTGCATGATGAATAAAAGTAAATATTTTATATACATATATTCCATAGAAGACTAAGTAGAATACTACGTATGTCACGTAATAGAAACTAGTACATAGTAAAATTAGCGTACATCAATTTTGCATGGGCCACTCCGAGTTTATCTATTAAATGGTAAAAATGTAGCTTCTGTTATTAGAAATTTAACCAATCAATTTCATTGTCACGTATTACAACTAATATAAATAATATTCTTTAAGGGCGTCGTCTGGTCGCGTTACCTTGATGAATTGATCGTCACGCTAAATCGCGAGAGCGGACGGTAGATGAAGCTGAATTAGGGGGCGTTGGGTACACTTTCTACATTTAATACGCTCCCGGCGGAGAAAGCATTCACTAAACAGAAAACATGTACATAGCCGGTAAGTTAGGCTTCGTAAACAACCGTGACGCCACAGTTCGGCTGCCGATGCTACATCGTCGGCGTGCTCGACTAAACTGTGTTGCACACACACACACACACACACGCCTGTCAGAGAGGCTATGCACGCAGGCGGCTGCCGGTGCTGCTGCGTCGTCCGTCGTTTTTCTCGACTGGGACTGTGTGGCGCACACACACACCGCTCTTACGGCGTGTACGTGTGCCTACGAGCAACAGAATGGTCCGGAATTACACGTCTGATAACTTTATAACGCAAACATTGTACTTTTTAGTAGGCCGAATCGCTAGATGAAAGATCAATCTAGGGTGCTATTTGCCTGAAAAGTTCAACTTTTACGTTTATAAGCAATAATTTTTCAATATTCGGCAGCACGCCTGTCAGAGAGGCTATGCACGCAGGCGGCTGCCGGTGCTGCTGCGTCGTGCGTCGGTTTTCTCGACTGTGACTGTGTGGCGCACATACACACCGCTCTTACGGCGTTTACGTGTGCCTACGAGCAACAGAATGGTCCGGGATTGCGCTTCTGACAACTCTATAATGCAAACCTTTTTTTTTAAAAAAAAGAAAAAGAATAATTTTTAATAATAATAATAATTTTTTATTTAATATTTTTTAATACTAATTTTTAATTTTTTTAAAATAATAATAATAACAACAATGTTTTATAATTATTTTTTTTATTTTTTTTTTAATTTAATTTTATTACAATTTTTTTAAACAACATTTTTGTCTTCTTTAACAAAAATTTTTCCTCGTCCTTGTCCTTGTCCTCGTCTTCGTCCTCGTCCGCCTCGTCCGCGTCCGCCTTAGCCTCGCCGCGTATAGAATTTTTTACTCAGTTCCCTAATAATTGTATTCTGTAACATATTAATATAATTATAATTTAATAATATTAATACAAATATAACGTATGTGTTTTATTGTATGACTCACCACGTGGCTGTCGGAGAGCACCGCTTCCCTTGCCTCTTCCGTCGACTGCATGTTCCATTTGCTGTAACATACAAAATAGTAATCATTAGTGTATGTAACATACATGATAATTTATCGTATACTCACTGGTACTTTCCGGCGCCCCAAGGACAAGTTTTCGGCGGTCGTCGTCTGTAACAAGGAGAGGTCATGTTCGTCGGGAACCGGATTTTCTTGAAACTTCCAGTATACGAAGATGACGTATCCAAATGTAATTTAGCTGATGCTCGATCTGTTGTTTCCTCGGAATCTTGCACTCCATTCTCGTTTCGGTCATCGTCACAATATGAGAATCTGTAATATCAAAAACATATTTGAATTAATTTCGTTATTTTTCCCGAATTGCAATTATTGAACTATTTCAATCGCTGAAATGAATCAGCGATTCTGCACACTTGTTTGCAAGTGTACAGATCGAGGTCGGACAACTATTTGATCGTATGCGATCCTAGAGCTGTGATTGTAATCACTGTACAATCGTTTTAATCACCAGCTGATCGAGTCAGTGGTGTTGCACTGGAAAGTGCAACTCGACCTCGATTAGTTGCAACTGTTTTCAATCGCTGAAATGAATCAGCGATTCTGCACACTTGTTTGCAAGTGTACAGATCGAGGTCGGACAACTATTTGATCGTATGCGATCCTAGAGCTGTGATTGTAATCACTGTACAATCGTTTTAATCACCAGCTGATCGAGTCAGTGGTGTTGCACTGGAAAGTGCAACTCGACCTCGATTAGTTGCAACTGTTTTCAATCGCTGAAATGAATCAGCGATTCTGCACACTTGTTTGCAAGTGTACAGATCGAGGTCGGACAACTATTTGATCGTATGCGATCCTAGAGCTGTGATTGTAATCACTGTACAATCGTTTTAATCACCAGCTGATCGAGTCAGTGGTGTTGCACTGGAAAGTGCAACTCGACCTCGATTAGTTGCAACTGTTTTCAATCGCTGAAATGAATCAGCGATTCTGCACATTGGTTGCAAGTGTACAGATCGAGGTCGGACAACTATTTGATCGTATCGTATCGTACCCCCCTAAAATGAAATCACACTCAAATTTATTATAAGTACAGAATAATTATAAGATATTACCAAAAAATGTGGTGGCTTTATTGAAATTTCGGGCACTGTACTGGCGTGAATCTATCTATCTGTCGTCCCCGCACTGTCCCACCGTTCCCCGCGAACACCTACGATAAATCGAGCAGCCCGGCCACGCGGCCGCGGCAGGGGGAGCGGTCGCGGTGGATCGATGCGCCCAGCTGACCGTTCAGATCGTCTATTTACATCGAAAACGACATTCGCTCACGAATCGATCAGGAGTTCCGAATAGTTTACACAATCTTTTCGTCGACCCACCCCAGTATTTCAATTTCTTTCAATTTAGACAACATTGTCCAACAGCCAAAGAACGTTTAGATTATCACTGTGCGATTCTCAGTTAGTTTTTCTTTGTCCTTAATTTTTCTACTATTTTATTTACAACGCTGAGAAAAACACCTTCCAGATTTGAAAGTAACAAAAAACGAAAATAAAAATATGTATGGTATATTCCCAGATAATAATAATAACAATGTCCCCTTTCTGACATTCCTGGGACGTAACTCGGGCATATCTCGGACATACGGTCATGATTCGTACATCCCTGGGACGTACGAATGTCCGATACGGGACAAACTTTGGACATCCATCAGACATGCGAATGCTATCTGGGTTCTAATATTTCTAAATCTGGGTACTAATATTTTTAAGGTAATTACATCGGCGCCGTTTGATTTGAGTAAACGCTGAAGACATTTTAGATCAGGTACAAATCCATGTCAAGTTAATTTTTTTTATTCATGTTTTTAAGCTAAATAACCATATGATTGTTGAAAAACCATTGTAAAGACATTCATATGTGTAGATAAAAATAACATGTTGTTATTTTTACCCGTGGTACACCGTAAAATTGAAAAACAAAGTTATACTTGGCTTGAGAAAATCTTGAGAAGTATGAAAAATTATGTAGAAAATCATGCAGTAAATGCATACTTACCTATTTCGTTGTGCCTTGCTTCTGCTGTATCTTTTCGTATTCAGTCGAAGTTTCTTCATACATCCTGTCCCTTTGAATGTTCGAAGGGTCACATTAGTTCTCTCCATAACTAATCACCAATAATTACTAATCAACAACCAATAAACAACTACCGCACAATGCCGCGCAAAGAATAAACTAGGAATGGCTAAAATAACCATTCACGTCTAAACGCGTTATTGTTCGCCAGTTATAATGAAACTGAAAAATTCATAACGTGATAAACAAACTACTATCACAACATTTTCGATATGTTGGGCAGTGGTGTGTGTGTGTGTGTTTTGTACTGTCAATACCATGAAGAATGTTGAACCACGTACATGGAAAAACAAGCAAGCTTAGTCAACGCAAATAGGACCGCAGATTGGTCGCGCAGTCGCACAACGTGGAGAGGGGGTGCAGAAATCGCCCCAGCAACGACGAGCGCTCATTACAAACAAAATTTCATTACGGTCATTGCAAGGAGTTTGCACATTACAATAGTAAGTACAAGAAATTACGAAAATTTTTATCAAAGTTAGTGATTAGTGTGGTGTAACTTTGGTTGTAACTTTCGTTACAACCCAATATTTTACAATAATACGTATATTTTCTTATATTTTTTTATTGCAGAAAAATGGAGATTGAATGCTATTATAAACGAACTGTGGAGGAAGGCGCTGCTCCTCCGACCCCCCCGGCCGCTACAGCACCGCGGACCGTTACGGAACCGCCGGCCAAGGAAAATGATAGTGAATTGGCGACGGGAGTCGCCAAATTAAAAATTAAACAATGGCCAGTAAGTATACGTTACATTATCAAATATTCACTGTATACGTGTAGTCAACGACCATTGCCTCGCTTCAAAAACCGGTTCTCGTACGATCACCGAAGTTAAACAGCGTTGGACGTGACCGGTGCCTGGATGGGTGACCGCATGGGTATAGAGCATACACCAGGCGGTGGTTGCCCGGGTACCAGTCGCGTGTTGTTGGCAAAAGGTGGTTCGGAACCCACCGTAATAAAAAGTAGGTCCCGCTGAAAATTAGGCTGAAATAGGCTGAAATTTGGCGTTACAGAGGTGGAAAGAAGGGGAGATTTGGTAAATAGATTTGAAACCCTGGGGGGCCAAATACCATATACATACACTATAATAAAATATTCTCTGTATGGTTACAGCCGAAAAAAAATTCCGAAACTGGGGAACAAGAAGAGACCCCTCAGTTTTCGAAGAGCCAAATGGTGAGTCATCAAACAGAATCTTCTTTTAAATTTTTTTTAATCGTTGTATTTAATCTTACAGAATCAAATAATACGGGAAATGCGGCGCCAATATTACAGCCGGGGGGGCCATGGCGCTGGAAGACGAGGGCGAGGAGGGCGAGGAGGGAGAAAAAGAGGAGGAGAAAGAGGAGGAAGAGGGGGAAGAGGAGGAAGAGGGGGAAGAGGGGGAAGAGGAGGAAGAGGAGGAAGAGGAGGAAAAGGAGGAAGAGGAGGAAAAGGAAAAAATACAATTATTACCAACAATTACAATTATTATTAGTTTTATGTAAAGAAACAAAAAAATAAAAAAAATAATTATAAAACATTGTTGTTATTATTATTATTATTATTTTTAAAAAATTAAAAATTATTATTAAAAAATATTAAATAAAAAATTATTATTATTATTAAAATTATTCTTTTTTTTTTTTTTTAAAAAAAAGGTTTGCATTATAGAGTTGTCAGAAGCGCAATCCCGGACCATTCTGTTGCTCGTAGGCACACGTAAACGCCGTAAGAGCGGTGTGTATGTGCGCCACACAGTCACAGTCGAGAAAACCGACGCAGGACGCAGCAGCACCGGCAGCCGCCTGCGTGCATAGCGTCTCTGACAGGCGTGCTGCCGAATATTGAAAAATTATTGCTTATAAACGTAAAAGTTGAACTTTTCAGGAAAATAGCACCCTAGATTGATCTTTCATCTAGCGATTCGGCCTACTAAAAAGTACAATGTTTGCGTTATAAAGTTATCAGACGTGTAATTCCGGACCCTTCTGTTACTCGTAGGCACACGCACACGCCGTAAGAGCGGTGTGTGTGTGCGCCACACAGTCCCAGTCGAGAAAACCGACGCACGACGCAGCAGCACCGGCAGCCGCCTGCGTGCATAGCGTCTCTGACAGGCGTGCTGCCGAATATTGAAAAATTATTGCTTATAAACGTAAAAGTTGAACTTTTCAGGAAAATAGCACCCTAGATTGATCTTTCATCTAGCGATTCGGCCTACTAAAAAGTACAATGTTTGCGTTATAAAGTTATCAGACGTGTAATTCCGGACCCTTCTGTTACTCGTAGGCACACGTACACGCCGTAAGAGCGGTGTGTGTGTGCGCCACACAGTCCCAGTCGAGAAAACCGACGCAGGACGCAGCAGCACCGGCAGCCGCCTGCGTGCATAGCCTCTCTGACAGGCGTGCTGCCGAATATTGAAAAATTATTGCTTATAAACGTAAAAGCTGAACTTTTCAGGAAAATAGCACCCTAGATTGATCTTTCATCTAGCGATTCGGCCTACTAAAAAGTACAATGTTTGCGTTATAAAGTTATCAGACGTGTAATTCCGGACCCTTCTGTTACTCGTAGGCACACGTACACGCCGTAAGAGCGGTGTGTGTGTGCGCCACACAGTCCCAGTCGAGAAAACCGACGCACGACGCAGCAGCACCGGCAGTCGCCTGCGTGCATAGCCTCTCTGACAGGCGTGCTGCCGAATATTGAAAAATTATTGCTTATAAACGTAAAAGTTGAACTTTTCAGGAAAATAGCACCCTAGATTGATCTTTCATCTAGCGATTCGGCCTACTAAAAAGTACAATGTTTGCGTTATAAAGTTATCAGACGTGTAATTCCGGACCCTTCTGTTACTCGTAGGCACACGTACACGCCGTAAGAGCGATGTGTGTGTGCAACACAGTTTAGTCGAGCACGCCGACGATGCAGCATCGGTAGCCGAACTGTGACGTCACGGTTGTTTACGAAGCCTAACTTACCGGCAATATATTTTCTCCTTCCTCTGTTTTACCGATACAATGATTGCTAACGACGAAAATGATCGGAAACAGAAATCAACGCTCGTAGCGGAAAATGTCAGAACTATATTTGAATGTCAACCTCACTGTGGCTTTAATTTTTGTAGAATTAAACGTACAGAATTTTTAATATGCGATTAAACAAAATAATAAATGTTGCACTGACAACGTATATGCCTCTGCCAGGGTGCTATTTGCTCTCTTTTTCCATAATTGCCCTACATCTCTTGATATTTATGAAAATGTTCACCTATGACGTCCTCACTGACGGGCGTGCTGTCGAATATTGCAAATTATAGCTCGTGAACGTAGAAGAACGACTTTTCAGCCAAATAGCACCCTAGACTGATCTTTCATCTAGCGATTTTGATTACTAAGAAATCCAGTCATTGCATTATAAAGATCTCAGACGTCTACTCCCGGACCCTTACAATTTTCGTGTACGTATATGTGATATAGCATGTGTGTGTGCATTCACACACGTCAACGCGCGAGTGTCGTCTGCTGACCAGACGACGCCCTTAAATCAGCATTTATATTTCTCATTCACAGCAATGGAACAAAGATTAATGTTTACACCCCATTCAAATTCCACGATACAGATTGTTTACTTTATAAACAAGTACTTATCAATAAAAAAACCTTTACAAGACATAAAATGAAAAAAAAACAGAACTGTTTAGAGTCGAGTTTACTGTATTACCATTTTTTGTTCTTGTGGAAACTTATGTACGTATCTACATACTGTAATTCTTCAAATATATTTGAATTCTAAAAAGCACTGCTTACTTGATCTTGCCTATACTTATTTCATACATTGGAAAGTTTCCAGCAAGGTTGAGAACAATTATTGCACAGAAATATTGCAAATTCCAGAGCAGTTATGGTAATTTAAAATACATTAATTACAATTTAACCGCAGGGTTACTTTTCAAGGTATATCATATAGTTAAAATTAAAAAGAAAACGGAATATGTATCTAAAACAAATCAATTACATTTATTATTCTAAAAGTTGTTGTGACTTGACACGCTGATTAACTGTTTTAAAACAAATTGTGTAAGGTACGATCAGATACGTCACGTATAAAGTTAGATTATTAATGCTCTTTTTATCTGAGTATATAATAGTTTTCAAAATCACTACTTGCATGTTACTCACCGCTAACACATTTTCTTGCCATAATCAGGATCTGACCGTGTTCAAATTGAAGTAATTCAGCTATTTACTGATTCTGCTTCGTACGTAACCTGTAAAAGATAAATTTAAAAAACACAAAGTATCGTATTCATTCCTTACAAAAATCCTAATACTTTATAGGTAGAAAATACTTATCTAATTTATCTCCTTTACATCGAATTATTCAGGAGCTGTGAAAACAATTCTACACAGTCCTATGATTTTGGAATATTTCACTCTTCGCTGTAACTATTTATTTATTTATTTATTTATTTATTGATGCCGTAAACCATGTTTGGTTTATATAGCATACATTATGACTTACAATATAATATTTTTCAAAAAACTAATGAGGTATTAACATACTATAAGGAAAAATAAGTATAAATGGCAATAAGATTAATTTCAAAAATTAAATAATCTACGTATTCCGTTGCACGTATTATATTTACATTTAATGAATGTACACTTCTATCGTCTTTATAATTTAACAAAAGTTATCGAAAATATATTTCAAGTAAAAACATAACCAAAAATTTATGACACTTCAAAAACCATTCATTTTATTTGGTCTCGGTGCATTTGTGTCCAAAAGTACTGTGCCCAATAGAGATGTGTCCAAAAGTACTGTGCCCAATAGAGATGTTTCCAATCCTACTTGTGCCCAATATAAATGTGTCCAATCGTACTTGTGCCCAATAGAGATGTGTCCAATCGTACTTGTGTCCAATGATGTTGTTTCTAAAAGTTCTGTGTCCAATAGCTAAGTTTCCAATCGTACTGTGTCTAATCGAGCCACCCCCCCCCCCCACTACAGCCGCCAAGGCTATCGTTCCCCTCCATGTCTCCCCCTCCACGACCACCAGTGTATCGTCCGCATAGCAAATCACACTGGCGTCGCGGGGGAGAGTAGCCCGCAGCACCGAGTCGTATGTTATGTTCCACAGGAGCGGTCCTAGAACCGACCCCTGCGGAACTCCTCGGTGCATGTTCTCCTTCTGCATCACACCGTACCGGCCACGGTACTCAAACCGCCTGTCCCGGAGATAGTCCCGAATGACCTCACGGAGGTAGGGGGGCACCCCGTAATACTCCAGCGCCCCCACTACCTCATCCCAGGGCAGGGTGTTAAACGCGTTGGTGATATCAAGCGATACCGCCAACAACACCCTGCCCGCAGCGACTGCACTGGTCCGGAGGGAGGCGAGTCGATGGATGGCATCGATCGTAGAACGCCCCCTGCGGAACCCAAACTGGCAATCGCTGAGATCGGGACCACTCGTGGACAGGTGCTCGACGAGGCGATCTGCGATAATCTTTTCATAGATTTTCGCCACCTCGTCGAGGAGACACAACGGCCGGTACGCAGAGGGAAGCTCTGCGGGCTTGCCTGCCTTTTGGAGGAGAACAAGCCTGGCGACTTTCCATTCCCTGGGGAAGGTTCCCCGGCTCAGACACGCGTTCAGTACGCCGATCAGAGCCGGGGCGAGGACGTCGAGCGCCGCGACCAATACTCGTCCGGGGATACCATCTGGTCCGGGGGCCTTAACAGCCCCTTCCCTTATCCTCCGGACCGCCTGGGAGACCTCAGCTCCGGATATCCGGAGACCCTCGTCCCACTCTTGGGACGGAATGGGCGGGTACTCCCTCTCCCCCTCAGTAGGGGGGAAGAGGGTGGACACGACCCGCCCTAGGAACTCCGGTTCCAGCTGCTCCGTCAACGGGGGCGCCCATGGGCGTAATTTGCCCAACACCATTTTGTAAGGGCGCCCCCATGGGTCACTCTGAATAGTGCCCAAGAGCTCTTCCCAGGCTTTGGCCTTGGCAGCAGCGATTAGTCGCTGCAGGGCCACTTGGGCCTCCCTGTAAGTAACATACAGGGAGGCCATCCTTGCCTCGGCTTCGTCGTCGTCCTCTTCAGGATCTCGACGACGTCGCCGCGCGCGGGCGTAATGGCGTCGGGCCCGGATGCTAATCGTTCTAGCATCCTCTATTTCGCCCGACCACCAGTACACTTTCCTCAACGGGGGGTGGTTCTTAATCCGGGGCATCGAAGCGTCGCATACGCATTTCATGATGCCCCGGAACCACTCCACCCCCTCTTCCGCGCCGCGCTCTGTGGCCTCCGGCCACACGCAGGCAAGAGCAGCGGCCCTCAGGACGTCCCCGTCCAGTTTCTTCAGCGCCCATTTCACGGGCGCTGGGTGGGTTGCTGATTGGGGGGTGCCCGCGGGCTGGGCGGCCTCCACCTCCATTGTGATATGGAGATGGTCGGAGAGGGATTCCCTCTCCTCAGCCACCCGCCAGGCGGACACACGTGCGGCGGCGGTCGGGGAGGCCCATGTCAAGTCGACAATGGACCAACCGTTCCACCGGAGGCACGTGGGTACGGAGCCCCGGTTCACCAACCGGAGCCCCAAGCCCCCTGCCCAATCGTCTGTCGCCTCGCCGCGTGGGGTGGTCCTGGGGTTTCCCCAACTAGTGGACTTCGCATTGAAGTCCCCCAGGACCCAGACTGGACCGTTCATGCTGGGGGCAAGAAACACCCCCAAACGGTCCAAGTATTCCCCGTATTCAGCGAGGCTACAATTGGGCGATATGTAGCAACCCACTACCAGAAACCTTCCCCATGATATTGCTACCATCCCCTGGCCCCGTTCGACCACGGTGCCGGGGGGAAACTCCTGGCGCTGATTGCGCCATATTACCACGGAGCCCCCCAGGTCCCCTACCCAAGGGGACGTGGCGTCGGGGACCCTATAGGGCTCCGTGACTACGGCCACTGCAACCTCCCACTCCGCCAGGCCCTGGATGAGCAGATCCTGAGCCCGGCGTCAGTGGTTGAGGTTGATCAGTGTTACCGGGAACGTGCGTGGCATTATGGGGCCATCGACGTTCCCGGCACCGCCGACGCCTCGTCAGCCGGAGATGGAGCAGTGTCCACCTCCATCATCGCCTCCGCCGTGGGTGGAGACGCAGGGGCGGAGGGTGGATGCGTGGCAGTGACAGTCCCACGTGTCCCCGCCTCCGCCGGAGTGCCGGTGACCCCCTTGTCACCAGCCTTCCGACCTTTCCTCGCCGGCGGGGAGCCACATTTGCTCCCCACCTTGTGCCCGGCGGGCCTGCCCATCTCTGCACAGATGGGACAATTAGGCCTCGCCGAGCACTCCTTGGCACGATGGCCCTCAGCGCCACGCTTATAGCACTGGCCACTGCGGTCCACCTCCGATGTGCACCGTTGCCGCACATGGCCGATGGCCAGGCAACGGAAGCACTGGAGGGGCCTTGTGGCCAGTGCCTCTACTCGGGCGGAGGACCATCCGACCCTCATCCTCCCTGCCCCGATGAGGGTCCGCGCCACCGCTGCGGGACACTGGACCCATATGGTGCCCAACCCGGCAGGCTGGGGCTTGATAGCCCCCACCTTCACCTGCTCGGGTGGGCAGCCTCCCTCCTCAGCGACGGCCGCCTGCACCTCCTTGGGGGTGACAGAGTCGTCCAGGCCCCTTAGACGGAGTTCCACCGTCTTTACGGGCCTGGCGACCTTCACCCCCGTCTCCCGGAGGGTCTCCGCCATTCGTGCCGCCAATTTGTCAGCCTTGGCGGCACCCTCCTGACCGGGGATCTCCAAAATGAGACCCCCGGTCATCGCCCGCTTGGACCTCGGCGATGCCCAGCTCCGAAAGGTTGATGGCCCGTTTTTCCATCAACATTGCCTCGGCCAGGGAGGTCTTGCAACCCTCTGGGGCGGTCAACGTGACCGCCGCCGTGCGAGGAGGTGCCGCCACCCTGACCTTGGCCGGGCCATCCTTCTTGCCCCCCCATCTTCGGGGGGGATCCTGCCGGGGCTGCCTTCTTGGGAGGCGCGGCCTTCTTGGGCGCAGTCTCCTTGGCCTGCTTTTGGCGGGCCTTTCGCCCCACCACCTGTGTCCAGGACTCTCCCAACGTGGGAGGAGACGGGATCGACAGCGATGGAGGCGGAGGAGCCCGTTTCTCGACCTTGCTCCCTCCAGTCCTACTAGGGTGGGGCGCAGGCGGGGGAGCGCGAGAGGGAGAACCGGTGGGGCCCCCAGAAACCTGGGAGGCCCCTTTCTTCTTCTTCTTCCCCCCCTTTCTCTTCCTTCTCGTCCCTCCAGCGGCCGCTGCCACCTGCACGGTGGCAGGAGGAGGAGCGGCCGCAGCGCCAGCATAACTGGTAGGGAGAGGACGGGGGCACCACCCAGCGTGAGCCGGGAGATGTCCGGCACACCCCCGAACACCGCCCTGGTGAGGCGATCCTGCGTCTGCCGGATCGGGGCCAACCTGGCGTCCAGTAGCGCCCCGATCTTGGCCAGCAGGGTCCCTCCCTCACCGGCAACCTTAGCAGGTGGGGGTGCCGGTGATCCCACTGATGGGATCGGGGAGGCGGGCGGCAACCCGGCCGCCAGCCTCTTCGCCGCCATCATCTCCTCCCTGAGGGCCCGATTTGTCTCCCTCATCTCCCGGAGTTCTCGGCGAAGCGCCTCATTCTGCTCGTAGAGCAGAGTCAGGGCCGCCCAGTCCCCGTCCTTCACACCCCTTGAAGGGCGAAGCGGAGTGAGGGCCGCCGTGTCCGGGCCCTTCCTCCCCCTTGAGGGGCGAACCGCATCCGCCACCTGCGGAGTCGGGACGAGCGAGGGGCGTTTACGCCCCACGCTCCCCTCCCCCACATCCCCAGAGGCCCCCCGGCGTTTACGGGAGCCGGCCACTGACGTGGTGACCGAACCCTCAACTACCGAGGAGGTGCAGCGAGAGGCCAGGGGGATCGACGACTCGGAGCAGACGGATTCATAATCCGTCCCCGCGCCGTCGCCCCCGGCACCCCCGCCCCCACCCCCCAAACCCAGTGCATCGAGAGCAGTCGGCGGCCGAGGCGCAGTCTTGGACCGTGCTCCTGGGCCGCCGAGGCTCGACTCTCCGGGCCGAAAGATTCTGTCGAGGCGGATGCGAGGCACCGCACCCGACAGAACTCCACCTCCCACTCCGCGACCGGTGCTCCGGTTGCCCGATGCCCCAGCCGCCGAGGTGCCAGCGCTCGCGGCGGAGGTATTTGCCCCCACTGCCGCTCCAACACCCCTCTTTGCAACCGCTTCCGGGCGCGGTGTCCCCTCCTGCCCAGTAATATTCCGAGGCGTCTGTTTTGTCGTCATCATTATTTCATAACGGGCTTGGTTACTACCCTCCCCCACAAGTGGAGGAGGGTCTCACTCATCACCCTTCCTGTGTCCTGGTGCGGTCCACGAGTACTCCCGGGGGGCGCCGCAAACCCCTACCGCCGGGGGCCCTATTCGCTACCCGGTCCCGGGCTAGACCGGAGGTGAAAAAACCCCACCCACCTACTGCTGTGCGTGTGCCCCTACGCATACGTGCGCAGGCGCACACGCACATCAGTGACGCGCTAAGTGGCCGATGCATCCACCGGCCCACCAGAGTGCAATGGTGCTACCTTCACCGCGCGTCGAAGCTTAGTAGTTAGAGACATATTTTATAGAGGTTAGTCATCCTCGCGGAGCCGGCCGATCAAGGCAAGCCCCCCGGTCCGGTAAAACATGACCACCGGATTTACGGTATGTGGCCCTGGACAGACCTTGCCGCTAGGCCTGTGTCCAGGGCGCATGGGTACCTTCCTACTCCGTTCGCACTCTGCTTCGGCCGAAGCCTCCTCAGAGTCCCAGGAGCCACCACGAGGAGGTGGAGTAGGAGGATTTTGCCCAAGATGGACCATCAATTTCACCGAAATTCTCCACCCCAGGCCTCTCTCCCGAGAACTTACCGAAGGTAAGTAAACAGTATCACGCGGCTTATTTTCCCGGGTCCCGATACCAGGTACCGAGAGGCGGAAAAACAAGCGGCTACGGGTTTTATAGGTGGGAACCAGGCTGCGTCTAGCCGTGATGGACGCAGTCCACCCGCGATAAACAACGCGAATTCGAACTCTCGGCAAGAACGTTAATATTTCGGGACCCAGGCAGTCTGAGATGCCCACAAAGTTGTTCGCGCTAAGGAGAATTCGAATTCACGTTCGCGAGGACCGGAATAGCTGGTTAAGGGCCAGGATTACACGCGGGATCGGACAGGACGTTCTCCACGGCGAGAACGGACCTCGCAAATGATTCGTACAACACTTGGTGTGGACAAAAGATTTATTTACGGCAGGCAAAAATAGTTTGAGAAATCGAATATGACAACGGAATCTAACGGATGCAAAATTGAGATCAGAATTTACTATTATTGTACGGCAATCGGAAAATTAGAATCGGCGTGTTCGATAACACGCCGATACGCACGCGGTTCGCGGATACAAGATGGCCGCGTTGGAATCTGTACGACGCCAGGTGCACATGCGTATCTATCCGCGAAGAACGAAACGTACAGATCCCCGATGTTACACGCGTTTCTCGGATTAAATAATATTACCCGCGTCGGCAGCGATCCGAGATGTTAGGCTGGCGCGGGGTCGAGATGGAATTGACGAAATTAACAATGTGACTGCGCGCGGCTATTTCGCTATTGAACAATTCGCGACGTATTTTACACACGCAAAACTCTAGCTAATCGCTCTCACCGGGAACTCGCCAAAGGAACACGAAACGGGCAGCCGATTCTCGGCACACGAAACACGTGGTCGTCAAAAGGACGACCCACGTAAAAACCGACACAAAATCACGAACGCTGCTCGAGCCACTTTAAAAGATCGCGAATCAATATAATCGATTTAATGGAATCTGGTAGGCACTTACCAACGGCAGCAGATCGTCCCGCAGCTGAACGGCAGCTTTTTAGATACAATTTAGCGCACACGCGATTATAAAGATACGGCAGCAGATCGACTAATTGCTCGGAGAGCCTACGCAGCAGTGACGCGAATTTTCGGTGGCTCGAGGATGCGGAAGTAAGGCGTCCCCTACTTGCTTCGGTTTTTCGCCCACCAATCACTGTCGCTCGCGATGTCGTACGCGCTGAGGGCCGGCACTCGACAAGAAGGGCCCCAGACCTTGCCGATTTCTCGATTTTCCTTAACGGCGGACGCGCTTCCACCGGGAATGTCTCGTGACATTCCAGAACCGCTCGAGCCGCTCCTGCAGGGACCGATTCTGTTGCGGGACGAGACGTCGACGGGACGATTCTTCTATGTTCTTTTCGTGGTCCCTTAGTCCCTCGTCGGCGTCTCCAGGTTGTTCAGCCTGGGCTCAGGTTCCTTTCAATTCCTCTGCAGAGGATGTAACGTTGGGGCTCCCTGAGCCCACGCTACGTTCCTGCAATCTTTCCGTCGCGCCAATTGGCACGACGTTCACAAATCTAGAGTATCGGAACTTAGTTCATGTAACGTCCCAGAGAGAGCGCATTCTGCTAGCGATTTCCTAATTATCCTGCTAGAGGGTGGTCCGGTCCTCGCGATATTCTTTCGGGTTTTCTTTACTAATGTGTTATCGTGACGTGGTTATTTTGCCACGTCACAACAGGTAAGTACCCAGTTCAGGAGAACATCAGTTCCATCGAGGTTTCATTGCGAGAGAGGGGGAATTCCAAGAGGCATGGGGATCTCAAGGTCATTCCCTCTCCCGCTCCGAATCCATCCCGGACTTCGGCTCCCTCCCTTTCCGCCACCTCCTTCCGCTGCATCACCTCCTCGCAGAAGGAGGTCACGGCCTTGTGCGACCTCTCCCCAGATAGCACTCGGATGTCCGATAGATGTCCAAAGTACGTCCGTATTGGACCTTCTTATGTCCCAGGGATGTCCGAATAATGACCGTATGTCCGAGATACGTCTGAAATATGCCCGAGATTCATCCCAGAAATGTCCGAATGATGTACGTGTTACAAAGTGTGACGTACATAGGACGTGCCGTGCGGACCTATCTGGGACGTATTTTGGGACATACGGACGTTATTCGGCCATTCCTGGTACGTACCTGGTACCAATCTGGGACATAAGGACGTTATTTGGACGTTCCCGGTATGTACTGTCACGTCGCTCACGCGCGGAGGCTAGAAAACCTCCGACCGAGCGACTGCGGGCTTTTACAGGGCCTTAGGCCGGGCCGCGGGCAGCCGTATGCCCGTGGTCCGCCCGAGACAAAGGACGTCCGAAGGCTCGAAATTTTCGCGAGATCGTTCGGGCGCCAGACACCGTGAAAAGTGTCACGCGAAACACGACACGAATTTCGGACTCGGAGATCGAACCTTCGAGGCACGCAGATCGTGAACGAAGACGCGACGGGGCCAGATGATTCGGACACGGAAGGACGAGGACAGCCCTTACGGCAGGACGGGTCTCACGGGGATTTGACGACAACGTAATGAGTCTCGAGTGGATGTTTTATTCCTTGTCAGCAAGATACAATGCCGCGGTCACGTGACCGCAGCCCGAGAGCCCGCGCTCTTCATACAAATTTTGCGGACGGTTGATCGGTCGCAGCGCGGTTGTCGCTAAATCAAATCGCGCGAAAAGAGTACGGTTGACCGGTACCGACAATAGCGATTTCCTCGACGGACGGGATCGCGCGAATTGCAGATGGACGGCGCGATACAGGACTGTCGCGATAGCACGCGTACGAGAAGCACGCGACGGACGAGACGAACGGCGACGAAATCGAGATGCGTTCGCTACGCAACACGACACAGGATTCGAGGCTTTGACGAGCCGTCTGACGAAATATTCGCGAAACGCGATTCCTCCGGGGAAACTTCCGAGCGCGAGATTTTAAGGGGAACTCTCTACGCGAAATACCGCTCAAAGGACCGTCGCTACGGCCCGAGCCAACGGCACGAGACGCCCGGCGTCTCGGCCTACGTGAAAGATCGAGGACGAAACGACAAACGTTCGTCCTCGCGCGATAACCGGCGAGCCAACACGCTAACCGAATATTCGAGAGGATCACTGTGCGACTCACCGGTTCGTTCACCGCCGCTCGTTCCTTCCCGTGGGCCTCTTTCCGCCACACGACAATCCGGACTTCGCTCTCGCTATTCCTCGGTGGCGAACGAGAAGTCCGCCGGGGCACCACTTCGGACACGAGACAGCCGCGAGACCGGCGTGCGCTATTAGGACACGCTGAGGCGCAACAAATTCGCGTTCGCAATGTCGCAACAAATTCGTAGGGTCTCGCGAGATGCTAACGCGACAGTGATCATCGATTTTCGGGCGCGTGCCGCATCGATTCTAGTTTCCCCCACCCGACCTCCTTGCCGAATTTTCTAGGGCGCCATTTCACGCGCGACGTTAGCGTAACAGGGGCGTCTCGACGGGGTCCTTGGCTCCTGGACCCTAACGCGAAAACGTCTCACTTTTCGGGAGACGTGGGGGAGTTTCGTGCCTCGTACTGGCTTCTCGGTGGCACCATCCTCGCTGGAACCCTATTTATGGCGGGATGAGGCGGTGTCGGGACCGCGAAATGATACGATGGTCGGTAGGGGTTCCTGTCCCTTCGGCGCCTCCAAGTCGATTGACCGGGTGCCCTCGATAGTCCGTTGATGGCCCGTGTACGAGGCTTCGATCTATGCCATTTATTTATCGTCGGCCGTCCCCCTGCCTCGAAATCGTTCGCCTAGGAAAATGTCGAAGGTCGGGGCTCCGTTCCCTGGTCCGCTGCTCGGCCCTGAAACTTGCCGTTCTCGGCGCGCACGCTAGGTGTCAGTGCGCGCTCTAATTTATGGAAATTCCTCGCGGAACGCTCTCGAATCCTGTGTTTCCCGGTCTCGCGTTACGTTATTGCACGGTCCAGTCCTTCGCACTATTAAAAATGTGCTCGCACATAACGGCGAAGTGACGTCGCAGATTTGCAACGTCACAGTACCTGGGACCAATCTGGGACATAAGGTCATTATTTGGACGTTTCCGGTGCGTACTTGAGACCAATCTTGGACATAAGGTCATTATTTGGACGTTCCCGGAGCGTACTTGGGACCAATCTGAGACATAAGGACGTTATTTGGACTTCCATTGCGGGACGTTTACTCGACATTTATAGGACCTTCATAGGATATGGTTTATGTATACTAAAACTAGGAAACAACGATATTTGAATACGGTTAAAATATGCATTTATTACAATATAATAATATAAATTTAAGAAATACAAAAAATAGAACAAAAAATACAAAAAATACAAAATTTAAAGTAAAAATCTTTTTTCTGGTGCCCTTCGAAGATACTTTTGAATCATAACCTCCGTTTCGCTTTGGGATGCAGAAACTTTTGCTATTGTTGCTGCATCTAAAAATTAGAATTTCAATTCAATAATATATTCAACTGTATATCACTGAATATAAAAAAAAATCAAAATGCACGTGAATAATTACCAACTATTACTGTGGCTAACTGTGTAGCCTGAAATATCCTCTTTCCCTTTTTGCCAAGCCAGCTGAACTGTTTGGCCAAAGTGTCAGTGATAATGGCACTTAGCACCCTCTTCACAAAATTGGCGCAATTTGTTCCGCCAATGCTAGATAATTCGCAGGCCTGCAAATTAATCATTTATTTACAATGAAAACTTATTTTATATAACTTAATTAAAACTTGTATTATATATATTATTTAATTGTCAACGACCATTGCCTCGCTTCAAAAACCGGTTCTCGTACGATCACCGAAGTTAAACAGCGTTGGACGTGACCGGTGCTTGGATGGGTGACCGCATGGGTATAGAGCATACACCAGGCGGTGACTGCCGGGTACCTGTCGCGTGTTGTTGGCAAAAAGGTGGTTCGGAACCCACCGTAATAAAAAGTAGGTCCCGCTGAAAATTAAGCTGAAATACGCCGAAATTTGGCGATAGAGAGAGTGGAAAGAAGGGGAGAATTGGTAAATGGATTTGAAACCCTGAGGGGACCAAATATCATATACTGTATATATTATTTAATTACCACATGTTTTGAATTATCTCCTATTCGTAAGAAACTGTCTAATTTCTCGAAATCTTCAATATTGTTTGCAGTACACAAATTTTGTTTGAAAATGGACGTTCTTCCCCTGTCCTCAACAATTGGGACTGGGTTTCCCTCGGTGATGGCTCGATTTTTTCCACACGGGAAGAAACGTCCGTCTGGAGAGACCGCAGCAGATGCTGCTGTTGTAGAATTAATTTTAGGAGTTCATCCGTTTTGTTGGTACGACACTAGTAGTAGTAGTAGTAGTAGTAAATTATGACCGGGGAGTAGGTGATCGGCACCATCTCCTATTCCATTGAGGAGAGGGCTGGTGCCGCTAGGCACCAGCCCTTCTCCGAAACGCACACCAACAGCATAGTCGGTATCATGTGGCGACCGGTCCTCGGCCCCGTAGGGTTGCGAATACCCCTGCTTTCAACCGCCACCCTGCTTTTTATAGCCCGGGCAACTTGCAGGGTGACGATCTACTAATCAGGGAGCGATCATCATCAGTGAGAGGCCATTCTACCTAACCCATTTGAGTGTTTGAGCGTTTTACGGCTCGGAGCGTACGTCGGGCCTTGCTCACCTTCAGATCATGCAGGTTTGCCATACCTGCCCATTTGGCCCCACCCTCTTCACCATAGAACCATATTGTGCACCTTTGAGTATTACATCCCTTAACCTACTCTATCCCGGCTGCCCAGGATTCGCCCACTCCCTCCCCAGGATTAGGATAGACTACTCTATGACTCTACAGGTTGCTCAAAGTCAAGGGACCGCGCCTTCATGAACGTTGGGGAGAAGTTGTATACTTATGTGTCCAGCCCCTTTGAGTTTGATCCAACTTCGGCGAAATTCCGGTTATCAACCCGAATATCGCTTTCATATGGTCTTCACCCTCCGGGACCTTCCACCCTATCTAACATGTATACATCAACTTGGGGTCCGATCCGACTTCCGCGAAATTCCAGTATGTGCCGGAATATCACTTCCATTCGGTCTTTCCTTGCCGAGCCTACCGCGTATTGGGGTGTTGGAGGGCTCAAAGCCACACTAGGTTCTATGGCTGATGTTTTGGACGTGACCATCGTCCCCAGGTTACGGCTAAAATGCGTCTTAAATTTGCATTCAGCCGTCCCCCATTCAGGTTTGTCTCCCCTGTGTTTGATTCCTCTTTTCATCCCTTATTGTCACCTTACTTATGGGTTCTTTACTTATATTCCCTCCTGACTATCCCTTATTTACTAACCATATGTCCGTTTTCTAGTTCTATCCTTATTGATTATTCTTTTGCTTTTCCTTTTTACATCCTTATTGTCAACCTTATTGCTTTATTGGCTTAGTCTACATACTCCTTACTACCTATTCCTTAACTATATTCTCTCTGCTTACCTTACTGCTGGTCTTACCTCCTTCCATTGATAATGATCCCTTGTCCTCAATCCTTACTGACGTTATTTGTTACTTCGCCCTTATACCCCTACTTGTATTTTATATTTACTCACTCTATTATGGACCTTACTTCTCCCTTACGTTTTTGTCTTTAATATTTCCTTTAATATATTTATTATTATTATTAGTTTATTATTATTTCCACCTTGTCTTCCTTACCACTTTCCACTAGTAATTGTTAATGTTGTGTGTGTTTATTACCTTACTCTATTTCCCTTCATTTACTACCTTAATTCACCTGCTCCCCTTTAAGACTGGAGAATAGGGGACACCCATCTTCTTAGTCTCTTAATACATCTGGCTATCTCATTTCCTTATTACTTTTTCCCTTTTTTTGTACCAATACTCTTTTTTTGTTTTTGTTTTTTTTCTTCTTGGGGCTACATTACATAAAGCTCTGTTACTACTGTCCATCGCCTTGGGCTTTCCTTATCTTTTTATATTCTCTTTATTCTTATTCCTTGAACTTCACCTAATTTAGGGCTTGATTACCCTTATGTGCCCCCTTCTCCTGTCATTATCAATCTCTGCATGTTCCTAATCCAAGCCTAGATTATGGGGGACCCATTCTTATGTCCACTAACTTTGCAGACTTACAGTTTTTGTTATACACAATTGTGGCTACGACTTCATCACAGTCTGGCACAGATTACTCAGCATATATGCATCCTCCATAAAATGATCCTGTATAGAAGTCCTAGTACCTAGCTTAACTTCAGTTTCCCTTGTTATTTTATCTGGGTTTTCTGAGAATGTTCTATCCTTGTTCATGTTGTTCTAGTTGAAATATACCTTTGACTAACTATCCTTTGTCCATTATTATCACTCTAAGATTTTGGCAAAGAATTAGTTTTGACGGGCGAGATTCATCATTGATTACCAAGGTAACCTCAGAGCATTGCCCATACAATGCCTTTTCTAATCTTGCCCCCTTTTTTTTTTTTAGTTCCTTTTAGTTTACACCTTGTTCATAATCTTATCCTACTTACTACTTTTATACATTGCTGTTTAATTCTTAAATTCTCCTATAAATTACTTCTTTAGTTCCCTACTCCTTGTCTTGAATTAGCTACTAATATTTCCATAGATCCACTTCTTCCATAAAACGTTTAACTTTTTTCCATTTAAAACCTCTTAATATCGCTCCATCAACAAAGTTTGTTTCTAGTACCGTTCTCCTTTTGTGCACTAAAGCTGCACAGTTCCTAACCAGGTGCTCTGGTGTTTCTTCTTCCTCATTGCATAATGTGCACATACTCGTATCTGCTTTCCCTATTTTTGCTAAATGTTTATTTAACGGCGCTATACCCGTTATCGTCTCCACCATTCTTCTCAATTCCTTCTTTTCCAGTTGTAAAATACCCTGAACACGCTTGGCTGGCCAGCAGTCCACTCCCAGAAAACTTTCACTATGTGTCAATCCACTGGCATTTCTCCATTTTTCCGCCGCTTGACTTACCGCCCAATTCCTAATTGCCAAATTGTTATTCGCATTGGATAACCCTATCCAATTTTGCGGTTCATCCGGTGGTAAATGCGACCCTCTATTAGCAAGTTCGTCTGCTCTTTCATTTCCTTCCAAGCCAGAATGGCCTGGTATCCATGTTATTTTAACCATCTTCCCCATTTTCCCCAATTCATTTAGGGCAATATGTGTTTCCCATATTAAATTGGATCTACATTCCATTTTCCTTAAGCTTTTTATAGCTGCCTGACTATCTGAACAAAATGTTATCTGATTTCTTTGTTCCCCCTGATTCCTTACTTCCTTGGCACATAATTGTATGGCCAGAAGTTCCGCTTGATATACCGTTGGATGCTCCCCTAGTTTTATGTAATAATGTTTATCTCTGTTATTTGTCCATGCCGCTCCCGTTAGTCCATTTTCCTGGACCCATCCGTGTACCATAGTGCCGTATTCCTTAGGTCCTCTGGAATTCCATTATCCCAGTCTTCCCTTGCTCTTATTTCTGTTTTGTATAATTTATAATCTATGTATTTCCTTTCGTCGCTATCCTTTTGCATTTCGCTCAGTTCAATGATATCCGGATTACCATTCCTACCTATAAGGTGTATTAAATTTGAGTGCCCGTAACCTAGATTGTCCCATTTACCCCAGCTTATTAGCCTGTATATTGTTTTTAGTGCTAATTCCTTGACTATTATGTCAAGCGGTAACATATCTGTTAATACTTCCATGGTTCTATTGGGAGTATTGCTAGTACAACCCAAAATTCTTCTATTGGCCATTCCTTGTAACCTGTCCAACCAACCTTTTACCGTTGCCATATCCGACGCTTGCCACCATATAGCTGCACCATATGTTACCCTTGGCACTATAATTGCTCTATATATCCATCTCATTATGTATGGTTTCATTCCCCATGTCGCTCCTATTGCTCTACTCAGCATAGCAATATTACCCTTCGCTGCATCAGCTTTGATTTTAGCATGCGGTCTCCATAATAATTTCCTTGTTAATGTAATCCCTAGATATTTCACTTTTTGCTTTAACGGTACTGGTGTACCCATATACATAAGACCACTCTCAACTGGATAAAGCGTGGTCTTAGTAAATTCCATTACTTCCGTTTTCTCTGAATTTACAGATAAACCCACTGAATCACACCAAACCTCTGTTATATTCAGTGCCGTTTGTATCACTTCCAAGCATTTTACCTTATTTCTGTTCCTACTAATCACCGCTATATCATCCGCGTAAGCCACTACCACTGCTCCTGTTTCTTCTAATTCCCATAGTAGGGAATCCAATGCCATGCACCAAAGCAACGGTGAGAGAATGCCCCCTTGTGGGGTACCTCTTTTAACCCTTCCTTCCACTTCAGCATCCCCTCTGCAAACCCTTACTCTTCTATTCCTTAACATGTTCATTATCCAATGTTTGATGTTATCTTCAACACTAAAGTCTTCTAGTGCTTGCTCTATGGTATCAATCGGAGTCATATTAAATGCCCCCTCTATATCCATAAAACATGCTATTGCACATTCCTTTTTCCTAAACGCTGTTTCAACTTCTCTCACTACCCTGTGTAGTGCCACTTCCGTTGAATGTCCCGTCCTAAAGGCATGTTGTCCTGGGAACAGCTCCTTTGCCCTTAGCGTCGTGCTTTTTAGATGCCTGCCAATCAGTTTCTCCGCTGTTTTTAGTAGAAATGATGTCAGGCATATTGGCCGATAGGCCTTTGGTTCTGTGAAATCCGTCTTGCCTGGTTTGGGTAAAAACACCACCTTTGTTCCCGTCCAGGCTTTCGGAATATGTCCCGTTGCTATACTGGCTTTGATTAGATTAGTTATGGCTTGTCCATAGTAATCCTGTGCCCTTTTTAATATCCTTGGGCTGAGTCCATCCAACCCAGGAGCCTTATCTGGATTAAATGAACCCAGAGCCCACCTTATTCTACTAGGATTTGCAATTTGATTAGCTAATCCCCAGTTGGGTTGTATTTCACTGTCTTCTTCTGTATCCATATCCTGAGTTTTATCAAAACCTGGAAAGTGTGTCTCTAATAGTTGTTCTATTATATCCTCATTTTTGTGCACTAGTGCATTTCCTCTCCTAATGGCCCCCATATCCGAACCTTGGCATTTCAGTAACACTTGTGTTATCCTGGCTGCCACTGATGTTTTTTCAATTGATTTTGTAAATTTCCTCCAACTTCCTTGTCTACTTTTCATGATTTCTTTCCTCAATTTGGCTGATTCTTTTTTGAATATTTCCCATTTCCTCCCTTTTGCCCATGGCTTTGCTACTCTCCATCTGCGTTTACATTCTTTCACTATCTCTCTTCTTCTTTCCAGTTTCTTATTCCACCACTCTGTTTTTCTTTGTCCCACTGTTTCTGTCACCTCTGTTGCTTCTTCCCAATTCTGACGAAGCATTGAGGCTATCTGCTCCGCATACGCGTCAATTTCTTCCTTGTTCCCATATCTCCCTACCAAGTTTTTAACCGTTACCCTATTCAGTTCATCAAACACTTCCCATTCTGTGCTTTTCTTATTCCTTATTGTTTCATTTTCCGTTTGATGTCCCCATTCCACTTTGTATTCTATATATTTATGATCCGACAAGCTAACATCTTCCATTACATACCAGTTATTGAATTTTCCTATTATTGCCTCTGAACATAATGTAATATCCAATACCTCTTGTCTATCCCTTGTGACAAAAGTAGGTCTACTCCCATAATTGGCTACGCACAAGCCTTCGCCTATAATATATTCCATAAGTTTTCTCCCCCTCTCATTTGTATCTGTGCTCCCCCAGCTTCTATGTCTGGCATTCGCGTCTGCTCCTATTATCATTGGTATGTTGTTTCTATTGGCCCATTCTACCATTTCCATGCATTTCCGTCCCATAATTTCTCTACTGTTATGTTTTAGATACAAAGATACCAGTAGAATTTCCTTGTAATTACTCCCCTTTCCTGTCTGGATCGATATTGCTGTTATATTTTCATCCGTAAATTGTGGCATGAGCGTTCCTATTAGCTTCCTTCTTGTTATAATGCATGTTCTTGTGTTTAACTTCACTTTCCCAGAATGTATTGTTCCTGCTCGATTCATACCTCTTATTCCCCTTTTTCCTCTGTAGTTTAACCATGGTTCTTGTATAAGTGCCACATCATATCTTCCCTCTCTGAATTTTTTAGTCAGCAAAGCCGCTGCCGTTGCCGCATGGTGCAAATTAATTTGAATTATTTTCATTTCCTTTAGTCCTCTTTCTTTTTACTTTACGTATCTACCCTAGTTCTACGTGCGTTTAACCGCCCAGCCAATTTGTACGGCTGATATGTATTATTAAGCACTTCTGCCCTCAGGATGTATAGTATACTGCATATATTTCTGGTGATGTCCAGCGGAACCCATATAATTCTTCACTCGCCTTCTTCAATGCTCTGTGCACATACACATATCTCTATATTAGAACAATTTAATTTAAGAAATGTTTTTTTTTTTTTATTATTATTATATTTTTTTTTCTCTTATCTTGTTTCTCTTGGTATATTATATGCTTCTTCTTTCCAGTTCCCCCTTTTTATATATTTCTATACTACCCTTACCTTTTTCATTGATACTTCCCTTCCTATAATACACTTGTATACTACACACATTCTTATATTATACCTGTTCTATCCTGAATTTATATATTAGTCAAACTTTCCTAACTTATCATTTATTCTTATTGTTAATCCTATACAATGTTTGTCCTTATAGATTGTTATTTTATTAATTAATAAATGCCTATCACTATTCTATTATATATTTTTTTTTATTATTATTTTATTTTTTTTTCTATAATTTGTCTATATTACTTCCTCACTCAGATCCTACCCTGTCGGACACCTCTTTTCCTTTTCCAGTCGTTTGGTTAGTTCTTTTATTCCCTCCCTTAATCACTACCTACCATCCTTCCTTATGACTTCAAACATAACTTATTCAGCTCATTTATTAGTTTCATTGCATTTGTACTCTTATCTCTGTTGATCCCTACTTCTACCTTATCATTACCTCATCTATCCCTAATGTATCTATTCTTAATCCATTTATTTCTGTTATCTACAATTCCTTTTTATTCAAATCACTCAATGTTCCTTTTTCTGCTTTAAACTATAGTTAGTACAGAACATTTATTTGCCTCATTATATTCAGCAATCTGACTGATTACCTCCATACTTGGTTCCTAGATAACTTCCTTATTTAAAATTTTACCTAGTTGTAGCCTTGCACTAATTTAATCCCGCAATTCCTCTTGTTATTGCACTGGGGTACGCATTCCCAACATCTTTAGTTAGTGCTTTCGTATATGCTATACTTATAGTTTGCTTCTATACTATTACTTCTGAGTTGCTTCTGGCTGACATGATTTTTCTAATACCATCCCTAGTTATTTATCTCTTCTCTATCCATCTTCCCTTCTGCTAATTACTGTTTTCGTTGAAACTCATTTAACCCCATCCTATGTACTATATGTTACCTGAGTTTGTTTAAAGTGTTATTGTTATTACTTTTATATGCTTCATTTTGCCTGTTCCTTCCATATAGTTCTCGGAGCTATTAATATAGTTCCTTTTGTTTTATTTCATAGCTACTTTCTTCTTTAATTTTTATTATTTATTATTATTTTATTATTTTACTCTTTGCTACTCTACAATAGTTCAAAAGATTTTTTTTTTCTTTCTTTCATTACTAGCATTATTCTCTATTATCCTCCCCATTAACCTTTTATGACTTTACTCCTCCCCCTTCCATTTACTTATTACTGTTATTTTTCTTATAGTCTCATATTAATAAGAGTTAATGGTTCCTGAATGTAGTCTCATGTACCCATACCAATTATTATAGTTATTTAATTCCGATTTAATTATGTGTGTTTTGTTTTTCTTTTCCTTTTAATAATTTTTTTTTCCTTTTACCCAGTTATACTTGATAAGGTCTGCTTATGTTTGCACTTCACTACTCTGTTTCTATCATGTTATCTATTCTTATTATTTATTCTATTTCTATTAGATTCTTACTTCTTTATTGTTGTTTATTAATTTTTTTATAAACTTATTAGTACTACCCGTGGTCAATTCCTGAACCTTTGCGTCTTCCTATCCTTGTCTATATATTTCTTGATGTACTGTTTTTAAACATTGTATTATCTAATGCCATCTTAAATATTTATTTACCATTTTGGTCCCATATTGGGTTAGTCCTAATGCTAACATTTAAAAAAATTTTTTTTTTCTCTTCTCTTTTTTTCTTTTCTACTTCCTCGGAGCAACATATATTTACAATTTACTATATTCAGTATTACTCTTTATAATTCCTTCTTTACCCTTTATATTCTTTTATACTTCTATTTCTTTATTTTCCTACCTATCTTGTTTATTTCGACTTTGCAACTAGTAGTATTGACAAGAATAAATATACCTCTTATTTCCTCTTAATTTGATGAGCAAGGTATTGTAATTTCCTTGTTATGTTATTTATTGAAGTTTTCTATCTATTTAATGAATAACATCTCTTTTTTCCGTTTCCTATCTAGCTCTCTGTTGCTTCATTACCTATTCTTTCCCTATGCATTCATACTACATTATAGTCTGTTATTTTCCTCTCCATACTTCCTTGCTTCTGTGTTACATTGTTACCTGCCCTAATCTAAATTACTGACGATTTACCTCCTACAAGTACAGCGCGCATGGACTAGACTGATACTGCAATTATGTATTCTTAAAATATTCCAGATATGTTACTACTTGTTACCCATCGTAAACTCTTATACCTTCCTTGCTTAATTCATGCCTTTCTTGCTAGATGACATTTGATTCATGATATTTCCCTCATCTTTGTGTCTATTAACTAGTTGCTTACCCTTCGAGCTGTCCCCGGACTACAGCTCCTGACTTAAAATAATTGTTTAAATTTCATGACTGTTATTTTAACATTTGTATTCTAATATCCCTTTGTTTGTATATTATTACAAGTCTATTCCTATTCTGTCTTATATGATTTTTATATTATCATTATTTTTTTTTATTTTTTTTTTATTTATTATTTTTTTTGTAATACACGTTTCTTTTTTATTTCCTTTAATCATCCCTTATATCTCCTTAGTGTTGTATTAACAATAATTTGTTACTAACATTTACAGAGAGACAAGCTTTAGGCCTATCCATATATCTTCCCGCTGCCCTGGTTTCACCATCAGGTAATTTACTGATTTTGATATCCCATACCCATATTCAATCTCCTTTACCTCCGGTCCCTTTTGCTCAGATACCATATCCTAGTTCCTTACTGTTATCTATACATCCCTCTGAATATATTTTTGTAACATATCTTCTTATATTGCTTAGGAAATTCACCATCCTCTTTTGCTGTATCACATTGGTTTGGTATTTGATTGGTCCGTTATGCCTTGTTAATACATCTCCTCCTATTTACTTATTCAACTACTGCTCTTAAATTCCTTTCATTTTACTACTCGTCTGTAACTTTTTTTTTCATTGTCCTAGTCTCTAATTCCATTACTATCAGTACTGATTTGAATTATCACTTTCATAATTACCCTAAAATCCTATCGTGTCAGTATCCTTTATTACTCGAGTTATTCATTTCTCTTTGTTTAACCCTCTTGCTAAAATGTTATTATCTTTCTGATTCTGTATACCCTACCTTCTTATCTTTTGATTTATATTCAGTATATATGTAAACTTTATTGATCCCCTCAGGGTTACAATTCTTCACAATCCTCCTTTACTTTTCCTTCCTTTTCACTTTCTTAACGCTATATCTTAAATTCTACTTATCCTAGTCTTACAATAACTTATATTCCTAACTTAACCTAAGCTTACATTATCTTATATCTTATATCTAAGTATAGAAAGAGAGAGAGAAATGACTATTTACACAAGTATATCTTAACGACTAACTTATTTCTACCCCGCACCCTTTGGACTCCCTCTTCCGGCTTCTTATCATTCACTCACACCTATCCTCCATCCTCCTCCTATCTCCTTTCACTCCAAACAACCTCCAGCCACACCTTCTCTCCATTCCTCTATCCTCCTCATCCATCCTTCCCCTCCCCCCATATCTTCTAACACCTCCCCCACCCTGTCCTGCCATCCACACTCCTCATCTACCCTCATACACACCTCCCACACATGCTCCCATGACTCATTTGCCCATCCACACATCCTACATTTTCTCTCGTCCTTATTCATCCAATACTTCCCTCCCTTCATCTCATTTTCTAACCTAAATCTCGCCACTCTATTCCATCTGCTCTCCCCCCATCCTTTTCCCAGATACCCCGGCAATCCCTCTCCCTTAACCATTCCATACCACTTGTTATACCTCGACTCCCTTATCCTTTCCCATCTCTCCTCCCTCTGCATCGTTCTCTCCCTTCTTACTATCTCCTCGCTCACCTTCTCTCCTTCCCCCTCCATCATTTCTTCCGCCTCCTCCGCTGACCACCCTCTCGCCTCAAAGAAATCCAATCTTTCCTTCTCCCACCCATCCACTATCCCCCCCTCCTGGCTCTTCCCCTTATCTCCTCCCAGCACAACCTTGCTAATTCCCCCCCTCTTCCCTCTCTTAACTTCTTTTCATATCCCCACGCCCTTAAACCCGCTCTACCCCTCATCAATTCCCTCTGCAATTCCTCCCTAATCATATACCCTGGCGTACACCTTTCCACCCCCAGAACCCACCTCAAATACCTTTCCTGTAGCCTTTCTATCCCTTCCCTCTCCCTCCATCCCCATAATTCCACCCCGTAGCTCACTACCGGCCAAACCAACTTATCGAATAGCCATATTCTCCTCCCCCAATCCCCACTAAACCTCTTCTTCCCTATCCCCCATACCTGTCCCATTACCATTCAATATCCCCCATCCCCTCTCCCCCAGATACCTACACAACCTCCTCCCTTCCGCATTTACTTGCATATCCCTCGACTTCCTATTCACCCTAACCCCTCCCTCCTCCTCCTCACCCACTACTCCCCCTTCCCTTCCCGTTCTTGCATTAAAATCCCCCCCTATAATTACTCTTACCCCCTTCTCTCTTCCCTCTATCCACTCCCCCAATTCACTCAACTTCTTATCCAAATCCTTATTTATATATACCCCTATAACTCTCCACCATCTCTCCTCTATTTTCACTTTTACCATAATTATTCCCTCATTTTCTCCCACTTCCTCTCTTTTCGCCTCCATATCCTTTCTCACTCCCACTATCATACCCCCTATAGCCCTCCCCATCTTTTCCCTTCTCCTTGCCCACTGCGTCTCCCAACAAAACCCCCTTGGCAATCTATCCCTTATTTTACTCCACCCCTTCTCTTCCACCCATGTCTCTAACATTATTATTATATCCCATTCCTCCAGCCCCTTCCAGAAATCCTTCTCCTTATTTCTCAGTCCTGCCACATTCCAAAAACCTATTTTATACCCTGCCTTCTCCCCTTTTCCCCCCTCCTTTTCCTCCCTTATTCGTTTCCCTGATCCTTTCTCCAATTTTCCTCTATCTCGTCCCATCTTCTCATTTTTCCATTTACCCATATTTTCATATACCCCACTTGCACATTTTTACCATCCATCCTTTCCTTCTCTGCCTCTCTTTCCATTTTCCACCTCACCCTCCTCTCCTCCTCCGTTAAGTCCTCATCTATCCATATCTTTCGTCCTCTTAAACCTCTCTTTTCCTCCACTACTTTCCTTTTGTGCTCCCTGTCGACCATTTTCACCAGCACTATCCCCCCTCCCCCATTTCTTGTATTCCCTAGCGCTTTTACTTCCTTCACTCCCTCCAAGCTCCACCCCATCCTATCCCATATCTTTTTCACCTCTTCTTTTACATCCTTTTCCTCTGTTTCTAATCCTCTTATTATCACATTATTCCTTCTCTCCTCCCTTTCCTTCCTATCCATTCTCACCTCCATCCTCCTAATTCTACTTCTGTTCTCTTCCATTTCCTCCTCTCGTACTCTGTCCCCTAAGCTTCTCTCACCTCCCTCCTTCTTCCATCTCTCTATTTCCTCTATCACCCCCCCTACCTTCTCCTCCATTCCTTCTATTTTTTCCAATCTCTTCTCCATCTGTTCCCTCCTCCTCCTTTCCTCCCTTACCTCTTCTTCCCACTTCCCCCTCTCCCTTCTCCACTCATCCATCTCCACCCTCCTATCTTCCCTTTCTTTCCTCCATTCTTCCCTCATCTCCTTCAACCTCTTCGCTTCATTCATCATATGAATCTTTATCTCCATTACTTCCTTCATCAAATTTTTTATCATTCCCATCAACTCTCCCTCCTCTTTTCTATCTCCCTCCGGTGACCTCTCTGTCAACGCGCTTTTTTTAAAGACTACCCCTTCATCTTCCCCCTCATCATCTCCCTCTCCTTCGGTTTCCCTCCTCCTTTTACCCCATAGACTCTCCAGACTCCCTATACTCCCACTCCCTCCACTATTCACACTATCCCTTCTCAACCTTTCCGCATTTGAAGGCCTTCCTGCATTTTTCCCCCCTTCCTTCCCCTCTTCCCTTCCGTCTCCCTTATTCTCTTCACCCCTGTCACTCATTCTTCAGAGTTCTTCCTCTTTCTATCTTATAATCTCCTTTCTCTCGATTATATTCCTTTTCAAAATTCCCTCCTTTCTACTTTCTACAGTCCCTCGCTAGATCGCGCCACCTCCTCCTCCTACTAACTCTCTGCCCGTGCCGCTCTCTACTGCCTGGCTTCCCTAACCTCTTTTTCTCCGTCCACTTCACTCTTCTATTACTCCCTTTAGCTCCTCCTGACCCTTCCCTTTTATATCCTCCTGTCTACTACTCCACTCCCACTCGCTCCTCCACCACTCTCTGCTCACTCACACCTTGTGCTCTTTACTCTTTCTCACTCTAACTCAGACCGCTCTTTACACACTGTTTCTTCTGACACAACCGGAAAAGGAAGTCCGATTTATATTCAGTATAATTTCCTTTTTTATTTAATTTAAACCTTGGTACTATTATTATTTACTGGTTTGTAATATGTATATTAATACTATTATTGATTATATGTTTGATTATTATATGTTTCTTATGTTGTTATAATTTAGTTATTTGCTTATATTATGGTTGTTCCCTATCTATTATTTCACATTGCCTTACTGACTTATTATACCTTTCGTTACCACCTTGAGTCTATGCTATGCTTATTCCAATGCTGTCAATATTATACGAATTTTTTTTTAATAGAGAGATAAATATGCCTGTATAATTATTATTTGTTATATTCTATTTATTCTTTCCATCCTTGATCTACCGATTTAACAGAGGTGTCTTTAAAATCTTGGCAATCGTAGTTTTAATATTGTGCCGGTTTCCTTTATTCTACACATTGTCCTTTAATATACCTTTCTTTTTCTTTTTTCTGTGTTACCCATATTTCAATTCCTAATTTTATATTCTCCTTGCATCTATTAATGTGCTATCTTCATGCCTTCGTTCCTAGATGGCGTTCGAAGTTCCAACTGTCGTCACATCTTTGAGTCTGCTGCACGATCGCCTGAGATTTTATTTAGTTCCGGATTATATCCTTTCTATAGGTTTGTAAAAGACTTCTTTTAATACCATTCACTTGAATTTACTTATTTTTTTTGCTATTTCTTCTGAGAGTTTCAGTTTGTGTATTATCATTTTACATACATGTTTATAGAGTATGTCTGCATGATTTCCTGTTTGTAGGTTAAATCCATGTTTAGTTCATTACTGCTAACCAGTGATGCCAGAATCGTGGTCGTGTGGTCGCAAGCCGTGGTACGAGGCCTCCCCACTATGACCTACCGTTGCCCCTACTGTCCTGCTCTAACGCGCTCGCGCGCTACACTCACCAGTGTACCTCTCCTATGTCCGTGTGCGCTGCTTGTGCGCTTGCGACAGCCACAATCTATTATTAGATATATGTCAATCATCGATGGACATGGTGCGACTAGACTCCTGCCTAGCTTTAAGGGATGTGCGCACCACACACATGGAATTTAGGAGGTCAGGTCCTAATTTATTCCGTTTCTTAGTTTTCATGTCAGGGAGCAACGAGAAAATCCTCTCTGCGTCGGCATTTGAGTGTGGCAAACATCGGACAGCGTTCACCAAAGATGTGAGGCGTGGAAAAATGGGACAGTTGTCCGACTTTTTTTGCATGCAGATGTCCATCCACATGCCGTCGAAGGAGAGCAGTGCCCAACGATCTTTTTGGAATTGGGATGTGCCGAAGTACAAAATGTTCCACTCATTTTGCAAATCTTCGGCACTAAAATTTCCCAATTTTTGGGCCACTGCAGCGACGTTGAGGAAAGAAGAATTCCTGTCGCTATTTTTCAATGCAATTGACGGCTTGAAGACCGTATTTAAGGTAATTGTTGCTGTATAGGAAATGGATAGTGTACCCGCTAAAAGATCAAAAAAGAGATTTCAGCGTCATTGGTTCGACGCTGATGAAACTCTAAAGGTTTGGTTGGAAGAACTTCCTTCTGACGAATCAAAATGCATCTGTAAAGTCTGCAACAAAATCTTCGGTTGTGGACTTACAGAAATACGCAGACACTCGTCCACACGGGTTCATAAAAATAACATGGAGCAATTGCTTCATGATAACACCCTTTCGTGTAATGAACCCGATGTAGTGAACGACCAACCTGAAGAGTTTCTCCAGGAAGGGACATCATCGTTTCCCTTCCTTAATGAAATAAAAACCGCTGAGATCCGATATGCGGCTTTCTTTGCCGAAAACAATATCGCGATCTCACTTGCCTCGAAATTTCTTGCTCTCATGCAAGACATCGGTAAAAACCCAGCCGTCTTGCAGGGCATGAAGGTAGGCCGCACGAAGTGCGGAAAAATAATTTCAAATGTGCATTGCGTTCGGGAAACCGAACGTATTGTAGACAACGTACGGCACACTAAGTTTTCGGTTTTTGAAGATGAATCTTCTGACTCGACAAACGACAAATGGCTCTCATTAGTGGTCAGGTATATTGAGCCATGTCGTTTGTCTGTAACGACGGAGCTGTTGCAGCTAATTCATCTTGACGCTAGCGACTGTTCAGCGGACAAGCTTTTCAAATCTTTTGAAAATTATTTGCTGAAAATGCAAATTCCGTTAAGGAACGTCGCTGCTCTTAGCTGCGATAACGCTAACGTTATGATGGGATGCCATTCTTCATTTAAGAGCAAATTGCTCGAAAAAAATCCTGATGTAGTACCTATGCCGTGCGTTTGTCATTCCGCAGCGTTGGTGGCAACTGCTGCCTGCGGTAGTATTCCCAAGGAATGCGACGAATTACTTCGCGGAGTCGCATCCTTTATTAATGGTAGCCCCAAACGGGCAGCTATTTTCCGGCAATTTCGGGAGAGTTACGAAAACTCTCCAGTAAAAATTCTTAAATTGTCCGAGACACGCTGGCTGGCAAGGTACCAGTGTGTCAAAAGGTTTCTTGATACTTGGGAGGATCTTTGTCGTTTCTTTTCAGAGTACTCATTTTCAGAAAAGTCGGCAACTGCTGAGAAATTTTCTTCTTTGCTCAGCAGATCCGATATTAAAGGATATTTCTATTTTCTAGAATATGTCCTGAATGATCTGAACAAATTTAATGCCTTGTTCCAAAGTAGGGAGACACTGGTTCAGGAGTTGCAGCCCTCTTCTGCAAAGCTGCTTCGTTTCTTCCTGCAGAATTTTCTGACAAAGCCCACTTAAAAAAAAAATGTTCGGGAAATTGATTTTTCTTTAAAATCAAACCAAGTTCCACTTGATGAAGTGGGGCTTGGACCCGATACAGAAAACTACTTGGACGAGGCATTACGTCATGGGATGTCCGAAGTTGAGATACACTCCTTCCGGAACAATTGCTTACAGTTTCTTATCACTGTAAGCAATGAAATAAGAAATCGTCTTCCCCATGACGATACATTTCTTACGCAATTGACGGTCTTCAAGCCGTAATTTTTAGAATTGTAAGATTCTTTCGCACGCTCTTTCACATGCATGAAGTTGCACGAAGTGCCTGAGAATCTACGCATGTTCAAATTTGAACAAAATTCAAGATGGTGCTCCAAAGAGTATCAGACTTTGCATGGAATGACCCTATAACTAACTGGTTTTGCGTTTGGATATGGCTATATAACTACATCTATCCTTTAACCATTTTTGCTGCTGTGTAATATATGCTGTATTTTCATTGTATTATTTTATTGTAATTTATTTATAACTTTATGATATATGTCTTCAGGGAAGGCGCTACACGACGGATGAGAAGATATTGGCCTTAGCACTTCTGAAGCAGTCCACGAAGTCATACAAGCTTCTGAGGAGACTGTGCAACCTACCCAGTGAAACGACACTGTAGAAGATGTTAAGAAAAATTCCAGTCCAGACTGGAGTATCACAAGTTGTGATTGAGCATCTCCACCGTCAAGCGGATTCCATGAGTGAGCAAGAAAAGCTCTGTATACTAATGTGGGACGAGATGTCACTGAAGCCTCATGTGGACTACGACGTCAACAGTGGAAAAATTATAGGCTTTGAAGATTGGGGCACAAGAAGAACTTCAAGATTTGCTGACCACGCCCTTGTCTTCATGCTAAGAGGAATAAACAGTGGATGGAAAATGCCTATTTCTTACAATTATTGTGAAGGGCAAACTCAGACACCGCAATTACTGCAGTGCATCAAAACTATAATAAAAGCACTGCAGAAAACCGGTCTACGAGTTGTTGCCACTGTATGTGACCAGGGATCATCGAATGTTGCTGCCATCAATACACTACAGGCAGACACACTGAGAAAAAAATGGAAACAGGGAGAAAAGAACCCAAAAAGTATGTAAACATTGTATTCAGTTTATCGTATAATTTAAAAAATATAAATTTTTTTTTTTTACACATGTAGGATTTCTTAGCCGTCACCAATGTAAGTAAATAATATATTTCACTATATGAATAATATGGACGTTCTATTATGCTTGAATAACTAATAAAATATTCATTACTATAGGCGTTGTAGAAACAGACCATGGTCCATTGAAGCTAGCAAAGGAGGAAGGCCTCACAACAGCGGAAGTCCTTAACTTCTTCAACAAGCTGTTCGACTCCGTTAATGGACACACTGCAACCTCAGAAGCTCCACTGAGGACAGTTGTATCAGAAGCCAGTGTCCATGAAGAATTTTGGTCCGACGCAATGAGGAGTTTAAAATGTATGCGGTATGTCCACCCAACTACAAAAGTGCCAGAGTATAGAGCACTATGCCTTAAAAATTGGGTGAAGACTATCTCCTCCTTCAAGATTTTATGGAGTTTCTTGAAGACGCAGGGATTTAAAAATCTGAAGACAAGAATAATCAATCAAGATCCCTTAGAGAATCTTTTTGGATGTATACGATCTGTTGGGCATCGGAACGTAAATCCTACTCCGTACGGCTTCCAGATGGCATATAAAATGATGCTCATCAATAATATCACCTCCAGCCAAAGTGTTGGCTTCAATTGTGAAGACGTCTGCAGTGGACACTTCCTCTTTACACTGAGGAATCTACTAACAAAGGAAGTAGAAAAAGAGGCCACCAAATCTGCAGTGTCTGAGGCGATTGTAGAAGAAACGAGTGCTGCATCTCGAAACACGGAAGATATAGCACAGGAAGAATTCGAAGAAATTAATAACTGTGCTATTTTAAAGAAGATATAGAAGAATAAACCAAGATGCATCAATACAGAATGTATTGAAAAAAATTGATACTCTGCTGCATAAAACCATGCCACAGGTTTATTTTAGAAGGAAACTCCAAGAATACATGGAGAACATGTTGCATGAGAAAATAAATTTTTCATGTATCATGTGTACGCAGCATGCACAACAATTGAAACAAAGGATAGTGACTGTGAAAGTTTCACATTTTATTGGCAAGTGGTGCACCACAGTCAATAATATCCTATGTGGGAAGGACGTCAGAAGGCGACGAGATGCAGTACTTCGACAAGCGTTGTTGAAACACAAGACGCTTATGAGATCGAAGAAAAAGAAGAATTAATAGGTAAATTAACCATGATCTAGCGATCAGTTCGACGCGCTGTCGTCCCCGCACCGTCCCCCGTTCTCCGCGGACTCGTCGGGTGGATCGAGTAGCTCGAGCCTCGCGGGCGCGGCGAGGGGAACGGATGTGGTAGATCGACGCGCTCAGCTGATTGCTCAGATCGACTTTGTATTATATGTATAATGTGATTTATTATTAATTATGTATTATTATGTATTATTGTATACACATTATTGTATGATGTATGATGTATGGTGCATGATTTATGATGTATGATGTATGATGCATGGTGTATGATGTATTATGATTTATATATTATTATGTATTACTATGTATCATTATGTATTATTATGCATTATGTATTATTATGTACATCATATACGTATATACATATAATAAAAAATTTTTTAAATAAAATATTTGTTCAAAATATATTATATCCTTTTATTTCGAATTTTAAAGTAAGCGGTATAGAATCGTATAGCTATATATATATATATATATATATATATATATATATATATATATATATATATATATATATATATATACAGAGAGTAAATGAGAGTGCTCACGCCCGGGTTTTGCCCGTGCCACTTTTGGCTGCACATCGAGTTTAGTCCGGATCAGCTCCTACATCGACTTTTCTAGCTCGGACAAGAACCTACATCGACTTTTTGTTTCTGGCAAGAGTCCACAGCGAGTCGCTGTCAGCAACTCTCACATTGAACAAGATCTTTGACCATCATCAGAACGTTTAGTTTATATTGTTTGCTTCGCAGCACCCGTATTATATTCCCTTTCTATAAAACAATTTTAACCTAAATGTTTTTTTCCAATTTTCGTCTCTCTCTCTCTCTCTCTCTCTCTCTCTCTCTCTCTCTCTCTCTCTCTCTCTTTCATGAAATGAAGGAAATATTCTGTATTAAATTATTTATGCAGTTATCTGCAAAAAATAATTATTCAATTAGGGTCAAATAAAAGGAACAATTACAGAAGTAGACACGTTATACGGAATAAATAATTTTATTTAAACAAGAAAGATCAGGCAACATTTTAGATCGACTTCCAACAAATTAGAAAATGTATAAGGTACTATTTAGTAATTATTGATAGGAATCCAATAACAATTAACTAGGCGAATGCCGATGAAGTATAAACCTTTTGGCAGGCAGCTATGACAGCGATGACTGCAAATAGGAAAATGCATTTTATTATTCACTTTGAAGGTTTTTTTACTTTATTTAAATATAATCTATTTAAATCTACTAAAAAAACACGGATTATTTATGTTTGTTTAAACAATTTTATATGCCCAAAAAATTCGGTTTATCAATTGTTTATGGACATTTATACTTTGTTTCAAAAATTGTATTTGTTTAAATAATTTAATTTACAACCATTAGACGCAGCTCGAAAATCTATCGAGTTTGGTCTCATTCTAATCAGAAGAACGCCGCGAAATCTGCTGACATGATTCCGTGAAATTATTATGTGAAATAACAAAGTCCAGCAATTGCATTTTGGCCGTCTCATACTGATATACCTGGCTGGCTGTAGAGTTGCCCGGCCGTGTTTATTGCACCACTTGGCCGCGGCCACAAAGCCATTGTCGCCTAGGCACCTCGTCGCCCCAGTAGAAAATAAGGAAAAGGATCTTCTAGAAGTCTACGGATCCTTTCGCGAGTACATTCACGATTTCAACAACCAAGCGCAGCTCGAAAGTCTATCGAGTTTGGTCTCATTTTAATCAGAAGAACGCCGCGAAATCTGCTGACATGACTCCGTGAAATAATTATGTGAAATAACAAAGTCCAGCAATTGCATTTTTGCCAACTCGTACCGATATACCTGACTGACCGTCGGGTTGCCCGGTCGTGTTTATTGCACCACTTGGCCGCGGCCACGGAGCGGTCAGAGCCGAACTTGAGAGGTCTCGGTCGTCGAGAAATGTAAACATAGCTAATCCAAATTTCCAACTTCCTTATTTTTCATTATTTTTTTAGGAGACTGCGATTACCATATTTGTGGCATTTTTCTAATGCAAAATGATACCAAACATGATATATTTCCGATGATATTTACTTGTGTAATAGACAGTTAAAGTTTCGGGCGCGAGCAAGGATAGCGTATGGGAAAGAAAGAAACGCAGAGAGTCCTAGTCGCCAGCACATTTCAATGGCTCGCCGGCAACTGTCCTTCCTTGCGCCCGAAACTTTGATTGTCTATTACACAACTAAATATCATCGGAATTATATCATGTTTGGTATCATTTTGCATTAGAAAAATGCCACAAATATGGTAATCGCAGTCTCCTAAAAAAATAATGAAAAATAAGGAAGTTGGAAATTTGGATTAGCTATGTTTACATTTCTCGACGACCGAGACCTCTCAAGATCGGCTCTGACCGCTCTGTGGCCACGGCCAAGTGGTGCAATAAACACGACCGGGCAACCCGACGGTCAGTCAGGTATATCGGTACGAGTTGGCAGAATGCAATTGCTGGACTTTGTTATTTCACATAATTATTTCACGGAGTCATGTCAGCAGATTTCGCGGCGTTCTTCTGATTAGAATGAGACCAAACTCGATAGACTTTCGAGCTGTGCTTGGTTGTTGTAATCGTGAATGTACTTGCAAGAGGATCCGTAGACTTCTAGAAGATCCTTTTCCTTATTTTCTACTGGGGCGACGAGGTGCCTAGGCGACAATGGCTTTGTGGCCGCGGCCAAGTGGTGCAATAAACACGGCCGGGCAACTCTACAGCTAGCCAGGTATATCAGTATGAGACGGCAAAAATGCAATTGCTTGACTTTGTTATTTCACATAATTATTTCACGGAGTCATGTCAGCAGATTTCGCGGCGTTCTTCTGATTAGAATGAGACCAAACTCGATAGACTTTCGAGCTGTGCTTGGTTGTTGTAATCGTGAATGTACTTGCAAGAGGATCCGTAGACTTCTAGAAGATCCTTTTCCTTATTTTCTACTGGGGCGACGAGGTGCCTAGGCGACAATGGCTTTGTGGCCGCGGCCTAGTGGTGCAATAAACACGGCCGGGCAACTCTACAGCCAGCCAGGTATATCAGTATGAGACGGCAAAAATGCAATTGTTTGACTTTGTTATTTCACATAATTATTTCACGGAGTCATGTCAGCAGATTTCGCGGCGTTCTTCTGATTAGAATGAGAACAAACTCGATAGATTTTCGAGCTGCGTCTAATGGTTGTAAATTAAATTATTTAAACAAATACAATGTTTTAAACAAAGTATAAATGTCCATAAACAATTGATAAACCGAATTTTCTGGGCATATAAAATTGTTTAAACAAACATAAATAATCCGTGTTTTTTTAGTAGATTTAAATAGATTATATTTAAATAAAGTAAAAAAACCTTCAAAGTGAATAATAAAATGCATTTTCCTATTTGCATAGTCGTCGCTGTCATAGCTGCCTGCCAAAAGGTTAATACTTTTGGCCTAGTTAATTGTTATTGCATTCCTATCAATAATTACTAAATAGTACCTTATACATTTTCTAATTTGTTGGAGGTCGATCTAAAATGTTGTCTGATCTTTCTTGTTTAAATAATATTATTTATTCCGCATAACGTGTCTACTTCTTTAATTGTTCCTTTTATTTGACCCTAATTGAATAATTATTTTTTGCAGATAACTGCATAAATAATTTAATACAGAATATTTCTTTCATTTCATGAAAGAGAGAGAGACGAAAATTGGAAAAAAACATTTAGGTTAAAATTGTTTGATCGTAAGGGAACATAATACGGGTGCTGCGAAGCAAATGGAAGCTGACAATATACACTGAACGTTCTGATCATGGCCAAAGTTGATGTAGAATCTCGTCCGGTGTGAGAGTCGCTGACAGCGCCTCGCTGTAGGCTCTTGCCAGAAACAAAAAGTCGATGTAGGTTCTTGTCTGGGGTAGAAAAGTCGATGTAGGAGCTGATCCAGGCTAAGCACTAGACTAGGGGGCAGCACTATAATGGGCACGGGCAAATCCCGGGCGTGAGCACTCTCATGTACTCTCTGATATATATATATGTAGGTTTTAGTTTGAGGGTACTTGCGTAGATGGCACCGCTGAAGTCCATGTGTAGGAAAAACTCTCCTCTCTATGATAGAGATATATCGCGGTCAGACGCGGTTGTAACCGCGCTTGGTTAACTTCCCAAGAGGTAGACTACGACACGTGGTTGAGGAGAAAGAAACTCTCTACGTTTTGTATTTTGTGATCGTTACACTCGGGAGGTCGGAAGACGAGAGAGGTCGGCGCGCTGCACGCCACGCCGATCCCCACCACAAAGCATAACGGGGAGGGGGAACGACGTTCCCCACAGACTCCCCCCCGAGTGTAAACGAATTTTTTATTCAAAACTTAGGTAAAAAACAACATATAAATATATATACACACAGTAACACAAACACAATATTTACAAACTATTTACAAAGTTGCACAACGTGCAAAGGCGTGCGGATGACATACGCCACGCATCCTGTCTCGATACATCAAAAAAAAATACCATATTTATTTGCGCTGTAATTTAATTGCGCGGGTGTGAACTTTCTGGAGAAGTAGGCCAGAGGCTCCCAATGAGAGTCAGAACTCATTTGCTCCAGGACCGCGCCCATAGCAAAATCGGACGCGTCAGTAACGACCCTCAGTTCAGCTCCCAACCGCGGATGCACCAACAAGGTCGCCTTTGCAAGGGCTTCCTTGATATCGGTGAACGCTTGAATTGCCCGACTCGTCCACGGAATCTCCCTCGTGTCGTTCTTTTTGGAGTCATGAAGAAACTCGTTCAACGGCGCTTGCAGATGCGCCGCACGAGGGATGTTCCGCCGATAGAAATTAACCATGCCGAGAAATCGGCGCAAGTCGACGACCCGCTTGGGTTGAGGGAAGTTAATAATGGCCTCGACCCTCGAAGCCAAAGGCTTAATGCCCGAAGAATCTATGGCGTAACCGAGGAACTCTATTTCGGCGACGCCGAAAACACATTTGCTAGGATTCACCCTAAGGTGATGCTCATGGAGCCGCTGGAGGACGATACGCAAATGCTCAGCGTGCTCCTCCTCAGAGCTCGACGCAATAAGGATATCGTCGATATATGCGAAGACAAAATCAAGATCGCCAAGCACCCTATTCAAGAATCTCTGAAAAGATTGGCTGGCGTTCTTGAGACCAAAGGTCATAAACATGAATTCGAACAGCCCGAAGGGCGTTATCACAGCCGTCTTCTCAATATCCTCGGGGGCCATGGGAACCTGATTGTAGGCCTTCAGTAAATCGAGTGATGAAAATATGGTTTTGCCGTGGAGATTTATTGAAAAGTCATGTATATGTGGTGTCGGATATTTATCCGGAATGGTCTTGCTATTAAGACCCCGATAATCTCCACATATACGCCAAGTGCCGTCCTTCTTAAGGACCATATGGATGGGACTGGCCCATGGGCTAGAAGATGGACGACAAATACCCGCCTCGACAAGCGCCTTGAATTCGCTCTTGGCGGCCTTCAATTTCTCGGGATTAAGACGACGAGGCCTCTCCGACACCGGAGGACCGGTGGTTAGAATGTGGTGGAAAACATCGGCAGACTTCAACGGCGCTACCGATGACACCCCGAACACGTCCGGGAATTCCTCCAAGATCCCCGCAAACCGCGACAGGGGCAAAACCGAACCAATTGAACAACCCGGAACGGAGTGGGGGTTGGCAACCGCGTAAATACTCGAGTTCGAATCGATCAGACGATTCGACCGAAGATCGACTAGCAACCCGTAATGTTTGAGGAGGTCCGCTCCAATAATCGGGTGTGGCACCGCGGCTATACAGAAATTCCAGTTAATGGGACGCCGCAATCCTAGATCTAAAGTTCGAAACGATTCGCCGAACGTGTCTATCGCCGTGTCATTGGCCGCGATTAATTTGAATCCCGTTGGCTTACCCCGTATCGCGGGATTCGCCGGGACCAGCGAAATGTCCGCGCCCGTATCTATAAGGAACGATGTCCCAGTGACGCGGTCGCGTATGTGTAGACGGGACGAGACATGAGACCCCTCCGCACCCGTCTCAGCCACGGAGGGCCGGCTCAGTTTCCCGCCCGAAAAGACGCGAACTTGTCGCACCACGGCTTACACGAAGTCGGACTGAGCGGGTACTTCGTGTGTGCATAGCACAGCCTGGGGCCACCCGCAGTACCGCTCGCCTTCGTACGGTCTCGCGACGCGGAACGCGCGCGACGCGCGGAGTTTCCGGAACGAACTCGTTGTCGCCGCAACTTATCTACTTCCGCCCGCAACTTGGCCACCTCAGCAGAAAAACTCCTCATCATGCCCTCGAGCGAGTCCGACAACGACGATCGCTGTTCAACCGCGAAAACGCCGCGGTCAGAAGGACCCGCCGGCCGTTGAATCTCGTGTATGTCACGGTCAGAAGGACCCGCCGGCCGTTGAACCTCGTATATGCCGCGGTCAGAAGGACCCATCGATTCGGCAATCTTGTCCGCGACGCCCGCTAGCATGTCGAGGTCGTCCAGACCTGTCGACGCTAAAATAGCCCGATGGCCCGCAGGAAGATGCTCTAAAAATACGCTTCGTATCACGGCGTTGTCGCACTGGCCGTCATTTAAATTGCGGAGACGGTTCAGAACATGGGAGGGCTTCCCGTCAGACAGTACCTGCCCCTTCAGCAGCTTACGCAGGTTCGCCTCCTGAGACGGACCATACGTCGAAATTATCCGCTGCTTGATTCGTTCAAAAATGTCCGCCGGACGCGGATTTAATAGTATAAGATCGCGGACCGTTGCGGCAACCTCGTAATCGAAAATCCCTAATATCGAGTCCGCTTTCGTGGATTCGGAAGTGATGTTCGACGACCGCAAAGTCCCCTCCGCCTGCGCAAACCACAGCACAGGATCATGGCGGTAAAACGGCGGGATTTTCGGAACGCGATAACTATCAACGTGGTCCGCCTGCGCCCCGCTGCCATCCGCTTCGGAATTCGTTACCGACATGACGCAGAACGCGTGTCAACGGGACCAAATCAAAAGAAAGGAAACACCGCGCTAACCGCGCCAACTACTGCGTCGCTGCGCGGAGACGGGTGCGCAAGCACACCATAAACGATGGCGGCCGCACAAAACCAGCGCAATATGGCCGTTCAAAATAGCGAGAACGCGCGGGAAACGACACACGGAGACGCGACACTATGGCGGCGAAACGACGCTACCGCGAGAGAAGACGCGCATGCGCGTACGCAAAACAAAACACCGCCGCAACACACTCGCTATAACACGTGCGAAAAACACGCACAACGCAGCCACGAGGAAGGCGATGAAACTCTGCTGACACCCCAGGAGCGCAGGGAAGGCGCCGGTGTCGTTGGCTTCACGCAAAAATGTCCTCCTGTTGATCTCTCAATCGCTGGCCAAAGAGAAGGCGCCGGTGACGGTGGCTTCACGCAATCCAGCGATGAAAATACACGCAAAACGTGTGTTGATCTCGTACCGGCAGCAGGATGACCGGGAAAGCCAAGAGCACGTCCCCTCCTTCTACAGGATACAGCCCAGTTGATGCCGCACCACGTGCGGCCTCGCTTCCTTACACACGAGGCCGAAAGCCTCGTCGATCGGCAAAAAAGACGCCGAACTTCCAACGACGTTGGAAATCAAAACCTCCACCGAGATCACGTCGGGGTCACCAATTGTAGGAAAAACTCTCCTCTCTATGATAGAGATATATCGCGGTCAGACGCGGTTGTAACCGCGCTTGGTTAACTTCCCAAGAGGTAGACTACGACACGTGGTTGAGGAGAAAGAAACTCTCTACGTTTTGTATTTTGTGATCGTTACACTCGGGAGGTCGGAAGACGAGAGAGGTCGGCGCGCTGCACGCCACGCCGATCCCCACCACAAAGCATAACGGGGAGGGGGAACGACGTTCCCCACACATGGTCCACATATTATACATGGGAGTTTACCCTCCCTGATCACTGCTGCTAACCCTCTTCATTCTAATACAGTCTTATGATACCTTTTTCTAGATTATTGAAGCAGAGGCCTACCCAAATATTACCGTAAGTAGTAACAGATTCTTTTTTTCCTTTCTTCTTACTTCTTACCTATTTATTCCCTTCTTCTGAATTTATTCTGATACTGATATATTTCACCTACCAATGGTTTTACACTATTTTTAATGCCTTGTTCCTAGATGTAGTGTTCATTTCTTATTACTGTCTTAACTTCTCAATGATCATAATGTCTCTCCCTTACAAATTCTATATTCTACTTGTGTTATACTATGATCTAAATTAAATCCTATTCCTTCACTGTTAATGAGTTTCTGTCTAATGTTTATCGAGTCGTGATTTATATATAATTTGTATACTTTATGAGTTATCAGAGCAGTGATTATACCTTTCTGGATTATATTTCTTTTGCTTTCCATTACATTTATTAATCCTTCCGTCATCTTGTTTCTCCCGTTAGTCTATGCGTATTTCCCATATTATCCCATTATGTACCTCCTATATGATATTTAGTCTTGTTGCTCTATCTCTGTGACTCGTTTGTATTTATCCCTTTATATTGTTCCCCAAAACCTACTTTCTATTTACATTCTTTATATTGATACACTCCACCGACTTTATTTATTCGTTGTTTGAGAATGTTCATCTCACTTTTTTCTGACTACATACTTTATACCATAACAATCTATTCCTTACATTCCCTGTTTGATTATTATCTCACTATCACCCTATCAAATCTACTTGCATTATATTACTGTTCCATATTTAGTGCCTGCCATCAACGTCTAGTAACGCACCTTCGTGCGTAAAATTGCCTATCTTTATTACTTCTAGTAGTGTTCATCAATATACCTTTCAAATGTTAGTATTCTATTTATCATGTTCCTTACCTATGTATAAGTTAGTATGCAATAATTATATTTTTACAACTGATCTGTCTGGGCTTATTAATATTTAATTTAACTCTTTTTACTATTTATTTCTTCCCTTTTTTTGGGATCAAACACTATATTAAAACGTGTGTTTGTTTGTTTTCTCTTTTTTTAGATGAACAAGAGTCTTTCCACATAACTGCATGCTGCACTGCTTAACTTATTCAGGCAAGAATTTTAATTAATTATCCCTATTTTTTTCTTTGCCATTAATCACTGCTTCTCTTTTCTAGGTTCTCCTGTTATGCTTCCCTTCTTGCTGTCTATGTTAAATTACTTGGTGAGACTTCTACTAAGCAGTACCTCAAACTACCTTATACCAATGATCTTGTGTTTGTTTGTCAGTACTACTTATCATTGCTTATCTACATTAATCCAAACATACGCCTTTTCTCCCGCTTACTATTTCCTTCTTTATGAATTATAGTGTAATCATTCTAAATTATAAACCACTACAGGACAGAATGCTAATGCACCAAGAGTGTACTGATTAGTTGTATGTTTTTGCTCCTTTTATTTGTATTATGTGTCCTATTCCTTTCCTTGCAACTATCCTCTGTTTTATTTTTTTCTCATGGTTACTCTGCCATACTTGTTTCATCTGTATCAATACTATTCATTGCTGATAAGTTAGGTAGATTAAGTGATATATGTCCACTCTTTATTACTATATCCTTAGCCTATTGTATTACTGTCTATCTAGCTGCTAGTTATAGTCTGGTTTGTTCCTTCCTATCACTTTGGCTTGTTTGGCCAATTGTCTATTAATTTGATACTTATTTTATGTTCATTCATTAATTGTACTTAATTATTCTTTTAATGTTCCAGATGCATTTTATGGTGATCAACGCATTAATTAAAATAGATTTATTCTATTATTATCTTCAGTTGTAATTTTTAATTTTCAATGATTTATTTGTTGAGATTTTTAACTACCCTTGACTTATTAGTACATTTAACTTGATAGCCTATTTGTATATCTACTCTTTCTTGAATAAACTAAATATTTACCTTTCGTTTGCGCTGACCTTACTTAATTGCTTATCTAAATCCTAGTCCTATCTACTCCCGTTCTGGAATATTTATTGACTATTCTTGTTTGATTAAGAAAGTAAATTATATTTTACATTGTTACTTTTGGTTGTCAAAAATATGTCTGTTTTATGATATTATTATTCTTTATTATATTTATATACATAATCTCGGTTTACCCACCTTACATCGAGTACATAAAAACTGACAATACTTATTTGACTCCTTTTTCTACTTTTATTTATTATTTTATTTATTATTTTTTTTAGAACTAACTCTATTTTAAAATGTGTATGTTTTAGAGATAAACGAAAGTCTCTCCTTAAAACCGTGTGCTAAACTGATTAGTCCATTCAGATGAGAAACCTAATTACTTATCCTTATTAATACTGTGCCACTGATCACTTCCTCTCTCTTCTAAGTTCTCCTTTCGAACTCCCCTTCTTGCTTTCTTTTGCACTGCATCTCCATGCACTGTTTTATACCAATGAACATACATTTGTTAGTTATTATCTCCTGTTATTGCCTTATTCGAACTTATGTCTTTTCTCTTTGTATTTAAGTATTATGATGTCTCCTTCCTACCATTTACTATTCCAACATATATACTCTGCAGGTCAGGGTGTTAATACACCAAAAGTGCCCTTTGTGTTTTCAAATTTTACACTCTTTATATAAGATCACGATAGTAAATTTCTAATTAGTTGTATGTTTACCATTTATTTGTATTATGCATCCTATTCCTTTCTCTACGACTATTCTCCATTTTTTCGCTACTTTTTTATTTAATAAGTTTCCAATTACCCTTCACTGTATTCCTACATGTTATACTAACAAATCTGACATACTTGCTTCAACTATATCATATTTATATATATCAATACTTTCCATTATTAATTCATTTATTGGCCTATTGTGTTTTTGTCAATCTAGCTGTTATTTATAAATATATTACTTCCTTATTAATTTGACATAAGCTATGCTTAACCCTTCCTTTTAGTGTTCCAGATGCATTTCATGGTGATCGTCTCATATTGCCTACTACTTTGATTTATCATGAATCTATCCTATTATTATCATTTGATATATGTTACTAATCGTCAATATCTTATTTGCTGAGATTTTACTTTCTTCAATTATTTCTACATCTGACTTGATATCCTATCTGTACATTTATTCCTTCATATAATATACATTTACCTGGACTTACTTATTTACTTACCTACCATTCTGAAACAATTATTGATTATTTTTGTCTGGTGAAGACAATATATTCTGTTTTTTACAATGTTATTTTTGGGTTGACAAATAAATTACATCTATTTATAATAATATTATTCTTTATTACATTTCATATAAAAATGCTCCGATACTCCTATCTTATACCAATATACCATAAACGATACGTAAACAAAAACACACTACAATGACTAAAAAATGAACAAAAATGAATAGAAAACAACAAACTGTAATAATAAAATAACACTATATTATGTTATTAATTCTAACGATATATACTATACTTAAGACTAATATTATATGTTCTTAAACTATTCTATAATTATTTATATAGTACCGTAGTATCTGCGAGTTGTGAATACTATATTGATCGCTCCTCCCATTATTCCCAGTTTGTGTTCCTTATCTTTTATGAATTTGTGGTCTTTGGCGGGAACCTCCACCTCAAATTCCACACCTCTTTCTTTGATTTTGGGTTCTTTTTTAAGAACCCATTTTGCTGGATTGAGTTGCGGATATTCCTCCGCCAAAATTCCTACTGTATCCGCATACAACATTTCTTTATTATTTACATAAATAATCATCCTAATATCTCCATCTAAACGTTTCCCATTTATAATTATGTATTTCGTAACCCCTTGACTATATATTGCAACCGCCTCCTTTATATTAGCAAGAGATTCCGCATCGTTAGCCGTCAGGATAAATCCTCCTGCTTTCGGCCCCCATCTTCCATAATTAATTGGTTTCTTCGTCCTGATTTTGTACCTTATGAAGTGCACCCACATTTTATTAATCTCCTCTCGTGTCATTTCTTTTCCTGGCGCTGGATATCCCTTCTTCACAATGGCTATTGTTCTGTCATCAACACCCAATTCATTTGGTCTCGATGGTCCTGCCACTTGCTGTACCGATCTTGCTTCAGGCATCTGAGCTGTGCTTTCCACAGAGGATTGTGTAATTTGTGGGGTCTGTGCTATTGATGGTTGATTTGATGGTGTAGAAATCTCTGCTCCTGCTTCTTGTGAATGAGATTGGGAAGTTCCCGCCTCATTACCTCTGCCAACTTTTGACTCCTGCTGCCTGATTGACAGACCCGCTTTCTGCATCTTTATTACTTTTAACGGTTGATGACCTGCCTTGGTCATTTGAGACGGTTTGGTCCCTTGCGTTGATTTGACTGGTTTCATACTGTTTTTATTTTCCTTGTCCTTACTACTTCCCGGTTTGGAGACTATCTCTATATCTGTGTCCATTGCATCACAGAACAATTCCATAATTATCTTATCTGCTTGCGCTTGCTTCGCCTCGCTCAACGTTTGTTCTTTGTCCATAGGTACTGGTAACTCGCGATAGCTCGATAACTGCACTATTTGCTATCAACTTTCGATATCGACCCGTAAAATACTTTCAGCGAACGCGTTTAAGCAAGCCTCGTTAAATGTTGAAATTCAACTTGGTACGACACTAGCACCAATCACCGAACGCGATCACCGCGTTACAACTAACGTTGATGCGACTGCAGCGTCGTAGGTTGGCAGCGAGTCGATCGGTCTACCCGCGTTTGAACAGCGTTTGTTTCCGGCACTCTGCGAATGTACCGCGTGGGCGACTGACCGCGTCCATTGCATTATTATACACGTTTCTTTGTAATAAATCAGTTTTAATCTCCGGTGTCTATAATATTCATTCACTGCGTTCCTCTAACCCTAACAGGTTATGGGCCCAGAATCTCACGCGAGTGAATAGTGTTCAAAAACTTTAATTTCGTTTCTTTTTCCCCTCACTCTCGTTTTTTTTCTCTCGCGAGCGACGTAACGGTCCACGTGCGGAACGACCATGAGTGTACCCGGGACAGTGAAAATCGAACTTCTAAATAAGAACAACCATGACACGTGGAAGATGCAAATGAAAGCAATTCTGATACGAAATGACTTGTGGGGTTATGCGGACGGGACGATCATCAAACCTGAGCCGACAAACGAGAACGCCGCCGCTGTCGACGCTTGGACAAGAAACGACGGAAAAGCCATGTCCGATCTCATTTTGGCTATCAGCCCGAACGAGCTGAAGCAAATTAAAAACTGCGAGACGTCACGCGAAATATGGCTGAAGCTACAAGCCATTCATCAATCAACGGGACCGGCCAGGAAAGCCACGCTGTTGAAGAAATTGACACTTCAGAAGATGACGGACAACAGCGACGTACGTGAGCATCTAAATAATTTCTTCGACACGGTCGACAAATTAGCCGACATGGACGTAAACGTCCATCCGGATTTGCTAGCAATCATGCTGCTATATAGCTTACCCGCGAGCTTCGAGAATTTTCGGTGCGCTATCGAGTCACGCGATCAATTGCCGGACCCTGAGGCTCTACGCATAAAAATTAAGGAGGAGAGCGACGCGCGAAAGAGCGAGATACGTGCTACATCGTCATCGTCGAACGCCATGTTAGCGAAAAAATACACAAACGCGCGCGATTGGCGCGAGCGGAGCGAAGCGTCCAATAGAAGTGGAAATCCAAGTTTCAAACGACAAAATCAATTCGTTATTAGATGCCACAAATGCAATCGAGTGGGTCATACCGCGAACGAATGCTACGCGAGAACGAATAATAATAGAGAACCCGCGAGAATGCATAGTAGAGAACCAGCGAGAACAAACAGTAGAGAATCTGCGAGATACGCCGAAAATGTGTGCCTAAACACAACCGTCGCGTCCCGCGCCGGCTTGATCGATCGTGATCGAAAAGGCGATCGAAAGTGGTGCCTCGATAGTGGCGCCACGTCGCACTTGAGTCACGAAGTAGATAACTTCACCGAACTCGATAATACAGATGGCGCCGTATTAAATCTAGCTAACAACTCGTCAACCGACGTTACCGCCACGGGAACGATCTGCTTAGAAGCCGACGTATTCGGCGAAAGGAAGAATATTTTTCTGAGTAATACTCTACTTGTTCCTGACCTTAGAACTAATTTACTGTCCGTAAGTAAAATAACAGATAAAGGGCTAGAAGTTAGATTAAAAAAAGACAGGGCACTCGTAACAGACTCAAACGGTGACGTGAAACTAAGCGCGGAGCGAATCGGCGACTTATACTACATATGCGAGTACCATGAAGACACATGTAACGCCGCGAATTTATCAAAGTCAGATGACGCGCTCGAATTATGGCATCGGCGAATGGGCCATATAAACGTGAAAGACATTGTAAACGCTAGGCGAAGCGGAGCAATACTCGGATTTAAATACGAAAATATGAAACGCGAATTAAATTGTAATGTTTGCGCGGCGGGAAAAATGACGCGTAGCCCATTTCCCAAGAAATCAAATAGATCGACAAGCGTACTAGATATAATCCATACGGACTTATGCGGGCCCATGCGTATCGAATCACTCGGTCACGCGAAATATTTTATAGAATTCATCGATGATAAATCCAGGTGGTGCGAGGTGCGTTTTTTGAACGCAAAATCAGACGCATTGAAGGCGACAATAGAATTCATTGCGTTCGTCGAAAAGCAGAAGGGAAAGAGCGTTAAATGCCTACAATCCGATAACGGAAAAGAATTCACTAGTCGCGATTTCGAAAATTACCTGAAAACGAACGGAATTACTCGAAGACTGACTATTCCATACAACCCGGAACAAAACGGAGTGGCAGAACGGAAAAATCGAACGCTTGTAGAAATGGCAAGATGCCTAATGATAGAATCCGGCCTCCCACCTTCTTTCTGGGCAGAAGCTATCAACACGGCGAATTACATTCGAAATCATTCACCCTTTAAAAGCTTAAACGGGCGGACACCGTTCGAGGTATGGACCGGAAACATACCCGACGTGAACCACTTTCGCGTTTTTGGTAGCCGCGTATACTTTTTAAACAGAGAGCCCGGAAGAGGAAAATTCGATCCTCGAGGAAAGAAGGGTATATTCCTAGGGTACGCTGAGAATTGCAAGGGCTTTCGAATCTGGTCGACAGACGATAGAAAAGTTATCATCAGTAGAGACGTAACATTCATCGACGAAGCGCCACAAAACAGAAACAACTTTGAAGATTTCGCCCCTGAAGAACAGTCAAGCGTCGAGGACGAAGATGAGTCCACAACCCATATGGAAATCGAATTGAATAATAATAATAATACCGACTCGAGTAACATCGAATCGACTACACCTGAAATTCAACGTTAAGAGAACGCTCAGAACCCTCCAAGAAGAGGCCGCGGCAGACCTACCCTAATCAGGACGGGCATGAAAGGAAGACCACGGCGACTATTCCACACAGAAACCGAAAATGCAAACACCGCCGAAGAAGAACAAGTTTATCTCGCCGAAATTCCCATGAAGCAGGCTCTATCCAGTCCTGAGGCCAACGAATGGAGTAAAGCCATTGACGACGAAATGAAGTCGATCATTAAGAATAATACATGGATACTGGTCGAACGACCTGAAAATGAAAAGGTCATAGGAAGTCGCTTGGTGCTCAGAAATAAATTCAACTCTGATGGCACGATGGAAAGGCGCAAGGCGCGTCTAGTGGCGCAAGGATTCAGTCAACAACCGGGTATCCATTTTTCAGAAACATTTGCACCAGTAGCTTGGATTGGAACCATCCATCTACCTGAACGGAGAACTTAAAGAAAAATTATACATGGAGCCTCCGAAGAATTTGCACGACATCTTGAAGAGAATAGCTGAGGACGAACAAGAAAGTACTATCGGTCTTAGAGCGAAAAAGGTGTTGTCTGATCTCAAGAAGGGCAACAGAGTGTGTCTCTTAAAGAAAGCCTTATATGGCCTAAGACAGGCCGGAAGAAGCTGGCACACCAAGATCGATGAAATTCTGAGAAGTTGCGGAATGACTCCGACTAACTCAGACCCATGCCTATACTACGTCAACACGGGAGAAAACGTAACGATGGCAGCTGTCTACGTAGACGACATTTTGGTTGCGTCGCGTGACCAAGGAGCAATCATCACACTCGGACAGGAGCTCTCGAAACATCTCGATATCAAGGACATAGGAAATGTCAAATATTGTTTGGGTATCGAATTCACGCAACGCAAAGATCACATAGCCATGCATCAAAGAGGGTACATCAACGATTTATTAGGCAGATTCGGAATGACCGAATCAAACACGGTGACCACACCAATTCAGGCGAATCTGAAATTAGAGAAGACAGAGTCGCGAGATCAGCAGGTCACCGATCTGCCGTATCGAGAGCTGGTAGGCGCCTTAACATACCTGGCGACCGCAACTAGACCAGACATCAGCTTCGCAGCGCGCTACCTCGGCCAATTTAACAATTGTTATGGCGAGGAGTACTGGAAGGCCGCGAAGCGGGTCCTACGTTATTTAAAGGGGACCATCGAACTCGGATTGGTATATGGACCAAACACTGGACCGGTTAGCGGATATGTCGACGCAGACTGGGGAAGCAGCTCTGAAGATAGGCGATCCTACTCAGGATACATCTTTCTGTTGCACGGATCCCCGATTTCATGGGACGCGAGGAAGCAGCGAACGATAGCTCTCTCGACAACCAAGTCGGAATATATTGCGTTGGCGGAATGCGCTAAAGAATGCGTACATTTAAAGAGATTTTTAGACGAACTCGGATTCGTCGAGTTAGGAAAAATTAACGTATACTGCGATAGCCTAAGTGCAATCAAACTGGAAGAAAATCATACCTTTCACGACATAAGGCATCACTTCATTCGCGACATGTTAAAGCAGAAGCAATTTGATGTTATACACAAGTCTACAGAACATCAGATCGCCGATGCGCTCACTAAGGGTCTCCCTAGACCAAAACATGAGTGGTGTATCAAAAATTGCGGACTCGGCGTGCCCGTCTAATATTGTAAGAATCGGCGCGTCGACCTATCAACTCGAGGGGGGGGGGTGTTGGTACGACACTAGCACCAATCACCGAACGCGATCACCGCGTTACAACTAACGTTGGTGCGACTGCAGCGTCGTAGGTTGGCAGCGAGCCGATCGGTCTACCCGCGTTTGAACAGCGTTTGTTTCCGGCACTCTGCGAATGTACTGCGTGGGCGACTGACCGCGTCCATTGCATTATTATACACGTTTCTTTGTAATAAATCAGTTTTAATCTCCGGTGTCTATAATATTCATTCACTGCGTTCCTCTAACCTTAACACGTTTTACTCCCATTTCGTATTTGTCCGTCTCCTGAAAATTTAGATTTTTAGGTACGTGTTTACGCTAATACGTATTTCCATATTTAAATTCGTTTATATATGTATAGTAAAACGAATTAATATTCGGACGCTCTAAAGAAGACGATAACTTTTTTAATATCGTATTATAAGATTTGAACTTTTTTGGGAAGCTAGATCAATTAGTATACTATAGGATGTGAAAAGAAATGTTTTCAAAAATTGCAATTAATCGGAATTGTAGAAAAAATGCAAAAAAGTAGTATTTTACAACATTTTTATATGGGCCTATATTGAAAATTTAAAAAATACGTTTTGTAGATCTGTGTCAAAGTTTCATCGAAATCGGTTGATGCGGGAATAAACGACAGACTTGAAAGATTTAAGAATCCTTAAGAGGGGCCGAAAATATGCAAATTTTAGCATCTTTAAACTTTGTAGCTCATTGTAACGTCGACCGATTTTTACGAAATATTCAGAATATATTTAATTGACACAGATCTACAAAACGTATTTTCTAAATTGTCAATGTAGACCCATGCAAGAAAGCTGTAAAATGCAACTTTTAGTATTTTTTCTACAATTTCGATCAATTGCAATTTTTGAAAACATTTTTTCACATCCTACAGTAAACTAATTTTTCTAGCTTCCTAAAAAAGTTCAAATTCTATGGTACAATATTAAAAAAGTTATCGTCTCTTCGTAAAGCGTTCGAATATTAATACAAGTCACTATATTTAGTATCTATTAACTTTATTAACTGACTGGATTCTGTTGCATCTCCTGCTTCCCTGCTGCATGTATCTGAAAACCATAATACACCATCATATACCGATATAATAATTATTTATGGAAAGAAATTAAGCAATTAGCATAAAATAGTATATAATCTAATAGTATAAAATGTACGTACCTAGCGCGTAGCGTTGTGTGATCGGCGGAGGCGTAGGCGTAGGCAAGCGCGGAGGTGTAGGCAATAGCAGAGGATCCGACCCCGTCTCGTCCGTGTCACTCACAACTGTAATTCTCCTCCTTAGTTGGCCGAGATCAGGTTCCGATTGCAGGTCGGACGTTTTCTCGGCCACTTTTGCCTTGGCCCTTGCCTGTGCATAATCATCTGAAAGCATTTTTAAATAATGTTCTTATTTTAGTTTCATCACGTCATAAAATCTTTAACTCACCGTAAGTGGCATTTTTAAAATGTTTGACCGGGTATTTTGGCCAACATTCATTTACTTTCTCACACGTCTGCATGGCCTTCATTAATCGGCCCTGTGGTAAGGAGGGCCAATGGCAGTAATCGCCAAATATCCACGAAGAGGGCACTGCCTTTACCGTGCCGTCCTGCAGAAACTCCACAACAGTCCATGCATTCATGTTCGTCCCAGGTTCTGCAAAATTTATACTTAATTAATGTAGGATGAACGGTTCGTTGTGCGGGCATGCGTGCTGGCAGGCGACCGGGTCATATTGCGACGGACCGGCGCGGCGCCGATATGTTTGGGAAACTCGAGTGACTGAGAAGGTGCGAATGAAAAGTGTTTAAAGCTGAGCGATAGGAAAGTATATGTGTTTTTATGAATGTAAGCCATGGATGCGAGAGACAGAGTGCAAGCGAGAGATAGAGTGCAAGAGAGACGAATGCAAGGGGGTGAACGATATAAAGTGGGGAAGTTCGGCGGGCGAATGGGTCATTGGTATGTGAGCGAGCGTCAGAATCATTCGGGAGAATCTTGCGAGAGCGTTTGAGAGAGCTATTAGACTACAGCGAACATTTAACTTAATTAAATATAGAGTTAGTAGTATTATCAGAGAAACGCGTTTGATTAACCTCCCCGTTCCTCAAGAATCCTACATTAATATACAAGAAATATTTTTACAGTGTATGCCGCAGGGTCTTCGTTCATCATGATATGCCGCGGGATTCATCACACACACTTTAAATCAGAATAACTTTTTTGTGAATGGACTAAACGACTTCAATTTCTCTGTAAGGCTAAAATTAGTTTAGTAATTGACGTGTAATAAATAAGTTGGAAAAATGCATTTGGGTCGGAATTGTGACAAACCATAGTAAAAATTGAAAATTTCATTGAAATTAGTTAATTGGTTCACGAATAATAATCGATCACAAGTGGTAAAAACTGCAATTTTTCATAATTTTCGGCCAATAAGTACCATTTTTACTAGTTTTGATAGTTTATCAACGCGCGCGGCAGCGCGCGACCAAGTAGTTCCCCCGCTCCCTCTAAGCTGCCGAGTAGTTATTCTCGTACGATAGTTTAGCGCTTTTTAGCCATATTGCCACCGCCACTGCCGCACTCCCCGGTAACCGAGGTCAACCAAAATTTTTATTTGAGCTAGATATAATATCAACTAACTCTCATGTAAAAATCAACTTTCTACCTAGCCTGGAACCTGAGATAAAAATACCCCAAAAACGCATAATTCTTGGAATATATATAGGAGGATGATGATCATGTTAATTCTAACCCACTTCCAGTCAAGCTAGAAACTTGAAATTTTGGAATCAGGTGTATTTTATATCCAAACCAACAGGAAAAATCGAAAAACCCGAAAAATATTTTTTTTTTTTTGGAAAAATTCAAAAGACTAAATACGTCATGCGGTTGGGCATACCCTATATGCTTTGGATAAAGCCTTTTGTAACGCGACGAGGGGCGCCAGCCCGCCTTGACACCACCCTGAAGCGACAGAAGAATCGCGCCGCGACCGAATATTCTAGAAAGCCGCGAAATCGGGGAAACTCTAAACCCTTAGCAACACCTTGTTGATAAGGTTAGCAACGAAGCGGTATAAATACCGGTAGAATATCGCAGAGCGCTTACTTTAGCTGCGCCTGTGGGAGAGGACGAGATATACCCATTTCCTGTCATTTTGCGAAGCGAAATCCAATCCTGTATCCTACACTTTTGAAAATTTCGTTATTTTTGCGGTAGGACACACCGTTCCCGAGATACAGCCATTATTAATATATTTTTTTATTTTGAAAAATGCAAAAGACTAAATACGTCATGTGGTCGGGCATACCCTATATCCTTCGGGTTCAGCCTTTTAAAAATTTCGTTATTTTTGCGGTAGGACGCGCCGTTCTCGAGATACCGCCATTATTATTATATTTTTTTTTTGTTTTGAAAAATTCAAAAGACTAAATACGTCATGTGGTTGGGCATACCCCATATGCTTCCGGTTAAAGCCTTTTGAAAATTTCGTTATTGTTGCGATAGGAAAAATAATATAATAATAATGTCTTTTAATGCGCCTAATTGATGGCGAAGCCTGCCGGAGAGGCCGCTAGGTGGCCACCGCGACTTGGTCGCCGCCCGCAAGTGAAATAGAACGCGCATAAGTATAAGTATACGCTGCGAATTATTTTAAAGGGTCAGATCTCCGAGTCAGACGATTGAAAAGTAGTGGCTATTCCACGAAAATAGTCGAACCATCTGGGAGATTCCGGCTATTTCAGACCGCCTTACCGCTGTCACCTGTCTTCGGACAATTTTATTTATACTTTTTAGTCAGTTTTTTTATTTATTATATATATTTTTTAATTATTTTATAATTTGTAGTTCGTTTTTTTCTTTATTTTTTTATACTTTCTTAATACTTTTTAGGACGTTTTTTTCGTTATTACATTTTTTAAAATTATTTTATACTTTGTAGTTCGTTTTTTTCTTTGTTATTTTATACTTTTAATGCTGTTTTTTATTTATTATATTATTTTAAATTATTGTATACTTTTTAGACCGTTTGAAAAACGTGGTATTTTAAAAATTTTGTGCTTTTCTGCCTTCAATATGCAGTTCTTTACAGTAAATGGTGTGGGGTATCGCATAGAGCCAATCTTAAAACACTTAAATTATAAAGTGATTCAGCGAGAATTCTAACTTTGCCATTTTAAGAGGCAGTAAGTTCAAACTCGACATTTCATTTCAAGGCTGCCCGGATTACGCTAATCAACGGACACCACACAAATAAGTCAGTCACTTGTGTGTAATATTATTGCAATATACTGGGCGTGTGTTTTAAGTGAGACGCATTATGCTATTTTCTGCAAATTATCTTCCGCCTATAAATCCGAATAGCTGGCCATTTCTTGCAAAAATAACATGATATCCAAACCAAAACACTTCGTGTAAAGGTTGACCAAGTTCCCCGGCCCATCCACTTCAGTGATATGAAGGATGGACCAAGTTCCTCTCGCCTATCAAAGTTGTGATATGATGGATGGACCAAGTTCCTCTTGCCTATAAGGACTGTGATACGGGGAAAGACCAATTCCGAGAGGCCAATGATTGTTGCACTTACCTAATTCAAACTTTACAACCTAGGGAACTTGGCGTCGGCGCTGGCACTAGTATTTTGACGTGCATGAGGAAAATTTATATCCGGATTCCCAAGTGCTCAAGCGAAAATCTCATGAATTTTTTTAAACTAAGACAAAACACAATCAGGACATAAATCAAACAGAAACTGTAAAACTAAATAAAATGTGTCATTGCCATTGACAGCCATGGCCATTGAGTGCCAGCGCCGACGCCAAGTTCCCTAGGTTGTAAAGTTTGAATTAGGTAAGTGCAACAATCATTGGCCTCTCGGAATTGGTCTTTCCCCGTATCACAGTCCTTATAGGCAAGAGGAACTTGGTCCATCCATCATATCACAACTTTGATAGGCGAGAGGAACTTGGTCCATCCTTCATATCACTGAAGTGGATTGGCCGGGGAACTTGGTCAACCTTTACACGAAGTGTTTTGGTTTGGATAATTCTTAAACCAATTATCCAATTTCCGTTTGGTCCGTTTGATCCATTCATATAAAAGTTATTCTAATTTAAAGTGTGTGTAATCGATTATGTGCGTAACTATATGTATACAATAATATAACGAAAGGGCGTAAGCAGAAACACTAACGGTAATAAATAATAACAATGAAAATACTTGTAATAATTACTTGTTTGAAATTACTTGTATAAATAGGAAGTAAATATACAGGGTGTTCGACTACAGGTGGGAGAAAATTTAAGGGTTGGTTCTTAACGATGATATAAGACGAAAATGAAAAATAAAAAAATTGCGATTTCGGCTTCGTTATTTAGCTATTAACAATGCGACAGTCACGTATCAAGTGACAGATGCATGCATAACTTGGTTCTCATTTGAGGCCCCAGCGAGGTGAACATTTTTTTCACAAATCGTTGGACAACATTGAACTCTTTGACGTACACAACGTGCACTTTTATTAGACGCGTTGTTGATTTTTAATTGTTAATAGCTAAATAACGAAGCCGAAATCGCAATTTTTTTATTCTTCATTTTCGTCTTATATCATCGTTAAGAACCATCCCTTAAATTTTCTCCCACCTGTAGTCGAACACCCTGTATGTAACGATGGTATCTGGTAACGATAGATTTTTCAAGCACTTAGCACGTTGTCTGCTGAAGCTCTCGTACAAGACTGTTTTGTCACGCAGCAACGGCGCGGTCTTCTTCCACATTCGATCGTCGCTTGTTTTACCGATCATCACTTGTTTTATAAACCGTCGCTTTTCTCACCGATAGTCGCTTATATCGATGGGAGCGTTTAGATACGCGTACGACACAGCGAAGCAAGTACCGTACCGTCGCGTCAACGCGTCGTCTTGTATTTTTGTGGAGTTATATAGTTTATCTTAATAAAAACCGTGGACGAGTACTCGAGTACTATCAACAACTGTGGAGCTGGAATTAGTTATCTCCATATCAGATAACTTTTTATTCTATATTTATTATTATTCATTCAAACATGACTGGCAAATGGAAAATTCAAAAATATTATATGCGTGCCAAAAGATTTTCGCGTCTATCGAATAATAGTTTTGACCAAGAAGCTCCTGTTTCATCGGACAGAAGTACAATTAGCAATGAAAACAATGAAACAGTTTATTCAGATTTTTTGTCGCCTAGTGGTATTGAAACTGATAGTTCTGTAGAACATCTTCAGTTTAGAGGGACTACAGAAAGTCAGAATTTCACAGATTCAACGCGCGGGTTATTAGCCGACAGTAATAATATAAATGTTCGTGTTAGTTTAGCGGAATGGGCTGTACAACATAGTATTACACATGTCGCGATTAACAATTTACTTTGCGTAGTAAAGAAGCACATTCCTAATTTACCCAAGGATGCCAGAACTCTTTTACAAACATGTAGGACAATCATTACTAAACCAATTGAGCCAGGGCATTATTACCATTTTGGTTTAAAGAATGCCATTTTTGGCCCTAGGGGTGTAAGCATAGTGAATTTGCCCTTGAAAGATGTCGGCACGATACTGAGAGGATTTTTAGGTACTAATGAGATAATAAGATCCTGAAAGTTTCAGATCTCTAACCCATTTGGTTTTTGAGAAAAAGCAATATATGTAAAAATCAGAAAAAATGAAAATTCTCTGAAACGCGTGAATCGATTTATTTGAATTTTGGATATGTTTTGGGGGTTGATGGTAGCTTCTAGGAAAAAAATCTTGATTGATAAAAACCTCGAAAAAAATGACGCTTTTGTTTTAATTTTGATTTTTAACTATGATACGATCCTGGCACAATTATGAAACCATTTTTTTCGAATTCCTCATCCATTTTTCTATGGATTTATGAGCTTTTAAGATTTTTAAAAAAAGTACGCCATATTGCAAAAAAATAAAAACCATTTTTTATGCAAATATTCACTTTATTTATGTATTTTATGCCTAAATCTTTATTTTTGTCGTTCATATATATCTTTTAACCTCATTTTAAATAGTCATTTCTCTACTTTTAACAATAATTATTTTTTTTTTATTCTGGTCAAAAAAAAGTTCCTTTGTGTAAGCCATTTACGATTTGCACAACTGATGGATATATAGTGGATATGTTGGGACCGTATTATGCTAACCAAAATGATGCTACTATAATGCGGGATATTATAGATAATCCTGATGGTATATGTCATTTATTAGAACCTGGCGATGCATTTGTGGTTGATCGTGGATTCCGTGATGTTAAAGAATACTTAGAAAGTAAAAATTATAAAGTATTAATGCCAGCACTTAAGGGAAAACGAAATCAATTAACAACAGCCGAGTCTAATGCTTCAAGATATGTAACTAAAATTCGTTGGCCCGTAGAGGCAACTCATGGAATGTTAAAACAAAAATATTATTTACTTGATCAAAGAATTGACAATAAAATGCTTCCGAGAATTGGAAGTTTTTTCAAAATTGCCTCATTTCTACATAATACGTACAGTAAGCGTCTTACTTCCGACTCAGAGTTTTTGGATGAAGTCGTCGAAACAATGAAATCACAAAATAGTGTAGAAAATACGTTAGCTAATGAAGTTCAACAAAATGGCTGGCAACGTAAAAAATTGCCGTTTCAAACTATTTCATCTGAAGCACTAGAAGACTTTCCAGAAATGACGGAAAAAGATCTGCGAATCTTTTTCACCGGTTCTTATCAATTGAAGCAGGCTGTGTCGTATTTAGCAGAAATGCTTGATGAAACAGGTAATCTTACTATTCAATATGTAAAAGACCAGTCAAACATACTCAAAGCTCAAGTTCAATCCCGTCATATCAATAAGAAGGTTTATAGATGTTTTATTGAGTATAAAAAAACGCTATTGGTCCCAAAAGCATATTGAGGCATAGTTGTGATTGTGCAAATGATCTTAGAACAATTGGATGTTGCTCTCACGTCGCTGCTATTATTTATTACTTGTCACACGGAAGATATTTGACAAAAATTCTGAGGCCTGCTGAAACACTAAGCGAATTATTTAATAGAAACAATGTTGCGCCGGTGATCGAAGATGATAGTGATGAAGACTGATAAAATATGATCATAAACTTTTTCTTCCAAATATACCTTTCAAACATTTGTTGTTATTTATTTATAATTTAGCAACTAAAATCTGTTTCTTATGTTATAAGTGCACAATGTTTAAAATATTTTAGTTAATATTCATTGATATTTTAAAATTTAATTTTTGATTTAGAAATGACTATTTGAAATGAGGTTAAAAGATATATATGAACGACAAAAATAAAGATTTAGGCATAAAATACATAAATAAAGTGAATATTTGCATAAAAAATGGTTTTTATTTTTTTGCAATATGGCGTACTTTTTTTAAAAATCTTAAAAGCTCATAAATCCATAGAAAAATGGATGAGGAATTCGAAAAAAATGGTTTCATAATTGTGCCAGGATCGTATCATAGTTAAAAATCAAAATTAAAACAAAAGCGTCATTTTTTTCGAGGTTTTTATCAATCAAGATTTTTTTCCTAGAAGCTACCATCAACCCCCAAAACATATCCAAAATTCAAATAAATCGATTCACGCGTTTCAGAGAATTTTCATTTTTTCTGATTTTTACATATATTGCTTTTTCTCAAAAACCAAATGGGTTAGAGATCTGAAACTTTCAGGATCTTATTATCTCATTAGTACCTAAAAATCCTCTCAGTATCGTGCCGACATCTTTCAAGGCCAAATTCACTATGCTTACACCCCTAGGGCCTTTATGTCAATTTGTAGACACTTCTTGTGTTACAAACAATATAATTCAAATTAACATTAATATTGACGGTCTTCCATTGTCAAAGAGTTCTGGCAGCCAAGTATATCCAATTCTTTGTAGTATAACAGGATATACACATGTAGATATGATCGGAATTTACCATGGTTATGAGAAACCAAAAAACGCGAACAGTTTGTTATTCGATTTTGTTGAGGAGGCAATAGTCCTTACTAATAGTGGATTTTTAATTAATGAACATTTATATTATTTACAAATAAAATCTTTTATTTGTGATGCTCCCGCAAAATCTTTTATCAAATGCATAAAAGGTCATACGGGATATCATTCTTGTACAAAATGTCATATGGAAGGAGATTTTATTGATAAAAGGGTATGTTTTCCAGAAGTAAGTAATATTAGATTTCGCACTGACCTTGGGTTTAGATTAAAAGTTGATGAAGATCATCACACGGGTACAAGTTGTTTAGAAAATATTCCGGGTATTGACATGATAAATTCTTTTCCTTTAGATTATATGCATTTGATTTGTTTAGGTGTAGTGAAGAAATTGCTCTTGAACTTGTGGTGCTTTGGAAAACCTACCACGAAAATTTCAAGCGCACAAATTCTTACAATATCAAATTCTCTTGTTTCTCTGGCAAAGTGTATGCCATTAGAATTTAATAGAAAGCCACGAAGTTTAAATGAGCTAAAACGATGGAAAGCAACGGAATTTAGACAGTTTCTTTTTTATACAGGCCCAGTAGTCTTATTAAATAATATTAGTAAAGATCGGTACACTAATTTTCTTTCGTTGCATGTAGCAACCATCATATTATCTAATTCAAAATATGTTCCATTAATTGACTATGCATTTGAGTTGCTACATTATTTTGTTAAAACGTTTAAAGTATTGTACGGAGCACAGCACATCTCTCACAATGTTCACAATTTGTTACACATTGCGGGAGATGTAAGAAATCATGGGCCATTGCACGATTTCGGAGCTTTCCATTTTGAAAATTTTTTACAAACAATTTTAACATCTATTCGAGCGCGGGATAAAGTATTAGAGCAGATAGTCAAACGCCATTCGGAAAAATGCCATATTTTCAATAAAAAACAAATGCATAGTAGTAACTTTCCCATTTTTAAAAATGAACATTTTGACGGTCCCTTAATACGAAATGTTAAAGTTAGTAAACAATTTAATCGCGTTGATTTCCATCATTTCAGTTTAAAAACTAGTGAGCCAAATAACTGTTGTTCTCTTGTAAATGGTGACATAATTCTTGTTCACAATGTAATATTATCAGGCGACGTATACAAGATAGTTGGTAGAAAATTTTTATATCTAAAAGATTTTTATGAAAGTCCCTGTAAATCATCCGAATTTGGAATTTTCTCAATAGAATCTCTTTCTTTAGGTCCTTTCGAAATTTTTAATGTTATGGATGTTTCCGCGAAATATATTAAATTTGAAATGAATAAAAAAATTATTGTTTTCCCATTGCTACATTGTCTTTCATAAGTACATACAGTGACGCAATAATTTTCTACCGCTCTAAAAGAGACGATAACTTTTTTAATATTGTACTATACGAATTGAACTATCGAGGATTCTCTTACGTTCTGCAACGTTCTTTCTTTATTTTTTTGAGTCTAGCTTCATCGTTCAACACTTTTAGCACGTATGTAATAATTGTTATGGTAATTAAGTAATTATACATAAAAGGCTATAAGAGTTTAACCTTTTCTGCATACTTACTATAATTATATTTGTCCAAGCCAATTGTAACATTGCAGTTGTGCTATATGTAAAGCCAGCCAAAATGTGGGATTATAGGGCTACCGGCGAACTACCCACATTTAAAAAAAACAGTAACGTGCCAGCGGGTAACACCTCATTTGGGTGGTACGGAAGTGTACCCATTTTATTTGAATCAGGGAATGAAAATGTTCTGAAAAGGTTTCAAACTGTTATTTATCAGTTCTGATTGAAACACTTATAAAGGACCGAAATAATGTTATATAATGTTATATATCATAATAATATTATAATGTTTCCAGATAATTATGCAAAAGCAAAGGAAAAGGCGAAAGTGGTCGAAGAAACTAAGGATTATCAGTCAGAAGTAGAAGATAAGCAATAATATAGGAAAAGAAAAATCGATTCGGTATTGTCTCCGCTTCACATTAAAACCACTTATTCGCCATGCAGTACAGCTGGCTAGGTAAAAAAGAAGAGAAGATTCGATACCATAAAATTCACCAAAGTAACAATAGGTAATTGTTCACATTTAATTTATCATTTTTGATATTTAGTTGTATATAATTGAATACGTTATTGAATTGAAATTTAATTTTTAGATGCAGCCAAGGGATAAAAAAATATTCATAAAAACGAAACAGAAGTTTCCACACAGACGTGGCTTAGGAGGGCTGCGGAACATCCATATATTTTTGTTTCAATACGGAACCACACTGTATTTCGATTAATTCCAGTTGCACAAGTTCTATACTTCAAATTCACCCTTCTGCAATTAAATTTCATCCTTCTGCAAATTAATTTCACCCCTTTTTTTGTAAATCAAATTCAACCTTCTGCAAATAAAGTACTTTTAAGAAAGTTTTCGTAAAGAAATCAAATAAAATTTATTTAATTAAATATATTTATTGCAAAGATGTACATCACATACTCATTTAAAAGTAATTACCAATTCATTAACTTTGTAATGTGCGAAAACTGTGTGTGTGTGTAGAATAGTATAGATATGTACCTATTGTGTAGCCATTTTCTGATTAATAAATTTTAGAAATGAAAATACATATTAGTTGAAGCGTATTGAGTCTTGAGTCTCCCCTGGCAATAACGACACCGTTCACGTGTGTCTAAATAAATATATAATTTAATCAAAATAAATAAATAATTATTTTAAAATATTCTTAATGGATGAAATTGATTTGCAAAAGGACGAAATTGATTTACAGAAAGGTGAAATTGACTTGCAAAAGGGTGAATTTGGAGTGTAAAACCTATAAATTGTCATCCACAGTTTCAAAGTTTTTGGTCGGGCCGAAACTACTTGTCGCGGGGCCATCTGTCTGACATGCCTGATGTTACACATGCACACATGCACCCTCGCCTTTATCCCATAGTAAAAATTTTTTTAATTTATATTTGTTAACGTTTTTAATAATATTTAAGCTTACATTTCATTATTTTTGTACTTAATTATACATCTTTTATTTTGCGTCATATTTATGTCTTGCTTTAAAAACCCAAGCTATACATACATACATACATACATACATACATACATACATACATACATACATACATACATACATACATATATATATATATATATATATATATATATATATATATACAGGGTGTCCCAAAATTCCTCCGACACCCGAAAATGGGAGGTTCCTCGGGTCATTTGAAGCGACATTTTCCTTTACAAAAATGGCGTCCGCGGCTTTGTTTAGGAGTTATTAACAAAAAACACGGACCAATCAGAGCGCGACCTAGACGCGAGTTAGCACAGTCGGCCCGACGCGCCAACTGTCAATTGGCCGAACGTGTCATCGCATATCCAGATCGCGCTCTGATTGGTCCGTGTTTTTCGTTAATAACTCCTAAACAAAGTCGCGGACGCTATTTTTGTAAAGGAAAACGTTGTTTCAAATGACCCAAGGAACCTCCCATTTTCGGGTGTCGGAGGAATTTTGGGACACCCTGTATATATATATATATATATATATATATATATTGTTGTAAATTGTTATTGTTATTTCGCGTAATTCACCCGCCAAATTAATTTTGGGTGAATTGTTTTTGAATATGATTGAAGAAGCCGCGTTTCGTCCCAAGTTTACCAGATGGACTCGTCAGCAAGGCTGCCCTGGTAAACTCTGCCTTGAACGCGTGGGAATGGCGCGACGAATTCCCAAATCTTTTCACGGAAAGATATTATGTCCGACCACGAAAGGTGACAAATATAAGTTTGTTTCGTATGGAAGTGTGGTTGCGAATGAGCTTGTTCTCGAAAATTGATCGTAATTGTTTTTTGGGGGAAACATTTTGTTTCGAGGAACCTTTTGTCTTTTTGTTTATGTGGGGGAACCTTCTTCATCGTGAAGAAGGCTCCTAATCAGTCTATGGGCTGATTTCAATGACGTTTCATTGATTTACGCAAGGCGATGTGTTGATTGGGTATTGCCGAACGCTGCATTTCCCGTTCAACACACCCTTGATGACTCGTCATCCTCCACGGCTGACTCGAGCAGCTTTCGGGTGGTAGGAGAGAGACAGTAAAAATGAAGTAAACGATATTACTCCAAAAACGATCCCTAGCGATCGAACAGTTATAAATAAAAATATATTGATGTTATATTCATATAGCCGATTTATATTTTATTATATATATATATATATATATATATATATATATATATATATATATATATATACCTAAATCCATGTGTTCTTATATAATACTCCATGTTAATAATAAATGTGAGATTTATTTCACTTTATAACCTCATACAAAAAGACAGTGTGTTGTTTAGTAGTTTTTAATATTCAGAAATCATATTGTACATATCCTTGAAGACGATAGGTTTTTCAATGTCCCATAAACGTCCTGTAAATGTCCTGGAAATTATATTTTATTAAGATTATACGTTGTTATTATATAATAACCTTTTCAATAACTTATTCGATCTTCTTAACATATTATCAATTCTCTAACATTATTATTTTTCTATTTTGAAAAATTCATATAATATCTATATAACAAACTATATATACCGTTACATTATTTTTGACCTCTTAAATAGATGAACTAAGAAAAGAATTCCTACGTTACTTCAGTTCTTTTGTTGCAATTCAAGTAGAAAATTTTTAGTTTTCAGATCGGTCTACGATATTTAATACAACAAATAATACAACATATATATAATACAAAAAGATATACAGGGTGTCCCAGAATAAGTGTAACTCCCGGAAATGGGAGGTTCCTTGGGTCATTTGAAGCGACATTTTCCTTTGCAAAAATGGCGTCCGCGGCTTTGTTTAGGAGTTATTAACGAAAAACACGGACCAATCAGAGCGCGACCTAGACGCGAGTTAGCACAGTCGGCCCGACGCGCCAACTGTCAATTGGCCGAACGTGCCATCGCATGTCTAGATCGCGCTCTGATTGGTCCGTGTTTTTCGTTAATAACTCCTAAACAAAGCCGCGGACGCCATTTTTGCAAAGGAAAATGTCGCTTCAAATGACCCAAGGAACCTCCCATTTCCGGGAGTTACACTTATTCTGGGACACCCTGTATAATAAAAAAAGATATATAATACAAAAAAAAGTACGTCCATGGGATAACGGAAATTTAGGACCCACCCATGTACCTCAAGGGGACCAGCATCAGGGACCTGGAGGAGGCGGCGCGGTATGCCGAGGACGCCCTCCTGGAGGTGATAAGGAGGGGAGGCGATGCCCTTCCTCCTGCCCCTGCTGCTTGTCCCCCGGCGGGGAAAGCCCCGGACTCGGCGGCCCTCAGAATTCTGCACGTACAGAATGAGGCGCTCCGCCGAGAAATCCGGGAGCTAGGGGAGACGAATGCTGCCCTAAGGGGGGAGATGATGGCGGCTAAGAGGCTGGCGGCGGGGTTGCCGCCGGTCTCACCGGTCCCTTCGGAGGGTCTCCCAAGACCTTCCCTTCCCGCCGCAGGTGGCGACGATGGTGGCCTGCTGGCCCAGATCGGGGCATTGCTGGACGCCCGGCTCGCCCCGATTCGCCAGACTCAGGCTCGCCTGAGTAAGGCCGTTTTTGGCGGGGTGCCCGATATGTCCCGGCTTACGCTGGGCGATGCACCCCGCCCGGCCTGCCCTTCGTATGCCGGGGTCGTGGCGGCTGCCCGTACTCCTGCCCCGGTGAGGGCGGAGTCGGCCGGCGGCGCGGCTCCTGGGGGGCGAAGAAGGGGGGGCAGGGAAGAAGAAGAAGAAGAAGGGGGCCTCCAAATCGGGGGCCCCCTCGGGCTCTTCCCCTGCGGCTCCTCCGGCGTCTCTCCCTGGCCCTTCCGGGGGGGGGTAAGGCCGGGAAGAAGGCCCCGCTGTCCCCGCCGCCGATAGTTCCAGCTCCTCCCGCGTTGGGGGAAGCGTGGGCGAAGGGGGCTGCGCCCAAGAAGGCCGCGCCTCCGGGGAAGGGTGGCCAGGGGGCATTCACCCCGAAGAAGGGGGGAAAGAAGGGTGGCCCTGCCAAGGTCAGGGTGGCGGCACCCTCCCGCACGGCGGCGGTCACGTTGACCGCCCCAGAGGGGTGTAAGACCTCCCTGGCCGAGGCCATATTGATGGCGAGGATGGCCATCAACCTGGTCGACCTCGGCATAGCGGAGGTGCGGCCCAAGAGGGCGATGACCGGGGGTCTTATTTTAGAGATCCCTGGTCAGGAGGGCGCCATCAAGGCTGATATGTCGGCGGCGCGCATGGCGCAGACACTCCGGGAGACGGGGGTGAAGGTCGCCAGGCCACTAAAGACGGCTGAGTTTCGTCTGAGGGGCCTGGACGATTCGGTCACCACCGAGGAGGTGTTGGCCGCCGTCGCGGAGACGGGGAGATGCCCACCTGAGCAGGTGAAGGTAGGGAGCATCAAGCCCCAGCCTGCCGGGTTGGGAACCGTCTGGGTTCAATGCCCCGCGGCGGCGGCAAGGGCCCTCATCGGTGCTGGCAGGATGAGGGTCGGGTGGTCTTCCGCGCGAGTGGAGGCACTGGCCGCAAGGCCACTCCAGTGCTTCCGCTGCCTGGCCATTGGCCACGTTAGGCAGCGGTGCACTTCGGAGGTGGACCGGAGTGGCCGGTGTTATAAGTGCGGTGCGGAGGGCCACCGCGCGAAGGAGTGCTCGGCGGCGCCTAGATGTCCCATCTGTGCAGAGATGGGAAGGCCCGCCGAGCACAAGGTGGGGAGCAAGGAGTGCTCTCCGCCTTCGAAGAAGGGCCGGAGCAACGGTGGCAAGGGGGCCACCAAAGCTCCGGCGGAGGCGGGGCCGAGCGGGGCATGCACTGCCACGCCGCCTCCCGCCCCTGAGTCTCCGCCCCAAACGGAGGCAATGATGGAGGTGGACCCCGTGAAACCTCCGGCTGGAGAGTCGCCAGCGGAGCCGGGAGCATCAACGGCTGACAATGCCACATAAGCTCCCGGTTACGCTGATCAAGCTGAACCACTCCCGCCGGGCCCAGGACCTGCTCGTCCAGGGCCTGGCGGAGTGGAGGGTTGCGTTGGCGGTCGTCACGGAGCCGTATAGGGTCCCCGACACCCCCCTTGAGTGAGGGACCAGGATGGCTCCGTGGAGATATGGCACAACATGTGCCGTGGTTACCCCCCTGGCACCGTGGTCGAACGGGGCCGGGGGATAGTAGCGATAAAATGGGGGAGTTGTGTAGTCGTGGGCTGTTATATTTCGCCCAACTGTGGCCTCGCCGGATTTGGAGAATACCTGGACCGGTTGGGGGCGTTGATTGCCCCCAACATGAACGGCCAGGTTTTGGTCCTGGGGGACTTCAATGAGAAGTCAACCACTTGGGGAAACCCCGGGACCACTCCGCGTGGCGAGGCTCTAGAAGATTGGGCGGAAGGCTTGGAGCTCCGGTTGGTGAACTGGGGCTCCGTACCTACGTTCGTGCGGTGGAACGGGTGGTCCATAGTGGATCTCACTTGGGCCTCCTCGACCGCCGCCGCACGTGTGTCCGCCTAGCGGGTGGCTGAGGAGAGGGAATCCCTCTCCGACCACCTCTATATAACAATGGAGATGGAGGCCGCCCAGCCCGCGGGCACCGCTCCCCGACGAACAGCCCACGCAGCGCCCGTTCGCTGGGCGCTGAAAAGACTAGACGGGGACGTCCTGAGGGCCGCTGCCCTTGCCTGCGTGTGGCCGGAGGCCACAGAGCGCGGCGCGGAGGAGGGGGTGGAGTGGTTCCGGGGCATCATGAAAAGCGTATGCGACGCTTCGATGCCCCGGATAGGAAACCACCCCCCCGAAGAGGAAAGTGTATTGGTGGTCGGGCGAAATCGAGGACGCTAGGAGGATAAGCGTCCGCGCCCGACGTCGGTACACCCGCGCGCGGCGACGTCGTCGGGATCCCGAGGAGGATGATGACGAAGCCGAGGCAAGGATGGCCTCCCTGTACGTCGCTTACAGGGATGTCCAAGTGGCCCTGCAGCGGTTGATTGCTGCCGCCAAAGCCAAAGCCTGGGACGAGCTATTGGGCACTCTGCAGAGTGACCCATGGGGGCGCCCTTATAAGTTAATATTGGGCAAACTGCGCCCATGGGCGCTCCCGTTGACGGAGCAGCTGGAGCCGGAATTCCTGGGGCGGGTCGTTACCACCCTCTTCCCCCTTATAGAGGAGGAGAGGGAGTACTACCCGCCCATTCCGTCCCAAGATTGGGACGAGGGACTCCGTATCTCCGGTGCAGAGCTCTCCCAGGCGGTCCGGAGGATGAGGGAAGGGGGCGTTAAGGCCCCCGGACCAGACGGTATCCCCGGACCAGCGTTGGCTGTGGCGCTCGACGTCCTCGCCCCGGCTCTATTAGGCGTGCTAAACGCGTTCCTGGGCCGGAGCATCTTCCCCCGCGAATGGAAAGTCGCCAGAATGGTTCTCCTCCGGAAGGCAGGAAAGCCCGCGGAGCTTCCCTCTGCTTACCGGCCGTTGTGTCTCCTCGACGAGGTGGCGAAGATCTTCGAAAAGATCATAGCGGACCGCCTCGTCGAGCACCTGTCCGAAGTGGGTCCCGACCTCAGCGACTGTCAGTTTGGGTTCCGGAGGGGGCGTTCAACGATCGACACGGTCGATCGACTCGCTTCCCTCCGGACCGCTGCGGTCGCTGCGGGCAGGGTGTTGTTGGCGGTGTCCCTCGACATCACCAACGCGTTCAACGCCCTGTCCTGGGATGAGGTAGTGGGGGCGCTAGAATTTCATAGGGTGCCCCCCTACCTCCGAGTGTTGATTCGGGACTACTTGCGGGACAGGTGGTTCGAGTACCCTGGCCGGTACGGCGTAACGCAGAGGGATAGCATGCACCGAGGGGTTCCGCAGGGGTCGGTCTTGGGACCGCTCCTGTGGGACATCACGTACGACTCGGTGCTGCGGGCTACTCTCCCCCGCGACGCCAGCGTCGTCTGTTATGCGAATGACACGCTGGTGGTCGTGGAGGGGGAGACATGGAGGGGAACCATAGCTCTGGCGACTGCAGTGGAGGACGCTGTGGTGGGTAGGATCCAGGGGTTGGGGCTTAAGATAGCCGCCGACAAAACGGAGGCGATATGGTTGCATGATCTGCCTTCGGGTCGGCGGCCGCCCCATCTCGGGATCCGGGTAGGTGATGCCACTGTCGAGGTCGGTCAGGAGATGAAGTACCTGGGCCTGACGCTCGACAGTCGCTGGCGCTTCGAAGCGCACTTCGATCGGGTGGCCCCCGAGGCGCAAAGGGTGGCGGCCTCGCTTGCGATGGACGTATCCGCCGCCTCTATACGGGGGTGGTGCATAGCAAGCTCCTATATGGGGCACCCGTGTGGTCCGACGCTTTGTCGGTCAGCCGGCGCAGTCAAGCACTTTGCAACAAGGTGCACCGTCGGCTAGCCCTGCGGACCATACGGGGTTATCGCACCATCTCCACCGAGGCGGCCTGCCTCCTCGCGGGTCTTGCTCCCCCTTTTTTTTTCTTTTTTTTTATTATTTTTTTTTTTTTAGCGTGACGGAAATGCTTTTACGCATACCCCGTACCCCCTGGGAGAGATACGAGGTTATGTGGGGCTACGTGGCCAGAAGGGCTCACAATACCCACTAAAAACCTCACGACAACCTTCCCTAAGCTATTTGGGGGCGGCTAGGATCTCCAAAGAACACAACCAGCCATCCCCCTTCGCCCTTGGCCCTGTGTGGGGCCTCGTCCCGGGGGGGAGAGAAGCTCCCCCCAGCAATACCTACGCTATCAGGCTGTAAGCAGGTTGCCCACTTACACCCCCCTTCCCTGGGCCGTTCGGTGGGCTTCGCGAGTCTCCAGCTCGCTCCGCCCAACGACCCCCGGTGACTCCGTTCCTCGCTCGAGGAGCCCTTAAAAGGGCTTTCGGCCGAAGGACGAAGTTTCCGCGCGCGACAAGGAGGGACGAAGGCGGGCACCCCGCCCGCGTTCGCCCCCCCCCACTCCCACCCCCTCCACCGACCCAACGATCTTTACGTCCCCCGGGGGGACGGAGGAAAGGGGCGGGAATAGCCCCCCCACCACAAAAGAACAACCCGTCTGGGATGCCTCTTCGGGGGAGGCGGGAAGGACTTAAGGAGTCCCGCCTCCCCCGGTCCGTCGCCTGCCCCGTAGCGTGGGGCGGGCCGCTCGGCGAGGACGCCTCGCCAGAGCAATCCTTCTCTCGGAGAGGGGGTCGGCCTCCCTCTCCCTTTCTGCCACCTCCTTCCGCTGCATCACCTCCTCGCAGAAGGAGGTCACGGCCTTGTGCGACCTCTCGTCGCCAATCATGTGGTCGACCACGGCCGACAACGAGAGGTCGCCTCCAATCTCGCTTCTTAGGACACGGCGCGGCGCCGACCACGCTGGACACTCTTCCAGCGTGTGCCGCTCCGTGTCCAAAGCCTCCGGACAGTGGTGGCACCGTTCGGTGGGTTCCCTCTTGATCCACGCTATCAATCCAGGTACCGGCCGAAACATCCATGGCCGGTTAACACCTGGGTGGATCTGTAGGTGAGCCTTACTCGCCTCTCGCACCATTCCTCCAGAATGGGCAGGAGGGCCCGGACTATTGGCCGGCCCGTATTGGCGGCCAGAGTTTCCGACCGCCACAGGGCCTGCGACTCCTGCCGGGCCTGGCGCTTCACTTCTGCAATCCTGTCCTCCTCGTCCGGGTCCGCTTCTCCCCTGCGCAACGAGCGGACGGCCAAATACCAAGCCGTCCGCTCCCTTGCCTGATGGTGCAGGGGAATCAGTCCCGCGAGGAGGCACGCCGCCTCGGTGGAGACGGTGCGATAGCCCCGTATGGTCCGCAAGGCCAGCCGGCGCTGCACTCTGTTGCAGAGTGTTTTACTGCGCCGGCTGACCGACAATGCGTCGGACCACACGGGTGCCCCATATAGGAGCTTGCTATGCACCACCCCCGTATAGAGGCGGCGGATCCGTCCATCGGGCCCCCCAATATTGGGCAGCAGTCTCCCTAAGGAGGCCGCCACCGCTTGAGCCTGGGGGGCCAACCGACCGAAGTGCTTCTCGAAGCGCCAGCGACTGTCGAGAGTCAGGCCCAGATACTTCATCTCCTGCCTGACCTCGACAACGGCATCACCTACCTGGATCCCGAGTTGGGGCGGCGGCCGCCGGTTCGGAGGCAATGCGTGTAGCCACATCGCCTCCGTCTTACCGGCGGCTATCTTGAGCCCCAACCCCTCGATCCTACCCACCACGGAGTCCACCACTACAGCCGCCAAGGCTATCGTTCCCCTCCATGTCTCCCCCTCCACGACCACCAGTGTATCGTCCGCATAGCAAATCACACTGGCGTCGCGGGGGAGAGTAGCCCGCAGCACCGAGTCGTATGTTATGTTCCACAGGAGCGGTCCTAGAACCGACCCCTGCGGAACTCCTCGGTGCATGTTCTCCCTCTGCATCACACCGTACCGGCTACGGTACTCAAACCGCCTGTCCCGGAGATAGTCGGGGCGAGGACGTCGAGCGCCGCGACCAATACTCGTCCGGGGATACCATCTGGTCCGGGGGCCTTAACAACCCCTTCCCTTATCCTCCGGACCGCCTGGGAGAGCTCAGCGCCGGATATCCGGAGACCCTCGTCCCACTCTTGGGACGGAATGGGCGGGTATTCCCTCTCCCCCTCAGTAGGGGGGAAGAGGGTGGACACGACCCGCCCTAGGAACTCCGGTTCCAAAAAATTGATTGGATTGTTTCGATTTTTCAATTTCTCGATTTTTGAGCGCGTTTTTTGTCTATCGGCACCACTATGAGCGCAGCCGCAGGAATCGAACGAAGGATCGAACCCGGGCTTCACTGGTAGTAGCCGACCGACTAACGCGCTCACTCACAGACCCTCCCCGGGTCTTGCTCCCCTGCACCGCATAGTAAGGGAGCGGGCGGTCATATATACGGCCGTCCGCTCGTTGCGCGGGGGAGATGCGGACCCAGACGGGGAGGATGGGATCGAAGTGCGGAAGCGCCAGGCCCGGCAAGAGACGCTGGCCCGATGGCGGTCAGAAATTCTGGCCGAAGACTCGGGCCGGCCAATAGTCCGGGCCCTCTTGCCCATTATGGAAGAATGGTGCGAGAGGCGAGTTCGGCTCACCTACACATCCACACAGGTGCTGTTCGGCCATGGTTGTTTTGGCCGGTACCTGCGGTGGATCGCGAGAGAACCCACCGAGCAGTGTCATCACTGCGGGGATGCTTTGAACACGGCGCGGCACACGCTGGAGGAATGTCCGGCGTGGTCGGCGCCGCGCCGTGTCCTGAGAAGCGTTGTGGGAGGGGACCTTTCGCTGCCGGCTGTGGTCGACCACATGGTCGGCGGCGGAAGGTCGCACAAGGCCGTGGTCTCCTTCTGTGAGGAGATCATGGAGCGGAAGGAGACCGCGGAGAGGGAGAGGGAAGCCGACCCCCTCTCCGCCAGGAGTTTGGCCCTCGCGAGGCGGGGCAAATTAAGTCCTTCCCGCCTCCCCTGAAGAGGCATCCCAAATCGAGGAGGTCTTTTTGTAGGGGGGACCGCTCCGGCTCCCCACCCCCCCCCAATCCCGGATTCCCGGCCATATGTGCCATGTGGCCCCGGGGGGAGGGGGGAGTGGGAGAGGAGGCGCTCGCGGGCGGAGTGCCTGCCTCCGTCTCCTCCTTGTCGCGCGCGGCGACCTCGTCCCTCGGCCGAGAGCCCTGTGAAGGGCTCCTCGAGCGGGGAACGGGGTCTCCGGGGGTCGTTGGGCGGAGCGAGCTGGAGACTCGCGAAGCCCACCGAACGGCCAAGGGAAGGGGGGGTGTAAGTGGGCAACCTGCTTACACCCTGATAACTTAGGTATTGCTGGGGGGAGCTTCTCCCCCCCCGGGACGGGGCCCCACACGGGGCCAAGGGCGAGGGGGTGGCTGGTTGTGTTCCTTTGGAGATCTCAGCCGCACCCGAATAGCTTTGGGAAGGTTGTCGTGAGGTTTTTAGTGGGTATTGTGTGCCCCTCTGGACACGTAGCCCCACATAACCCCTTGTCTCTCCCAGGGGACTTGGGGTATGCGTAAAAGCATTTCCCTCACGCTAAAAAAAAAGGACCCACGATGTCCCTTGCACAAAAAAATGTACGTCCGTGGGACAACCGAAATTTGGGACCCACGGATGTCCTTAGGGCGTTAAAAACGGATGTCCATTGGATGTCCGAAATTTATGTCCATCGGATGTCCTATGGACCTACGCAACGGACGTCGGACTTATGGATATAAACTGGGCTTAAAACGGACATCCAACGGATGTACGGTGCTACTTGGGATAATTCTTGAATTTCTCTTTTCATTTGTTTTTGCAGCTGTTTCAATTTTGGATTCTTTACTGACCATTGTTTCAATGTAAGATTATACGATACATGCAGCAAACATACAAAACAACGAATCCAGGCATGGAGTGGTGAAATGCCAAATGAATAATTAGCCGTAACGCACGGTTTGGCAAATACTATCTTTAAACTAGCTGGTTATTGTTGCTCGCTCGCTTCGCGAGCTCGCGGATAGGGTTGTTGTTGCTCGCTCGCTTCGCGAGCTCGCGGGTAGGACTGCTCTTGCGAAAGGGTTAGTGGTACGTATTGCTAGTGTGGCATACAGCTATTAATGGTTCTTTATTTCTATTTTGTGTGTGACTCTCCACGAGCCACACAAAGAACTTCCCGATTCGTTAGTTGCAGTACATTATTATTATTATAATAACTAATAATAACTACTAACTCACTCTTGCATTGGGATATTTTTTGATTATTGTAAGCGGCAACATTAGCATTAGTTGCATAATTAAAAAAAAAAATTTTTTTAAATTGACAAAAAAATGAAATATATATATAATTACGTTTGTTTATTCGGTGTACAATTTCCATCCTCTCGTATAAATTGCATTGTTGAATGAACTTCTTTCGAAAAAACTAAAAAAACTAAAAAATCTAAAAATTTATTTTAGTTAGTGTTATTTAAAAGCTCAAAGTTATAATATTATATTGTTGGATTCGTCTTGAGATCAGCTACAACGTTATGAAATCCAAAATATATTTTAGCATTTGAAAAATCAAATTTACCTCAATTTTTTCAAGAAAAAATTTTGTTCCAAGTTTCATATATTGAAATTTGTAGACGTCTGAATACTGTTCCTCTTTTGTTTGAAACATTTTTTCCTCAGATTATGGAGAACCCATAAAAGACCGTAGCAATAGTGCAATATTTGCACCGAAAAGCTGAAAAGAATTATTTTTGCACATAAATTATATTGAAATGATGTAAATTATTATTTTATGCAGAATATGTGAATCACGAAACTTTTTAGTAAAGAAAATTTTTAATTATTACCATTAACTTACATCAGAAAATACATCAGAAATTTCTTCCTCAGATAATGTTCCTTCTTCGTTTGAATCTGCTGATGTAGTTTCATCAGTAGGTTGAATAGGCAGAAGCATATCTATACATTCTGTAGAAAATGGTATCTTCATTCTTGTTTGCCATCTTATACTCGACAACAGAGGATCGGAACTCAATAAAAGTCTATTAATTACGTCCCTAACACACTCAGAATTGTAACAGACCTGCAACGAGCAGTGCTGTTACGAAGTACACATGCCGCGAACCCCACCGACCGATACCGAAGAGGGCCGAACGGGCCACGGAGCGCGCCGATTTAAAAGAGTAACCGACACTCCGTCCCCTTAACCTTCCGCACCGAAAACAGAACGGTTACCGAAAAACCCAAATACATTAAAACTACCCTCAACACCTTACCGCACCACCGCCCCTCACCTCCAAATAAACCATATAAAAGCCCCATCAAAATCTACGGAAATTACTCTAGTCCGATCACTGGGAAGTGATAAGACCACCTGCGGCTCGCCTACTGGGACAGTACTAGTTGTTAGGATCCTTTCGTTGGGACGACGAAACCTCAAGTATCATCTACGGGACATAGGTATACTCTCTACAAATTCTTACTCCGCTCTACCATACCTTTCGCTCTGAGGCGAAACCCTCCCATCGCTGTGAGGCGGTACATTCTCAATTCCGCTCCGCACCACCGTACCTTTCGCTGTGAGGCGAAACCCTCCCATCGCTGTGAGGCGATACATTCTAGATTCCGCTCCGCGCCACCGTACCTTTCGCTGTGAGGCGAAACTCTCCCATCGCTGTGAGGCGATACACTCTAGCTCCCGCTCCGCACTACCGTACCTTTCGCTGTGAGGCGATACACCCCAGATTTCCGCTCCATGCCACCGTACCTTTCGCTGCGAGGCGATACACTCTAAACTCCACTCCGCAACACCGTACCTTTCGCTGCGAGGCGAAACTCTCCCATCGCTGTGAGGCGATACACTCTAGCTCCTGCTCCGCACTACCGTACCTTTCGCTGTGAGGCGATACACCCCAGATTTCCGCTCCATGCCACCGTACCTTTCGCTGCGAGGCGATACACTCTAAACTCCACTCCGCAACACCGTACCTTTCGCTGCGAGGCGAACCACTCCCATCGCTGTGAGGCGATACACCCCCATCGCCGTGAGGCGACGCACTCCAGACCCCACGCCGCCCTACCGTACCTTTCGCTGCGAGGCGAAACACTCCCGTCGCCGTGAGGCGGTACACGCTAGATCCCGCTCCGCACCACCGTATTCACCATCGCAAGGCGGTATCATCCCTAACAAGACCCCGATTGAACCCTTTCGCCGGGACCGCGAACACTCCGTCCTCCCACTAGAGAGCACCGAAACCGGGACCGCGCACCTCCGCACCGCGAACACCGCCCCGAGGTCTCCCCCGCCGCGATACGCAGCGAGACGCATTTAACACAACTCGACGTCTTATTATTCACCGAACGCGCCTCGTCAATCACCGTCCCGACCGCTTCCTCACCACGAACCCCGGCTCGACGAGCTATCACGAGGAAGCGCCTACAGGGAAACTAGAACCGTTACAGAATAAATATTATAAAAATGTTAGAAAATGTAAAAGAAAAAATAAAAAGCATAAGAACTAAAATGTAACATTTAAGAAACTAAAAATCGCATTTAATAAATCGCTCTGATCTCCCTGCTGGCAGTACTTTAACTGAATGCAGAAGAAAGAAAACCCTCAGTCGAATCCTTACCTGAAAACTCTTATATACAACCAAGTGCCAGTAATATAAACAGTTCCGCTGAAGAAGCTGTAGAACCTCACGCAGGCGTAGCACGCGTAGTCGAATGTGCAGGCGTACGTGAAACGCTGCTAAACACTTCATACTAAATAGGCTATAAAATTTGAATTCGGACATATTCGGATTTTTAACTTTCTTTGCTTATAATCACGAATCTTTACCGAATGCAATGACAACAAAACGAGCACTCAATCGTGATCAATACTATAATAAAATTGCCAATAAAGTTTTGTAATTTTTAGAAAGCTTACAGAATGATTGGTAATATTCAAATATTAATAACTATACTAATTTAGATGATAACGAAATAAAATCTATGCGAACGTGCTCCGTATACTTACCTGAATAACTTTTATACTACAAGAATTTACAGAATTTTCCCTCAAACACTTGAAAATCGCCAACGAGCAGACGCTGTCTTAGAGACTGTTTAAGAACGGCAAGCGCGCCTTAAAATTTCTCGACTTTCGATGAAGTTTACGACTTCACGGGTGGACAAATAGAAAAAACAATATTACAGCCTTATTCTTCAGATCTTTAACTACAACGAACAACAAAAATTTTATACCATACACAAAAATGTAGAGATCGAATTTTTTCCACTTTTTAAGGCCAAATACACCACTGTACGGCGCGACGTAACGGCGACGCAGTCGCTTGTTTCCAGCGCGCACTTATGTCAGCTTATTTAAATGTTTCATTTATTATTGTTATTTATTACGGTTTCCCTATTCTATTGATATATTTAACTTCCCGATTCATAGGGAAGTTACTGCCCAGATAGCACAAAGGCGTCCTAAATACGTCTTAAAGTCGACTGTCTTCGGACATACAAAACGTCCGGCAACAGACGTCTTTAAGACGTCTTGTTTCAGACGTCTTTAGGACGTCTTGTTCCTAACGACTTTTAGCCGTCTTATTTCAGACGTCTTTAAGACTTCTTATTTTAGACTTCTTTTGGACGTTCATAAAAAGTCTTACTGGTCCAAAAATGTTAATTAAATATACATACTGGATTGGTCATGTGAAAATAAGAGACTGGAAGGGTCCCAGTCCCTTTTCGCATGACAAACCACATACATTAACGTTTAATTATAGGATATCAACTCGCACAATATATTGCAACGTTGACCCTGTTCGAGCGACTTTTTAGGGCCGTCGGACAGGGCCAACCCCGAGGTTTTACAGGCACTGAGACCGGGCCGTGCGCGGTCGCGCGAGCACGGTCCCCTCGGGACAAAGCGCTTTTCCGAAGAGGCTCCATCGACACGTCAAACTCTTATTCGGGCGCCAGGTACTTGAAAGTACCACGCGAAACACGAAGAACAATCGGGATTCGAGGAATCCGAGTCCGAAGTGAGCCTCCGCGGAACGCGAACGGAAGGATTAACGCGAACGGCCAGGAATCCGGACATAGGGAATAACGGGGACTATCCTCGCGACAGGGCGGATCACGCAGGTCGAAATTACCAAGCAGAAATGGGCTCTACGTCATTTATTGAACACAGTTCAATTCGTCCGAATTACAATTGGGCGGCCACGTGGCCGCGAACCGGGAGCCCGCGCTCCTTGTACACTTTTGCGACGGGTGTTCGTTCGCGGAGCGCGTTCTTCGTTCGATACCGTTCACGAAATTACAGGTCGTCGGTACTGGGTTAGCCTCCGCTGAGACGGAAATTCGCGAAGCGCAGTTGGACGGCGCGACGGATTTTTGACTGTCGCGGGATTCTCGCGTCCGATCGCCGATACGGGACTCGATTCGCCACGCGCGTTGAATAATCCGCGGTCGTACGAGTCTGAAGGACTCGTAGCCTCCGCGCGTTCGCGTGCGAATTCAGACGCCCGGCCGCAGCCCGCGATTCGATATTATTTCGCGGAACTATCCGATTTCCGACGCAACTCCTGAGGAAGACTTCCGACGCGAGGAAGGAAACGATACTCGCTATCTCAAAGCGTCCTCCAGACGGACGCGAGCCAAATTACGAGGGCGAGGCGAATCCGCGTCGTCCTCTCACTAAAATGGACGAGCCAACGCTAATATAGAGTCGTGGAATCACTGGTCGACTTACCGCGGTCGTCCGAGCTGAACTCTCTGCCCTTCGGTAATTCGGATCCGATCCGGGATTCGGTTCGGTCAGGGCACGGTAACAACGGACTTTACTCAGGACATGAAACTCACTCGCGACTCGGACTTTTGTTCGCGCAAATCGCGACCGAACGAGATTTCGTTCAGCCACGTGTTCGTAGCTCGAATACCATCGCGACAGTGATTCCGCGATCCGTGTCGACGGGAAGCATCGCTTCTTGTTCGCTCCCACTCTATTGGCCCTGCCGAATTCCCGATTGGCGCTTTCCGCTACGCGACTAGATGATCGCAGGATCGCATCCTCGGATAGGTCCTTGGGCTCCAGACCTGTTTCCAACGCCAAATAATCGCCCTTTCGGCGAACGGGGAAGAACCATTCTTTCCCCTGGAATTCTTCCTGCCACCCCCGCCGGGATTCAGTGCGAACGGGGTGAGACGACGGCCGGACCACCCATATACGATGATCAAACTGAATCTCTTAGTCCCGGTACGTCGTCTCCATGGGTGGAGATTTCCCCCAAATGTACCGGTACCGGATTTTCGCCAAATTGTAGCCATTATTTCTCCGGGAGGATCCTTGAGCGGGCGCCTTTTCGGTATTCCATTCGGCCAATTGTGCCCCTAGGCGCGTTCCTGAAACGTCGCCGTACTCGGCACGCACAATAGATGGCGTTAATTGATTGTATCGTTTGGGAAGTCTTTCCTTCAGGAGCGCTCTCATGTCCACGAGAGAGTTCATGCCCGTTCGCGGTCGGTCCGGTCCAATATTTGCGATTATTTAACCGTTTTCGCAAAACGGGGTGACGTCGCACACTTGCAACGTCACAATATATATATATATACAGGGTGTCAATTAAGTCCCGGGACGGCTGAATATTTTCTCATGTAAGGTATTTTTGAAAAAGGTCAAGGTCATTTCTGAAGTAATTTTCAACGAGGAATTCAACGGTGACCTTCAATTTGACCTTGAGCTTGACCTTCAAGGTCATTTCAAGGTTAGGTTAGGTTTTTTAAATGGAAACCCCCTTTTTTGACACCGGCAATCGAAAGAGCGGGAAATTTTACGTTTAGATATGTACTAAGTCATTGGTAGTGTTTGATCTTGAGGGTCACTCTAAGGTCATTTAAACTCGAGCAAGGTCTGGATATCTTTTGGAATAGATGGTTTTCAGTTTTTTTTTAACGACCAAAACTAATAACTTTAACAAGGCGTATTTAGTAGTGACCTAGAGCATGGCATTGAAGATGACCTTCAAGGTTGTTTCAAGGTCAACTTTTTTTATTTACTTTTAGCATTACCCAGGAATAACGACGTGGACGTAGTAAAATCTATTCCCTTTGGGGTGCTTAATTAGCGTGAGTCCCCTTGCCTCTCACGTCCGGGGTGCTTAATTAGCGTGAGTCCCCTTGCCTCTCACGTCCGGGGTGCTTAATTAGCGTGAGTCCCCTTGCCTCTCACGTCCGGGGTGCTTAATTAGCGTGAGTCCCCTTGCCTCTCACGTCCGGGGTGCTTAATTAGCGTGAGTCCCCTTGCCTCTCACGTCCGGGGTGCTTGATTAGCGTGTGTCCCCTTGCCTCTCACGTCCGGGGTGCTTGATTAGCGTGTTTTCTTTCAAGATTCGAAGTTTAGCGCAGATGTTCAAACTGCAAACCTTGAGCTTCTTGACAAAAAGCTATGCGGTTGTAAAAATGAGATACAGCATTACGAGTCATCACTCTATCAATTAAAGCGGCCTCTTGCATAATCCGATTCCGCAGTTCATCTAAGTTTTGTGGTTGAGTGGCGTATACTTTACTCTTTAAGTAACCCCAAAGAAAATAATCAAGAGGCGTCAGATCAGGGGATCTAGCAGGCCACTCGATTTCACCTCTTCTTCCAATCCACTTATGAGGAAACTGAGTATCTAAATACGCTCGAACGTCCCTACCGTAATGAGCGGCTGCTCCTTCCTGCTGAAACCACGTATCATCATAATTATTACCTGCTATTTCTCTTATTCTTGGTATAATTTGATTTCTGAGCAGCTGTTCATACATACCGGCATTGAGATTACCATCAATAAAAAAAGGGCCTATAAGTGTATCATTCAAGATGCCAGCCCAAACATTTAGCTTTTGTGGATATTGTGTGTGACTGTCCAACATCCAAGCAGGATTTGTGTCGGACCAGTATCTGCAATTGAATCTATTCACTTCACCTTTTAAAGTGAAAGTAGCTTCATCTGAAAAAACTATATTGTACAAAAAAAGAGGATCTTCATCGATTCTGTTCATCATCGTTTCGCTAAATTCGATCCGACGATCAGGATCATCTTCATTAAGCTCCTGTACCAAATGAATCTTGTAAGGATGAAAATGTATGCTTTTCAAAACTTTACGTACTGTTCCATGAGAAGCGTCATGCTCATTACCGGCTCTACGTAGACTAAGATGCGGGTTTTCAACAAATGCTTGAGCAATTTCAATCTGTTTCTCCTCAGATGCTACAGATTTTGGCCGACCACTTCTCTCAAGGTCCTTGACAGTCCCATTATCCATAAAGCGCCGTACAGTCCTTTCGACTGTAGATTTTGAGACAGGACTTAACCCGTCTCCATTACGAAAAGTGCGATTAAATAGCACCCGAACTTCATTATAAGATCGCACTCGATCTCCCCAACCACGCATCATTAATAGAGATACCCTCTCTTGTTCCGAAAGTTTAGCATACGCCATAATGTCGTGTGTAAATCGTAAATCGTAGTTGAGTGGTGGTAAATGACAATACATCAACAGTTATCGTACATACAAATACGTGTTATGACGAGTAAACTCGCCACTGTGCATACGGTGACAACTTCGTTTGGTCAACTTCAAGTTGACCTTGAAACAACCTTGAAGGTCATCTTCAATGCCATGCTCTAGGTCACTACTAAATACGCCTTGTTAAAGTTATTAGTTTTGGTCGTTAAAAAAAAACTGAAAACCATCTATTCCAAAAGATATCCAGACCTTGCTCGAGTTTAAATGACCTTAGAGTGACCCTCAAGATCAAACACTACCAATGACTTAGTACATATCTAAACGTAAAATTTCCCGCTCTTTCGATTGCCGGTGTCAAAAAAGGGGGTTTCCATTTAAAAAACCTAACCTAACCTTGAAATGACCTTGAAGGTCAAGCTCAAGGTCAAATTGAAGGTCACCGTTGAATTCCTCGTTGAAAATTACTTCAGAAATGACCTTGACCTTTTTCAAAAATACCTTACATGAGAAAATATTCAGCCGTCCCGGGACTTAATTGACACCCTGTATATATATTATATACGGTTTATTAAAATTGGAAAAAATGGAGTAAAGAAATATATAATAATATATATATATAAGTAAAAATAACAATATAATATAAGTAAAAATATATATAAGTAAGAATGTAAGTTAAAATTAGAATTTCTTGCTGGTTCCGGCGGCCAATCTATCCGTTGCCCTCTTCAGCCACATTTGTATAGCGACCTCTGTGTCCCGCCTGGTAACAGCGACCTTTCCCTTTTCTGCAGCACCTTGAATAAGAATTTCTTTTTGTGTTAATTTGTACATGAATCATCATTAATTATGATACTGAAATAAGGGCGATACACTTACATACTACGAGGTTGGCGATGTTTAATTTGTGGAATGGTTTCTTCCCCTTTCTGCCCATCCAGCTATATCCTAACGCCAAGTCGTTCGTCATTAGCGTGGACAGCATCCTCTTCGCAATCTGGTAGGCGTTCTCACCGCCGATTTTGTGCAATTCCTGAATCTAAAATAAAAAGTTATTAATATTACATTCTGTTAACTAAATCAAAATGAAAGATCAATTTCAGTTACTTTCAGTTAATTTATTACATCAATAAATTTTACTTATGCCATCTTGAAATTCCTCGCCATTGTTTGAAATATTTTCAAAAATCTGCATCTCCTCGTCTGTGTTTATTGGGAATTTCAGTGACGTAAATCTCAGCAGAAACGGGACCCGATGATCTCCACCAGCTTTCTTCTTTAGCTCTTCTTTTAATTGGCGAACCTCCTCTTTTAATTCTCCTACCTGTTGAAGAACGTCAGTGAGGAGTGTTCTGAATAGATGACCCTGCTGTTCGACGTTCTTCATGCTTAGCAGGTATGTTTCCAGATTATCCGTACTTTGTCCAGCTTGGTTTCCTATTGATTGTGTACTAGATATTATATCTGTTAAAGTGAACCTACTTATTATATCTAAAACATTTTCCGTAACTTGCCAACACTAGACTGCTCAGTAATATGTAGTTTTGGTTGTTTAGTTACCTGCAGCGACTTCTCCTCTCTATCAGCGTAATCATCTGTGACTGAAAATAAAATATATTTTGATTAAAACGATATACTAATTACAGAAAAAGAATGATGTATAACTATTGTATGAATACAATCACATAGGTATAATTGTTCGGCGTCGACCGACGGTCGGAAATGCCGGAGTGCCGGAATCGCCCAGATTTGAGCGCGTGAGGAAAGTACACGGGTCGCGAGGAAGAGAAATCGTCTCGCAGAAACAGAGTAGATTAAACGTGAATCTCACGCGTCACTTTATTTAAAATGCGTACAACTTCGATGGTTGAAGTACAAGACGATGCTTGAATTCGGTTGAACGATTAATCGTAAGAATGACTCTGGTTAAAGGATTTAAAGCGCAATGAATTTCGAAACGAATGGACTCGCTCCGCTGAGCGAGGTTCCTTATATCGGTGCTCGATTCTACGAAGTCGGAGGTACACGATTAGCTCCGATCGCGCACCGAGCCGATTGTTTTTCGGGATTCAAATCGAGGTGTCTTACGGGTCACGAGACAAGCCGTTGCGAACGAGGCAATAATACCGAACGAGACAATAATACCGTGTTTGTCACGCGACTTGAAAACTGTGTAGAAGAAACCGTGGCGCTTGTCAGTGGTTCGCAACGACTCGTAAGCCCCTCGATTTGAATCCCGAACATACCGCCCGCCTCGAAACGCAGTTTCGAAACGAGACGAATTCGCACGCGGACGCGCTGAACCATAACGAAGGGCCTCGCATGGCAATTGACCTTACCGATAGAGGGAGTGCGTTGTACAATTCCCGGTAACGCAAAACCCGTTAGGTTTACAAAAGAAAAAAGGAAAAAATTTTTTTTTTTTTGAACGACGCTGGTCGCGGAAAAGGAACGCAAGTGCCGCCCGCCATGACGGAACGCAGTGGGTGGTATCGTGACGAGCGGGGTTGATGTTCGGAGGCGCATTTCGCTTGACTTGTACGCAGGGTGCGAGGGAGACGAAATCGGAACGAATGCGTTCTACAGCGGCCGAACGGGGATGACTTTATGTCGCGGGCGCGGCGCTCTTGATGGGCAATAAACATAATTTAACCAAGGGCCGCTTGATTGTTGATGTCGCCGTTTTGACGGTAACGACTCGAGTGTGACCATCGTCGCCGGAGTGCAACTGGGTTACGCGGCCGAGTTCCCACTTGCATGGGGGGAGTGTGGGATTTCGTAATAGGACGAGTTGCCCCGTGGAAATGGACGGATACGGTTTTCGCGACTTGCCGCGTTGTTGCAGGGTGTTAAGGTAGTCATCCTGCCACAGCCTCCAGAATCTTTCTGCCGTATGGCGAATAAGCTGCCACCGGGAAAGGCGGTTTTCGTTTATCTCGAGGAATGAGGGCTGTGGCGGTACCGTGAGCGTAGACCCTATGAGGAAATGCCCGGGCGTCAGGACTTCGTAGTCGTCGAGGGTATCGGTGAGTGGGGCCAGGGGGCGGGAGTTTAAACACGCTTCGATTGCACAGAGAAGTGTCGTGAACTCTTCGAATGTTAACATGCGCTCCCCGAGAACGCGTCGAAGGTGGTGTTTCACGCTTTTAACTCCTGCCTCCCATAGACCACCGAAATGAGGCGCCGAGGGAGGAATGAAATGCCAGGAAGTTCCATCGGCGGCTGTTTTGTTGATGAAGTCGGGGTTTCTGACAGCGGCACGATACGCCGCGGCGAGTTCACGGCATCCGCCAACAAAGGTAGTGCCGTTATCGGAATACACAGCTTCCGGCAGACCACGGCGAGAGCAAAATCGAAGGTATGCGTTTAAGAACGCTGGGGAGGAGTAGTCGGCGGCTAATTCCAGGTGAATCGCCCTTGTGGCCAAGCAGACGAAGAGCGCGATGTAAGCTTTTCGTGCAGTGATGCCGCGACCGGCTGAGGCGCGGACGGAGAAAGGCCCGGCGTAATCCACCCCGCAGTGCGCGAAACTGCGGGCTGGTGGGGATATGCGAGCGGAGGGTAAGTTTCCCATGATTTGCTCGGGGACAGCAGCCCGTTCTCGGACGCACTTGACACACGAGTGAATGACCGATTTCACGATGTTTTGGGCGCGGAGGAGCCAATAGCTCTGGCGGAGGGCATGTAGCGTAAGTTGCACACCGCCATGTAACGTGCTGATGTGATTCTGCTCGACAAGGAGACGCACGAGGGGGTGTGGTGCAAGCAAAATCGGATACTTCACTCTGTATGGGAGGGGGGCTTGACGTAACCGGCCTCCGACGCGGATGATGCCGTCAGCATCGAGGAAAGGGTTGAGGGCTAGCAAGGGGTTTTTTGGCGATAGGGCTTGGGCTTGCTGGAGCGTGCGGAGCTCGCTTGGGAATGCTGCAGATTGGAGGCGCTTTATCCAGAAGAGCCGAGCTCGCGATATGTCGGAGGTCGTGAGCGCGTGACCGGATGGTCGGCCGGAAGGGTCGGAGGTGTCGCGACGACAGAGACGGACGAACCTTATGACGTACGCCGTGACCCGTAGGAGTTTCGGCCATTTCGAAAATCTGGTGGCCAAGTCCCATTCTGTTGAGGGCGAGGGGGCTGCGATATGGTGCGACACTTTGACCTCGGTCAAGTCGTCGCCTTCTGGAAGGGCAACCTGAGATGGCCACGCGGAGGTCTCGCGTCGGAGCCACTCGGGCCCGTGCCACCACAAATGATGATGCAGGAGATCCTCGCTTAGAAGACCACGGGACCCGCAATCGGCTGGGTTTTCGGCAGTAGGCACATGCTGCCAATTCGCTTGTGGAAGTTGCGTGTGAATATTTGCGACGCGGTTGGCAACATAAGGCTTCCATTTGGACGGGTGCGATTTGAGCCATGCTAGGACGACGGTCGAGTCGGTCCAGCAGAAGTATGGGATGTTAGCGTTTTGGTGTGACGACCGAACGAACGCCATGAGACGTGATAAGAGCACCGCGGCTTGCAGCTCGAGGCGCGGTATGGTCACCGGGGTGAGGGGCGAGACTTTCGATTTGCCTGCAAGCAGAGCGATAGTGATTTCTCCGGTCGTGGAGATGCACCGCGCATAGACGACGGCGGCATATGCAATATTTGATGCATCCGCGAACCCATGAAACTCGAGGTGAGAATCTGATGGGGAGTAGCCGGTCCAACGGGGAATTTGAATTTTGGCTAGTGCTGGAAGGCGAGTGTAAATCGCGGTCCAGCGATCTAGTGCAGGGCCGGAGACCGGAGCGTCCCACTCGATTCGGAGGCGCCATAGGTCCTGAATGAGAACCTTGGCGGAAATAATGGCAGGGGTGACCCAGCCCAAAGGATCGTAAAGTTTCGCGATTGTGGATAAGATTGTCCTTTTCGTTGAAGGAAACGTTTCGGGAAGCGAGATTTGAAATTGGAAGACGTCGCGAGATGGATTCCAACTGACTCCCAGAATTTTTACTTCATCATCGGGTGTGATAAATTTTGAACACGCGAGGCCGTGATCCGACGGGTCCACGTCAGCGAGTAGTTCGGGATGGTTGCTTGCCCATTTCCTCAGTTTTAGCTGACCGCAGTGCAGTAAACCGTTTAGCTGATCGCGGGACCGGCGCAGAGAGGGAATATCGTCGCCACCGAATAGTACGTCATCGACGTAAATATTCGATCTTAAGATGGTGCGAGCAAGAGGGAAACGAGAGCCCTCGTCCTCGGCCAATTGTTGTAACACTCGAAGGGCGAGGAAAGGGGCGCAGGTCATTCCGTAAGTGACGGTTAGTAGTTGGAAGGACATGAGCTCGTCCCGGGGAGAATCCTGCCAAACGATTCTCTGATAATCAAGATCGCGGGAATCAACGAGGATCTGACGATACATTTTTTCTATATCGGCGCTGTACACGAAACGAAAGTTTCGCCACCGAAGTAGAACGGAGGGCAGGTCAGACTGCAATTTGGGACCGGATAATAGATGGTCATTTAAAGACGTTCCGTTAGAGGTGACGCTGGACGCGTTGAATACGACGCGGAGATGTGTTGTTGTGCTGCCTTCGCGGAACACTGGATGATGCGGCATGTAAACACGTTGTGTCGACGGAGAGGGGGAAGCTGGTGCGCGACGCATGTGGCCGAGGCTTTCGTACTCGCGAAGAAATGCTCGATATTCCGAGGCAAGAGACGAGCTCCGGAGAAATTTTCGCTGTAACGAGCGATGAATTTGTTCCGCTAATGGGCGCGATTGTCCAATGTTTATTGGAGGACCGGTGCGGAACGGCAGACGGATTACGTACCGGCCGTCGGCCGTGCGGGTTGTGTTCGCGCGGAAATGCGACTCGCACTGTTCTTCCTCCGGGGTGAGGAGGGAACGGCTGGGAACCTCTTCGAGCTCCCAGAATCGTTTGAGGTCGTGTTCGAGGGAATCGTTTTGAATGCAATGATGCATTGAGACCTTCGAGAGTTCGCGGAGAGGAACACGGGCCGCGCGGTTGATAGTCGACTCTTGTGAGTCGCACGTGATGGGTCCGGAGATGATCCATCCGAATATCGTTTCTTGCGCGATTGGTAGACCGCGTTGGCCTTTGCACACGCCGCTGAGAATTATCTCGTGGTACACGTCCGCCCCTAAAATGAGGTGTATTGTGGCTCGGCTGGACGGATCGGGGTCGGCCCATGCTAAATCCGCAAGATGCGCTAGAGATCGCGAATCGCGGATACGTTTCGGCGCGTACGTTGAAAGTGCGGGGAGCACAAGAGCGACGGTCGGTATCGCGGGGGTCGCGGACGAGCGGTGCGCCAGTTGGAGATGCACAGCGTGATGCGCGGTTCCAGCGTGAACGCCGCCGACCGCTGAGATCGAGGTGGTGACGCGGATGCGTTTTGCTCGCAGCAGATGCACCATAGCCTCGGTGACGAAAGAAGTCTCGGAACCTTGATCGATTAAGGCTCGGACGGTGACGCTTCGACCCGACGGAACGCTTATTTTAACGAGTGCGGTGGCTAACAAGATCGCGGAACTCGTGACTGCGACGGTAGAAGCAGCATGAGCATTTACTTCGGTAATTGCCGCCGACGAAAAAGAGGCTACCTCCGAGGATGATGGGGCTGATGGTGTCACGTCTTCGTGTAGGAGCGAGTGATGCCGTCGGTGACACACGCGACAAGAGTACTTGCTGTTACAATCCCGAGTCGTATGCGCGTGGCTCAGACAATTGAAACATCGCTTGAATTTATTTACGAGGTCGCGCCGTTCGTGTGAATTTTTCGCAGTGAAGGTCGAACAAGCGCTTAGCATATGAGACGCTCGACATAGCGGACAGAGTGGAGGAACCCTCTTGGGCGGCTGCGACGCTGTTACGGCATGCACGCGGGTTGGACCGGTCGAGGCGGCCGGTCTAGTTGTCGCGACAGGGCGCGTGGCGGAGGATGTAGACGCAGTCGCCGAAAATTCTTCGAGCCCACGCACGCGGGAGTCGACGAAACTCGATAGCAAGTCAAAGGACGGCGGTGTGACGTCATCGCTGATTTTTAATTTCCAGGCTTTTCGCGTTCGCGCGTCCAGCTTCTGGGATACTAGATGGACCAGCATGTCGTTCCAAAGTTCTTCCGGATTCCGCCCTAGATTTTTAAGCGAAGCGGTGATGACGCAAACGCGATCGCGAAGTCCTTGTAGGTCGGACGCGGACTCGTGAACGAGAGCGGGAATGTCGCATAAAGACTGTAAATGCGCGGTGACGAGACGTCGCGGATTTTGAAATCGCGTCGTTAGGGTCTTCCAGGCAATTTCGAAATTATTCTCGGTGATGGGAATATTCTTTATACATTCGAGCGCTGGGCCAGATATGGTCGACATAAGATAATGAAGGCGCGATACGTCGTGAAGCGATGCATTTTTTATTATGAGCGACGTGAATCGGTCGCGAAACGATTCCCACGCCTCGTACCGGCCATCGAATTCGGGCAGGCTTAGGCGGGGGAGTTGATCGGTTGGCACCGGCGGAGGTGCTTGTCCACTGCTAATATCGGGATTGGGACTTACGGGCACGCTGGTGGTCAGATCGTCGAGCAGTGACGTCATGAAGGCCAGAGTCTCCAGGTAGGTCTGCTCCGTCTCCTCGAAGAGGTCCTCGGCGAAGTAGTGGACCTTGGCCTGGTCAGCTGGAGAGATGGTTGAACAGAGTCGCGCGTTGCCAGCCTCGAATTTCCGCCACTGTTCCTGCAGGTGGACGATCCTGGTTCGCAGCGTCGCTTTGGTCCAGTTGTCCTTTCCCAGCTTCCGCAGGTTGATGAGAGCGCGGTCAATGCAACGTTTCGTCTGCAGTTGGGCCTCGATTGTTTCCGCCATTGTAGAAAACTCTCCTTAGGGTTGTGAGACCGTGCGTTTTCTCACGATCCGGCTCGAAGGACCAGATGTTCGGCGTCGACCGACGGTCGGAAATGCCGGAGTGCCGGAATCGCCCAGATTTGAGCGCGTGAGGAAAGTACACGGGTCGCGAGGAAGAGAAATCGTCTCGCAGAAACAGAGTAGATTAAACGTGAATCTCACGCGTCACTTTATTTAAAATGCGTACAACTTCGATGGTTGAAGTACAAGACGATGCTTGAATTCGGTTGAACGATTAATCGTAAGAATGACTCTGGTTAAAGGATTTAAAGCGCAATGAATTTCGAAACGAATAGACTCGCTCCGCTGAGCGAGGTTCCTTATATCGGTGCTCGATTCTACGAAGTCGGAGGTACACGATTAGCTCCGATCGCGCACCGAGCCGATTGTTTTTCGGGATTCAAATCGAGGTGTCTTACGGGTCACGAGACAAGCCGTTGCGAACGAGGCAATAATACCGAACGAGACAATAATACCGTGTTTGTCACGCGACTTGAAAACTGTGTAGAAGAAACCGTGGCGCTTGTCAGTGGTTCGCAACGACTCGTAAGCCCCTCGATTTGAATCCCGAACAATAATATTTTATACAGTGCTCCGTTTTGGATTTACATACCCATGTTCCCCATCTGTTTTCTGTACATTTGTGGGGTCCCCATGATGGTGTCTTCGTCGGACGAGTAGACGTCCGTGCTGATATAGGACGTGCTTGGCTCTTTCCGGCAATGCCGTTCTACCTTCGACTGCAGATCGCTGGTGTCCTCTGCAGTTCGGGCCTTACCCTGGCCTTCTTGTAATCGTCTAGAAGCATTAAATAGTTATTATATTTTAATTGTACATTTATGGTGAATAATAACTGTAACTTACCGAAAGTGCTGTTCTTAAACATTCTTATTGGGTGTTTCACCCACGAGGTGTTGAGTCGCTGCCGTTTCTTAATTGCTATCATCAGCCGAGCTTGATGAAACGGTGGCCAATAGCACACGTCGTTTTCAATTCAATTTGTTGGCACAGCTTCAACTGTGCCATCTTCAATAAACTGAACCACCGTCCACGTAGCCGTCTCCATTATTCTATATGTGATACATATATTACATATTGAATACATACATACATACATACATACATATATATATATATATATATATATATATATATATATATATATATATATATATATATATATATATACAGGCCGTATGACGACAGTCACGTTGGTACCATATATCATAGTGATACTACATATATGTAGTACCAACATGACTGTTGTGATACGGTTGTCAGATACGTTTTTTCTGTCCTTGACCTTGAATGACCTTGGAATAATTGTAGTCACTGAATTCCTAATGAAAGGGACTATCATTGTAGGTGTTTAAAAAAGGGTGGTTCCATTTAAAAAAGTCAAGGTGACCTTGATATCTACAAAAAAAATGACATAAAAACAAAATTTTTTTTTTTTGCATCGTGTCAGCCCCATTGTACCATTCAACTTTGTCCTCACCATATTTTACGTATCTTTAGAAACAACAAAGATATTTGAGGTGGTAACGTTCGGTGACTCACCCTGTATATATAAATTAAACATAAATAATGTAAACATACCAACATTACACATACGAGTGCACGAAAACGGAAAATTCAATACAGTAACACAAGCTAATATGTAAATAATTTTTTTTTAAATTGTTATTAGTCGCAATTGCGAAGGAAAAAGTAAAGGACACGATTTTTAAATTTTTTATCTGTGCCTGTAATGAAAATTTCAAATATGTATTTTGTAAATCTAACAAGGAGAGGATACGGTCGTCGGGAACCGGATTTTCCTGAAACTTCCAGTATATGAAGATGTTAAGTATCACACTGGGTCGTGTCATACTAACTCGTAATTTTTTTCATTAATAAAAAATGTGCAATAATAAAGTTGTAACGAGTCCGGAATTCTCGTTACAACCGGAGCTCTCCCTCGTTGCTGAATGGCTCGCCGAGCCAGGGTTCGCGGCGGGGGGGGCGGTCGGGAACGACGGGTCGGGCAAAATAAAACACTTCGAGACGGCGTTACTGTTTACGTCCCACTATGCCGCGGATCGCGAAGACGCCGATCGCGGTATCCCCACGGGTACGCGGTTCGCGGATCCGAGTATCGGTGACGGGCACGGTTCGTCCAGGCACGTGGTGGGTCGGAACCGGCGGCTCGCGGTCGGATTTGTCGGGGCGATAACGGCGGTGTTCGTTCGGCGGCGCGCGGAACGGCGACGGGAACTCCGGCGCGAAGCTGGTGAAAGGATTCGTTCGGCGGCGCGCGAAACGGGCGAGGACACAACAGCGCGCTGCGGACGAGGTTCCGACGGCTCGTGGGAACGGCGACGGGGACTTCGGCGCGAAGCGGTACTGCGGGTCGGTTCGACGGCTCGTGGAACGGACGCGGATGCAACCGGCGCGCTGCACCAGGTGTCCCGGCGGCTCGCGGGGACGGCGACGGGGCTTCGGCGCGAAGCGGTACTGCGGGTCGGTTCGACGGCTCGTGGAACGGACGCGGCTGCAACCGGCGCGTTGCAAAAGGTGTCCCGGCGGCTCGCGGGAACGGCGGCGGGGACTTCGGCCGAAGCGGCGACGGCTCGTCGGGGTAAGGCGCTTACCGATGTTCCGATCCGTTTGGGCGGCTCGCCTGCTGGGCCCGGAAAGAGAGCGAATCTTCTCCCGTGCTGCCTCTTATAGGCAAATTCGGTGGTGACTGCGGGGTACGCGGGTCGCGGTGTGCGCGCGTAATTCGCCGAATTGTGCCTGCTTCGAGGCGCGAAAACGCGGGAAGGTGCGTAATATTGTATTGTGCCTGGTTACGAGGCGTGCAATTGCGCGGTACGCGTTCGGGTTCGGTCGGGGTCGTTCGGTGCGCTTCGGTGGTACGCGAGTCGTCGCGTTCATAACAGATCTGTACTGAGCCCGCTGTACAGGTCTGTTACACCCCCCTCCTTCTCCGGGATGGCGAACGGGCGGCGGTGAGACCTATTTTATTTAAAAATCAACATTACATTTTCCTTATGAGCTAACGCAGTCTTAACCTAGGGTATGGGGGTCGGGAAAGACACGACACACTGGAAATCCGGAATATTTATTCATCTCCTAAGCGGAGGTTCTCGCTGACATATAAACCTTAATATTGTCATGCCCAGAATCAGGTACTTATCGCTATCAGTCTATATAATTATTTGCTTTGATCACAGTGAGAAAACGAAAAAGAGAGAACAGGGAGAAAACATAAATCGTTGCAGCCTGTGCGCGAAAACGGACGGTTGGGTATGAACCTATTCTTACGGGCTACTTTTCTTATTAATACTAAATCAGTCTCGTGTGTGTGTTATGATCTATCGGCGGTATAATGATTCGCGCGTTCGTGCCCCGCGGCCTTCAAGGCCCCTCGGCTCGAGAGGTGATCACGGCGCGTGATCGGCCGGCTGATCGACGAAAAGAAAATGAACAAACAAAACTTATCCTTGGATTACCGCTACTAAACAAAACAATCAAGAAAAGGAAAAAAAAATCCCTGGGACGGGTGAGCTAGATTGTTCGCGCTGTCGCGCCGGCGTATCCGACTATCAGCGTATCAAAATAACAAAACACAATACTTACTAAACTATATAAAAATAATAATAAAGCCCTTGGCTGAGAGTGGACGGTCGGGTCGACAATAGTCTCAGGTGCCCTCGGCGCGAGGGGTGGTTACCGTGCGTGGCCCGCTGGTTACCGCGGCGTGGTGTCCGGTACTCTTTGTTTACACCGGCGTAGGTGGCCGTTCTTTTTAAAGAACAGTATCCACCTTTCGTCCGGTGTGGATGCCCGGTACTGCCCCGTTTTCACGTAGTACGTCGGCACCTCCACTTTTCGGCCCGTGGATAGCTGGTACCACGTAGTGGGGCCGGGTACTGTTTTGCCGTCGTACGGCAGCGACGGCGGAGCCCCAGGTAACGGGTTTCCCGACGAGCATGGGCGACCGCCGTTTCCCGGTCTCTCCGTCCAGGCCTGCATCGGCTGCGGCTGTTGCGATGGTCCCGGTTTCGGTGTAGGTGGGGCTTTGGTGCGTCGGTGGCGGCGGCCACTGGTGTCCTTGCTGGGATGTTGGCAAGGCCCACCCCCATCAAGGCAGGCACGGGTGTTGCCGCTGTCGGCTTCCTCGTGGTGGCCCGTACAGGTGGCCGTTCTTCTGCTGCTCTCGTTGGCTTCCTGACAGGCGGCAGTGCCGGGGTTGGGTCCGGCTCTGTCAGGTCGATGATCGGTTGCTGGGCTGTCAAGTGTCGATCGGGTCGGGGTTCCTGGCGGGGACCCTGCTTCCGCCGGCGGCTCAGTTTGGCTGGCGGGATCACTGTGTCGGTCCACCACGTCGGTGGTTCGGGCTTCCTCCCTGTGACCGGGAATGGGTCGAACGGGCCGACCGGCTTGGCTGGAGTCTGCGAGGGTCCGGGCGTGGTGGTGCTGGTGCTGCTGGCCGGGTTGCGCTGCTTTGCGGCCAGCTCCAGCTCGGCCTTGCGCTTCAGCAGGCCCGGCAGCCACGTAACGGCTCGTATGGTCCGTATCCTCGGGCCGTGTCGGCGGTAGCGTGATTGCCCTGGTGGCATGTTCGGCCCCCCGGTCTGGCTGGGGCGGGCTACCGCGCTGTCTGGCGATGGTTGTGGTGGTGGCATCGGTTCAGGTATTTCAGCGGTGCCTGCCGCGGTCGGCTCGACCGGGTCGGTTGCCTGTTTTGGTGCTGGCGCGGCCCCTACTGTGTCTCCAGTCGGCTCGACCGGCGCGGCCTCGAAGCTGGACATGCGGATCGTCGGTGTCCGTGGCCGCTCGTTCAGGTTGGGCTCCTCTAGCAGGTCCGCCAGTTCTTGTACCCACGGCTCCATGTCCCTTTTTCGTGTTGTACCGGTCCTACCAAAGAAAGAGACGCTCGGAATTATTTTACGGGGTCGGCCTCGGGGTCGACGAGGGGCTGGTATGGTGGCGGGGTCGGGGGTTGGTGGGGGCAGGCCGTCCGGTTCCGTGTCATCCCCAGTTGGGGTCGCGGCTCGCGTTTCGGTATCCGGTTCCACTGCCGGTTTTAAATCCTGGACATGGATGTGGCGTGTCCACTTTCGGTTATCGCCCCGCAAATCGACAATGACCGGGGACACGATTTTTCCGACGGTGTATGGGCCGCTGTACTTGGGCGCGAGCTTCGCGTTGACTCCGGCCGCTTTGTCCGACAGCGTATGTTCGCGTTTCCAGACGCGGTCTCCGACGACTGGGCGCCAGTCGCGGTGTCGGAGGTCGTAATGTTTCGCCTGTCGTCCGAATGCACGCGCCAAGTGCAATTTCGCGAGCTCCCGCGCTTCCCGGAGATTCTTCCATCGTTGGTTCGGCGGCTCGCCGGAATCTTCGGTCGGTGGACGTCCCGGCGTTCGGAGTTCTCTTCCTTGGTTGAGGTACGCCGGACTGTACCCGGTTGACTCGTGCCAGGCGGTGTTGACGGCAAAGTGGGCCTCTTCGATCTTCTCGTCCCACTGGTTGTGCCGGGCATCGGTGTATTGTGCGAGCATCGTCTTCACTACCTTGTTGGCTCGTTCTACCGGGTTGCAGTGGGGCGAGTACGGTGGCGTCTTTCTGTGTGTGGTCCCGGCGGCTTCGAGCAGGACGGTGAATGGCCCGCCGATGAACTGGCGGCCGTTGTCGGTGATGACCACTTCAGGTGCCCCGTGGCGGAGGATGACTTCCTTCTGGATGGCAGCGGCGACGGCGGAGCTGGTGGCTTTTCGGAGCGGTACAAGTTCCACCCACTTGGTGAAGCGATCGAGGGCAACCAGCAGCCAGATATTTCCTTGGTGTGACCTTGGCAGTGGTCCGACGAGGTCGATGGACACCGTATGCCATGGTCTGGTTCCTGGGTTGGCGTGGAGGTGCCCCGCGGGCTGCTGCGGTGGCGACTTGTACCGCTGGCAGCTGGCACAGCTGCGAACGTAACGGGCGGTTTCCCGAAACATCCCTGGCCAGTAGAATCGCTGTGCCACGCGAACGATGGTCTTGGCGACCCCCAGGTGTCCGGCGGTAGGGACGTCATGGTACTTTCGGAGTAGTTCTTCTCGCTCGGCGATGGGCACGCAGATCTTCCAGGCGTCTCCCGGCTCGGGTTCGTTGTAGTCGAGCTGGTGCAGTACGTGACGTTGAAGCTTCCCGTCCTGGATTCGGAAGTCGGTGACGGATGACGGGTCGCTCTGGACGGCCTCGAATTTCTTCTGGTACCACGTGTCGGGGCGCTGCTTCGGTCGGATCAGGTTAACGCCCGCCGTGGGTGCGTTACGGGACAGCGCGTCCGCTACGTGATTCAATTTTCCGGGCCGGTATCGGACTTCAAAGTCGTACTGTTGCAGCTCGAGTGCCCATCTTGCCAGTCGTCCGGTCGGGTTCTCGATTTGACGGAACCATCGGAGTGCCTGATGATCGGTGACTACGGTGAAGTGGTAGCCCTCGAGGTACGGCTTCATTTTTCGTTTCCCCATACGACGGCGAGGCACTCCTTTTCCGTGGCGCTGTACTTCCGCTCGGTGGTGCTCAGCGTGTGACTGGCGTAGGCAATGACGTGCTCATCGTTCTCTGGGCCTTGCGTGAGCACGATTCCCAGGCCGTTGTCACTGGCGTCCGTTTGGAGCGTGAACGGCTGCGTGAAATCCGGGCAAGCGAGAACCGGCGCGGTCACAAGTTTTTCTTTCATTGTCCGGAACGCAGTTTCTTCTTCCTCGGTCCACCTCCATTTGGCATTTTTCCTGGTGAGCTTCGTCAGGGGCTCCATGATCTCGGCGAAATTCGGCACGAATCGCCGATACCATGCAGCCATGCCGTGAAATCGACGGATATCCCGGATCGTTTTCGGAGCTGTCAGCTGCGCTATTGCGCTCGTCTTCTCGGGGTCGGTCCGGATTCCTTGCTGGTCCACGATATGGCCGAGATAGCGTAGGCTGTCGACGCAGAATCGGCATTTCTCCGGGTTGAGACGCAGGCCGGCGGCGCGGAGACGGTGGAAGACCTCGCGTAGGTGGCGCCGGTGTTCGCTGATGCTCCGCCTGACGATGATGATGTCGTCGAGGTACGCAAACGCGTTCGGCTCCATCTCCGGGCCGATGATTTTATCCAGAAGTCGCTGGAACGTGGCGGGTGCCGAGTGAAGGCCGAACGGCATCACCGTGAATTGAAATAGCCCTCTTCCGGGCACGGTGAAGGCGGTGAGTGGTCGGCTGGCGGCGTCTAGCGGAACCTGCCAATATCCGTTCTTTAGATCTAATGTTGTCAAGAACTTGGCCCCTCGTAATTTGTCGAGGGTGGCCTGGATGTGCGGCAGCGGGTACGCGTCCTTTTCGGAGCGGTCGTTCAGGCGGCGGAAGTCGACACAGAAACGTGGTTTCCCGTCCTTCTTCTTGACGACGACCACCGGCGAGCTCCACGGGCTGCTGGATCGTTCGATGACTCCATCTCGCAGCATTCGGTCGACTTCTTCGTCGATTACGGCTTGCATCACCGGGTTGCGGGGCCGGTATCGTTGCTTGAGCGGTGTCTCGTTGAGCAACTTTATCCGGTGATGCACCAGCGTGGTGCGCCCGGTCACGGAAGAGAACTTCGCCAGTTCCTGCTCCAAAAATTTTTGGAACGGCTCGCGTTCGTCCTCTTTTATTTTTCGGAGTCCCATCTGGAGGCAGGGTTCGTCCAGACAGTTCGTGGCCCAGTTGGCTACCTCTGCGGGCGGTCGGACGGTCAAACGGAGCGCTGCGATGGCCTGTATCCCGAGCAACACGGAGGGGCCCATCTGCGGTAGTACGGTGAAGTCTTCGGCCTGCTCGACGTTTCCCACGCGGAATGTTAGACGGACGGAGCCTGCTGGACGCATCTCTGATCCGTCGGCGAGGCAGATCCGCTGGTATCCGTCGGTGGGCCGAATTCCTTGTTCGCGGGCCCATTCCATGGCCTCTGCGTTGATGCACGAGAGCTGGGCTCCAGTGTCCAGCATGGCATCAATTTCTCGTCCGAGCATGACGATTGGCAGAAGCGGCCTGGGCGTGTAACGGATCGGCGGGCCCGGGTTTACTGGCGCCGGCTCGGCGACGTCGGGCCCCGCGGTCCGTTTCCCGGCGGATGACAGTCGCGGGTTAGCACGTCGTCGCGGCCATATCGCGAACAGAACTTCCTATAGACGTTCCGGCACTCGGAGCGATAATGCCCGCGCTGCTTGCATCGCCAGCAGTGTGTCATCGGGTCATACGGACCCTCGGGTTTTTCGGAGCGGCTGGGTCCCGGCGTGGTGCTGAGACGAGCAAGCCGCGCTTCAATCGGCTCGGTGACCGCGATGCTCCGTTCGGCGGCCTCTGCCGCGTGGATCGGCACGGCCCGTGCTGTGGTCCTTCGGTACGTGGAATTTTCTTCGGTGTCTTCGGACGCCTGTTCGATCTGCTGGACGCGCGCCAGAAGATCTCGGGGGCTCTTCACGTCCGGTCGGTAGATGAGTTTTCGGTGCTCCGGCCGCATGTTCTCAAACAGTAGATCCAGGCGGTGGTAATTGTCCATCTGGGCCCGTCGCATGAGCGTGGTCACCGAGTTCATGAACTCGTGGAAGGGTTCGTTTGGGCGTTGGCGTCGTGTTCGGGCCTCGTTCTCTTGCTGGAACCGAGAGCGATTCGACGCGAATACCTGTACGAACTCGTCGGAGAACTCCTCCCACGTTTTGATGTCGGCTCGAATGTTGCGGTACCACACCTGGGCCGATCCTCGCAGTAATTCTGGCACTCCACGGAGCAGGTCGGCGTCGGTGAGATCGTACGTGCTTTGGAGTTCGGCCATTCGCTCCAAGAACGACAGGGGATCCTTGCCGTCGGTGACGTTACCGGATTTACGGAGTCGGTCGATGCTCCGGTACGGATCGGCTTTCTCGGTGACAGCTGTCGCCCTGTCACTGGTGGCCGCCATGCTCCTGGTGCTGACGCCGTCCTTCGGTTCCGTCATTGCAGTAGGATTGTTGGTCTGCCGCTGGACGTACTCGGTTAACCGTTGGCGCAGTTTTTCCGCGGTCCCGATCGTTGACAGGTTACTCCGTTGTAGCTCGGCGATCAGTTGCTCCTTTGTCAGGCGAATCCGCTTCATCCAGTACGGTCTTCCTCCGGCCGAGTCTAGTTCCGTCGATTGCCGCTAGGTGGCGGCGCTGGTCCCCGTTACGCTCCGCGATCGCGATGCACGATTCAATGTTCACTCGTCGTCACTAGGTGTCACTCAATGTTGTTCCGCGACACTTCGCGCGGTCCTTGTTGTCACTCCGCGGCACTGGATGACGGGGCTTCGGATCGAAGCGGTACTGCGGGTCGGTTCGACGGCTCGTGGAACGGACGCGGCTGCAGCCGGCGCGTTGCAAAAGGTGTCCCGGCGGCTCGCGGGAACGGCGGCGGGGATTTCGGCTCGAAGCGGCGACGGCTCGTCGGGGTAAGGCGCTTACCGATGTTCCGATCCGTTTGGGCGGCTCGCCTGCTGGGCCCGGAAAGAGAGCGAATCTTCTCCCGTGCTGCCTCTTATAGGCAAATTCGGTGGTGACTGCGGGGTACGCGGGTCGCGGTGTGCGCGCGTAATTCGCCGAATTGTGCCTGCTTCGAGGCGCGAAAACACGGGAAGGTGCGTAATATTGTATTGTGCCTGGTTACGAGGCGTGCAATTGCGCGGTACGCGTTCGGGTTCGGTCGGGGTCGTTCGGTGCGCTTCGGTGGTACGCGAGTCGTCGCGTTCGTAACAGATCTGTACTGAGCCCGCTGTACAGGTCTGTTACAAAGTAAATATAACACTGTATTATTTTTATGTTGAATTTTTTTTTCAATACCTACAAATAAAAAACATGCATTTTCTGTTTAAAAAATATTTGTTCAATGGCAGGTTTGATAAATTTTAGGATTAAAATTGAAAAAAAAGATTTTAAAAAATGTGTCGACAGCAATACTCGAACCGGTGACCTACTGATTAACAGTCTTTCTCGCAGCGCCCTCGGCCACTACTGTTCTTTTTTAAAAGTTAACGCGAACTCCTTATGACCGGGTACAGATTTTCAAATGCAATTTTCTCGAAAAATCTTGAGAAGCGCGCGCTGCTGCTTTGCTAAATTACATTTGGATACGTCATCTTCAAATAGTGGAATTTTTAGGAAAATCCGTTTCCCGACGACCGTAACCTCTCCTTGTAAGTAAGTTATGTACATGTACAAAGTTTCATTGAAATAGGTTGATGCCTGTCGTTTTTTCCCACATCAACCGATTTCAATGAAACTTTTACAATGTATATAATTGACACAGATCTACAAAACATATTTTTTAAATTTTCAATATAGACCCCCAAAAAAAATTTGTAATATGCAACTTTTAGTATTTTCTCTACAATTACGACCAGTTGCAATTTTTGAAAAAATTTCTTTTCACATCATGTAATAAACTAATTGCTCTAACTTCTCAAAAAAGTTCAAATTGTATGGTCCAATATCAAAAAAGTTATCGTTTTTTTAAGAGCGTCCGAATATTAATGGGAATCACTGTACATGTGCATGCTAAAAGGGTATGAAAGTACTCTGATACTACTTACGCAGTTTTGGCTCACAGCAACAGCAACAGCGGCAGTAATCGCAAAGCAATGTCTTCAGTAACAGCAACAGCTTCCAGCAGCAACCGGAAAAATTGTATCCTTAAAAAAATGTACGAAAATAAATGAAAGTTTTAGTAGAGATCGCGGTTTTGAACGTGTACATGTGGTACATGAAATGGGGATCTCTAAGTTTTAGCAATTAAGGGGGTACGGTCACCCATGGATTCTAGGATATGTATCAGTGTAACCAACCTCCACGCTGAAAAACAGTTTGGCAACAGTGATGAACATACATTTGTATCAATATAACGCTAATTAAACTAAGTTTCGCTATCATTACAAGTTTTTTTCTTTTTGTCAATATCTTTATTGCTATTAATGGATCCGAGTGGCTTCAAGCCCTTTATATTTTTGTTGTTACGAATCTCCGCTGACAGTTCTCTTGACTAGGCGCCATCTCTTCTAAACCAACTAAACTAAAATTGGTTCCAGACTTGCTCTAGACTATGTCTGTATGAACGAAATATGGGGAAGTTGAATGCAATCACGGGAAACGGCTTTTCGTCCTCATACGAGCATATTTTGAGCTGAGTGACGGCTCATTGTAAAGAGGAAGGTTGATCCCGCTTCGCCCTGGTCATGATTTAATTCAGAAAAATCGTTTTGCATTAGAAAAATACATGGGAACCTCAGGGTGGTCGTCTCGATTTTTTTCCTCTACTTTGTACGCTCATATTATTAAATATAAACATAATCTCGTTATATCATGACCAGGGCGAAGCGGGATCAACCTACCTCTTTACAATGAGCCCTCATTCAGCTCAAAATATGCTCGTATGAGGACCAAAAGCCGTATCCCGCAAACACTGTTTTTACTTGCTTTTCTGGTAATATTCTAGTAATATCCATGGGTGACCGTACCCCCTTAAACAAACGTAGTAGAAGGGCATAAGCAAATACAGTAACTCGAACAAACAATACCAATGCTAATACTCACTGTTAGTTTATGGGTATATAAGTAAAAACCACACTGTGTAAAACAATTACTGGAGAACACTGGAGGCGCGTCTTTGTACTCTGAAAGAAACGTAGCGAATGACGAACGCTCAGATCAGAAACAGAAGAGGAACAGTCCTATGAACAACTGAGGAACGAGGGTCCCATGCCGGGGAAAATATACGTTATACACAAGCTGATGCTTTTCTGTTTTTGATCTGAGCGTTCGTCATTCGCCACGTTTCTTTCAAACGTCCCAGATAGCCAAATTCCTCGATTCTGCCCAGGGCACCTATGTCCGTGAGGGCTCGTAACGTTCCCTCGGCAGAAACGCGGTACGAGCTGCCCTCGGTACGTTGGTCCTCGTTTCTGCCCAGTTTTACGTAGGTCCGAGATTGTAAGAGGGCAGCACGGTCGCACTAGTGTGGGGACGTGGTTCCCCCTCCCCTGTGATGGTCTGGAGTGGGGGTCGTCGGCGCGATCTCCGCGCCGAGCCTACCGCTTCATCTCTCTCGTCTTCCGACCATCGAGTGAAACGTTACGTAAAAAGTCCGTGTGTATTTCTTGCACCCTAGCCACGTGTTGTGGCATCCATCTTGTCCTATTGATCACGTGCTGTTTCAACCGCGTGTGGACGCGGAATATCGCTATAGTACATAGAGGCGACCAAGAGTTTTTCCACATTGGTGACCCCGACGTGATCTTGTCGTTCGTCGTGGAATTCGGTCCGACGAATTTGGGACTCGACGTTTCATGGTCGGCGAGGTTTCAACCTCGTGTTAAGGGACGAGCGCTGCACTTCTGTGCATTCAGGGACGGATGTTTGGCCGTTCCTGTAATTTTGGCTCTCTGGATTCCGGCGTCTTGCTTGCATCGTTGGATGCGTGAAGCCACCGTCACCGGCGCCTTATTTTGCATCGTGGGATGCGTGAAGGCACCGTCACCGGCGCCTTGTTTGCATCGTGGGCTACGTGAAGCCATCGTCACCGGTGCCTTCCTCGGTGCTCTCGACTCAGCCGAGTGTGGTGTGCTGTAAAGTGGGCGAGCCCGTTCATTGTGCGTGCTTGCGGTGTTGGTGACGTGCGCGTGCGATTTCTCGATCGAGGATCGCATTTGGACGCCATTTGTTTACGTCTTTCTTGCGCATGCGCGGCTACGACTGCGTAGCAGTCGATTCTGTTCGCGCGCTTTCTATTGCGACGACGTCGGTCGGCCGCCATTTTTGATTAGTGCGCGCGTTCTTAACTTAGTTTGAATTCGGCACTATGGCGGAAGCAGGCTCTAGCTCGGAAGAGAACAATTGGATCGAGAGTTATCGCGTGCCGAAAATTCCGGCATTTTACCGGGCTGACCCGGCGCTTTGGTTTGCGCAGGCCGAAGGGACATTGCGGTGGCGAACATTACGTCCGAGTTTACCAAGGCCGACTCGATATTATCGGTCCTGGACTTTGAGGTTGCCGCATCGGTGCGCGATTTGATTTTAATTACCCCGCGTCCGGCTGATATTTACGAGCGACTTAAGCACCGCATAATTGCCACGTTCGGTCCGTTTCCGGAGGCAAATTTAAGAAAGCTATTGAAGGGACAGGTCCTGTCCGATGGGAAACCTTCTCTAATATTAAATCGTCTCAGAAATTTAAATGATGGCAAATGCGATAATGCTGTTATCCGTAGCGTTTTTCTTGAGCATCTCCCCGCGGGTCAGCGGGCTATCCTCGCGTCCACGGGTCTCGAGGATCTTGAGATGCTAGCGAGTATCGCGGACAAGATCGCCGAGTCATCTGGTCCTTCTGACCATTCTATTGCCGCAATAGATCGACGTGCGTCCTCCTCAGATCGTCTGGAGAGAGCTATTGACAGATTAGTTGAGCAGGTAGCGAAAATGAATGCGTCGGTCAATTTATTGTTGCGGCATCGCGACCGCTCCGCGGGCCCGCGCGTCGTGCGCGTTCATCGTCTCGAGGTCGTTCGAAATCTCGCGACGGGTCGAAGGGACCTAACCTGTGTTACGCACATAGAAAATATCCCGATTCGCCGCATTCGTGTAACAGCTGGTGCGACAAGTACTCGACGTTTAAGTCGGGAAACTGAGTCCTCCTTCCGTGGCCGAGACGGGCGCTGGAGGTGACCGCGAATCTTCCCGTCTCCACATTCGTGACCGCATTACGGGAACGTCATTCCTGATCGATACAGGTGCGGATTTATCGTTGGTCCCGGCGAATCCAGCCATACGGGGAAAGGCTACGGGTTTCAGGCTCATCGCGGCTAACGACACGTATATCGATACCTACGGCGAATCGTTTCGCACACTTGATTTAGGGTTGCGACGTCCGATCAAGTGGAATTTTTGTATCGCCGCGGTGCCGCACGCGATCATTGGCGCGGATCTTCTTCGGCATTACGGTCTGCTTGTCGACCTTCGGTCGAACCGTTTAATCGATTCTCACACGAATGTGTACGCGGTTACTGCGCCGTACTCTGTTCCGGGTTGTTGCGTGAGCGCGTGTCTGCCTTCGTCGCGATTCGCGAGTATCTTCGCGGAATTCCCCGAAGTTTTTGGTGCGTCGGTCGTTTCACCGGTTAAGCCGGCTGATGTGCATCATCACATTGTTACGACTGGCCCTCCGGTGTCCGAGAGACCGCGTCGTCTCAATCCGGACAAACTCAAAGCCGCTAAGCGTGAGTTCAGAACGCTGGTCGAGGCGGGTATTTGTCGTCCTTCTTCGAGCCCATGGGCTAGTCCCATTCATATGGTCTTGAAGAAGGACGGCACGTGGCGTATATGCGGGGATTATCGAGGGTTAAACAGTAAAACGGTTCCTGATAAGTACCCGACGCCGCACATTCACGATTTTTCGGTTAACCTTCATGGGAAGACGATATTTTCGTCGCTCGACCTGTTCAGGGCGTATAACCAGATTCCAATGGCACCCGAGGACGTTGAAAAGACTGCGGTGACAACGCCCTTTGGATTGTTGGAATTTCTATTTATGACCTTCGGTCTGAAGAACGCCAGTCAGTCGTTCCAAAGGTTTCTGGATAGGGTTCTCGGTGACCTTGATTTTGTATTCGTTTATATCGACGATATCCTGGTCGCGTCGAGCTCGGATGAGGAGCATGCTGAGCACCTGAGGACGGTCTTTCAGCGGCTCAATGAGCACCACTTGCGGGTGAATCCGAGCAAATGCACTTTCGGTGTGTCTGAGATTGAGTTTCTCGGGTACACCATCAATTCTGCCGGCATCAGACCATTAGCTTCCAAAGTCAAGGTCATTATTGATTTTCCTGAGCCTAAGCGAGTCGTCGACTTGCGCCGATTCCTCGGCATGGTGAATTTTTATCGCCGCAACATCCCTCGTGCCGCGCATCTTCAAGCGCCCTTGAATGAATTCTTAATGGATTCTAAAAAGAACGACACGAGGGAGATTCCTTGGACGAGTCATTCTCGGGAGGCGTTCACTAAGGTCAAGGAAGCCCTTGCTGGGGCGACCTTGTTGGTCCATCCGTGCGCTGGAGCGGTTTTGAGGGTGGTCACAGACGCGTCTGATTTCGCCATGGGCACGGTGCTTGAGCAGAGGAGCGGAGACTCAGTCTGGGAGCCGCTGGCGTATTTTTCGCGCAAATTCAATCCCGCTCAAGTCCGATACAGCGCTTATGATAGAGAGCTGACAGCCGCGTATGAGGCGGTCAAGCATTTTAGAGACGCGATTGAGGGTCGGTCCTTTTCGATTCTAACAGACCACAAGCCGCTCATGTACGCGTTTTTACAGCGTCCGGAAAAGGCCTCTCCTCGTCAGGCAAGACAGTTATCATATATTGCACAGTTTACGACGTCCATCGTATACATTCCGGGTTCGGACAATGTTGTGGCCGATGCATTGTCTAGGGTTGATGCTCTTCGAATGCCGCTCGAGGTTAGTCTCGAGGACATCGCCGAGGGGCAGGCTGCTGATGAGCAACTCAAGCTCATCAGCGCCTCTCCTGACCACCCGCTCAAATTGAGAAAGTTGCTTTGGGGGCCAGAACACATTCCCATATTTTGTGAGATCTCGGGGGAGGCCATTCGCCCCTATATCCCCGAGAATCTGCGCAGGGCTGTGTTTAATCTGTTTCACGATCTCGCCCATTCTGGTGCGAAGGCTACAAACAGACTTATTCGGCAACGCTATGTGTGGCCGGATATGCACCGAGATGTAGCTCGTTGGTGTAAGCTCTGTTTGAGCTGCCAACAGTCCAAAGTTTCTCGGCACAATCGCCATCGTCCTGAACATTTCGTTCCTCCGGATGGCAGGTTTGACCATGTCCATGTGGACATTGTTGGTTCCCTGCCGACTTCCGAGGGCTGTTCTTATCTTCTGACGATGGTGGACCGGTTCTCCCGTTGGGTTGAAGCTGTCCCTATGAAGGACAGCGAGGCGGATTCTGTAGCTCGCGCGTTTCTGGAGACGTGAATTTCGCGTTTCGGCGCGCCTAAGGTCGTGACCACCGATCAGGGAGCGCAGTTCGAGTCTAGATTATTTTCAGCGCTTTTGTCGCTTATTGGTTGACATAGGGTTAGGACTACTCCGTATCATCCGCAGTCGAATGGCATGGTTGAGCGTTGGCACCGCATGCTTAAAGCTGCCATCATGTGCCACGCCCGCGACGAATGGACCCGTGTCCTTCCCATCGTACTGATGGGACTAAGGTCTCATGTACGTTCGGACATTACAGCGTCGCGTGCGGAAATGGTGTTCGGGACAACATTGCGCCTGCCGGGGGAATTCTTCCTCCCCGACAACGATGCGCCTGACCCGAACGTCTTTCTGGAGGAGTTTAAGCGGTATATGCGTAAGGGACGACCTATACCGGTCGTACACAATTGCAGGACGCGTGCGTTCATGTTTAAGGAGTTGCGAACATGTACGCACGTATTTCTCCGCAATACGGCGAAGAAATCGCTGGAGCGACCATACACTGGTCCGCACCGGATTATCGAGAGGGTCACTGAGCACCTATTCAAAATTGATGTGGACGGGGCTCAGCGCACAGTGTCCTCTGATCTGGTAAAACCGGCGTTCATCGTTCCGGATTTCCTAGCGGACCCGCCGCCGGGCGCATCTGGTTCATCCGACCCTTCTGGTCGGGATCGTCCCGCGCTACGGACGTATGCGCGGAAAGCGGTTAAGTTTGCGACAGACACGCGCGTTTAGGTTTAATCTAGTTTTAAGCGTTGTATTAGTTTAGTTGCGAGGCTCATGTAGCCTATATGCGTTTGCACGTTGTGCGTTATTTTTTTTGTTTTGTTTTTTTTTGTACATATTGTAAATATTGTTTTTTTATATACTTATGTTTTTTAAAAATAAAGTTCGTTCACACTCGGGGGGGGGGAGTCTGTGGGGACGTGGTTCCCCCTCCCCTGTGATGGTCTGGAGTGGGGGTCGTCGGCGCGATCTGCGCGCCGAGCCTACCGCTTCATCTCTCTCGTCATCCGACCATCGAGTGAAACGTTACGTAAAAAGTCCGTGTGTATTTCTTGCACCCTAGCCACGTGTTGTGGCATCCATCTTGTCCTATTGATCACGTGCTGTTTCAACCGCGTGTGGACGCGGAATATCGCTATAGTACATAGAGGCGACCAAGAGTTTTTCCACACTAGTGTGGCAGATGTCGGTAAAGAAAATTTTTACTTATTTACTTTTTACTTATTTGGCACGCAAGGAGGGAAAACGAAATGATAAACGTTATTGAACGAAGTATTTTTATAATTTTATTTTCTATAATAGTTTTCGTAGACTGCGGATCTTTGTGCAAAATAAAAATTGTTTACATCGATTGCTACGAATAGAAACTAAATTGAATGTTTTTTCTTCCCTTATTGATTTTAACAGAGCAGAAATAACATAGTGAATATATTGAACATTTTCCAAGAATTTTACAATTTATCTACTCAATTAGCTTCAATGGGTTGGTGAAGGGAAAACAAATAAATGAAGTAGTAAAAAAACTCTAAAACACCATAACTGTCGTACTAAGACGTTTGCTTACTAGTGCAACGTCTTAGTGCGACAGTAATGATATTTTAGAATTTTTTAAATTGAAATATCTCCTGAACTAGGACTTTATTATAATAAAATTATAATTTTCGTTAGATAAATGAAGGTCACCACCATTTAGCCAGAAAAATAAATTGGGAAGTTAAATTACATAAAAACAAACATTGTTTTGGTATCGTATGAGCTCCATTTTACCATTCAACTTTGTCCGTTTGTGTTAAAATCGATGGCATAGTTTCCAAGATATTGAGCTGGTAAGAGTTATGTGGGCCACTCTGTATATAATTCTTCCTTCTTACCCCAATTTACCAGTCGTTGTCGCATCGTCTTCGTTCCCCAATTTGTGGCCGGTAACACGTTCTCAGTGTCTTCTGGCGTAAATAGGATACCTACAAAACAAAAAACAAGCAGAATCATTAGTGTACAATTAATATACATGTATACATGTGTTAAATAGCATAATCAGATATATGTACCACGCCGGAAACTAGACGTCTTCCTCGTCCCGGTTGTCGCAGCCCCCGTGGATCGCTCGAGTACAGTGCTCTCAACACATCTTCTCATGAAAATCGAGCAAGGCCATTTTTGCTGCTGCCTTCTGCGCCTCTTCTCCGAAACGACGTAGTTAACCGGGGTAACACGAACATCCATGTGTGGTCCAATCTGGAAAAATATTGATGTACATACATTTTACATTATATTTTTTTTTACTCGACAATATACAATTTCACAAATGAATTTTTACCAACCTTGGCTTGCCCGGACACTGCTAGTTCCTGCGCATTCCTAGTCTTTCCAGGAGAAATCTGCGACGGTGCCAATAGATTTCCTCATTACCCTTGAGGTACTATTGAAAATGCGTTTTTTTTAGAGTGGTTTCCCCCGTAGGCCTACTCCACTGTGCGAATCTTACACCTGCGAAAGGGAACGGAACGGCATTAAAATTGGTGGTATTGACATGGTTTGAAATGAACTTGAATTGCACATTTGTTTTAGGGCTCGTACAGACGTAAACGGTTTGGCGAACCGTTTGCCGAACCGTTCGCCAAACCGTTTGACGAACCGCGCATTTCGCCGCACTGAACGCTGCGCAGAACGGCGCGCATCGGCTAACAGCGAACGGGACGGATTTGTGCTATTTTCAGAATTTCTTGCGAACAACTATGGAAACTGCAGCGGCATATACTACACAAAGAAATACAGAAAATGTTGATAATTTATTCAGTGAATTAAAGTTTATAAATGAAATGTTCATGTCAGGACGAAGCATTAAAGACATCAGATTCGAAACTACATGATTTGAATGTTTGTTTGCCGAAACGTTCGTCTAAACGTTTGCCGTAATGTTCGTCGAAATGCGCGGCGAAATGCGCGCTTTCGTGTTTGCGGTCGATCCATCAGCTCCGGGAACGACGACGAATGCGAATGTGCTCATTTCCCCGCGCATTTTGACGAACATTTCGGCAAACGGTTCGGCAAACAAACATTCAAGTCATGTAGTCTCGAATCTGATGTCTTTAATGTTTCGTCCTGACATGAACATTTCATTTATAAACTTTAATTCACTGAATAAACTACCAACATTTTCTGTATTTCTTTGTGTAGCATATGCCGCTGCAGTTTCCATAGTTGCTCGCAAGAAATTCTGAAAATAGCACAAATCCGTTCCGTTCGCTGTTAGCCGATGCGCGCCGTTCTGCGCAGCGTTCGGCGCGGCAAAATGCGCGGTTCGTCAAACCGTTTAGGTCTGTACGAACCGTAAAACAAATGTGTAATTGGATTACGCTGTATCAGCGTGTGCAAGTGCTACGACAACCCATTGGGAGATTCCCAATGCGTTATCGTAACTTTCATGTATATTTAACGGCATCCGATAACATTTTCCCTTGATATTGTCTAAGTCCGAAAAAGTTGTTTCTGCACTCAATGTCGTACATTTAAAAATGTTCAAATGCGACGAGTGCAACGATGCTAGTTTATAAAAATTCTCTACGTTTTCAAACCGTTTCAAACCTAATCTGTAGGTGTTAGCGTACGGGAAAATTGATAAAATAATACAAATTGAGCCATCGTGTAAAAGGCAGCAACTGTCGTGATCATCTATGGAGAATTTTAAATTAGAAAATTGAATTTTACTGTATGAAACCGCGCCGCTGCTGCTATGAAACAACATAGAAGCATGAACAGTGGTGGTGGAAGAATCACCACCTCCCTTCCTGCTACCATGCCGTTTTATCTCTGCCATTCTGTTCGCGAACTGTTGTAAAGGCTTCCCCGGCTTTCTTAAATGATCGCTAAAAAAGGACATATTATTTTCATAGGGAAAAGCAGATAATGAATCTAATGTCCCGAAATTACTCGCGTCGTCCACCAAATGGAGGAGGCCATGGATATTGTACGAAAGAAATGATGAACCATACAGTTCTTCGCATTTGAGAATAAATTGTTTCAATGCTGCTTTTGCAAACTTTAAAAAATGTTCGGTTAAAAGGGACGGAGAAACCCAGATTCTAATCGCGCTGTGCAAAAGCAAAAAATGAAAATATAAGTTATGGTCCAGTACCCCGTACGTGACGACTGGACCGGTATATAAAAGAAATTGACGAAATTGGGTCGCTTTGAATTTAGTGAAATCTTTGATTACACCGGGGTGCCTGACAAAGTCGGACGGACAGAATTTGTCGAGAACCTGCATTCGATTTGAGATGATTTTAACATTGACGTCGGATAACTTAGCTTCTGCCGAATAAGCACCAGACACCCAGGCAGATAACAATTTTTTAACAGCCCCAAGACAAACTAGATGCATATATTCTAGGGGAACCTGAGAAACCATTCCCATTGGGAGGACAGCTAATGCACTACGACCTTTATGATGGTTTCCGTCAAGGCAACTGGCATATTGTTCATCACTCCGGGGAGGATGATCAACGCCAATGAAAACCTGACGTTTTCCCATCTTTGTACCATGCACTGTACACTTTGAACAAGGGTGACTCGACACATGAGATTTGTGATTTAAAATAAGTGCTCGAGCTGGAGCATCGGCAATAAAACATCTAAGCTCGACAGGGATTGTTTTACCCTCAAAAATAATGCCTCCATTCGGCATTATAACATTAATGTCGGAGACAAATTTTTGAAGATAAATGTTGCAATCACTGGGCTTGTGTTCGCCTCTATAAATGCCTACTACGAGCGGCTTACTATTGTTAATATTAACGATTCTAATTTGAATGGGCCAGAGTTGAATTTTATTTTCATCGTCTAGGGTGCATCCGTCGACGTGGAAATCTAACTTTAAACATTCAGGAATGGTTTCAACAGATTCACATAGATAATCAACTATTTGAGATTCTACACCGAAATGAATATATTCACCGGGGTCCACCACAGACGTGGTGGCACTGGTACGTGGTGTGGAAACCAGTGTTCTCGCGTCTTTCGGTAACTGGTTAAAACACGTATGCGTACGCAGAACGCATAGTATGTTATTCACCTGGGTGTGCGTTAGATTATTATCGACGAAGCAAGTGGCTAACAGATCGCGAAAAGAGGGTTCGGTCGCAGCGCCAGCAGAATGCCGGGCTGTATCATCGCGTGACGTGATTGGCTGAGAACAAGAATTTGAAGTGTCGAGAAGAGTTTGCGAGTTTTCTCGCGAAGACTCAATATTAGAATTATTCGCGAACGAAGAGGAAGTGGTGGGACGAATATCCTGCGCGCTAACGACATTACCGGGGCTTGCTGATCTTTTACGCAAGCTCAAATTTGTCCTTATTTCATGCATAACGCGCCGTTTGTGCCTAGAACATAATTTGGAAAAGGGTTTCCGCGGAATCGACGTTCTTAACTTATCCATTGGGAAAATGAAATCGAATAACCAATATAAGTAAATGTATAGCTACCTCCCTCTCACGTACTGGTAAATCCGCTTAATCCAAGTTACGACACCACTGAATTAACACTCGCGAACTCACCAAGAGATATGTATAGTACGTCGACGTTACGACCGAGGTAAGCGAACGAGAACAAACGAGAACCAACGCATCATTATTCGCGCCACTTGATCCGTTGATCCCCGTCGCGCTTGCGCATATTGCTGGTCATCAGAGAAGGGGTACTGTATTCCCCTCACGAGTTCGAACGTCGGACTCATCTGGCCACACTGGGCCGAGAATTAAATGCCGAAATCGTGGTCGTGTGGTTGCAAGCCGTGGTAGAGCCCCCCCCCCCCCCACTATGACCTATCGTTGTCCCTACTGTCCTTCTCCAACTCGCTCGCGCGCTACACTCACCAGCGCACCTCTCCTATGCCGTGCGCGCTGCTTGTGCGCTTGCGCCAGCCACAATCTATTCTTAGCACTTTCCAAGAAGAACTAAGTTAACCTTAAAATTATAACGTTCTATTTATTTTTTAAGTCTATCAGGCTCTGATAAACCTTGAACATTTCTCAAAAATAATTAAACAATGAAATCGGCTTGATTAGTATTTTTACTATGTCTGCCAATTACATCTGAAAGTATTAAAGAGATTCCCAACAGCTCGGTTGGCTCAGCGCGTTAAGCGTTCGTCTGTTGACACGCGTATACTGGGTTCGCGTCTAGCATGCGTGTAGTTTTTTTTTTACTTGATTAATTAATTTTGTATGTCTAACTATATAATAATCAATGGTATTTTTGTAGATTTCTTTTACTAGCAATATCTAAATATTTAAAACATATTTTAAGGTAAAATTTTAAGAATGGCATTCGTACCGTCGCACAGTGGGGTATTTCGCTGAAAAACGGGAATAAATTGGGATAAATAAAACGGGGATTTTGGTATACAATTGAGCTGAATTTTTCCGAATTCGAGAGTTATAACTAATTTAAGTAGAAAGGAGCATGGAAAGTCGCAGCGTACGCGTAGTACACCTGCACCGCAAACTCTCGCGGTCGAACGCGTTCGTCCGATTCTCTACGAGATCTTACGACGATCTTTGTTTCCATTGTTGCTGCAAAGAAGTCTTCGATTCAATTGTTTCCTAACCCACGATTGTTGGCGCTTTTCACGCGCATGCGCGAGTTTCGTCAGGGCCGTGTCTACGCCTACGTCCGAAAGTAGGGAACTATTGGTAGCAAAATAGTGGTGGAGTATGATATGCGAAATTAGCGGGGCGACCAAGGTGCCCGATCTTCGCGAATCGTCGCGCATGCGCGTGAATAGCGCCAACAAATCCCATCACTGATCACTGGCTGAGGCGCGATCCTCTGCCAATTGCCTCAAACTCGATTGACAAACCACTATTGCGAGCGAGCTTTTTTTAAGAGTTACGTGTGTTTTACGTGTGTATGGTGTTTTAATCAACTATCATGGAACGCGCCTACATAAAAAAAACTGTAAGTACACATGTAGTATGGATTTTCTTTATTCAAATTTGAAGTTAGAACAATTGGTTTGCTACACAACGTGACAAAAATTAAAAAGGAAACCGCAAGTTGTCGGAATTGCAGAGAAAATACTAAAAGTTGTATTTTTCAAGTTTTTCATGAGGGCCTAAATGGAAAATTTTAAAAACACGTATCGTAGATTTGTATCAATTAAACATATTCTGAAAATTTCATCAAAATCGGTCGACGTTGTAATGAGCTACAAATGTTTATAGATAGTAAAAATGTGCAGTTTTTCACTATTTTCATCCTCCAACTGGAGTAATTCTAAGGATTCTTACATCTTCCTCATGCATGTCGTTTTTTTCCGGCATGAACCGATTTATATGAAACTTCCGCAGTGCATATAATTGACACAGATCTACGAATTGTATTTTTAAAAACTTCAATATAGGCTCCCATGAAAAAGTTGTAAAATGCAACTTTTAGTGCTTTCTCTAGAATTCCGACCAAATCTAATGTTTGAAGAAATATCTACTCACATCCTGTAGTAAACCAATTGCTCTAGCTGACCAAAAAAGTTCAAATGGCATAGTATTGCCACGTCCTAATGTGGATATTTTAAAGAGGTATCGTTAAACTTAAAGATTTTAATTGAGGTTAAAACGCAGCTTTGAACCTGCATTCGTCGGCTTCGGTTCGGGAGATTGAGGATTTCTTAAAACGTGATTTTGTTTGTGGATTTGGAACGTAGAAATCGAAGTTGGGTAAACTCTTTTAAAAATGATTTGCATTTTCGATGTAAATAAACGTAAAAAAAATTTATGAGAAACGTTTAACCGACTTCGAAAAAACGCACTAAAAAGTATGAAGTAATTTCCTTTTGATTTGTATGAATACTCACCAACTGTTAATAAAAATGATTGAAATAAAGTATTAAATATCATATTAAATACTCCGTCCCGCTACAAGACGACGTTGCCGTCGTCGTCGTCGGACGGCCGCACGGAGGAGGTACGAAGGGCACCACCTCAATGCCAGCTGGAAGCCGATTTGGCGGCCATATTCGGCAATACATTGGCGGCCGAAGACCTCGGAATCGTACTGGAGGACAAGGCAGAAGAGCCACCCGTCCACCCTCTGTCCACCCCTGTACATACCCTTCCCTCTCCCCACCCTTCCCCTGTATATAGTTTCTTTTCTCCCCTCCCCTCCCCTGTAATACCCTTCCCTCCCCTCAACCCTCCCCTGTACATAGTTCCTTTTCTCCCCTCCCCTCCCCTGTATATAATCCCCCCTCCCACTTCCTAAGCAGCCCTCCAGAGGCGTGGTGGGAACTGTAAGTTTTTTATTTATTTTCAAATTTAGTAATAATTATAATTACATTTTATAACATGTGGTGTAATGTTTGTATTTGTTTTAGGATGCAGCAAATGTCGACGAAATTTGAGTGAGTGTTACAAAATTGTACTCAGTATTTCTTTAAATATGATTCTAATCAAAAGGATGTGTCATTTATTAATTTCTCGTTTTTCAGGCAACAAATCAGCGAAATTGCGCAGCTGAGGCAAACTGTGGCCAAGTTGGAATGAGTGTTACATCATTCTCAGTATTTTTTAAAATATGATTGTAATCAAAAGGATATTTATTAATTTCTAGTTTTTCAGGCAACAAAACAGCGAGGTGGCGGAGCTACGAAAAACGCTCACCCGGCTGCAATTTATTTCGGGCTATGCAGGGGAACGGCCGGAGTTCCTGCCGCTCAAAACGTACGAAGAGGTGATGGCGTCCTGCAAAGTCCCAATCGAGTACGATCGTGTCGTAAGTATATCATCGCTGTTTGGGATTGGCTGAGCGTGTCGGCAGCGTGAACGCGCCGATTTACTGCGCCGCCTCGCTATTGGCGGAATCACGCGTAACAGCGAGATCGAGAGTCGATAAGCAGCTCGCAGTAGCTTAGACCAGCACCGTCGGACATTGGTCGGACATCGATTACGATCGATTATCGACCCCGAAAATGGGATTACTATTGGCGGATCGCTCTATCGATCCGCCAATCAATAGTTCGACGGTGACGGTAAACTGCCAGCTTTTCGACTCCGATCTCAACGTACGTCAATCGTTCTCGCTCGTTCGTACAGAAAACGTCGCGCGTCTTTTGACCGGTTTTCGCGAGTAAGTCGATTCGATATCTGGATTCACGGACGCTAAACGTGAATGAATCTACCTCCAATTCAACTCATCTTGTTCAAATCTAACACTCGTTATTTACCATCTAGCCAAAACGAGCTTGTGTTTTGGCCTGATAAACATTCACATTGTACATAATTTCAGTTACAAGTTTGAACGAACCCAACTTTGGGAAATAAAGTTACGTTTAAGTGAAGTGGCTATTTTTAAACCCTTCTATTCTCAAACAACCGCATTACACCCATAATATAAGTAATTGTATCAAATTTATGAATATGCAAACTGATGTTTTTTTCAGGTTGAATACTTAATCCAGTTAGGTGGGTGTAATTTGAAGGATGCCGTCAATTTCGCGTTTAAAGACATCCTGTCCCTTAGCGCCATGGAGGAGTTGACGTGAGCGGGCGCCACTGAGGAGGGCCATGCGTTTTATATATCGCGATTGATGGAGGCAGTGTTTGGTGAGTACTGTATATTACTGATTTAATTTAATTTCATTATTAATTCACTGTTTGTCTTGATTCATTTATTGTTACGTAACATTTATCTCGATTTAAACGAATGTTACAGAGACTGTCTGCCGCAATCGAAATTTTCTGGCGCCGACCAGGCAGGAGTTTCGAAAAATGGCGAAAGCGGCGTTGAAAGCCGGAAAGCAAAGAATCCGCACCCAGAAACGGCAACGCTCGGCGATCAGCGCCGCTATCGCCGACGAACGGCGGGTCTGGGGCCCGTCCACCTCCGACTCCCCCTCGTCACCAACTTAAAGAACAAGGACATAGTGGAGAAGGCCTACGGGGGAAACCACTCTAAAAAAAACGCATTTTCAATAGTACCTCAAGGGTAATGAGGAAATCTATTGGCACCGTCGCAGATTTCTCCTGGAAAGACTAGGAATGCGCAGGAACTAGCAGTGTCCGGGCAAGCCAAGGTTGGTAAAAATTCATTTGTGAAATTGTATATTGTCGAGTAAAAAAAAATATAATGTAAAATGTATGTACATCAATATTTTTCCAGATTGGACCACACATGGATGTTCGTGTTACCCCGGTTAACTACGTCGTTTCGGAGAAGAGGCGCAGAAGGCAGCAGCAAAAATGGCCTTGCTCGATTTTCATGAGAAGATGTGTTGAGAGCACTGTACTCGAGCGATCCACGGGGGCTGCGACAACCGGGACGAGGAAGACGTCTAGTTTCCGGCGTGGTACATATATCTGATTATGCTATTTAACACATGTATACATGTATATTAATTGTACACTAATGATTCTACTTGTTTTTTGTTTTGTAGGTATCCTGTTTACGCCAGAAGACACTGAGAACGTGTTACCGGCCACAAATTGGGGAACGAAGACGATGCGACAACGACTGGTAAATTGGGGTAAGAAGGAAGAATTATATACAGAGTGGCCCACATAACTCTTACCAGCTCAATATCTTGGAAACTATGCCATCGATTTTAACACAAACGGACAAAGTTGAATGGTAAAATGGAGCTCATACGATACCAAAACAATGTTTGTTTTTATGTAATTTAACTTCCCAATTTATTTTTCTGGCTAAATGGTGGTGACCTTCATTTATCTAACGAAAATTATAATTTTATTATAATAAAGTCCTCCTAGTTCAGGAGATATTTCAATTTAAAAAATTCTAAAATATCATTACTGTCGCACTAAGACGTTGCACTAGTAAGCAAACGTCTTAGTACGACAGTTATGGTGTTTTAGAGTTTTTTTACTACTTCATTTATTTGTTTTCCCTTCACCAACCCATTGAAGCTAATTGAGTAGATAAATTGTAAAATTCTTGGAAAATGTTCAATATATTCACTATGTTATTTCTGCTCTGTTAAAATCAATAAGGGAAGAAAAAACATTCAATTTAGTTTCTATTCGTAACAATCGATGTAAACAATTTTTATTTTGCACAAAGATCCGCAGTCTACGAAAACTATTATAGAAAATAAAATTATAAAAATACTTCGTTCAATAACGTTTATCATTTCGTTTTCCCTCCTTGCGTGCCAAATAAGTAAAAAGTAAATAAGTAAAAATTTTCTTTACCGACATCTGCCACACTAGTGCGACCGTGCTGCCCTCTTACAATCTCGGACCTACGTAAAACTGGGCAGAAACGAGGACCAACGTGCCGAGGGCAGCTCGTACCTCGTTTCTGCCGAGGGAACGTTACGAGCCCTCACGGACATAGGTGCCCTGGGCAGAATCGAGGCACGAGCTGCCCTCGGCACGTCCAAGCGACGTTCGACCCGTAAAAATCCCGATACCTGACCTCGGCACGCCGTGCTCGATTTCTGCCCGAGATTCGCTTGGCTATCTGGGGTATTACATATAAAGACGTGCTTCCAGTTTTAATCAGTGTGGTTTTTGCATACCCATAATCTAAAAGCGAGTATTAGCATTGGTATTATTTGTTCGAGTTAGTATTTTTGCTTATGCCCTTCTACTATATTTAGTCCATGTTACGTCCATTTTAGGTCTGAAAGTTTAAAAAGACGGCTCTGTACTATCTGTGTGCATTTGTTTCATTGCTAAAACTTTTATTAATTTTCGTACATTTTTTTAAGGATACATTTATTCCGGTTGCTGCCGTAAGTTGTTGCTGTTGCTGAAAATATTGCTTTGCGGTTTCTGTTGCTGCTGCTGTTGCTGTCGTTGCTGTGGGCCGAAGTTCCGTAAGTTATTATTTCATCACAATATTATTGTTAAAATGACAGTAAAGCGGAAAATGCAGAAATATTATATGCGTGCTAAGAGGTTGACACTTGATCCGGACACATCTTTACATCAGGGAACCTCTACCTCAACAAATATAGAATCTCCAAATTCTCCGGTCGATCTCCATTATTCTACGCCTTTTGATTTCGTTCCTTCAGATTCTTCAGATTCAGAATACTATGTTGGTAATAGTGATAGCGAAATTTTCGTAGAAAATATTCGACCTATAGTACCGAATTCCGTTGATCATTCCGCAGAAAGCATTGCACATGAAAATTTGAATGTTCTCTTAGCAGGGTGGGCCGTAAAGCACAATGTAACTCATTGTGCAATTAACGATTTACTTTCTCTTTTAAAAATGCCAGTTCCGAATAATTTACCTTCAGACGCTAGGACTCTGTTACGAACGTGTAGAAATGTAGAGACAAAACAAGTTAGCCCGGGACATTATTATCATTTTGGATTAGAAAATACTGTTTTGAATTTAATTAAAAATGTAGACATTTCTTATATCGACAGCAACATAATTCCAGTCTACGATAACATAGATGGTTTACCATTGTCTAAAAGCTCTGGTAGTCAAGTTTATCCGATTTTGTGTAGCATTGTGGGTTATAAAAAGGTTGGTATGGTTGGTATCTATCATGGTTACGAAAAGCCTACAGATATCAACCATTTTTTAAGTGATTTTGTCGAGGAGACAGTAAAAATAGCCAACAACGGATTTTTATTTAAGGGGGAATTGTATCACTTGAATATTAAAGGTTTCATATGCGATGCTCCTGCCAAGGCAGCAATTAAATACACGAAAGGTCATGCGGGATACCATTCGTGCACTAAGTGCCAGACTGAAGGAGATTTTATATAAAATAGAATGTGTTTCCCTGATGTAAAGAATATCCGTTTGAGAACAGACGCTGAATTCAGATCTCAAAGTCATAAAGAGCATCATGTTGGCTCATCAGTTTTAATCAATACCCCGGGAATTAATATGGTCGATTCATTTCCTTTAGATTACATGCATCTAGCTTGCTTGGGTGTTGTGAGGAAATTACTAGTTAATTTATGGTGTTGTGGCAAACCTTCGACAAAAATATCGAATTTAAAAATGTTATGTATTTCAAAATCGCTTACTGATCAAATTAACAATATTCCGGTAGAGTTCAATAGAAAACCTCGCTCCTTGGCCGAGGTGAAAAGATGGAAAGCCACAGAATTTCGTAAATTGCTGTTTTACACTGGCCCGATAGTTTTATTACATAATATAAATGAAAGTAGATATTTAAATTTTCTGACGTTACATGCAGCAATGACTATTTTGTCAACATCCAGACATATTCATCTCATCAATTACGCGTCAGCATTAATGGAGTATTTTGTCACATGTTTCAAAAAGTTGTACGGTGTAGAACATACAACACACAATGTCCATAATCTTTTGCACATGACGCTGGACGTTAGGAATCATGGACCGGTCGATAATTTTAGCGCTTTCCCTTTTGAAAATTTTTTGCAATCGATATTACACTACATTAGAAAAATCGACAAACCTTTGCAACAAATAGTTAAACGTTACTCCGAACAACGCAATCTTGCTGCAGTAAACGCGGGAAACATTAAATATCCAATTTTTGAGAATCAACATTCAGAAGGTCCGTTAATAGAAGATTACGAAGTTTTCATTAAACAATACAAAGTTATCATTTACAAAAATTTCATTTTAAAAACTACCGCACCTAACAACTGCTGTTGCCTTAACGACGGTAGTATCATTCTTGTCAAAAATGTCGTACTCGCGAATAATGTTTATCAAGCAGTTGCCCGAAAATTTTCCATTTTTAAAGAATTTTATACGAAGCCGTGCAGTTCTTCGAAATTAGGTATTTTCCTGGTAGAATCGTGTCACTTGGGGCCATTGGAAATTTTCAATATTAGAGACATTGCATATAAATGTGTAAAATTAGAAATCGACGGAAAATTTGTAATTTTTCCATTACTTCATTCAGATTGTTACGCGTAAGATTCCAGATTACACTTCCTTCAATTAATTTTATCATTATAAATATAAATAAATATATATATATATATATATATATATATATATTCTACATATGTTTACATTATTTATGTTCATATTTATTTATATTTATTTATATATTATATTATGTACATATACTATAAATACAATAATGGAGACGGCTACGTGGAAGCTGGTTCAATTCATCGAAGATGGCACAGTAGAAACTGTTCAAACCAATTAGTACGACGGCAACGTGTGGACGTTAATTCATCCGACGACGAGACCATCATACGGGACTCGTCCACAAATAAAAAGAAGACAGATGGGGAACATGGGTAAGTAAACCAAAATGAAGCACAGTATAAAACATTATATGTATGTTACATTCATACAATAGTTATACATCACTCTTTTTCTGTAATTAGTAAATCTTTTTAATCGTAATATTTTTTTTTCAGTCACACATTATTCATATACTGACAGCGAGTAGTCCCTGCAGGTAGCAAAAGCAGTAACAGTACATAACACTGAGCAGTCTAGTGTTGGAAAGTTAAGGAAAATTTTTTAGAGATAATAAGTAAATTCACTTTAACAAATGTAATATCTAATAAACAATCAATAGGAAACCAAGCTGGACGCAGCACAAAGAAGCTCGAGACATACCTGCTATAACTATGAAGTGCATCGAACAGCAGGGTCATGTCTTCAGAGCTCTCCTTACTGACGTTCTCCAAGAGGCACGACAGTTAAAACAAGAGGGGAAAAAGAAAGTCGTTGAAGATCATCGGATCCTGTTCTTGCAGATTTTCGCCACTGAAATTTCCAATGAACACGGACGAGGAGATCTCTACGTTCGAGAACATCTTAAACAGCGGCGAGGAAATCCAAGATGGCGTAAGTAAAATTTATTGATGTAATAAATTAACTTAAAATAACTGAATTTGATCTTTCATTTTGATTTAGTTAACAGAATATAATATTAATAACTTTTTACTTTAGGTTCAGGAATTACACAAAAACGGCGGCGAGAATGCCTACCAGTTTGTAAAGAGGATGCTGTCTACGCTATATGACTAACGACTTGGCGTTACGATATAGCTGGATGGGTAGGAAGGGGAAGAAACCAAGTATTGCCCTTATTTTAGTGTTATAATAATGATGATTCATGTACAAATTAATACAAAACGAAATTCTTATTTAAGGTGCTGCAAAAAAGGGAAAGGTCACTGCTACCAGACGAGACGTAGAGACGGCTATTCAAATGTGGCTGAAGAGAGTAGCACACAGTGGGACAAACCGATAAATTCCGTGTCAAAATCAAAGAAATTCCGATAGAAATGATATACAGCGATGATTTTTTGAAAATTAAAATTGAAACATTGCAGAATATGGGAAAAGTAGACAAATTGTTTATTTATTTATGTATTCAAAGTTTTCTAATCTTGAAAAAATTAGTTAAACATGCACAATTAAATAACTAACTTAAATAGCACCGTAAATAAACTACAATTTTCTTGAAATTGTGCAAGTTTAACGAGTTTTTTCAAGGTTAAAGGACGTTCGTACCATATTTTCTCAATTTTTCTAATATTCTGCAATGTTTCAATTTTAATTTAAAAAAGTCATCGCTCTATCTCATTTCTATCGAAAGTTCTTTGATTTTGACACAGAATTCATCGGTTTGTCCCATTTTGCGGCGGATAGAATGGTCGAAACCAGCAAAAAATTCAAATTTTTAATCTAATTGTTATTGTTACTCTTAATGTAAGAAATATCGAATAAGGGAACGTCGAGTGTAGACAGCGTGCGGCTCGACAGCGCGACGCGTACCTATTCCGGTAAAACCCCAAAGCACCTACGGGTGCAGGTAGCGAACATGCTGACAGCAAGGGGGGTTCCTTAGGACTAGAGTTTACCTGAGCGATCACTTCCAGTGACGCTCGGAGGTCCAGTTCGTTAATAAATCGCACTCTTGGCGGACGGCTTCACCGTCAATAGTTGTTGTTATTTGAACGCCCACACCAGTCATCCTTTCCCATAGCGTACATATGTATTTACATATATTATATATATTTATATTATAATATTTATATATATATTGTTATTATATTGTAATTGTTAAACTCTAAATAATAAATAAATTGAAAAGCGTTCATTAAGATATGAATTATTTCTTCCATCCACTTTTTATGTAGATTATTCTTCTTTTAATAAAGCTTTTTCGTTTTTAATAAACCATACATTGTGCGAGTTGATCGATATATATACAGGGATGAACATTATGAAGCGTTACAGACGAATATCTCCAAAAATATTGATTATAACGCAAAAATGTTTCAGATGAAAGTTTTTTTTCAAAAGAAAGTTGACCTCCACCTCACCTTTACCGGGAAAAACAAAAGTCCCACCACATTATTGCGTATAATCAATATTTTTGGAGATATTCATCTGTAACGTTTTATATAATGTTCACCCTGTATACAGGGTGTCCCAAAACTAGTGTAGGAGTGGAAAATGGGTGGTTGCTTGGGTCATTTGAAGCAACATTTTCCTTTACAAAAATGGCGGCCTCGGCTTTGATTAGGAGTTATTAACGAAAAACACGGACCAATCAGAGCGCGAGGTAGCACAGTGGGCCCGACGCGCCAACCGTCAATTGGCCGGACGTGCAATCGCGTGTCTAGATCGCGCTCTAATTGGTCCGTGTTTTTCGTTAATAACTCCTAATCAAAGCCGTGGACGTAATTTTTGTAAAGGAAAATGTCGCTTCGAATGACCCAAGGAACCTCCCATTTTCCGCTCCTACAGTAGTTTTGGGACACCCTGTATATTTCCTATAATTAAACTTTATTATTGTACATATATATATATATATATATATATATATATATATATATATATATATATATATATATGATTGTCATGCGAAAAGGGACTGGGATCCTTCCAGTCTCTTATTTACACATGACCAATCACATATATATTTAATTCACATTTTTGGATCTGAAATAAGACCTCTTAAAGACTATAAAAGTCATCTTAAAGACGTCTAAATGTCGTCTTAACCCCATGACCTACAAATTATTTTACGGTTTCAATGATTAAAACTTTCTTTGTAGTTCATAATTTCCTAGAAAATGAGAAAGTGTATATTTATTGTATGCCTACATCTCGGATTGAAGGAAATTAATAACATACATATTTACACACACACACACACACACACACACACACTGTACTGTACTGTACTATATAATGTTCAGAATCTTCGTCACGAGTCTGACACGATATTAATTGTAGAGAAAGGGGTTAAAAACGTCTTATTTCAGACGCTAAACCGACGTTCCGAAAAAGACGTCTTTATGATACCTAACGTACAACGAACGTTTTAAAAACAACTCGAAAAAGACGACTTTAAAACGTCTTAAATAAGACGTTGAACCGACGTACCCAAAAGGACGTCTTTAAACCGCCTTATTTCAGGCGTTAAACTGACGTTCCAACAAAGACGTCTTCAAGACGCCTTTTAGGTGCCTGAAATAAAACGTCTTAAAAACAACACGAGAAAGACGTCTTTAAACCGTCTTCAATAAGACGTTGAACCGACGTACCGAAAAAGACGTCTTTAAACCGTCTTATTTTAGGCGTTAAACTGACGTTCCGAAAAAGACGTCTTCAAGACGTCTTTAAGGTGCCTGAAATAAAACGTCTTAAAAACAACACAAGAAAGACGTCTTTAAACCGTCTTATTTCAGGCGTTAAATCGACGTCCCGAAACAGATGTCTTTACGACGTCTTTGAGACGTCTTTTTAGGACGTAAGACGTTCAGACCTAAAATGGACATAAAATGGACGTCTTTAAAACGTCCTGTGCTATCTGGGATGTAATTACCCCGAAAATCGAAAATCGATTTTTTAGCAGATCTTCACGTTTCATGGTTATTGAAGTCATTTTAGACTATTTTTATCAAATTGTTAGTATGTGTGTGTGTGTGTGTGAAAATTTTTCGTTAACGTTTTCTGAAAAAGTAACAATGCGATCAGAATGATGAATGATGCAATCGATGTGCCCCGTCGTAACTTAGAGCTGATTAGATTTCGGTTCATATTGGTCAAGTAGTTTTTTAGATTTTTTAGTTTTTTTAGTTTTTTTTCGAAAGAAGTTCATTCAAGAATGCAATTTATACGAGAGGATGGAAATTTTCCACCGAATAAACAAACGTATTTATATATATTTCATTTTTATTTAAAAAAAATTTTTTTTTAATTTAAAAAAAAATATTACTAATGCTAATGTTACCTCTTACAACTAACGAATCGGGAAGTTCTTTGTGTGGCTCGTGGAGAGTCACACACAAAATAAATAAAAAACCATTAAGAGCTGTATGCCCCATTAGCAATGCGTACCACTAACCCTTTCGCAAGAGCAGTCCTACCCGCGAGCTCGCGAAGCGAGCGAGCAACAATAACCAGCTAGTTATTTTTTATTTATTATTTTATAACATTTAAAACATAGGTAAAGCTTCTTTCTTCTTGAGCGTCGTTTATAAGATGTTTCTGCTTCTGTTATTAAATTCCAACGATAGTCTGCAAGCATGGATGTTCTATCTTTTCCCAAGTATCTTGTTTCCATAACCAAAATGTCTTGATGGAATCTTTCACCGTGTTCATCACCCACATCGCCAAGGTTGTCCGGAAAACAGTCTAAATACGAATGTAAAAAGTGCAGTTTGAGTGACATATTACATCCCAATTTATAGAAGGAATCTATTAGATTTCTGACTACGACATCGTAGTTTGGTGAGCGATAATTTCCCAGAAAATTTAAGCAAATAACATCAAAAGCTCTCCAGGCTCTTTGTTCAGACTCACTCATTTTGTTGAGGAATTCTTCATTGCCTAAAAGTATTCTTATTTGTGACCTGACGAAGATTCTTTCTTTTATTTTTGCTTCGGATATTTGTGGGAATTTTGTTTGTAAATATTTAAATACCGGTGTATCATTATTCATTTTTTTACGAATGCTTTTATTAGACCTAATTTTATATGTAATGGAGGTAAGTAGTTTTTATTCGGCTGGACTAAAGGTTCGTACATCATATTTTTCTGGCCTGGAATATGGGTCTTTCTTACTGGCCAAATTTTGACCGTATAATGTTTGGTTCTAGCCCGGCTATCCCATTCACACAAGAAACAGCAATATTTTGTCCCAGATGGCACACAGATATTTTGAAAACGTCTTAAATACGTCCGCTGTCGGAGATTCAAGATATCTTATGGACGTCTTGAATGTCCTCCGAAAAGCCCACGAAAGACCTACAAATGTCTTCTCAATAGCTTGTGTTACAAAACCGTGCGTTTTAAAAACGTCCCAAGAATGTCCATTAAACGTCTACAAAACGTTTTCTGAACGTATAATGGACATTCTTAGGACGTTTTTAAAACGCACGGTTTTGTAACACAAGCTATTGAGAAGACTTTTGTAGGTCTTTCGTGGGCTTTTTGGAGGACATTCAAGACGTCCATCAGATATCTTGAATGTCCGACAGCGGACGTATTTAAGACGTTTTCAAAATATCTGTGTCTACAAAACGTTTTCTGAACGTATAATGGACATTCTTGGGACGTTTTTAAAACGTACAGTTCTATAACACAAGCCGTTCAGAAAACGTTCGTAGGACATCTAATATGTAATACCCAGATAGCACGGACGTCCAATGGACGTTCAATTTACGTCCATACGTCCATTGGACGTACATCGCACGTCCGGGTGCTATCTGGGTATATACATTACATATTTCCTATAATTAAACTTTATTATATTGTTAATTTGGTTTATAGGATTAGAAATAATCTCTTTATAATACTTTATTTACACTATACATGTAGTTAACACTATAATATAAGGTTTCTATGTTGCGTACATTTCTCTCCACGTGTTCTTCAGTCTACCATTCTCTTTAGTCTGATTCTCTCATCATCCGTCCACACTCACTAGCGCCAGTATCTCACAGACACACAGATGGCGCACCACACTCAGCCCGCGTAATATAAATGTAATACATATATTCAACATATATAAATGTCATTTGCCATGTGATAAGGAACTGGGACCCGTCCAGTCTCTTCTTTTCAAACGAACAATCACATATTGTTGAGAGCGTTTCTTTTAATTTTAATGTTACAAGCCCGTTAGTGAAAAGCAGATAGATAATGAGAGATACGCGAGGTGGACAGACAAAGATATTACACTGATTTACGTTGATCCGTTTATTATGACGGTGCGAACTGTACTGCCCGTCTGAGGACAATACAGACAGAACGAAGAAACATACAAGACATAGATAGACATATACATTTAATTAGAGCGCGCACAGGTCACTGATATAATCAGTGGCACAGGTCACGAGAAAAGAAAACAAGTATACCGCGAAATACAAATTACATAGAGAGTACGCGTTCGCGTTAACATTTCCGCTCGCCTCGACGACGTACAAACGACGTCGAAATAACGTTTTAGACTCGGGTTCAATTTTTTGCGGCTGATGTGGGTACGGGTAAACGACAGAGTTTAGCGATAGGTCTCTTTAGCGTAGCGAATTGCGTCCGAACGGTAACAACGCGAACGAGACCATCCTTACCAGGATGAACTGTAGTCACGCGCGCAAGCGGCCACTTCGACGGTGGGTATCGTTCGTCCGCAACCAGCACCAGTTGGTTGACCTTAATGGATTCCTCGAGTTGGCGCCATTTATTTGGGACTTGGAACCGCTGGAGATACTCAGTTGTCCATCTTTGTCAGAATCTTTCGAGGAATTGACGTAAAAGTTGCCATCGAGAGAGACGCGATTCTGACAAATAAGCGAGAGACGGTTCAGGAATCGTATTGAGAGCTTTTCCGATGATGAAATGACCCTGTGCCAGAGCTTCGAGGTCGGCGGGATCGTCGGACAGTGGACAGATCGGTCGAGAGTTCAAAACAGCTTCAATCTGCACCAGGAGCGTCGAGAATTCTTCGTACGTGAGAATAGTTTCACCGATGATGCGTCTCAGGTGAAATTTCACGGACTTGACGGCAGCTTCCCATTTACCACCGAAATGAGGCGCGGCTGATGGGTTGAACGACCATTTCGTACTGTCGTTCGCGAGGAGGTTCGCAAGATCGGCGAGTTCGCGTGAGGAGGAATCGAAGAGACGACGAAGCTCGCTGTCCGCGCCTACGAGATTGATGCCGCAATCGCTTGTCAACGTAGCGCAAATTCCGCGACGGCCTGTAAACCTTTTGTAGATTAGGTTTTAGGCGCGGAGCGAAATGAGGATGAGTCTTAATGAGCACGAGTGAGAAATATATTATGCGAGAGTAGATCTAAATACAACAATGTTTATGTTTGACTGCGGAGCGTGCGAGGATCGAGTGAACGAATGAGAGAGTATGTATCGAGAGTTGACAGAGTCTAGACGTGTGAGACGAGAGAATAAGAGAGAGAGACAGTGAGAGATAGAGAGAGAGTTGGTTTTGTGCGTGAACACGTGTTACGAGCGAATATCGTTTAACCGTTATTATATATATACTTTTCACTTTATTATTATTGCATTACATGTTCAATAAATACAATTAAATTCTCTGATCATCCTTAAATTAATCCTTTGCGATCCAACCACACCTTTTGTAGGCCGCAAAAAAACCTGCGGTTGAATAATCCGTCGCGAGTTCGAGATGGACTGCGGAAGACGAAAAACATACGAACACGACGAGATAACTTTTGCACGTTTTTGCTGCTCTCCCTCGCCATGTTTTGACAGTGAAAGGGCCGGCGTAATCCACTCCGGAGTGGAGAAACGGACGCGACGGTAGAGTGCGAGAGGTGGGCAATTGCCCCATTAGCTGCGTCGCGATAGCAGCTCGCTGTCGAGCACATGTAACGCACCTAAGGACGAAACTACGAACAGGGACGCGGCCTCCTACGATCCAGTAGGAACGCCTCAACGTGGCGAGCATGGCTTGAGCTCCTCCATGCAGAGTTGTCCTATGCACGTGATCGAGTACGAGATGAGTAAGCTCCGAATCCTGTAGTAAAATGAGGGGGTGCTTCACATCGTGATCTAAAAGCGCGTTGCGAAGCCGCCTGCCGACGCGAAGCATTCCGTCCGAGTCGAGGAAAGGTACGAGACAGATTAGAGGACTCGATCGCGAAAGCACGCCACCTTGCGAGAGTTGTTGTATTTCTTTGGAAAAATAGCTTTTCTGAGTCAATTTGAGTAGAGACGTGCATTTTCGATTTCTTCCGGTTGTAGAGGCGAGGAGTTCACGGTGGTTCGATTGCGACGGCGAATCCGATCTACGACGCGAAAAGACCACGCGGTAATGCGAAGGAGTCGTATTAAGCGCGAGTATCTACTAACGAGATTCCACACCTGAGGATTATCGGATTTCGCAAAAGCAACCGTTTTTTGTCGTTCTTCGAGATCGACGTCTGGCAGTTTCGGTACAGAAGTGGGCCAGAACGTCGAATGTCGACCGAGCCATGGAGGACCTTGCTACCAGATAGGTTTTTCAGAGAGTTGCTTGGGCGACAAACCGCGCGACGCGAGATCCGCGGGATTTTCTTCCCCAGGCACATGGTGCCACCGAGCACTTGGCAAGTTCTCCTGAATTTGAGCTACGCGATTTCTTACAAAATCCTTCCAGCACTAAGGATGACCTTGAATCCAGTGGAGCGCAGTCGTAGAGTCAGTCCAGAGGTGGACTGGAGCGTCGTCGAGCTTGAGCGCACGTTGTATCTGCAACAAATGTCGAACGAGCAAAACCGCCGCGGAGAGTTCGAGACAAGGAGTGGTTACGCGTGTTGTACGAGATCGCTTAGCGGTAGACGAATGTTTTTTGATAGGCGCGACTTTTGTTTTGGCGGATACGAAAGTGACTTTCGGATCATCGACATCGTAGAGCACACGCACGTAAACAGCGACGCCGAGAGCTGCATGAGACGCGTCGGAGAGTCCATGTATTTCGACTCCGAGAGCCGATGGCGAAAGACCGCGCCATCGCGGCACAGAAATGGACGTTACATCTTGAAGTTGCCGCGCGTAGTCTGTCCAGCGCGCGGCGAGATGCTGTGGTAGAGGTTCATCCTATCCGAGATGAGCAGACCAGAGTTCTTGCATGAATATTTTTGCGCGTACCACGACGGGAGCGAGCCAGCCTAACGGATCGGACAGCTGAGCGGTGCGCGACAATACCGTTCGCTTTGTTGTGACAGCGGGCTCACTTGTATGCGCGAGCATAAACACGAACGAGTCTGTTTGTTGTCGCCACGTTAGACCGAGAGTACGAAACGAAGACCCGTTGTCGAGAGAGAGAGAGAGAGAGTGAGCAGTTTCGCGATCAGCTGTCGAAATGTTTTCAAGCAGGTCATCGTGGTTGGCGGTCCATTTCTTCAGCGGAAAGCCGCTCGCCTTGAAGAGATTTGCGACTTGCTCAATTTTCTCACGGCCTTGTTTGAGACTGTGCGCACCGAAGAAGACATCGTCCACATAGGTTCCTTCCTTGATCACTCCTTCCGCGAGAGGGAAACGATGACCTTCGTCCTTATTGAGTTGTCGTAGCGTTCGGTTCGCGAGAAAAGGCGTGGACGATAGGCCGTACGTTACGGTGCACAAGGCGAATTCTACGATTTCACCGCGGGAGTCACGCCAGAGGATTCTTTGAAAGTCTTGATCGTCTGGGTGAACAAGGATTTGACGAAACATTTTCGACACGTCTGCTGACGAAACGAACTTGAATGCGTGCCAGCGAGTAATGACGTCAGAGAGATCTGTCAACAACTTCGGCCCTTCATGCAGGCAGTCGTTGAGCGAAATACCGCGATCTGTCTGTTGAGATCCGTTAAACACAACGCGATACTTCGTAGAGGAACTTGATTCGCGGATTACACACAAATGCGGAAGATAATAAACGCGATTTTGGTCCGGAGTTGTGTCTGCCGCGCGACGCATGTGTCCCAGGTGCTCGTACTTCTCCATGAATGCGACGTAGGCGTTTTGCAGGGTAGTATCTTTGGAGAATCGTTTTTCCTGGCGGGTTAACACCCTGAGAGCTTGCGATCGAGAATTTCCCAGATTGTCCGGTATCCTTCTGAAGGGTAGACGAACTATATATCTTCCCTCCAAATTTCGCGCGTGAGTAGCGGCGAAATGAGACTCGCACTAAGTTTCTTCAGGCGACAATTGATCCGGAACTACTGAAAACGCTTCTTCCTGCATCCAGAACCTCTGTAGAAGGTCGAGAAGTTCGCGATCGGGAGCACCTAGAAAACTCTGAGGTATTGGCTGAGACGATGTTGCATTCGGTGCGGGGACGACGCCCGAAAGGATCCAGCCGAGAGTCGTATTCTGAGCTATCGGAGCTGTGACTGGACCTTTGCGAACGCCTTCTTCAAGAAACAAGCCGTAGACATCCGCTCCAAGCACGAGGTCGATGCGTCCTGGTTGTGCGAAGTTCGGGTCAGCCAATTCGAAATCCTGAAGGTGCGGCCAGCTATTGTCGGATATTTTCGTTGAGGGCAAGTATCCGGTGAGTTTCGACAAGATAGAGGCGTTTACCTCGCACGTGAACGTTGGTCGAACGCGAGACTGCAATTTCAGTGCGACGGAGCCATGCGACGGACGCGACGATTTCGCCCCGATACCGACGATAGGAATCGACGAACGCGAGCGCGGGAGTCTGAGACGTTGAGCTGAAGACTCCGTAATAAGAGAGATTTCTGATCCCTGATCGAGAAGAGCGCGGGCTTCGAGAGGTTCCCCGCAACACGGTAGAATTTTGACGACGGCGGTGGCTAAGAGAACCGGCGGTCGTTCAAAGCTACCAACTTGAGCGACGTTGCTCGTCGCTGAGCCGCTCGGTATCGTCGGATCGCGGCGCGGGAGAAACGATGCGGGATCAGTAAACTTCTCGGAATGCTAATGCACTGGGCCTGCTGTGAGATGAGTTGGTCCGCTGTGTATCGAAGTGTGGTGTTGGGATCCGCATTTTATACATCTTTTTCGCGAACGGCATACCTTGCGTTGATGCGGACCCAGACAATTATAGCAGAGTTTTTTCTGCCCGAGAAATTCGCGACGCTGTTCCATAGACTTGCCGAGGTACGTTGGACAAAACGCGACATAATGAGCGGCGTCGCAGAGTGAGCACGTCGTAGCACCTGTCGAGATTGCCGAATGATGCGATTTTGCACTTGGTTGGCGAGAATTAGACGAGTTTTGAGGTTCTGGGCGACGCTTTCCTTTAGCTCTCTCGTACGCTTGCAATGATCGGAGTCGCGAAATCATGAACTGAACAAGTTGTTTCCAGGTTGGGGGTTCTGCACTGGCACCAAGTTCACTTTCCCACTGTTTAATTGAGGTTGCGTCGAGTTTTCCAACCACCGTAAAAACTAACATATCATCCCAGTGTTTGACAGGTCTGTCGAGAGCTTCGAGAAAGCTGACAGCTTGCGAGATTTCTGAGTATAGTCGCTCGAGATCGGACGCCGATTCACGATTTAGAGGTTTTACGGAAAAGAGCGATTCTAACGCGGCACCCACAAGCATACGCTTATTTTCATTCTTCAACCTTAGGCCTGCGTCTACAGGGTCCAGATCAATATTGGAGACAACCATTGATTTGAACAAGTCGTGAAACTCCGCCCATTCTGAATAATCGCCGTTAAATTTAGGCAGATCCAGTTTCGGAACTCGCGCTTTTGTGCTTTTCGTGCTCTGTTGGCCTCCGTTATCCTGGTCTTTCGATTTCTGACAGTTGTCATTGTCCGTGAACTCGTCTAGCAGGATTTGAATGGCCTCCTGTGCATCAAGAAAATTCTCTTTGCAAATGGCGAAGAGTTCTTCTGAGAAGTACGGAAGTTTTTTGAGTTGTTCCCGCGACTCAGTGTTTAGTGTGGCCTTTGTAGCGCAAATTTGATCGTTATTCGCTTCGAATTTCCCCCAATTTTTTCGAAGAGCCTCCAGGCGACCTTGTGCGCGCTGGCGAGTGATATTTTCGGATCCGACCTTTCGAAGGTTTTCGACGGAACGAGAAATGTATCCGAAGAGAGTTTGTTGTTGCTCGAGGAGATATTCGAAGTTCGCGGCACTCATGTTTGAAATCTACAAAGTCACAGTCAAACACAACAATAAAAGTCACTGAGTTCACGAGGTTCGAAATTTTATGCCAACGGTCAGCGGCAACGGTTCCCACTCACACACGAGAAAGAGTTTAGAGAGTCCAGACCTTACGAGAAGATTTAAATTAGGCGTTCCAGACTATTTAAATCACGAGAGATATCCACTCACGCACGATACTTATCGAGATCGCCGAGAATCGAGAAACGAACAGAGAGGCGCGAGATACTCGACTACGTTCAGAGCGCGGTAACGTAAGGTTCCTTTTCACTTACGTTATATCTTGCAATATCCGGCTCGAAGGACCATTAATGTTGAGAGCGATTCTTTTAATTTTAATATTACAAGCCCGTTAGTGAAAAGGAGATAGATAATGAGAGATAAGCGAGGTGGACAGACAAAGATATTACACTGATTTACGTTGATCCGTTTATTGTGACGGTGCGAACTGTACTGCCCGTCTGAGGACAATACAGACAGAACGAAGAAACATACAAGACATACATAGACATGTACATTTAATTAGAGCGAGCACAGGTCACGAGAAAAGATTACAAGTATACCTCGATGTTCGGGAACCCGGGACGATTTGAGGTTTGGTAGTGGACTGTGTTCCGTCGCGTCGGAACCATCCACGTAGACTTCTTTCGATTATTATTTATGGTCCGTTCGTGCCTAAAGACCGTCGTAGAGGATTAACCGAACTATGGTCATTCGACGACCAGTCGAGGCATCCGGCTTAATATGTAGCTGTTTTCTACACTTGAAATACAAAGTGTCATAAATCGTGTCCCTCCGAAGGATCGCCCGCGACCGTTAACCGTACCGTGTCAAATTACCGAGACGCGTCGGTGACCGATTCAGGGATCGCCCTACTCCTCCTTCCAAGGGCCTCATTCAGTGCCACAGGAAGGAGGGCCTAACAGTCAAAAGTATACTGATTGGGAAATGCAACTTTCTGCAGGAACCAATCAGTGCAGCTTATTTCCTATTCGAGAAGCCTGACGAACATCGCGTTGAGACCGCGTTCTTTAGTTTAGTCTCGTCAGTCAGTCGCGTCATTTCAAATCGGTTTACGGCAGTTCGTTGTCCAGCGATCAGGACACGCGTCAAACGGGATCGCATCTCAATCAGATCTGCGAGCGTATTACTTTGTCGCGATTTAATTCTATTTAGGATATATAATCTGCGCGCGTATAAGGCAGGACCTGCTAGATCAGCCTTACTGATGAGTCCACTAGCAGGTCCGGGACGAAACGCTTCGTTTAACGTAATTTATTGTCTTACGAACCGATTAATGTCTTTTGCTTCTTCATGTCATTTATAACTCTTGAACTACTGGCCCAATATTAAATTGGCGGACACAGATCCGGAAAACGTCGCGCTCATCACACAGCGACGACAAAACAGACTGTATGGATGTTTGTATGTAGGATCGGGTTTGAACACCGCAGGAAGTTCGGAAAGGGAAATCGTGTGGAAAGTGTGAGCAAGGTGAGGTTGGAAAAAGAACAATAAGCAAGAAAGGAGTGTTGATCCGGCAAAAACTACGTTTATTAACACAATCGCGTAAACGAGACTGGATGCAATTGAGACGTGTAGGTACTGTCTACTGATTGCGTACAAAGAAAAGGGCGCGATTGCGTAACGTCTGAATTAGCTGAGCGTTCGAACGAATCTAACGGTTAGGTGCTGAGCGCGATTAGCGGCGGTTCTCGGTAATCACGTGATTACGCATCGCGAGCGCGTTACCGGGAATGGCCAAAAACAGCGGATTTATGGACGGACTCTCAGGAGCGTATATCCTAGGACCGTCATGCGCGGGGCCACCCAGGGCTGTATCGCTCGACCTCGACAACTTTAACAAATTAACTTTTGACGCCTAGTCCTAAACACTCGTAATACAAATTACATAGAGAGGTCTTAAATACGCTTAAAAACGCTTTTAATTTAAAAAAAGAAGTTTAGTTTTGAAATAGATCACATGAGTTAACAATGCCATGTAGTTCGCTACAAAATACATCTTATAACTCTTCTTAATTCGATCGCTCGCAGTACGGTATAAAATACGATAATTCAATATTCAAAATAATATTTGGTATAATAATTGGTTACAATTCTCGCGCAATATTAATAAAACAAGAAAAGGAATTCAGAAAGTATATATTATATTATATATATATATATATATATATATATATATATATATATATATATATATATATATATATATATGATTGAATTTATTAATAATAGCAGAGAGTAAATGAGAGTGCTCACGCCCGGGTTTTGCCCGTGCCACTTTTGTTTGCACATCATGTTTAGCCTGGAACAGCTCCTACATCATCTTTAGCATGGAACAGAACCTACATCATCTTTAGCAGGATAAAAAAACTTTAATTATCTATCACAAGTAAATATATCATCGGAATAATAAATAATAAGCTAGTTCTGGTCCTGGTCACATATGTAGTAAGTAGTAAAGTGGGTTCTGTATCTTGCTAAAGATGATGTAGGTTCTGTTCCATGCTAAAGATGATGTAGGAGCTGTTCTAGGCTAAACATGATGTGCAAACAAAAGTGGCACGGGCAAAACCCGGGCGTGAGCACTCTCATTTATTCTCTGATACTATGCAGATAGGTCTCCTTCTATTTTACTTCGTGGATACCCCCTTAAGGGGGTACGGTACCCATGGATCTAGTGTATATATCAGTGTAACCAACCTGCACGGTGAAAAACAGTTTGGCAACAGTGATGGACGCTTCGCCTGATGGACACGAGACGGAGCTGCTTGCTATTTCCATATTCTTACATACCCTATCGTGAACTGTCGGTAACATAGTCATATAGAGATATGTCTATATGTCTATATGCCGAAAATGGGAGGTTCCTTGGGTCATTTGAAGCAACATTTTCCTTTACAAAAATGGCGTCCGCGGCTTTGTTTAGGAGTTATTAACGAAAAATACGGACCAATCAGAGCGCGACCTAGACGCGAGTTAGCACAGTCGGCCCGACGCGCCAACTGTCAATTGGCCGAACGTGTCATCGCATGTCTAGATCGCGCTCTGATTGGTCCGTATTTTTCATTAATAATCTCTAAACAAAGCCGCGGACGCCATTTTTGTAAAGGAAAATGTTGCTTCGAATGACCCAAGGCACCTTCCATTTTCCGCTCCTAGGGTAGTTTTGGGACACCCTGTGTATATATATATATATATATATATATATATATATATAAGGTATGACAATCAGACTGTCATTCCTGATTTACCGTGTAGGGCTCGCTTATCTTACTTCCTACGACGGAGAAACGGACGCGATTAAAAACGGGCTTGCTACGGTCCGGAGATTCAGAATTTCCCGCGCAGATCCGGTACGGTGGACGAATCAAAATTTCGCGGCTTGCGGAGACGTCGTGTAGACGGCGAGTGTCTACTGGAGCGTGTCTCCCAGCCTGCAGTGTCCAAATTTCTCCTTGCAGTGGGATTTCCTGCCAAAAGCACATGTTCCTTCTGCTGGGCATCCTGATTTCACCTGAAAGAACAACAAATTAGATTAGCGTGTTATCAGATGTTGAGTTTGCAACGCTCGAATAGACAATACTGTTACTTACATTTACACAATTCATCATCTATGCTGCATTCTGCGGTGTCCAAATGGCTGGACACGGACTGCTTATGGTGGCAGTGGGATTTCCTGCCAAAAGCACATGTTCCTTCTGCTGGGCATCCTGATTTCACCTGAAAGAACAACAAATTAAGTTTTTTTTCAGCCTTTTCAGCCTCAGTAACGTAATCTTTTCGATGAAATCGGGTAGCTTGAGCACCCTGCAGACTTTTAAAAATTTATTAGTGTGTACATATGAAATATTGAAATGATAAATCGAACAAAATATTGTTCTAAAATCATGAGAAAAATAATATTGGTACACTCCCGCGAATATAACTGCCACAGGCCTTCGGGGCCCTGGCCGCTCTGCTGCGTCATTGTAGATACGCTACTGTTTTCACCGCGCATGCGCGAGAAATTTCGCATTCAATCGGAACACTGGCGGTGTCCAAATTTCTCGATAGGTTGGACACTGTCTGCACCGTCGGTACCTTTGCGACGTTTATTTTTTATATTTTCCTACAGCTTTTCTTTCGCTGTACTACACTCGCCGGTGTAGTCCTGACAATTGCTCAGGATCGTCGGTACCTTTGCGACGTTTATTTTTTATATTTTCCTACAGCTCTTCCTTCGCTGTACTACACTCGCCGGTGTAGTCCTGACAATTGCTCAGAATCGTCGGTACCTTTGCGACGTTTATTTTTTATATTTTCCTACAGCTTTTCCTTCGCTGTACTACACTCGCCGGTGTAGTCCTGACAATTGCTCAGGATCGTATTATCATTATTATGGATTATATGCGTCTCTGATTTCCATTTTTCTGGCTTTTCTAGAGTCCACTATTTCTGGTACCATACTTTCCAGGTAGAACTTTATCAAATGCGGTTGCATTTTTTCTACCCAGAAAGCGTCGTCTTTGTAGACTTCTGTAATTAGCATGCCCTTGGGTGTCCACAAACAGAACACGGCTCGCTCCTTGTTCGTTACGTGCAACTGTCCTTGCACTTGATAATAATATTTATGAGTTTTGCTCATTTGGCCGTTGTGAAAAATTCTTCTGATATGTGGTATATGCTCCAGTGCTTCTTCGGGAGTCATGTCTTTCGCCGATTCCGGACATTTGATTTCTAGAATCGTGTCGTCGTCTATCACTCCATCGGGTGTCGCACCCAGGTAGGGTATAACGGCATCGATGAAGAGGCCACACGGTTTAACCTTGACCTGGTACTCTTCTTCGTATTGTCTGCGGGCGTTTGGCTCATTTGCCGTCCCGTAGAGCATGCTTCGAATGTATTTCCGGTCTGGGTAGAGCAAGTCCTTTACAACATTTTTCCTTCGTGTGGTTTTCCTTAATTTGCATATTCTGCCAAAATTCGATGCAGTTAACATCGATTTTCGGTACACTCCCCACTCTTGACTTAGCGCCTGATCGCGGGTGTTTATCTCTATTATGGCTCTATCCTGTTGCCATTGAAGAAGTGTATCTTTCAGCTTTTCGCGCTTTTGCAAATACGTTGCCACGTCTAGGTCCGGCTGTTGTGCGTTGAGGCCGTAATCCTGATCGCACGATTGTTTTTCCCACGATGCTTTTGTCATTTGTTTATGCTTCGTTTTCCTCTGTGCTGCATCCTTCCGATGCTTTTCCATGTTTATTACGTTCTTTGTCGGTTGTTTGTCCATTGTTATTGCTAGTCTACTAGCCACCTCTCTCGTGTTGCAATGGACGACAGCAGCAGCGACTCTACCGTGGTATGAGCCCTTCCGTCCAAAGTTGATGCGTTTCCCTCCGATGAATTTCGCAACGACGTTGTTGAAGCACTCCGCAGCGTTGTTATTCCACCCGTGGAGTAAACTTTCAGCATGGGTGAAGAGCGGATCCATCGCCAAGTCGATGCTTTCGTAGATGCCCGTTGCTCGCAATGCCGGGACATAGTTTTCCTGGTCGGGTTTTGAATGTTTTGTGCAAAAGTATGCAAGTGCCTGACACTCCTTGTGTTCTCCGAACACGTGACTCGGCACATTTTCCAGATCTCTTTTTAAATTTGTTATCTGGACCGCTAATTCCACATTTTCCGCGGAGCGATACTGTGCAGCCTTCTGTATGGAAGTGCGCATACGTTGAATGTTTTTCTCTAATATATTTCGCAGGTCCTTGTGATAACCTTTTGCGGCGGCGTCCCTCATCTTATTGCAAAAATTGCGTAAAAGATGGTTCACACATTCATATTTCCTTACCTCCGCCACATAATCGCGGTACGGATTGGTGTCCAAGATAGTGTTGTACACGCTGCTGTCACCATCGGCTACTAGGATGGAATAAATTAGGCCGTGCATTTCCACGCTGCATTTAAATCCTTCGGCGATGGCGGCGCTTTCCATGCCTGTCGAACTCCTGTTGCGACCCCAATTTTTGTAGCAACGATGCTCGCGTGCCTCTTCATTCTTCTCAGACGCTCTTTTGCAAGTGGCACAAAACTTGTTTTTTACAGCGATATGCAGGACTTTCTTTGTATAATATCCAACGATGACTCCACATCCTGATAGGGAATTGTAATCCCCGCCACGGTATGATCTCCTCATCCAGCTGCCATCTGCGACTACAGGAATCATTGGTATTCCATAGACCGGATGAACGTCGCCTCTTGCGATGGCCAATGCTTTTTCTTCTTCTCCAGCAGCTTTCATTTCTTCTAGTGCAGCCTTGTCGAATGCATCGATTATGTCCTGGTGACATTTCTGATACTTCTTCTTCGACATGCACGACACGTTCATCATGGACATCGTGTCTTCCAGTTGGTTATAGCCGCCTCCTGTTACCATTGTTGCGGCAACTGCACTGTGGTCGAGAGTCTTGACGGCATCGTTTTTTGAAACACATCGTATAGTTTCTTTGAATGCGCACTTCTGGCATTGTACTTGATAGGTTTTCTCGAAACCGATTTTCCAAAAGCCAATTATCTTGAAGTTTCGGATGCCATGACAACCCTCTGAAGAATGTTCTTCCAGCTTTGTTATCTGGTCAAAAACATAGGAAAAATCGGCGATGCTAAGTTCGTCGTCAATTTTTTGTGCCTCCAGTTGAGGTGCGCTGTGTCCTTCCTCTGGTTGAGGTGCGCTGTGTCCTTCCTTTGGTTGAGGTGCGCTGTGTCCTTCCTCTGGTTGAGGTGCGCTGTGTCCTTCCTGCGGTTGAGGTGCGCTGTGTCCTTCTTGGTCATTGACTTTGTTTATCCACATGACGTCTTCCATTTCTTCCATTTCAACTTCGGCTGATTCGGCGAACAGCTCTCCGGGAGTTTGTCTTCCGTACTCCAATTCTGTTGTTGTTTGGTTTGATCTGTCAGGAAATGAGGTATTTACCTCGGTCGCGGTACCCTGAGTCGCCATTAAATTTCCTAAACTATTTGCCCGTTGCCTGTATGTATGGAAACAATAATTATGAACAAGTGCACAGAACAAAAACAAAATAAAAACAAAATAAAAACAAAATTAAACCAAAATTAAACCGAAAAAAATCGAAAAAAATTACATGCACAAGTTATTACGGTTGAGGTAAAAAAGAATTATTTGCTTTTTAACCCTTTGGTTACCCCGGACAAGATATCTCGCGCCCTGATACTTCCCGATAAACGCCTTTGACGAGATATCTCGGGTATATCGGTGTGAACACCACTACATTACCACAACGAATCGAATGTTCAAACATCTTAATTTTCATTATTTTTTTATGAGACTTTCAAAACGTATTTCTGGCATTTTTCTGATTAAAACAAGACCTAACACGATATAATTTCAATTGTATTTAGTGGTGTAATTGACTGTGAAAGCTTCGTATGGAAAAGAAAGAGACGCAGAGAGTCGTAGTCGCCAGCACATTTCAAAGGCTCGTCGGCAACTGTCCTTCCTTACGCCCGAAACTTTGACTGCCTATTACATAAGTAAATATCATCAGAATTATATCATGTTTGGTATCATTTTGCATTAGAAAAATGCCACAAATATGGTAATCGCAGTCTCATAAAAAATCATGAAAAATAAGAAAGTTGGCAATTTGGATTAGCTATGTTTACATTTCTCGGCGACGGACGCCTCTCGAGCTCGGCTGTCCTTTTCTACGTTCGGCAACACTCAAAAAATAGTGACTGCGGTGCATAAATTATCCATATAAGTCCCTAGCACGGGTCTGCCGAGGGACATTTATGCACCGCAGTCACTATTCTTTGAGTGTTGCCGAACGTAGAAAAGGACAGCCGAGCTCGAGAGGCGTCCGTCGCTGAGAAATGTAAACATAGCTAATTCAAATTGCCAACTTCCTTATTTTTCATTATTGCTTTATGAGACTTCGATTACCATATTTGTGGCATTTTTCTAATGCAAAATGGTACCAAACATGATATAATTCCGATGATATTTAAGTGTGTAATAGACAGTCAAAGTTTCGGGTGCAAGGAAGGGCAGTTACCGGCGAGCCTCTGAAATGTGCTGGCGACTATTTACGACTCTCTGCATCTCTTTCTTTCCCATACGCTATCCTTCTTCGCGCCCGAAACTTTAACTGTCTATTACACAAGTAAATATCATCAGAATTATATCATATGTGGTATCATTGTTCTTAGAAAAATGCCACAAATACGGTAATCGCAGTCTCATAAACAAATAATGACAAATAAGGAAGTTGGAAATTTGGATTAGGCGGTCTCACCGAGACACCCGAGCCGCATGATGTCATACTTCTCGGCGACCGAGGCCTCTCGAGTTTCTTGGCCCCTCAAGAGGGTATACCCCGCAGTAGTGGGGATAGCTCCGGGACTTTTAAAGGCTACACTTTTAAGACATTTATGGATATTTTACTGTATGGGCCGAATTATATCATGTTTGGTCTTGTTTTAATCAGAATAATGCCAGAAACAAGCCAGTAAATGTCTCATGAAAAACAAAGCATTTTGAATTGGCATTACATTGTGAGAACACGTGGGCCTTTAAACTGTGCCGGCGACGGCGGCACGCTGCAGCAACGCGATCCGTGTTCGACTTTATTGAAGTCTCGCTCGGCGCGGTCGGCGCAGTAGACGCAGCAATAAATAAAAAACACAAGTCATCGGGAGTTTCAAGCGTTCCGAACTAGAGCTCTAACTTTGCCTTAGCTTCGGCTCCTCAGTCGTTATTAATAATTGATAAAATCAATCATGTATATTAGGCTTCGTACAGACCTAAACGGTTTGGCGAACCGTTCGCCAGACCGTTTGACGAACCGCGCATTTTGCCAAACATTTCGCCGCGCCGAATGCCGCACAGTGTCGCAAACCATGGACAAAAATCGAAAAAGTCACATCTTCATATCGATTCAATACTATGTTCATACTATGTTGAAATGTCCAAATAATCATTTTTTCAAACAAAAATTTAAAAAATGCAGTAGAAAATTAGTTGCAGCGAATTTTGTAAGCGAATATTAGGAAGATCAAATAGTACATCAATTCTTAGCGTAACTTGTTTACGTTGTGATATGAACAAAAGACGTTTTTAGGAAATAATGGCTAAGGGTTGGCTAATTGTAATTCAGCTTTAGAAATTTTGTAATACTTATATGGAATATAATAATTAACCTGAAATGAAACAATAAAATTTCATAGGTTTCCCTAATCTTTACCACAGAGGATAAAAAACGTATCGGAACGTATCGGTGATTTTGGTTGTGTCTATTCCTAAGATAGTATATTTTGATATTATATAAGATATGATTAAATAAATAAAAATTAATGTTCTAATAATGATTGATAATTATTTACAAAAAGGTAAAACCCTCCGATCACGCTGATTTTTTAATATGTTGTCCAGGTCAGCACCCCAAATAATGTTGTAATGATGTTACTCGTTGGTCATTTTTTATAAAAAAAGTTATTAACAAAAAAAAAGTATTCTACTTTTTATATATTTTAAATACACGTTTCACATTTTCTCGTAGGTAGATAACGTGTGTAAATTTTCCCGCAGTAAAATGAGTGTATTATACGAATTCTGGTATCAGGTATGAGTTGCCAAGTTTAGAGGGTTTCTCTCCGAGGAAGCTTTAGAGGCAACCCATAAAAATATACGAAAAAATAGACTAGAACATACTCGTACAACATGTAGAATATTAACTATGACAGATTTACTCAATAAATTATTATTAACATCTGATCCATTAATATCAAGCTCTAGATAATGTACATCGAATAATAAAAATAAGAATACTGCAGGAATAGAAAAGTATATTATACAGGAATCGCAAGAAGCATTAACAGAAAATAATGCAATTGATATAAGTGTGCTTCGTTCACTTGTAGAAAGCGAAGATTCAGATTCTGATAATTATTAATGTAACTGCACCTGTAACTGTAATATAATGTAAATAAATAATTTAAGGGAAACAGTTGTTTGTTTTAATATCTATATTTTCTATTATACTTATATGTATTTATTTTTATCTATTATTTTTATGTACTTATCATTATCTATTATTTTTATGTATTTATTATTATCTATTATACTTATATTTCTATTATACTTACATATTAATTATGCTACTTAAAAATTGTAAATATCACGTACTAATAACGCGCAAAAAAATTAAATTTTGCTTATAAAAATCGTTTTTCATTGTTTAAATAACTGACTATATTTATAATAACATCATATTGAGATTGCTTTCAATATAAAGAAGAAAATCCATTTTGTTTCATGTCTCTATCATGAACAGAACGAAAGTTATTATTTTTCTCCAAAAAACAGGCATTTCGCGACACTGTGCGCCGCGCAGAACGGAAAGAAATACAGAAAATGATGGCAGTCTCTTGAGTGAATTAAAGTTTCAAAGTGAAATGTTCAGGTCAGTACGAAGCATTAAAGACATTATATTCGAGACTAAACGACTTGAATTGTTGGAGATGTTGCAACATGATGAATTTTCGTATTTTTATGATACTACGATGAATATTAATGTTTTCATAGCAAGGGCCTCTTTAATAATTTGAAACAAATTAGGAAGTAGAGATATAATTTATACAAATCAAAAGTAAATTATTTCATACTTTTCAGTGCATTTTTTTATTGCGTTTCGAAGTCGGTTTAATTTTTTTTTATAAAATTTTTTTATTTCACACTTTTTAGTGGAACGAGTAGAATTTGTAAAACACCGTAGGGTGGTTTTTCGGTCTTATTGTTGGTATAACAATAGTTATTAACAATAACAAATTCTATAAATTTTTGCAAGTGGGATCATCGCGAAAATATCTCCTAATAAATGTGAAAGGTTTCATCGCGATCGGTACATTCCTCCCTAGTAGCACAAAAATATTGGGTAAATGTTTTTTTCAAGGATTGGAAAAATATTTTTCAAGTCACACTTTTTCATATGAGATAATTATTTGATCTAAATATTGTATACATGTTCAAAAAATGTGAATTGAATGTTTAGAAAATATAAGCTAAATATTCAGAGAATTTGAACTAGATATTTAAAAAATATAAAGTAAGAATTAAAAAAAAATGTGAAATCAATATTTGAAAAATATAAATTCAATATGCACATAACATTAAATTTTAGGATACCGACTTTAGAGTACCATAGCAAAAAAATTATTAGTTCTCGAGATATTTTCAAAACCTGTCTTTATTGAAGAAGATGCTCAAACGCTTCGCGACAATGTAGTAAACGTAAACACCGTTTCGACATGGTTGTTATAGCAAAAACTGATTTCTGTAGGTGTAGGCATTTCGTCATTCAGTAACAATTTACATATCGTAAGTTGAGTACGAAAACTATAATAATGAGCATCTTTTTCAGTAAGGCAGGTTTTGAAAATATCTCGAGAACCAATAATTTTGTCGCACATAATAAAGAACATTACTTCATTAATTTTCTTATAATATAAATGTATGTCGATTACGTGACAAACACGAATTCAAAGTGAATGAAAAGAAAACATTGTACTTCGCATCATATTCTGGAACAAATATCTTTCCATGACAAACATAAAATATTTCCTGCATCTTTAAAAAAGTAATATTCTATTTCTAATATGAAATAAAGATTTATTAAAAATTTAGGAAAAATATTTTTTTCGTAACATGAAATAGATACTTGTATATACATATAATATATATATATATATATATATAATACTTGTTACTTAATATAAAATAAATATTGTATGAATATTTGAAGATTAAAAAAAGACTGAATCTCTTTTTAATATTATACGAATGTGTATACAATATTTTTTTTGTGCTCCTAGGGTCTGCAAGATGCAAAAGGTTTCGTACCGATTGGTACATCCATCTCGGCGTAATCGGTGAACATACATAGAAAAAAAGCGAAAAAAGGCATATACAGGTCGAATTGAGTAACCTCCTCCTTTTTCGAAGTCGGTTAAAAACTCTACAAATCTTTGCCAAAGAGAATAATGACTCTTATTAAATGTAAAGGAGGAGCCACAAAATATTAAGCATTAAATATCATTCGTTGATTTATTGTAAAACATAATTTTAAGTTATATGTGCTTCATTTTGTCCCACCATATTTCCTTCAAAAATGTTTCATTTGAATTTCTCGTAATGGGAATATTATAAAACGTCACCTACCTTTTGCGACGGTGCATATTCATTGATAAGCGCCGTTTCGATAACGCCTTCCTCTTGTTGCTATGTTTCTTCTTCGGGCAGTGATTGATTTCGTCCCCGGCTCCTTGCTCCATGGTCGCGGACGATGAGGAACCTCACAAAATAACACCCACAAAATTCACCACAATTCGCGGAAACTACACGAAGAATTCGCGAACTGTCTTCGTCGTAACAGCAATGACAAATTGTCTTGTCAAAACGGTTGCTCGGTTTTGTCAAATCTTCGCACCTTGAAAGGTAGAAATTTGACGTGGTCCGATGACACTTGAAGTCACTTGAAGTGTCGTTCGGTAATTGGTACAAGTGTTGAGTTGGACAAAAAGACGATCGTGGCCCAGTGCCAGTGTTGCCAGATCCACTACCATGAGCACACTTCAGCGCCCCCACCCCCACCCCCACTAAGACCGTTGACTGGTAACGTAACGTATCGCGCCGCGTGGCGCGGGTGAGAGAGGGTACCTGTGTTCCCCTCTATTTTCTCGATCTGACAACACTGTCCAGTGCTACACGGCGGGACGCAAGAGCTCGAGCACGATCGCCAGTAACGAAAAAACATTCGAAGAGGAGATACAGTAAGTACCTTGATATAAGCATCTTGAAATTGTCAATTGTTTTCCTACAGTTTTCTATCTTTCTGTTATTCTTTCTATTTCCTGTTATTTTCCTACAGTTTTCTTTCATTTTGAACAGGTTGTTCATTTTTATTCCGCCCTGTTTCATTATGTTGTGCAGCTTTTTTACACGGTCCGTATTCAAGAATTCACACTACAGAAAGACAACCACGTGCATCTGATCTTGTAACCTTCACTAAGTATCCCTTCTCGCTGTTCATTTGTAGGACTGAAATAAATTTGTAATATTATTTCGTTTTTTATTTCAACAATGGATTCTAAAGAAAGAGTTTTTACATTTCTATTCAACTCAGAAGATTGCAAAATAAGATACGCGTCGTCATCTTGTTACACTGTGAATGCTGGAATATGCACTGTGTAAAAAAAGACTGAACAATATAAAGAAACTGGGCGGAATAAAAATGAACAACCGGTTAAAAAAGAAAGGTCTTCACAGTAAATTCGAATACGAGACAAATATTAATTATTATGATATAATAATTTTTATAATTGTTTTCAGATGGCGGACAAAATGGAAATTTTGCCACAACCGACACTGTCACCCCGCCGATCGCGGTCGCGGGGGAGTCACCGCCGATCGCGGTCGCGCACACCCCGCCGATTGCTATCGTGGCGGTCGCCGTCGCGTTATTCGAAGACGTCCTGCTTGGCGACCGCAGGGTCGCCAAGCAGAAGCAACGCAATTATGGTGGCGCATATGAAGGCAGTACGTATTTCATAAATTTTTATATTTTCTAATTCAAAAATTTAATATTGCTTCAAAACGAATAAAAAATTGTATGTTCTTCGTTTTTAATTACAGTTGAATAAAATGAAAAGGCAAATAAAAAATTTAAAATATGGCCTGAATGTTGCGGCACGTGGAGGTGGACGATGGCGAGGAGGTGGAAGAGGGCGAGGAGGTGGAAGAGGGCGAGGAGGTGGAAGAGGGCGAGGAGGTGGTCGAGCCGGAGGACCGGGCCACCATAAAAAAAACAATCATTCAGAATGTGTACTAATTTATGGATGTGTGTGTGTGTGTGAGAGAGAGAGAGAATGGGTGAGTGAGTGAACGAAATTTTTAAAAAGTATGTATATGTTCAAAATAAATGTTACAATAATTTGGAAATATTTTGCCAAACTTTATTATTTATTCCGAGTCTTATAATGTATAATACTCGCGCCTAAGTCCTCCAGACCAGTAATAGGATTGTTGGCGCTTTTCACGCGCATGCGCGTTGATTCTAGCTTCAGACGGCCTCAGTCAAGTACGAAGATCGGGTACCTTGGCCGCCACGCTAATTTCGCGTATCATACACCCCCACTATTCGCCTCCCAATAGTTCCCCACTGTTGGACGCAGACGTAGACTAGAGATCCCCGTTTCACGTGTATGTAAATACACGTGGTACGTGAACCGTGTAGTGCGAATTTAAGGATCCGTGAATATGAATCCGTGAAAACGGATCCGTGTACACGGCTACGTGTACACGGATCTGCGAACACGGATCCGTTCGGCACAACGGAGGTGTTATTGTTTTTCGATCGAATTTTTCTCGACTGTTGATGTTAGAAGTGAGACAATAATAAAGTCGTGGTAAATTATTCGACGTGAAATCGAAATAAATAGTATTTATTTTACATTTGCATTTTAATATATGTACAGTGATTTCACGTCGAATAATTTACCACGACTTTATTATTGTCTCACTTCTAACATCAACAGTCGAGAAAAATTCGATCGAAAAACAATAACACCTCCGTTGTGCCGAACGGATCCGTGTTCGCAGATCCGTGTACACGGATCCGTATTCACGGATTCGTATTCACGTGTACACGGAGCCGTGTACACGGATCCGTATTCACGGATTCGTATTCACGGATCCTTAAATGCGTACTACACGGTTCACGTACCACGTGTACACGTGTATTTTAGTACACGTTCAAAACCGCGATCTCTAACGTAGACACGGCCCTGACGAAACTCGCGCATGCGCGTAAAAAGCGCCAACAATCCCATCACTGCTCCAGACGGGTTGCTCTGGCAGGCGGCGCACAGTGACTTACTTGTGGGGAATTCTGAGTTTATTCCCCTAGATCGCGAGCGTGGCGACACCTAGAAAAAGGCAGGTTGGCGAGCCTGAGCCACAAGATGTGAGCTCTTCCGGTTCCTGTTGAGAGCGCGCGTACTAGACTCTACTCGAAGCTCTCGTGCCGATAAGTCGATCTGCGGTCTCGCGCCTCGTATAGGCGTACTTATCACAAGTGTTATTAAGTTTAATAAAACTCTCTCGGGTTTCCGAGATCCTTTGGAAATACAGCACGCAGTGGCTTATTTACACTTCCATTCCATTCCATCCACGTCTGCAGGAGTTGGAGCCTGCTGGTGACCAGTCGTCGATATAGTCACCATTTCTCCACAGTGGTGACCCCGACGTGATCGGAAGTAAAAAACTGTTAGTGAAGTGAGACCGACGTGGAGTCAGATATCAACGTGTCACGGTAACCAGTGCCGACACGTTGGGCGCAAGAGGCAGTCTATTGGCGAGAGGATTCGACCAACCGTTTCCCCGGACGGCGAGAGGCGCCAAGAACACACGTTCCTGGCAACTTGGACGACTTCGGCAGCCCTATCATCCACCGGCATTGAGGCAGCGGCCCAGAAGGAGCCGGCCCACGTGGATAACAGATCAACGCAGCAGAGTAGCAGCCATCGAGCCTGCCGTCCCTGCGCAATTTCATAGGACGGGCAATCATCGGGACAGCTACGCCGGTAAGCGCCGTGCGTTCCCTCAGCGTGCCGCGTCGTCATATCGCGCGCTAAATTTTTACCGCGTCGCCATATTGCGCGCCAAATCTTACCGCGTCGCCATATTGCGCGCCAAATCTTACCGCGTCGCCATATTGCGCGCCAAATTGCGACCGCGTCGCCGTATTGCGCGCCAAGTCGTTGTCGCGCCGCCGCGATTCTACTGCCGCGCCGCCAACCGGATTGCCGTCGAGCTGTCATACGTCGCGCCGAATCGCGTCGTCGTAACCTTGAGCGTCGCCATCTTATAGAGCTGTCACGCGTCTTTCGCGCGTTTTATTCCGAGATATGGTGACATCAGATCCGAATGTCCTCGAAGTAGGTATACTATGTCTTTTCTGGATCAGGGTGGTTCCCCCCATGGAGAGAGGGGGTATCCCCCTCTCCCACACCCCCCCTGGAGGGGGCATTGCCCCACCCCTGAAGGGGGGAGGTCACCCCCCCTGGAGGGAGGCATTGCCCCACCCCTGGAGTGGGAGGTCACCCCCCCTGGAGGGAGGCACTGCCCCACCCCTGGAGTGGGAGATCATCTACCCCCCCCCCCGCCCACCGGGGTCATTACCACCCCACCCCCTAGGGTCATTAACCCACCCAGGATAATTCCCCCCCCCCATGGGAGGGGGTCATGAAGAAGTGACATTTCACAAAGTATGGGGGGGGTCATGAGGAAGTGACGTCACAGAAGTTACATTACTCAAGGTATCAACTATGTGGTTCACAGGAAGTGAAGTCACAAGCCAGTAGATAGTTGCGAACGACACGTGTTGATACCTTGACGATCGAATCGGCAATGGCGTTTCATAACCTCTCCACCTGTAAGGTGACGGTAAGAAATCCCCCCCCCCACCACTTCCCTGACGTCACAAGATGTAGACGGTTGCGAACGACACGCGTTGATACCTTGACGATCTAATCGACAATGACGTTTCATAGCCTTCTCCAACTGTAAGGTGGTGGTAAAAACCTTCCCTTACCACCTTCGCAGGAATCCCCACCAATTCCATAACTCTCACAGCTTTTTACACGCGCATCCATAAGCATGTGCACACAAAATCTGCAGCGACAGCATGTTTTCAGTCAAGACGCTATTTGGTCAACCTTGACATTTTTTTTATGAAATATTATACCCCTTAGAAACGAACAGGAATTTGCCATGCAAAAACACGTGCACACGAAATCTACAGCGTCAGAACTATTCTACAGAATATCTTCTCCCTTTCGTAGAAAAATCTTTCCACGTAGCCATAGAGAATTGAATTTCATTGCCACGATTGTCCCCTATCGCAACGAACAGGAATCTCGCAAAAAAAACATGAGCATGTAAAAACTACAGCATCAACATTTTTTTCTTTAAGACGCTATTTGATTAACCTCGACATTTTTTATGAAATATTATACCCCTCTTATAGGAATCTCGCAAACACACATGCATGCAAAATCTGCAGCGTCAGAACTAATTCGTTTAAGACGTTATTTGGTTCGTCTTGATATTTTTTGAACGATAGGCATACCACGCGCACACAAAAACTACAGCGACAGTATGTTTTAAGTCAAGACGCTATTTGATCAACCTTAACATTTTTTTTTATTAAATATTATGCCCATTAGGAACGAACAGGAATCTTGCAAAAACTGCAAATTTTGTAGCAGGAAGTCACTGCGAAATATTATAGCGTATCAGATTTAAATCGTTTAAGACGCTATTTGGTCTTTCTTTTTTTTGTTGAAGACGTTGCACATAAAGGATGACATAAGCGAATGTCTAGTAAAAGATTTTTTTATACATTTTGTTGCTCTCAGCCTAACAAAGTCTGTCATTATCATTCCATTGTTCTCGTCTTTCATCAAGCCGAGAACCTTTTTTATTTACAAGTGGGATATATTGTTCATTAATTTGTACAAATTCTTTTCAATCGTTAGCAGCATTTGTTCTAAACAGGGTATTTAACGAGTTGTAGTAGCAGTATCCCTTCACGGTTTGGGTATCAAGTTGTCCATGCTTCCAGCTAGACCGGTGTTTTTTAGTTCTCTGGTTTTGCGATAATTGAAAGCATGCATTTCGCGAGTTTTAAATTACTGCAATAAACGTCTTTTTCTAATCTCGCGAGCGGAGATTTTGCTCCATCTTTTCCCACGGGGGATGCATATATAAGAATGGGTGTTGTCAACTCCAAAGTCAATCAAAACGCGAAGAAGTTAAAATGCGTGTATATATTGAGACAATTCAATACGTTGCGGTGGATGCTAATGCATCCCTAGATGAAGCGTTAAATACAATGGTAAGTACAAAGAAATATTACAATTATTAACTTCCATGGATGTTATTTGGTGTGTGACTCTCCACGAACCACACAAAGAACTTCCCGATTCGTTAGTTGCAGTATATTATTATCATCATTTAGTGTACGTTTTAAGAAGATTATACGTTCTCAGGGAAGTTCAAGAGTTTTCTACTTATCAAAATGTTTGCTGTATGGCGTCGCGTTAAACCAACATCGTATGCTCGTTGCTCGCATGCTCCATTAACCATTTTTTATATTAACTTTCAATTTCATCTCAGTTAATAATTCGTATTGAACTGCTTGTTTTTTTAAAGATTGTAATATAAATGTTTTTTGTACTTTCATCGATATTCTTTGAAAATGTATTCTCGGCAGTAGCGATGAATAACTCACTCTTGCATTGGGATAATTTTCGATTATTCTAAGTGGTAACATTAGCATTAGTTGCATAATTAAAAAAGGAAAATAAAAAAATTTTTTTAAGAATATCGATGAAAGTACAAAAACATTTATATTACAATCTTTAAAAAAACAAGCAGTTCAATACGAATTATTAACTGAGATGAAATTGAAAGTTAATATAAAAAATGGTTAATGGAGCATGCGAGCAACGAGCATACGATGTTGGTTTAACGCGACGCCATACAGCAAACATTTTGATAAGTAGAAAACTCTTGAACTTCCCTGAGAACGTATAATCTTCTTAAAACGTACACTAAATGATGATAATAATATACTGCAACTAACGAATCGGGAAGTTCTTTGTGTGGCTCGTGGAGAGTCACACACCAAATAACATCCGTACTACTAACCCTCTCGCGAACTCACAAAGCGAGCTACAACACCCCCACCCACGAAGCTCGCGAAGCGAGCAACAATAACCAGCTAGTTTATTACAACATTATTGACAGATATTTTATAATCATATTTTATATTTCTAACAGCAATTTGTTTCGGAAGAAGACAGAAATGCCTTTATCAGAAAATGGGTGTTTGCCATGAGGGTGTTGGAAATGCAAATGGAAGAAGGGGGAGTGGATGGAGTAATGACTTTGTCTATGTAAATACGGTGAGTAAAATTAATAATTTTATATATTTATTAAAATAATTAAAAATAATACATAACATTTGTTTTTTTTGTTTGCAGGCTCAATGAAGACAGTAGATTTAAAATTTTTTTTTATATATAGTATACACTTTTTATATATTATACATTTTTTAAATAAATTTTTTTACTAAATCAATTGTAACCAATTATTAACAGTTCCCAAAATGTTTTCCAATCCTTTAAAAAGACAGGATTCATAGAAGTTCAGATTAAACAATGTTCGAACTTATACTAGAATAAAATACACAATTTCCCGGTTGAACAAAGTCTTGCTTCGGCATAAAAACCTCGACGGATTACGAGGAAAAGCCGAAACAAGATGTAATAAATTTATTCAATCAAGTAACTACAAGAATGTCGCCTTACGAAAGCTCAGTATCAAATAATGTATAAAAATAGCTAACGCGGTTAGAAATTCGGCGTTTCAAGCAATTTACATGCTAAAGGACACTTTACTCTAAAACTAAGAGAGCTCTCTTACCGTTAATAATCAAGTCTCTGCGCGTAGTGATCCACAGCAGAGTTCCACTGGAACTCTGCACAATTGCCGGCTGGCCCATAGGGCACTCCTCTGCCGGCAGCACTACGGCTAGCCTTGCAATCCGTCCCAGCTTCGGGATTCACTGGAAAGGAGCTTCAAAGCTGCCAATGCCCTTGGATCTGTGAGCCGGCCTGGGAGGATTCAAGTATTGCCGAACCGAGTGCGAAACCAAATCTCCTATTACCCGGGATCACTCGCGTGAGCACTCAAACCCAAAAAGTAACCCAATTTACAACTACGAATCTTCACATGAAGGACCCGAGCCGACTCTCACACTCCGTCAAGCAAAATCAACCCGTTTTCTCAACACACTCTTTCTTTGTTCGCAACCATTTTCACGACAACGCCTGCTTGTCAATCGCGACCCCCCTGAACCGCTCGCTAGACTCGCATATATATCTACATGACGCGATTATCGTCTTCCTTCACGATGATACGATCGACATTACAAAATCGCCGCGAACACACCGCCCGCCTTCGTCATCAGACGAACTACACACCATAATTTGAGAACATCGTTCAACTCGGTTTGATTCAACGAAATACAGTTTTATTCTGCCTGGTATATAATTTTAATACAATAATCAAATTAAAATGCCATACGCAATACAAAAATATAGCTAACTCAACTGTCTTTGTCCCCACAAGTCGATTCGTTCGACTCTTCGGAATTGTGTTGAATAAAAAGAGGACACAGGCGTGCGATATGTCGTCGCAAATTTGACGTAGCCGTTTTAACGGTGACGACTCTAACTAACCCGTCTGAGCCGGGATGAACCTCTATCACACGTCCCAAAGGCCATTTCGAAGGTGGATAACGATCATCGCGTAATAAAACTAATTGTCCAATTGCGAAATTCTTAGTTTGACCTCGCCATTTTGAACGCTCTTGCAAATGTTGCATATATTCCGATGACCACCGCTTCCAAAAATCATTTCGAATGGCTTGAAGCAGATGAAAACGTTCTAAACAGTTTTCCGGTACATTGGAATAATCTTTATCAGGAATTAAACCAGGAATTTCGCCGATCAAAAAATGTGCAGGTGTTAAAGCCCGTAAATCGTCAATATCAGAATTTAAAGGACATATTGGACGTGAGTTTAGACACAATTCTATTTCGGCGAGCACTGTAGAAAACTCTTCGAAAGTTAATATTCTATCACCGAGGACACGCTTGAGATGGTACTTCACAGATCTTACTCCAGCCTCCCACAAACCTCCGTAATGAGGAGAATTCGCTGGAATAAATGTCCAAGATGTTCCATCATTCGCAAGAGACGCAGCAACGCTTTTATAAAATTCAGAGCTAGATTTAAACATACTTCGCAACTCTTTATCAGCAGCTTGAAAGGTAGTTGCATTGTCAGAAAAAAGATGCGTACAAATTCCGCGTCTACTCACAAAACGTTTATAAGCGGCGAGAAAAATCTTAGTTGTAAGATCGCTAACCGCTTCAAGATGTATCGCTCGCGACGCAAAACAGATAAAAAGTACTATATATCCCTTATAAGATTTGTGCCCTCGACCCTTAGAGCTTTTGATTTGAAAGGGACCGGCATAATCTAGACCTGACGTCGAAAATGGTCGAGCCGGAGTCACTCGTGAGACAGGCAAATTACCCATCATCTGATGAGCTAGACGTGGTTTGTTGCGTTGACAAACAATACAGTTCCTGATCGCAGTCTTAACTAAACGATTTCGACCCAAAATCCACGCATATTGCATCACAATATTAGAAGTAAGAGTTGGTCCCCCGTGAAAACATTTCCGATGCGCGTACCGTACTAATAAGCGACTAAGTGTCGAATCTCGCGGCAAAATCAGCGGGTGTTTCTTTTCGTGAGGTAAACTTGAATTTCCAAGACGACCTCCTACCCGTAATAAACGATCCGTCTCATCATACATCGGATTTAAACTACATAAAACGTGGCGTTTAGGTAACGGCTTCCCATGTGATAAGAGTTCAATTTCTGATGCAAATGCGTGATTTTGAGCTAATCTAAACACAACATTTCGGGCCTCGTTTAATTCTATGGCTGTGAGATAAACAGGCAGTGGAGTTAAACTACTTTTGCGTCTCTTAAGAACATTGAATGGACGTAAACAATATGCTACAACACGAATTAACAGAGAAAAGGAGGAAAATCTACAGAAAAGTTCTGGTTCGCTCACAATTTGATTAACATGTAATACTTGAGGAGACGATGCCATCTTAGGCCAATGCTCGTCGGTTTTCACTAACCAATCAGGCCCGTTCCACCATAAATTACAATTGATCAAATCAGAGGGTTTACAACCTCGTGTCGCCAAATCTGCCGGACTCTCACGAGTCGGTACATGTGCCCAAATAACATTAGGTAATTCAGTCTGGATATAGGATACCCGATTCGCAACAAAGGTCTTCCAGCTACAAGGATGTTTTCGAAGCCAAGTCAAAACAATTTGACTATCGGTCCACGCAAACATTGGGAAACCTTGCAAAAATTCCAAACCTTTTACATAACGCAAAAGTTTTACGAGCAACACTGCCCCGCATAACTCAAGATTCGGTATGCTCACAGTTTTGACAGGCGATACCTTGCATTTGGCAGTTAACAAAGAAACATGTACGCGATTGTTATTGTCAATCATTCGAATATAGACAACTGCAGCGAAAGCTCGCGATGAAGCGTCAGAAAATCCGTGAATCTGTGCATGTGAATTTAAAGATGCACCTAACCATCGGTTAATGGTCAACTTCGATAGCTCAGAAAGCGAACTGCAATACTGGAGCCATCGTTCTCGAAGGTCTATAGGTAACGTTTCGTCCCAATCGCATTTTATAATCCAAAGATCCTGCATTAAAATTTTAGCTGTAACCGTTATCGGCGCGAGCCACCCCAAAGGATCAAATAAACGCGCGATGTTTGATAAAACAGTTCGTTTCGTCATTGCTTTAACCAGCTCTTCGAAGTTTACAGCGACAAAGCTGAATTCATCAGACGTTGGATTCCAACGAATACCAAGAGTTTTTACTAATTCGTCATCTGCGATGCTTTTTTGGTCAATGTTCTCATATTGCGAAGATTTTGTAGGCAACAAATCATTATGATTCGCGGCCCACTTGTCGAGTTCAATTCCTGCTGTACGTAGCATTTCGACTAGTTCTTGACGCGTTTTTAACGCATCAGAGAGATCATCTGCTCCGGCAAAAATATCGTCTACATACGTATTAGAATTCAGGCATGAAGCACCGAGTGGAAATCGAGCACCCTCATCAATTGCTACTTGCTGAAGTGTGCGAATCGCAAGGTAAGGAGCACATGCTGTACCATAAGTCACTGTTGTGAGACGATAATCGACAGGGGGATTCGAATGACTAGGAGACCATACGATTCGTTGAAAATCTCTCTGTTCCGACGCAACATAAATCTGACGAAACATCTTAACAACATCGGTCGTGAATACGAACTGGTATCGACGCCAATTCAATAAAATTAGACACAAATCGCGTTGAAGAGCAGGGCCTTTCATAAGGAAATCGTTTGGACAACGTCCTTCTTTATTCTTCCGAGATGCGTCAAAAACAACCCGGATCTTTGATCGCACCACCGCATGATGCGGAAAATACCACGCCTTCGAGTTGTTAATTTCATTAAACGGGACGCGTTCCATGTGACCAAGATCCTCATAAACGCTCATAAACTTCCGATAAGCGATTGCTAAGTCAGGATCACGATCAAAACGTCGATGAATTGAAGCTAAACATTTCAAAGCCATAAATCGAGTCTCGACTCCGACTTCTGGAGGATCTGAATTGAAAGGTAGACGTACAACATAACGTCCATTGGTATCTCGAAAGTGTGTATCCCTAAACAATCTTTCGCAAGCATCATCTTTAGCATCAAGAGTCGCAATTATTGGTGGTAACTCTTCGAGGATCCAAAAACGTTGTAACGATATATCTAAGTCATCTTCCCGAACACTGTGATACGCCTGAAGGTGCTCAGAAGTTTCCGCCCGCCGTGAAATATCCGCGGACACTGTACCGGAAATTATCCAGCCTAACGCTGTATCTTGGGCAACTAAAGATGAATCAGAAAATCTTTTCAACCCTGACTTCAATAGCTGTCCGTAAACATCTGCGCCTAAAATAATATCTACAGAATCAGGAACATAGAACAATGGATCTGCCAAAGATAAACCAGCAAACATTCCAATATCGATCTCCATTAACCTACGTGTTGGAAGCTGCGACGTTAATTTTGATAAAACAAAGGCATTGACTTCAAACTTAGTTGACGGATCGACAACAGACTGAAATATTAACTGCGTTGCAGCCTTAGCTGTTCCTGCTGAACTGGCTCCGAGCCCGGCCAACGACATATTGACACGACGTTTCTCTAATCCTAAGAGATTTGTGATAAAGCTAGAAACAAACGAAGCCTCCTCACCCGGGGCACCAAAATGTTTTCCAATCCTTTAAAAAGACAGGATTCATAGAAGTTCAGATTAAACAATGTTCGAGTTTATCGGGATTGAATGGTTATATTCACTGGATACTTTCAGATACTTTCATTCGATTGTGAAGTCGAGTGTGTTTGAGGAGTCATTGCAAGAGTCGTTAATTATATACGATATTAGTTGGCTGTCTTCATTTCGATGATTCAATGTTCACGTTGTGATGCATATTCAAGTGAGATTTTTGTTGTTTTTTGATCGGCGATTTGTTTTCAGTTTTCGTGTTTTGTTCAAATATCATTGACGATACGAATTTCATTTGGTCGAGTTTATTTTTTTGCTCAGTCGTGTTAAGAGAGGATAAGGTTAGTTTATAATAGTTTATATTATTATATTTAAGCTTTTCTTGAGAAGTATTTTAGCTGTATATTCTAATTTACAGAGTTTTGGTTGCATTTGATAACAAGGTTTTCTTTTGCAATGGCTCCTACGTCGTTACGAAGGCTCATTGCGCTACAGAATTCTCGCTCAGCGGAAATTGAATTGTCCAGTAGTCGATTGAGAGAGAGATCTCGCGATAGTTTGAATTCAAACATTATTTCATCACGAGTCAATTCACTAACTGAGATTTGGAGCAAGGCGCGCGCCACACATGAAGAAATTGTCGTCCGAGAGGATGCCCTGAACGATGTCTACATCACGGAAAATGTGTTTGCTCGTTTACAAGCAACATACGAGGACGCGCTTGATTTTCTTCTCACCACAAGGTCAGAATTAGACAGCAGTTCAAGTAATACCGGAACTTCAAATATCGCTTCTGCAATCAATGATGATACACGCCCCGCGAAGTTACCAAAATTAGATTTACCGACATTTGCGGGTCGTTACGAGGATTGGGAGAATTTTTGCGATCTGTTTACTACCCTAGTTCATAATGCGCCGCGTTTATCTGACGCCACGAAATTACAATATCTTAAAAGTTGTTTGAAAGATTCTGCCGCGGATCTGGTGAAGGATGTTACAACTACCAACGCGAATTATGCGACGACTTGGCGGTCTTTGAAGGCGCGTTTTCATAATCCCAGACTAATAGTTTACAGCCATTTACGAGCGTTAATGAATCTTTCTCATATGAAAGGGGAGTCTGCGAGTGAAATGCGTTTGCTTGCGGACGAATCTCAGCGTATTGTGCGTGCGTTATCAAATTTGAAAATGCCAGTTGATCATTGGGATGTTTGGTTAGTGTACATAGTAGCTTCACGTCTGGATCCCGATTCGCGAAAGGCTTGGGAAATAGAGTTAAGTAAGAAGGATCGTCAGGTAATTTTAAATTATGATGGGAACTCGACCGAGGAGGATGCTCTCGATAGGTTTCCAAGGTTTTCCGATTTAACGGAGTTCTTAGAGAACCGTGCACAGACACTCTGTATGCTCACTTCTGAACAGGGTGATAATGTCAAGAAAGCAATTTTATCTAAATCGATTCCACGATCTCGAAAGGTATTTCATGCGTCTACGTCGTTTCCAACAGACGGTAAATTTAAATGTGTGTTATGTTCTGGACCCCATCGCATTTTTAAGTGCAATAAATTCAAAGCTAAAAACGTTTCTGAACGTCGCGCTGAAGTACTTCGCTTGCGGCTTTGTTTTAATTGTCTCGGTACTCATAGAGTTGCTAATTGCTCTTTTTCTACCAGATGTTCGAGCTGTAAGGGAAGGCATCATTCTTTGCTCCATTCTGACAAGGCTTTCACCAGCTTTACTAAGAATTCAATTCCGGAATCGAAATCAAGTAATTCGGACGAGTCTAAGACTGGAGTTTCAGCAAAGGTCTCGAGTGTACATGTGCACACTGCGAATGTGATATCTCGTAAGCGTTCAGTTTTATTAGCGACTGCTCAGATAATGCTGATAGGGCCACAAGGTTCACGGACACGTGTTCGAGCTTTGCTTGATCAAGGAGTCATTGCAAGAGTCGTTAATTATATACGATATTAGTTGGCTGTCTTCATTTCGATGATTCAATGTTCACGTTGTGATGCATATTCAAGTGAGATTTTTGTTGTTTTTTGATCGGCGATTTGTTTTCAGTTTTCGTGTTTTGTTCAAATATCATTGACGATACGAATTTCATTTGGTCGAGTTTATTTTTTTGCTCAGTCGTGTTAAGAGAGGATAAGGTTAGTTTATAATAGTTTATATTATTATATTTAAGCTTTTCTTGAGAAGTATTTTAGCTGTATATTCTAATTTACAGAGTTTTGGTTGCATTTGATAACAAGGTTTTCTTTTGCAATGGCTCCTACGTCGTTACGAAGGCTCATTGCGCTACAGAATTCTCGCTCAGCGGAAATTGAATTGACCAGTAGTCGATTGAGAGAGAGATCTCGCGATAGTTTGAATTCAAACATTATTTCATCACGAGTCAATTCACTAACTGAGATTTGGAGCAAGGCGCGCGCCACACATGAAGAAATTGTCGTCCGAGAGGATGCCCTGAACGATGTCTACATCACGGAAAATGTGTTTGCTCGTTTACAAGCAACATACGAGGACGCGCTTGATTTTCTTCTCACCACAAGGTCAGAATTAGACAGCAGTTCAAGTAATACCGGAACTTCAAATATCGCTTCTGCAATCAATGATGATACACGCCCCGCGAAGTTACCAAAATTAGATTTACCGACATTTGCGGGTCGTTACGAGGATTGGGAGAATTTTTGCGATCTGTTTACTACCCTAGTTCATAATGCGCCGCGTTTATCTGACGCCACGAAATTACAATATCTTAAAAGTTGTTTGAAAGATTCTGCCGCGGATCTGGTGAAGGATGTTACAACTACCAACGCGAATTATGCGACGACTTGGCGGTCTTTGAAGGCGCGTTTTCATAATCCCAGACTAATAGTTTACAGCCATTTACGAGCGTTAATGAATCTTTCTCATATGAAAGGAGAGTCTGCGAGTGAAATGCGTTTGCTTGCGGACGAATCTCAGCGTATTGTGCGTGCGTTATCAAATTTGAAAATGCCAGTTGATCATTGGGATGTTTGGTTAGTGTACATAGTAGCTTCACGTCTGGATCCCGATTCGCGAAAGGCTTGGGAAATAGAGTTAAGTAAGAAGGATCGTCAGGTAATTTTAAATTATGATGGGAACTCGACCGAGGAGGATGCTCTCGATAGGTTTCCAAGGTTTTCCGATTTAACGGAGTTCTTAGAGAACCGTGCACAGACACTCTGTATGCTCACTTCTGAACAGGGTGATAATGTCAAGAAAGCAATTTTATCTAAATCGATTCCACGATCTCGAAAGGTATTTCATGCGTCTACGTCGTTTCCAACAGACGGTAAATTTAAATGTGTGTTATGTTCTGGACCCCATCGCATTTTTAAGTGCAATAAATTCAAAGCTAAAAACGTTTCTGAACGTCGCGCTGAAGTACTTCGCTTGCGGCTTTGTTTTAATTGTCTCGGTACTCATAGAGTTGCTAATTGCTCTTTTTCTACCAGATGTTCGAGCTGTAAGGGAAGGCATCATTCTTTGCTCCATTCTGACAAGGCTTTCACCAGCTTTACTAAGAATTCAATTCCGGAATCGAAATCAAGTAATTCGGACGAGTCTAAGACTGGAGTTTCAGCAAAGGTCTCGAGTGTACATGTGCACACTGCGAATGTGATATCTCGTAAGCGTTCAGTTTTATTAGCGACTGCTCAGATAATGCTGATAGGGCCACAAGGTTCACGGACACGTGTTCGAGCTTTGCTTGATCAAGGTTCGGAGGCTTCGTTTGTTTCTAGCTTTATCACAAATCTCTTAGGATTAGAGAAACGTCGTGTCAATATGTCGTTGGCCGGGCTCGGAGCCAGTTCAGCAGGAACAGCTAAGGCTGCAACGCAGTTAATATTTCAGTCTGTTGTCGATCCGTCAACTAAGTTTGAAGTCAATGCCTTTGTTTTATCAAAATTAACGTCGCAGCTTCCAACACGTAGGTTAATGGAGATCGATATTGGAATGTTTGCTGGTTTATCTTTGGCAGATCCATTGTTCTATGTTCCTGATTCTGTAGATATTATTTTAGGCGCAGATGTTTACGGACAGCTATTGAAGTCAGGGTTGAAAAGATTTTCTGATTCATCTTTAGTTGCCCAAGATACAGCGTTAGGCTGGATAATTTCCGGTACAGTGTCCGCGGATATTTCACGGCGGGCGGAAACTTCTGAGCACCTTCAGGCGTATCACAGTGTTCGGGAAGATGACTTAGATATATCGTTACAACGTTTTTGGATCCTCGAAGAGTTACCACCAATAATTGCGACTCTTGATGCTAAAGATGATGCTTGCGAAAGATTGTTTAGGGATACACACTTTCGAGATACCAATGGACGTTATGTTGTACGTCTACCTTTCAATTCAGATCCTCCAGAAGTCGGAGTCGAGACTCGATTTATGGCTTTGAAATGTTTAGCTTCAATTCATCGACGTTTTGATCGTGATCCTGACTTAGCAATCGCTTATCGGAAGTTTATGAGCGTTTATGAGGATCTTGGTCACATGGAACGCGTCCCGTTTAATGAAATTAACAACTCGAAGGCGTGGTATTTTCCGCATCATGCGGTGGTGCGATCAAAGATCCGGGTTGTTTTTGACGCATCTCGGAAGAATAAAGAAGGACGTTGTCCAAACGATTTCCTTATGAAAGGCCCTGCTCTTCAACGCGATTTGTGTCTAATTTTATTGAATTGGCGTCGATACCAGTTCGTATTCACGACCGATGTTGTTAAGATGTTTCGTCAGATTTATGTGGCGTCGGAACAGAGAGATTTTCAACGAATCGTATGGTCTCCTAGTCATTCGGATCCCCCTGTCGATTATCGTCTCACAACAGTGACTTATGGTACAGCATGTGCTCCTTACCTTGCGATTCGCACACTTCAGCAAGTAGCAATTGATGAGGGTGCTCGATTTCCACTCGGTGCTTCATGCCTGAATTCTAATACGTATGTAGACGATATTTTTGCCGGAGCAGATGATCTCTCTGATGCGTTAAAAACGCGTCAAGAACTAGTTGAAATGCTACGTACAGCAGGAATTGAACTCGACAAGTGGGCCGCGAATCATAATGATTTGTTGCCTACAAAATCTTCGCAATATGAGAACATTGACCAAAAAAGCATCGCAGATGACGAATTAGTAAAAACTCTTGGTATTCGTTGGAATCCAACGTCTGATGAATTCAGCTTTGTCGCTGTAAACTTCGAAGAGCTGGTTAAAGCAATGACGAAACGAACTGTTTTATCAAACATCGCGCGTTTATTTGATCCTTTGGGGTGGCTCGCGCCGATAACGGTTACAGCTAAAATTTTAATGCAGGATCTTTGGATTATAAAATGCGATTGGGACGAAACGTTACCTATAGACCTTCGAGAACGATGGCTCCAGTATTGCAGTTCGCTTTCTGAGCTATCGAAGTTGACCATTAACCGATGGTTAGGTGCATCTTTAAATTCACATGCACAGATTCACGGATTTTCTGACGCTTCATCGCGGGCTTTCGCTGCAGTTGTCTATATTCGAATGATTGACAATAACAATCGCGTACATGTTTCTTTGTTAACTGCCAAATGCAAGGTATCGCCTGTCAAAACTGTGAGCATACCGAATCTTGAGTTATGCGGGGCAGTGTTGCTCGTAAAACTTTTGCGTTATGTAAAAGGTTTGGAATTTTTGCAAGGTTTCCCAATGTTTGCGTGGACCGATAGTCAAATTGTTTTGACTTGGCTTCGAAAACATCCTTGTAGCTGGAAGACCTTTGTTGCGAATCGGGTATCCTATATCCAGACTGAATTACCTAATGTTATTTGGGCACATGTACCGACTCGTGAGAATCCGGCAGATTTGGCGACACGAGGTTGTAAACCCTCTGATTTGATTAATTGTAATTTATGGTGGAACGGGCCTGATTGGTTAGTGAAAACCGACGAGCATTGGCCTAAGATGGCATCGTCTCCTCAAGTATTACATGTTAATCAAATTGTGAGCGAACCAGAACTTTTCTGTAAGGGTCGAGGGCACAAATCTTATAAGGGATATATAGTACTTTTTATCTGTTTTGCGTCGCGAGCGATACATCTTGAAGCGGTTAGCGATCTTACAACTAAGATTTTTCTCGCCGCTTATAAACGTTTTGTGAGTAGACGCGGAATTTGTACGCATCTTTTTTCTGACAATGCAACCACCTTTCAAGCTGCTGATAAAGAGTTGCGAAGTATGTTTAAATCTAGTTCTGAATTTTATAAAAGCGTTGCTGCGTCTCTTGCGAATGATGGAACATCTTGGACATTTATTCCAGCGAATTCTCCTCATTACGGAGGTTTGTGGGAGGCTGGAGTAAGATCTGTGAAGTACCATCTCAAGCGTGTCCTCGGTGATAGAATATTAACTTTCGAAGAGTTTTCTACAGTGCTCGCCGAAATAGAATTGTGTCTAAACTCACGTCCAATATGTCCTTTAAATTCTGATATTGACGATTTACGGGCTTTAACACCTGCACATTTTTTGATCGGCGAAATTCCTGGTTTAATTCCTGATAAAGATTATTCCAATGTACCGGAAAACTGTTTAGAACGTTTTCATCTGCTTCAAGCCATTCGAAATGATTTTTGGAAGCGGTGGTCATCGGAATATATGCAACATTTGCAAGAGCGTTCAAAATGGCGAGGTCAAACTAAGAATTTCGCAATTGGACAATTAGTTTTATTACGCGATGATCGTTATCCACCTTCGAAATGGCCTTTGGGACGTGTGATAGAGGTTCATCCCGGCTCAGACGGGTTAGTTAGAGTCGTCACCGTTAAAACGGCAACGTCAAATTTGCGACGACATATCGCACGCCTGTGTCCTCTTTTTATTCAACACAATTCCGAAGAGTCGAACGAATCGACTTGTGGGGACAAAGACAGTTGAGTTAGCTATATTTTTGTATTGCGTATGGCATTTTAATTTGATTATTGTATTAAAATTATATACCATGCAGAATAAAACTGTATTTCGTTGAATCAAACCGAGTTGAACGATGTTCTCAAATTATGGTGTGTAGTTCGTCTGATGACGAAGGCGGGCGGTGTGTTCGCGACGATTTTGTAATGTCGATCGTATCATCGTGAAGGAAGACGATAATCGCGTCATGTAGATATATATGCGAGTCTAGCGAGCGGTTCAGGGGGGTCGCGATTGACAAGCAGGCGTTGTCGTGAAAATGGTTGCGAACAAAGAAAGAGTGTGTTTAGAAAAGGGGTTGATTTTGCTTGACGGAGTGTGAGAGTCGGCTCGGGTCCTTCATGTGAAGATTCGTAGTTGTAAATTGGGTTACTTTTTGGGTTTGAGTGCTCACGCGAGTGATCCCGGGTAATAGGAGATTTGGTTTCGCACTCGGTTCGGCAATACTTGAATCCTCCCAGGCCGGCTCACAGATCCAAGGGCATTGGCAGCTTTGAAGCTCCTTTCCAGTGAATCCCGAAGCTGGGACGGATTGCAAGGCTAGCCGTAGTGCTGCCGGCAGAGGAGTGCCCTATGGGCCAGCCGGCAATTGTGCAGAGTTCCAGTGGAACTCTGCTGTGGATCACTACGCGCAGAGACTTGATTATTAACGGTAAGAGAGCTCTCTTAGTTTTAGAGTAAAGTGTCCTTTAGCATGTAAATTGCTTGAAACGCCGAATTTCTAACCGCGTTAGCTCTTTTTATACATTATTTGATACTGAGCTTTCGTAAGGCGACATTCTTGTAGTTACTTGATTGAATAAATTTATTACATCTTGTTTCGGCTTTTCCTCGTAATCCGTCGAGGTTTTTATGCCGAAGCAAGACTTTGTTCAACCGGGAAATTGTGTATTTTATTCTAGTATAAGTTCGAACATTGTTTATCGAACGAATCGACTTGTGGGGACAAAGACAGTTGAGTTAGCTATATTTTTGTATTGCGTATGGCATTTTAATTTGATTATTGTATTAAAATTATATACCATGCAGAATAAAACTGTATTTCGTTGAATCAAACCGTGTGTAATTCGTCTGATGACGAAGGCGGGCGGTGTGTTCGCGGCGATTTTGTAATGTCGATCGTATCATCGTGAAGGAAGACGATAATCGCGTCATGTAGATATATATGCGAGTCGAGCGAGCGGTTCAGGGGGGTCGCGATGGACAAGCAGGCGTTGTCGTGAAAATGGTTGCGAACAAAGAAAGAGTGTGTTCAGAAAAGAGGTTGATTTTGCTTGACGGAGTGTGAGAGTCGGCTCGGATCCTTCATGTGAAGATTCGTAGTTGTAAATTGGGTTACTTTTTGGGTTTGAGTGCTCACGCGAGTGATCCCGGGTAATAGGAGATTTGGTTTCGCACTCGGTTCGGCAATACTTGAATCCTCCCAGGCCGGCTCACAGATCCAAGGGCATTGGCAGCTTTGAAGCTCCTTTCCAGTGAATCCCGAAGCTGGGACGGATTGCAAGGCTAGCCGTAGTGCTGCCGGCAGAGGAGTGCCCTATGGGCCAGCCGGCAATTGTGCAGAGTTCCAGTGGAACTCTGCTGTGGATCACTACGCGCAGAGACTTGATTATTAACGGTAAGAGAGCTCTCTTAGTTTTAAAGTAAAGTGTCCTTTAGCATGTAAATTGCTTGAAACGCCGAATTTCTAACCGCGTTAGTTATACACTATTTGATACTGAGCTTTCGTACGGCGACATTCTTGTAGTTACTTGATTGAATAAATTTATTACATCTTGTTTCGGCTTTTCCTCGTAATCCGTCGAGGTTTTTATGCCGAAGCAAGACTTTGTTCAACCGGGAAATTGTGTATTTTATTCTAGTATAAGTTCGAACATTGTTTAATCTGAACTTCTATGAGTCCTGTCTTTTTAAAGGATTGAAAAACATTTTGTTTTCCAATCCTTTAAAAAGGCAGGATTCATAGAAGTTCAGATTAAACAATGTTCGAACTTATACTAGAATAAAATACACAATTTCCCGGTTGAACAAAGTCTTGCTTCGGCATAAAAACCTCGACGGATTACGAGGAAAAGCCGAAACAAGATGTAATAAATTTATTCAATCAAGTAACTACAAGAATGTCGCCGTACGAAAGCTCAGTATCAAATAGTGTATAACTAACGCGGTTAGAAATTCGGCGTTTCAAGCAATTTACATGCTAAAGGACACTTTACTTTAAAACTAAGAGAGCTCTCTTACCGTTAATAATCAAGTCTCTGCGCGTAGTGATCCACAGCAGAGTTCCACTGGAACTCTGCACAATTGCCGGCTGGCCCATAGGGCACTCCTCTGCCGGCAGCACTACGGCTAGCCTTGCAATCCGTCCCAGCTTCGGGATTCACTGGAAAGGAGCTTCAAAGCTGCCAATGCCCTTGGATCTGTGAGCCGGCCTGGGAGGATTCAAGTATTGCCGAACCGAGTGCGAAACCAAATCTCCTATTACCCGGGATCACTCGCGTGAGCACTCAAACCCAAAAAGTAACCCAATTTACAACTACGAATCTTCACATGAAGGATCCGAGCCGACTCTCACACTCCGTCAAGCAAAATCAACCTCTTTTCTAAACACACTCTTTCTTTGTTCGCAACCATTTTCACGACAACGCCTGCTTGTCAATCGCGACCTCCCTGAACCGCTCGCTAGACTCGCATATATATCTACATGACGCGATTATCGTCTTCCTTCACGATGATACGATCGACATTACAAAATCGCCGCGAACACACCGCCCGCCTTCGTCATCAGACGAATTACACACGGTTTGATTCAACGAAATACAGTTTTATTCTGCATGGTATATAATTTTAATACAATAATCAAATTAAAATGCCATACGCAATACAAAAATATAGCTAACTCAACTGTCTTTGTCCCCACAAGTCGATTCGTTCGACTCTTCGGAATTGTGTTGAATAAAAAGAGGACACAGGCGTGCGATATGTCGTCGCAAATTTGACGTTGCCGTTTTAACGGTGACGACTCTAACTAACCCGTCTGAGCCGGGATGAACCTCTATCACACGTCCCAAAGGCCATTTCGAAGGTGGATAACGATCATCGCGTAATAAAACTAATTGTCCAATTGCGAAATTCTTAGTTTGACCTCGCCATTTTGAACGCTCTTGCAAATGTTGCATATATTCCGATGACCACCGCTTCCAAAAATCATTTCGAATGGCTTGAAGCAGATGAAAACGTTCTAAACAGTTTTCCGGTACATTGGAATAATCTTTATCAGGAATTAAACCAGGAATTTCGCCGATCAAAAAATGTGCAGGTGTTAAAGCCCGTAAATCGTCAATATCAGAATTTAAAGGACATATTGGACGTGAGTTTAGACACAATTCTATTTCGGCGAGCACTGTAGAAAACTCTTCGAAAGTTAATATTCTATCACCGAGGACACGCTTGAGATGGTACTTCACAGATCTTACTCCAGCCTCCCACAAACCTCCGTAATGAGGAGAATTCGCTGGAATAAATGTCCAGGATGTTCCATCATTCGCAAGAGACGCAGCAACGCTTTTATAAAATTCAGAGCTAGATTTAAACATACTTCGCAACTCTTTATCAGCAGCTTGAAAGGTAGTTGCATTGTCAGAAAAAAGATGCGTACAAATTCCGCGTCTACTCACAAAACGTTTATAAGCGGCGAGAAAAATCTTAGTTGTAAGATCGCTAACCGCTTCAAGATGTATCGCTCGCGACGCAAAACAGATAAAAAGTACTATATATCCCTTATAAGATTTGTGCCCTCGACCCTTAGAGCTTTTGATTTGAAAGGGACCGGCATAATCTAGACCTGACGTCGAAAATGGTCGAGCCGGAGTCACTCGGTAGACAGGCAAATTACCCATCATCTGATGAGCTAGACGTGGTTTGTTGCGTTGACAAACAATACAGCTCCTGATCGCAGTCTTAACTAAACGATTTCGACCCAAAATCCACGCATATTGCATCACAATATTAGAAGTAAGTGTTGGTCCCCCGTGAAAACATTTCCGATGCGCGTACCGTACTAATAAGCGACTAAGTGTCGAATCTCGCGGCAAAATCAGCGGGTGTTTCTTTTCGTGAGGTAAACTTGAATTTCCAAGACGACCTCCTACCCGTAATAAACGATCCGTCTCATCATACATCGGATTTAAACTACATAAAACGTGGCGTTTAGGTAACGGCTTCCCATGTGATAAGAGTTCAATTTCTGATGCAAATGCGTGATTTTGAGCTAATCTAAACACAACATTTCGGGCCTCGTTTAATTCTATGGCTGTGAGATAAACAGGCAGTGGAGTTAAACTACTTTTGCGTCTCTTAAGAACATTGAATGGACGTAAACAATATGCTACAACACGAATTAACAGAGAAAAGGAGGAAAATCTACAGAAAAGTTCTGGTTCGCTCACAATTTGATTAACATGTAATACTTGAGGAGACGATGCCATCTTAGGCCAATGCTCGTCGGTTTTCACTAACCAATCAGGCCCGTTCCACCATAAATTATAATTGATCAAATCAGAGGGTTTACAACCTCGTGTCGCCAAATCTGCCGGATTCTCACGAGTCGGTACATGTGCCCAAATAACATTAGGTAATTCAGTCTGGATATAGGATACCCGATTTGCAACAAAGGTCTTCCAGCTACAAGGATGTTTTCGAAGCCAAGTCAAAACAATTTGACTGTCGGTCCACGCAAACATTGGGAAACCTTGCAAAAATTCCAAACCTTTTACATAACGCAAAAGTTTTACGAGCAACACTGCCCCGCATAACTCAAGATTCGGTATGCTCACAGTTTTGACAGGCGATACCTTGCATTTGGCAGTTAACAAAGAAACATGTACGCGATTGTTATTGTCAATCATTCGAATATAGACAACTGCAGCGAAAGCCCGCGATGAAGCGTCAGAAAATCCGTGAATCTGTGCATGTGAATTTAAAGATGCACCTAACCATCGGTTAATGGTCAACTTCGATAGCTCAGAAAGCGAACTGCAATACTGGAGCCATCGTTCTCGAAGGTCTATAGGTAACGTTTCGTCCCAATCGCATTTTATAATCCAAAGATCCTGCATTAAAATTTTAGCTGTAACCGTTATCGGCGCGAGCCACCCCAAAGGATCAAATAAACGCGCGATGTTTGATAAAACAGTTCGTTTCGTCATTGCTTTAACCAGCTCTTCGAAGTTTACAGCGACAAAGCTGAATTCATCAGACGTTGGATTCCAACGAATACCAAGAGTTTTTACTAATTCGTCATCTGCGATGCTTTTTTGGTCAATGTTCTCATATTGCGAAGATTTTGTAGGCAACAAATCATTATGATTCGCGGCCCACTTGTCGAGTTCAATTCCTGCTGTACGTAGCATTTCGACTAGTTCTTGACGCGTTTTTAACGCATCAGAGAGATCATCTGCTCCGGCAAAAATATCGTCTACATACGTATTAGAATTCAGGCATGAAGCACCGAGTGGAAATCGAGCACCCTCATCAATTGCTACTTGCTGAAGTGTGCGAATCGCAAGGTAAGGAGCACATGCTGTACCATAAGTCACTGTTGTGAGACGATAATCGACAGGGGGATCCGAATGACTAGGAGACCATACGATTCGTTGAAAATCTCTCTGTTCCGACGCAACATAAATCTGACGAAACATCTTAACAACATCGGTCGTGAATACGAACTGGTATCGACGCCAATTCAATAAAATTAGACACAAATCGCGTTGAAGAGCAGGGCCTTTCATAAGGAAATCGTTTGGACAACGTCCTTCTTTATTCTTCCGAGATGCGTCAAAAACAACCCGGATCTTTGATCGCACCACCGCATGATGCGGAAAATACCACGCCTTCGAGTTGTTAATTTCATTAAACGGGACGCGTTCCATGTGACCAAGATCCTCATAAACGCTCATAAACTTCCGATAAGCGATTGCTAAGTCAGGATCACGATCAAAACGTCGATGAATTGAAGCTAAACATTTCAAAGCCATAAATCGAGTCTCGACTCCGACTTCTGGAGGATCTGAATTGAAAGGTAGACGTACAACATAACGTCCATTGGTATCTCGAAAGTATGTATCCCTAAACAATCTTTCGCAAGCATCATCTTTAGCATCAAGAGTCGCAATTATTGGTGGTAACTCTTCGAGGATCCAAAAACGTTGTAACGATATATCTAAGTCATCTTCCCGAACACTGTGATACGCCTGAAGGTGCTCAGAAGTTTCCGCCCGCCGTGAAATATCCGCGGACACTGTACCGGAAATTATCCAGCCTAACGCTGTATCTTGGGCAACTAAAGATGAATCAGAAAATCTTTTCAACCCTGACTTCAATAGCTGTCCGTAAACATCTGCGCCTAAAATAATATCTACAGAATCAGGAACATAGAACAATGGATCTGCCAAAGATAAACCAGCAAACATTCCAATATCGATCTCCATTAACCTACGTGTTGGAAGCTGCGACGTTAATTTTGATAAAACAAAGGCATTGACTTCAAACTTAGTTGACGGATCGACAACAGACTGAAATATTAACTGCGTTGCAGCCTTAGCTGTTCCTGCTGAACTGGCTCCGAGCCCGGCCAACGACATATTGACACGACGTTTCTCTAATCCTAAGAGATTTGTGATAAAGCTAGAAACAAACGAAGCCTCCGAACCTTGATCAAGCAAAGCTCGAACACGTGTCCGTGAACCTTGTGGCCCTATCAGCATTATCTGAGCAGTCGCTAATAAAACTGAACGCTTACGAGATATCACATTCGCAGTGTGCACATGTACACTCGAGACCTTTGCTGAAACTCCAGTCTTAGACTCGTCCGAATTACTTGATTTCGATTCCGGAATTGAATTCTTAGTAAAGCTGGTGAAAGCCTTGTCAGAATGGAGCAAAGAATGATGCCTTCCCTTACAGCTCGAACATCTGGTAGAAAAAGAGCAATTAGCAACTCTATGAGTACCGAGACAATTAAAACAAAGCCGCAAGCGAAGTACTTCAGCGCGACGTTCAGAAACGTTTTTAGCTTTGAATTTATTGCACTTAAAAATGCGATGGGGTCCAGAACATAACACACATTTAAATTTACCGTCTGTTGGAAACGACGTAGACGCATGAAATACCTTTCGAGATCGTGGAATCGATTTAGATAAAATTGCTTTCTTGACATTATCACCCTGTTCAGAAGTGAGCATACAGAGTGTCTGTGCACGGTTCTCTAAGAACTCCGTTAAATCGGAAAACCTTGGAAACCTATCGAGAGCATCCTCCTCGGTCGAGTTCCCATCATAATTTAAAATTACCTGACGATCCTTCTTACTTAACTCTATTTCCCAAGCCTTTCGCGAATCGGGATCCAGACGTGAAGCTACTATGTACACTAACCAAACATCCCAATGATCAACTGGCATTTTCAAATTTGATAACGCACGCACAATACGCTGAGATTCGTCCGCAAGCAAACGCATTTCACTCGCAGACTCCCCTTTCATATGAGAAAGATTCATTAACGCTCGTAAATGGCTGTAAACTATTAGTCTGGGATTATGAAAACGCGCCTTCAAAGACCGCCAAGTCGTCGCATAATTCGCGTTGGTAGTTGTAACATCCTTCACCAGATCCGCGGCAGAATCTTTCAAACAACTTTTAAGATATTGTAATTTCGTGGCGTCAGATAAACGCGGCGCATTATGAACTAGGGTAGTAAACAGATCGCAAAAATTCTCCCAATCCTCGTAACGACCCGCAAATGTCGGTAAATCTAATTTTGGTAACTTCGCGGGGCGTGTATCATCATTGATTGCAGAAGCGATATTTGAAGTTCCGGTATTACTTGAACTGCTGTCTAATTCTGACCTTGTGGTGAGAAGAAAATCAAGCGCGTCCTCGTATGTTGCTTGTAAACGAGCAAACACATTTTCCGTGATGTAGACATCGTTCAGGGCATCCTCTCGGACGACAATTTCTTCATGTGTGTCGCGCGCCTTGCTCCAAATCTCAGTTAGTGAATTGACTCGTGATGAAATAATGTTTGAATTCAAACTATCGCGAGATCTCTCTCTCAATCGACTACTGGTCAATTCAATTTCCGCTGAGCGAGAATTCTGTAGCGCAATGAGCCTTCGTAACGACGTAGGAGCCATTGCAAAAGAAAACCTTGTTATCAAATGCAACCAAAACTCTGTAAATTAGAATATACAGCTAAAATACTTCTCAAGAAAAGCTTAAATATAATAATATAAACTATTATAAACTAACCTTATCCTCTCTTAACACGACTGAGCAAAAAAATAAACTCGACCAAATGAAATTCGTATCGTCAATGATATTTGAACAAAACACGAAAACTGAAAACAAATCGCCGATCAAAAAACAACAAGAAATCTCACTTGAATATGCATCACAACGTGAACATTGAATCATCGAAATGAAGACAGCCAACTAATATCGTATATAATTAACGACTCTTGCAATGACTCCTCAAACACACTCGACTTCACAATCGAATGAAAGTATCTGAAAGTATCCAGTGAATATAACCATTCAATCCCGATAAACTCGAACATTGTTCCTCACCCGGGGCACCAAAATGTTTTCCAATCCTTTAAAAAGGCAGGATTCATAGAAGTTCAGATTAAACAATGTTCGAACTTATACTAGAATAAAATACACAATTTCCCGGTTGAACAAAGTCTTGCTTCGGCATAAAAACCTCGACGGATTACGAGGAAAAGCCGAAACAAGATGTAATAAATTTATTCAATCAAGTAACTACAAGAATGTCGCCGTACGAAAGCTCAGTATCAAATAGTGTATAACTAACGCGGTTAGAAATTCGGCGTTTCAAGCAATTTACATGCTAAAGGACACTTTACTTTAAAACTAAGAGAGCTCTCTTACCGTTAATAATCAAGTCTCTGCGCGTAGTGATCCACAGCAGAGTTCCACTGGAACTCTGCACAATTGCCGGCTGGCCCATAGGGCACTCCTCTGCCGGCAGCACTACGGCTAGCCTTGCAATCCGTCCCAGCTTCGGGATTCACTGGAAAGGAGCTTCAAAGCTGCCAATGCCCTTGGATCTGTGAGCCGGCCTGGGAGGATTCAAGTATTGCCGAACCGAGTGCGAAACCAAATCTCCTATTACCCGGGATCACTCGCGTGAGCACTCAAACCCAAAAAGTAACCCAATTTACAACTACGAATCTTCACATGAAGGATCCGAGCCGACTCTCACACTCCGTCAAGCAAAATCAACCTCTTTTCTAAACACACTCTTTCTTTGTTCGCAACCATTTTCACGACAACGCCTGCTTGTCAATCGCGACCTCCCTGAACCGCTCGCTAGACTCGCATATATATCTACATGACGCGATTATCGTCTTCCTTCACGATGATACGATCGACATTACAAAATCGCCGCGAACAAAATCAATTGTAACCAATTATTAACAGTTCCCTTTGCACATGATCATTGCATGATCTATTAATTTTTTAAATTTTTTATTTCCGTTCGAGCGCCGATTCTTTCGCGATTTCACAGGTATGCACATCATGAGGGTTTGCCTGGATTTCATCAGGGTCGACTCCGATCGATGCAATACCGTTCGGAATATTAAACGCCATTTGTGGAACCAATCTGATCGTTTAAGATTGCTGGAAGAATACCTTGCCTGGGAGGAAAGATGCAACAAATGCCTCGAGTTGCTTGAAGAATATAATCGAGCAAAACGTCCCCGATTATCGAATAGTATTCAATAATCATTGATCGCATGTATCGCAGCTCTTGAGAGCTTATAGGATAAATTGTTTATAATAAATGTTTATAATATATGTTTATAATACATTGTCTTTATTTATCCACGAATTGTTTACATTGCTCAATCCTAACCATTTTACATACACCTTATTTCCTTTTGTACGCAACACTTTCTCCACTACAGAACGACCTTTAATTTATAATCAATCCCGCTTCTCGGAGCTCCTCTATTATTGAAACAATTTCATTATCATGTCCGGTATGCCCAGCAGCTCGCGATGATACCAACAATCTTATTCTATCCACTAGCTCGTTCGGATCATCCCAATGTACATAATCAATCGCATTATCGGTAACCGCCATGTTCTCCGGTAATGTACTCATCAAATTTGACTTGGAGGCAAACCCTCTTCCAGTGCGAGGCCGTATTTCAAGCAATGACGCAATTATATGTTTATACTTGTATCCCCTGTTACTCAATGGAGGATTTGTAGCATTATGGTTGCGTCTGTGCGCATTTGTTGCCAGCAGAATACTCTTATATTTCTGTTTGTCAGCATCGGTGTACATCGTATCATCTGGGATTCTCTTGAAAATTAGTTCGAAGAGACCAGGTGTTCCTTTGTATTTTACATTATCGATAATTATATTATCTTCCATGTCTACGTCGAAATTCTTATCTCCAAGCATCATTGCATTTTTATCATAGTACACACCATACACATGGTCAACCTGTTTTTTCTTATCTGTGAAAAAGAAGTTCAAATATTCCTGTGACAGCGGTCCGAGATTCTGAGTCAAATATGTAGTGGCTTCTTCATGCTGTTCAGGATTTTCAGCAATCTCACGCATTGTCGTTTCGAGAATATTTTGTTGAAGTGTTTCTGCTTCGTCTGTCCATACTTCTTCTGTAGGAGGTTCGGAATGTGGACAAAGTCGTTTTGATAATCGATGAGGTGTTGGTCTCAAGGGTGTTTCCGCACGTACTCTTTTCAATCCACGATACCGAGGCGTAGCGTTTAGTACAGGTGGCTTCAATCCACAACATTGGAGTGTAGTGTTAAGCATAGGTGGTTGTTCGTGCAACGGTGATGCTGGAGGTGATGCTGTAGGTGATTCTGGAGGTATACCTTCATGATATCCAGGTGTAGCATTAAACATAGGCGATTGCTGCTGATACAATGGAGATGCTGACTCCGAAGGTGTCTCTTGAAGAATTGGGCTCGGAATCGGTTTTGTGTTTTCAATCAATTCTTTCAAGGGTCTTATCACAGGTTGCAATCTATGTTCCAACACCGCATCGATATCCATTTTTCCAGCTTTTAGTGCCAAATATTTTTTTCGTATAGCTTCACTCGTCTTGGCAATCTCTTTCGTTAACACTTCTTTTTTCCTCTTTTCCCGTTTTTGTTCAACAGAATTTTGTTCCATGTTCAATTGGAAGAGTTTTCAACAACGTTCAATGTCGTTCGATACCCGTTCTATGTTGAACGTGTACGTTCGACACCTCGTTCGATACCCGTTCTACGTTGAACGTGTACGTTCGACACCTCGTTCGATACCCGTTCTACGTTGAACGTGTACGTTCGACACCTCGTTCGATACCCGTTCTACGTTGAACGTGTACGTTCGACACCTCGTTCGATACCCGTTCTACGTTGAACGTGTACGTTCGACACCTCGTTCGATACCCGTTCTACGTTGAACGTGTACGTTCGACACCTCGTTCGATACCCGTTCTACGTTGAACGTGTACGTTCGACACCTCGTTCGATACCCGTTCTACGTTGAACGTGTACGTTCGACACCTCGTTCGATACCCGTTCTACGTTGAACGTGTACGTTCAACACCTCCATTTGATACCCGCTCGATGTCTATCACCAACCGTTCAATAGCCGTTCGACACCCGTTCAATGTTCTGATCACAACGCGGGGTGGTGGTCAAATGATACCATTATACTATGACATAGTCATTAAATCCACGTCGATAACGACCTCTATGCATAGGGCTATCCTTGTCTATAACCACAAATCCATAGTTCTGTTGCCAACATTCTGCACACAGTTCGTTAAATTGTCCAAACGTCATATCTGTATTTACATGATCATTATACACATGATGCAAATTCATACTATCCTGTTTGAATAGTAGTAAGAGATTGGTATTATCGCGAATCAGATGTTTCGGAATTCTTGCATATGATTGACAAAGATACAGACTATCCACTTTTGAATGTCGACCCATGGAAAAGTACTCTCTAATCACATCTTGCTTGTCACATGCTACGTCATCAAATATAAATATTGAATTCGGTAGAGCTTCGTTAGGTGGAACGACATCGCTATTGTGTGAAAAAGGAAAGTAACCAACATTTTCTACAGATGAGAGTAGCTTTTCCAAATATTGATATTTCGGCTGTTGCAACGATTTTGAATATACATACACGTTCTCGAATCGCATTCCATTAGGACTTTCCAACATGCTAATGACCACATTAGTTTTCCCACAATTGGAAGGACCGCACACTATACCGCGTACAGTGTTAGGTAATAACGGTCCATGTCGCAGAATATTTCTGGTAATATTATCAAACTTTCTGTCAGAGATCACCCGAATTTTCACAGGTTGTCTTATGAACCGCATCGCGACTGTTGCAACAATAACACATAAGTGTGGGTATGGGGAATATTTATACAAACGTTGTTCAGAGATATCAATCAGTCTAGAGATGACTTCCATACTTGTGACACATACATATGCTCATCGATAGACCACCTATGAAAAAAGATTGTTACTCCTGCATACGGCGGCGAGGAGCAGGACTTCTAAATACCCTGATAAATAAATTACCGTTTGAATTACATATGCCCGGATATCAATTTTGTGGACCTGGTACACGGTTACGCAAACGCTTGGCTCGCGGCGATCGAGGTATAAATCCATTAGACTCGGCCTGTAGAGAACACGATATTGCATATTCTCAAAACAAAGATTTGGCGAATCGTCACAAGGTAGATCACATTTTAGCTGATCGAGCACATCATCGCATATTTGCGAAGGACGCTACGTTAGGTGAGAAGATAGCTGCGTCAACTGTTTGGGCTGCTATGAAAGCTAAGACGTCGCTTGGGATGGGAATCAAGAAAAAGAAGATCACTGGTAACGGTGGTAAGAAGAAGAGGCGAACTCTACCGATAGCAAAGCGAGGCGGTTTCCTCCCGTTCCTCTTGCCTGCATTGGCAGCTATAGAATCGTTGACTGGTGGTGCTGCCGGAATCGCGAAGGTTGTGAATGACGCCAAGGCTGCACGAAAACAGTTGGAGGAAATGCAACGTCATAATCATGCTATGGAAGGTCGTGGACTTTATCTCACACCCTACAAAAAGGGTACCGGTTTGAAGAAAAAAAAAAGTTCACTCTATGAAAAACTAGGGATACAACCAATGACAAATGTTCAGCTTGAGGATATAGGAAGAAAGAATATACCACATTTTCGCGGAGTATACATGCGCGATAGTCTTCCGACAAGAGCAAATGTAAACGAGAGTAGTATAGTAAACTTGGATGAAAGCATCGGTCCCGGTACACATTGGGTCGCATATGTAAAACACAATCATACTGTAAAATACTTTGATAGTTTTGGTAATCTACGACCACCCGTGGAACTTATTGCATACTTCGGATCCTCGGCAAAGATTACATACAATCTTGCACGTTTTCAAAATTTTAATCAAACCATATGCGGGCAACTGTGTGTAAAATTTCTTGAGGAAAACTCGTTATAAATGCACATTCTCGATACATAAAATTTCATTATGTGCTTTAACCCATTCGTATAAACATGACACCTTCATCGTTGACACTAACGTTAACGGGTAAGAGCAGTATGCTCGCAGTCCAGTACTTTCCCTCGATAGATTTGAACAGCCACGAATACGAATTGGGTCTCGTGGATTTTGAAACGTTTAACACGATACCGAACGTCGATGCTCGCAATAATAGATTTTATTTCGGTGAAAATGATGAAGAAATTGTAATTCCCGAAGGATCATACGAACTGGATGCAATCAATAAATACTTGAAACGGGAAATACTGCAACGATATCCAACTGAACGTGATTCGGGGAACGATGACGAATATCCGCTTATCATACGTGCTAACAATAATACGATGAAGAGTGAAATATACTGTTCCTATAAGATTAATTTTACGAAATCCAATAACATAGGATCGCTACTTGGATTTTCTCTAAACCGTATTCTCCCACCTAAAATGTGGCATGAGTCTGACGCTCCTGTGAAAATCATAAGCATCAACGTGATCAGAGTGGAATGTAGCATAACAGCCGGATCATACAGTAATGACAAACCCGTACACATTATTCACGAATTTTCACCTAGGGTTCCTCCAGGTTATAAGATCTCAGAAACTCCACCACGAGTCATTTATCTTCCGATCGTCGTGCGACGGATAGATGATTTAGAAGTACGTCTAGTGGATCAAGACAATCGTTTGATTGATTTTCGTGGAGAAGAAATCACTGTTAGACTGCATGTAAGACGGCGGAACCCGCGCATCTACGAATAAGTGTTGTATTATGCTTGTCTATAACAAAACGGATGAACCTCCAATCGCTACAAAAAATTCGTTCATCGACACAGTAATTCGATCTCGTGCCATACTATCGTCGAGGGAGAAGAAGAACCTGAGCTTGCAGAACATACGTTTTCTACAATCGTTGGGATTTGTTGTAAAGCAATAATGTCTGACATTTTGGCCATTGGCGATGCGCCAACTTCTGATAACCGTATAACTAAGATAGAAGTGCACACATATAATCCCTATGCCAATACTACTCTCGGAAATAGTGATGAAATAAGGATACCGATACACCAGCAGGATCTGTATACGCTACCGTGTGAGAGTTTCTTGTACATTGAAGGAAAAGTTATTTTAGAAGAGACTCCACCTGCCGCTACAAGCAACAATGTTACTCTCGATACCAATTGCGCTGCTTTCATGTTTGATGAAATTCGCTATGAACTGAATGGAGTTGAAATAGACCGTTGTAGAAATCCTGGAATAACAACCTCGTTAAAAACATATGTATCCGTCTCTCCTGGAAAAAGTAAAGCATTGGCCACCGCAGGCTGGTATCGAAAACTGGGTGGTGAAGATTTCAATTTCTGCATACCATTCAATATGCTATTTGGTTTCGGTGAAGATTATAACAAGATTACCGTTAACGTACGTCAAGAGTTGGTCTTAATTCGATCGCGAAACGATCTAAACGCGTTGAATGGTTCTAATACTTTAAAACCTAAAATCGAATTATTCAAAGTTCAGTGGCGTATGCCACACATAAGTCTGGAAGAAGTAACCAAATTGTCATTACTACACATTCTCGAGAGAGGGCAAATGATACCTATGAGTTTCCGCTCTTGGGATTTATATGAATATCCGCATTTACAAACAACTACGAAGCATACGTGGGCGATAAAGACGGTAACACAATTGGAGAAACCTCGCTTCATCATATTCGCATTGCAGAATGATAGGAAGAATCAATTGCATAAGACTGCTAATCATTTCGATGATTGCAAACTGTCAAACATACGGTTGTACCTAAATTCCGAATCGTATCCATATGATGATCTAAACTTGAATTTTGAAAAGAATAAGTATGCGATACTTTACGACATGTATGCTAAATTTCAAAACTCATATTATGGTAATCGATTGAGTGAGCCGCTACTGGATGAATTGGAGTTCTTATCACAGGGCCCATTTGTTGTGATAGACTGCTCTCGTCAAAACGAATCTGTTAAAAGTGCAACCATTGATGTGCGCATAGATTTCGAGTGCAGAGATAATGTGCCTGTGAATACAGCTGCATACTGCTTAATCATACACGATCGTATAGTCGAGTATAGTCCATTAACCAACGTCGTACGCAGAATACTTTAACAAGCGGTGGGTGCATGATGTCTCGTGTATCATTCGTTGATCTACAAGGTTTCAAGACAGGGTCAAACGATTTCATTGTAAAGGAAGCAGCCATTTTACAAGATGGAAATAAACTATTGCACTGGATATTCGAACCACCATTTGAATTCCATCGATTGAATGCTACTGAAGCACGTCAGGTTCGATGGTTAACGCGCAAACATCATGGAATCGGTTGGGCAGACGGGTGTGTTTCGTACAAAACAGCTGGAAGTTGTTTGAAACTGGCCCTTGAAAATACGCAGCAAGTCATTGTCAGAGGATTGGAAAAGAAAAAATGGTTATGGAAATTAACTGGAATAGAAGCTCTTGATGTGGATCTGGAGGATGTTCCAAGATTATCGTTGATGCCAAAGGGATTGCATAGATGTGCATTCCATACTGGTGTATGTGCCATGGAAAATGTATTTAAACTATGTAAATTATATACTGAGCGACAAAAAACCATGATTTTTTTTTAATAAATTGTATTATTTAACAAAAAAATTGCTTTACTAGACCTTCACTTATGTAAGTTCTATAGCGCGAGCATATTTTGCAAACTTGGACGATGATGCAGGTGAGGGAAGGGGGGGGGTTAACTGCATCCGGTATCATGTTTCAAGGACAGTCCCCCACAGGGGCACGTGCACGTTATAGCGTGAGCATATTTTGTAAACTTGGAATTTTTGCAAACTTGGATGATGATGCAGGCGAGGGAAGGGGGGGGGGGTTACCTGCATCCGGTATCATGTTTCAAGGACAGTCCCCCACAGGGGCACGTGCACGTTATAGCGTGAGCATATTTTGCAAACTTGGAATTTTTGCAAACTTGGACGATGATGCAGGTGAGGGAAGGGGGGGGGGGTTACCTGCATCCGGTATCATGTTTCAAGGACAGTCCCCCACAGGGGCACGTGCACGTTATAGCGTGAGCATATTTTGCAAACTTGGAATTTTTGCAAACTTGGATGATGATGCAGGCGAGGGAGGAGGGTTATACATGCATCCGGTATCATGTTTCAAGGACAGTTTCCCACAAGAACGCCGAACTTTGCAGTTTCCACATTATCAAGGAGAACCAAGTGTATTACTCAGCATGTTAAAAAGTGTTAGCATGATATCTCCCCTCCTTCAGAAACTGGAGAGAATGGGAGTAAGAGAGGCTATAAAACGCCATTGTTGGTTAGATCGACACAGTGTCAACTATGTGGTCCGCAAACACCAATTTTCGAGCAGCGCGAGAGAATAATGAGTTCAATCCTCCGAAATTACACACACAGTAAGTATTCCAACAACTGCAAAAATACTGTTCATAATTGTTTCTTTGTAACTATTGAAAAAAAATTTCTCTCCTAATTGTTTTTTCTTATCAGGGTTGATAATTCAGAACAGAGGATCACGCGCGCAGTGCGTATATTGGGCAGAAGATATCCCTTGACGAATACATGCTACAAGTATCTCGACATTGGAGTTCGAATTGGTGGTTGCTGTCACGTTGAGTTGGCTATAGGAGACAATCGTGGCAATGAAATTCAATTCTCTATGGCTACGTGGAAAGATTTTCTACGAAAGGGAGAAGATATTCTGCAGAACATTGTCAACTTAGGGAATGCTGTGCAAGTTGGTGATATAACCATGGAATTCTGTCGGATAAATGATTATGTGAAGGTTGCAAAATTATCGAATTCGACTAAGTGTATATACATTACTCAGAAAACGTTGAAAAAATTATTTGACTTGGAATATTGTATCGATCACATGTACTCATGGCTATCTGAGAACCTATATTCTGTACAGACAAAATATTGTAAGTTTATGCAAATAATATCTAATGTTACCAATGATTTTGCAAAAACAATTATGGAAAATGAAGATTTTGAACGCAATTCATTAATAGATACCGAATTGTTGGCTTTAGGCTTAGACGTAATGCTAATAAAATAAAAATCGAAAGGTTATTCCAGCATTTTATGTGTGATTTTTTTCATTTCCCTGTCTCGAGATTCCTGTTCGTTCCTAAGGAGTATAATATTTCATAAAAAAATGTCAAGGTTGACCAAATAGCGTCTTGACTGAAAACATGCTGTCGCTGCAGATTTTGTGTGCACATGCTTATGGATGCGCGTGTCAAAAGCTGTGAGAGTTATGGAATTGGTGGGGATTCCTGCGAAGGTGGTAAGGGAAGGTTCTTACCACCACCTTACAGTTGGAGAAGGCTATGAAACGCCATTGTCGATTAGATCGTCAAGGTATCAACGCGTGTCGTTCGCAACCGTCTACATCTTGTGACGTCAGGGAAGTGGTGGGGGGGGGGGGATTTCTTACCGTCACCTTACAGGTGAAGAGGTTATGAAACGCCATTGCCGATTAGATCGTCAAGGTATCAACACGTGTCGTTCGCAACTATCTACTGGCTTGTGACTTCACTTCCTGTGAACCACATAGTTGATACCTTGAGTAATGTAACTTCTGTGACGTCACTTCCTCATGACCCCCCCCCATACTTTGTGAAATGTCACTTCTTCATGACCCCCTCCCATGGGGGGGGGGAATTATCCTGGGTGGGTTAATGACCCTAGGGGTGGGGTGGTAATGACCCCGGAGGGTGGGGGGGGTAGGTGACCTCCCCCTTCAGGGGTGGGGCAATGCCCCCTCCAGGGGGGGGTGACCTCCCTCTTCAGGGGTGGGGCAATGCCCCCTCCAGGGGGGTGTGGGAGAGGGGGATACCCCCTCTCTCCATGGGGGGAACCACCCTGATCCAGAAAAGACATAGTATACCTACTCCTCGAGCTGCAAAGCCAGCTGGAGCGAGCTCTTCAGCAGATCGAGGAGCTGCGCGCGCGGAATGCACCCGAACCGCGTGTCGACGCGTATCGCGTTCCTAAACTGCCGGCATTTATTAAGCGAGAGCCGCGCACGTGGTTTCGTCAGGTGGAAGCATCGTTTAGGGTCGCGAGAATAACGAGCCAGAGGACCATGGCGGATACCGTGATAGCGGCCATTGACGAGGACGTCGCGGTCGTCGTCGGCGACCTTATAGAGAATCCGGACCCTGTGAACCCTTATGACCGACTAAAAGAACGAATTATGGTCGCGTTCGCGGCGTCCGACGAAGCGAGGCTCCGCCAGCTGTTGCGCGGGCAACTCCCAACCGAGGGAAAACCTTCCCAGCTCCTAGCCCGCATGCGCAATTTGAGCGGTGATGCATGCGGGGAAGCGGTCCTGAAGTCCGTATTTTTAGAGCAGCTGCCTCAGCACTGCCGAGGCATCCTGGCGGGATCCAAGCTGGAGTCCTTGCAGCAACTCGCGGAGCTCGCGGATGCCATTCTCGAGGCAGTGGGGCCCGGGCCCGGAGAGATCGCGTCAGCGTCAAGCGGTCCGAAGCCCCAGCGTTCTGGGGAGGACAATGCTCCCGCGATGGGCATTAATCAGCGCCTTTGTAATCTGGAGCGTAGCCTAGAGGAGATCACCGCGCTTATGAAGCGGTCACACTTCCCGCGTGGTCACCGGTCGCGCAACCGCTCCTCGTCGGCCGGCCGTCGTTCGGGAAACCGCCACCGCTCCCCGAGTAACTCCGGCTCTACGCTGTGCTGGAAGCACAAGAAATTCGGAGCGACGGCGCGTTCGTGCGTTCCGCCGTGCACCTGGCAGAACACCCCGCGTGACGCGGGAAACTGATTAAGCCGGCCGTGTCAGAGGCGTCTGGGCGGGTTTCTCATTCGAAACGCCTCCACATCCGCGACCGGAATTCCGGGTTAGTATTTTTGATCGACACCGGCGCGGACATATCGCTGTTGCCCAAGCCTTTAAACTTCAAGGGTGGACCCCGCGACCTGCAGCTGTTCGCTGCAAACGAGTCGCGCATAAAAACTTACGGCACCTCGCGCCGAGCACTGGATTTCGGCCTGCGCCGTCCCATTGAATGGTCGTTCGTCATCGCGGACGTTCCTTCTCCCATTATTGGAGCGGACCTCCTAGAGCACCACGGCCTCGTGGTCGACCTCAGAAGGCGCAGCCTAGTCGATTCCGTCACGAAGCTCCAGTCAGTCGGGTCCAGTAGGCCTTTCAGCGGGCCCTCCGTCTTTCGCGTCGACCCCACCGCGAGGTTTGCTCATATCCTCGCAAAATTCCCTCGAGTAGTGGGTGTCGAGCAACCGGCCCCCCTCGAGGAAAGGGGCGTATATCATCATATAGCCACGTCAGGCCCTCCAGTGGCAGAGCGGGCACGTCGCCTGCCTCCGGCCAAACTAAAAGCCGCTAAGGCCGAGATCGAGCGCCTGATCGAGGCTGGCATTTGCAGGCCATCGGGCAGCCCTTGGGCCAGTCCAATTCATCTTGTGCCCAAGAAGGACGGTGAATGGCGCCTGTGCGGCGACTATCGCCGCCTGAACTCGGTCACCATTCCTGACCGGTACCCGGTGCCACACCTCCACGACTTTCCAACCGTTCTACACGGCAAATCGGTCTTTTCAACTTTGGATTTGCTCAAGGCATTCCACCAGATTCCGGTGGCACCGGAGGATATTCCGAAGACTGCGGTCATCACCCCCTTCGGTCTATTCGAATATAAAGCGATGACGTTCGGATTTCGGAACGCTGCGCAAACGTTTCAGCGCTACATTGACCGAGCCCTGAACGGTCTGGATTTCGTTTTTTCTTACATAGATGACATTCTCGTTGCTTCCGCCTCCCAGGAGGAGCACGAGAAGCATCTCGTCATAATTTTCGAGCGCCTCCAGGAGTTTCACCTCCGCCTAAATTTGGAGAAGTGCCGATTCGGTGTGGAAGAGGTAACCTTTCTTGGCCATTTGGTCAACAAAAATGGGTTCAGACCCACCCCGGATAAGGTCGAGGCGGTTGCCAATTTTGCCAAGCCCAACTCAATAGAAGAGCTCAGGCGTTTCCTGGGCATGGTCAACTTTTATAGGAGGTGCATTCCGCACGCCGCCGCCATGCAGGCACCCCTCAACGCATTCCTCCACGACGCTCGCAAGCGGGACAAACGTCCAGTTCCGTGGACGCCCGAATCGGAAGCAGCCTTCGAGGAATGCAAACAATCCTTAGCGAACGTCGCGCTCATCGCTCACCCATCGAGCACCGCGACTGTCCGGCTCGTCACCGATGCGTCCAATTTCGCCATGGGCGCAGTCGTGGAGCAATTCGTTGACAATTCGTGGCAACCTCTCGCGTTTTTCTCGAGAAAATTCACACCGGCTCAGGCGAAGTATAGCACGTACGACCGTGAGCTTACAGCCGTGTACGAGGCTGTCCGGCATTTCCGCCATTTCCTGGAGGGTCGCGAGTTCTCCGTGTGCACCGACCACAAACCGCTCGTGTACGCCTTTCAGCAGTCGTCAGAGAAAGCGTCACCGAGGCAGTGTAGGCAGCTTTCCTTCATCGCCCAGTTCTCCACCAGCATGGTGTACCTGGCCGGTGAGCAAAACGTCGTTGCCGATTCTCTGTCACGGATCCAGGCGATCCGCTTTCCCACACAGTTCGACGCTAACGAGCTGTCTTCCGAGCAGGGAAAGTGCCCCGAGCTGAAAGAGCTTCTTGAGTGCTCCGACCACTCGCTCAAAATTAAAAGACTGACGTTCGGTGCCGCGCACTCACCGATTTTCTGTGATGTCTCGGAGGAGGCCATCAGGCCCTACGTGCCCGTCTCTATGCGCGAGCGTGTGTTCGCGCTGTTCCACACGGACTCACATCCGGGGGCGAGGGTCACAGACCGCATCATCAGACAGCGCTATGTCTGGCCGAATATGCACCGCGACATTGCGCGCTGGTGCAAAACGTGCATTTCGTGCCAGCAAGCGAAGGTTGCGCGTCACGTTAAGTTTCTCCCGAATAAATTCGTAATTCCGGACGGGAGATTCTCGCACGTCCATATAGATATTGTCGGACCTCTGCCCGAGAGTGAGGGGTTTCGCTATTTACTAACGATAGTCGACCGTTTTTCGCGTTGGCCGGAGGCCGTGCCAATCAAGGACGTCTCCGCGCAGACCATAGCGCGAGCTCTCTTCGATTCTTGGGTCGCGCGTTACGGCGCGCCCAAGTACCTCACGTCGGATCAGGGTACTCAGTTCGAGTCCCAACTCTTTTCGGCTCTCCTGTCGCTTATTGGTTGCCAGCGCATTCGTACGGCTTCGTACCACCCTGCCGCCAACGGTATGGTCGAACGCTGGCACCGCGACCTGAAAGCAGCCCTGACGTGTCACTCTCGACAATGGTCTCGCAGCCTTTCTACGGTGCTGCTAGGACTGCGCACACGCGTGCGTCTAGACACCCTCGCCTCTCCGGCAGACTTAGTGTACGGCGCTTCCCTGCGCATTCCCGGCGAGTTCTTTTTGGAGCAGGATTTTGACCCCAACCCGAGGTACTTCCTGGAAGAATTTAGGGAATATATGAGGGAAGTCCGCCCGGTGCCAGTCGTGCAATTCAGTCTCGCCTGAACGCTCGAAGCGAACGGACGTGCTTCGCCCCTGCTCCGTGCCTCAGGTACACGACTACCTGCCGCCGCCATCTTAGACGACGCCGCTCAGCCTACGTGGCCTTTTCGCTGACGTGGCCTTTACGAGTTTTCTCGTGTTTAGCCACGACTGCTCTGAATTCGCGTGTTTTAATTGTACTAGTGCTGATTGGGACTAATAATTAGCGAGAATCAGTGCAGTGATCAATTAATATACAAACTGACTCAATCTGTCGCGACGTGTCCGCGAATCGCGCCGATCTTTTCCCTGCCCGTCGGAAACTGCTGCTTCCTCGCAGCAGCATAAACTTAGAGTTATTCAATAACGTGTGCATAAACAATTTCGTGTGTGCCAATATTTTAACAAACAATTTCGTCCGTGTACAAGCGTTCCGTTTGCCGCTTCGCCGTTGGCCTGCTCCGCGCGTGGGTTTTTCCGCGTGACGTGGCCGACGCGAACAAAGGCCCCTAGCCCCTACCGAATATAATGGACAGTGCCGAAAACCCCAGCCCTAGACCCCAAGTCGAGCGCACGAAGAAGAAGAAGGGCAAAAAGAAAAAGAAGGTGGAAATTCCAGCAGGCACTCCCTCTCCTGAAGCACCAGGATCACCACCATCCGACGCTGATGAATCTTCATGCAGCGTCATGGAGATTGATCCTGCCTTGATGCGAGATCTGCCCACCACCACGAGGAAGCGTTCCCGCTCCCAAGCCCCCACCACGACGTCCGATGGCTCGGACGAGGAAGACCTCCAGCCGCGAGTACACCTCGTCAAACTGGAGCCCCTAGACAAGGAGAAGGTGAGTACCGTTAATTCGGTATTTAACTTCACCGTCCCCGCTCCCGTTCCCCCCGTTCCAAAACCGGCCCCCGCGAACTCCTCCGCGTCCCCCGCGAACTCCACCGCGTCCCCCGCGAACTCATCCGCGTCCCCCACTTCTTTCGCTCCCCCCCCACTGCGGTCCACCGCTGAGCTCGTCTCGCTGTCCGAGCTCACGATGGACCGCCTCACCTCCGTTTGCCTCGACGAGGCAAACAAAATCTCTAAGGCGAGTGCAGAACAAATTCTGCAACTCGCCGGCCAATTCCGCCGTATCGTCGGGGAATTGGCCCAAAACAACAGCTACATCGCGGGCAAATTGTCCGCGATGTCTGTTGCCCCCCGCGCCTCCGCGCCCACCCGCTCTTCGGCCCCAGCCGCTTCCCCGGCTCCCCACCACCCCGCCGCTTCCTCGGCCCCCCACCGCCCCGCCGCTGGCTCGTACGCCAGCGCCGCTGGTTCGTACGCCAGCGCCGCCGACCGTCGCCAGCCGCCCCGCCGCGCCGCCGCGCCAGCGCAATTCCCCCCGCTCCCCCCCAGCGCTCGCCTAAACCCACTCGCGACCGCCCTCCCCACCGCGCAGCCTCTTCTCGCGCCGAACGGCGCTCTCCCCCGACCCCGATTGGCAAGCCAGGTGATTTCGGCCGCGAAATCAACCCCCGCCCGCCACCTCCTCCGCGTCACCCCCGCGGAACCCATCACCGGCGACGGCGCCGCCCTCAAACGCGCCGTGTTCTCCCACGTGGACCTCCGTAAGGCCAACGTGGGCTTTAAATCAATTCGCGCTACCCGCGACGGTGCCCTCTTGGTCGAGGCGGCCAACGCCAAAGACCTGAGGGTCTTTACCGAAAACCAGGCCCTCCGCAAGGCCGGTTTCACGGCCTCCGCGCCCTCCCCCCAGCTCCCCCGGATTATCATCTACGATATTCCGAAGGAGCTGGAAGCCCAAGATATCGCTGAGCACATCCGTGCTCAGAACCTCCCGTCCTCCCCGGCCATCGATAAAGCCACCCTCCGCCCACTCTTCAAAGTGGGCCGCAAAGACAAGGAGGGCAACGACTGGGTTGTCGAGGCTTCTTCGGTTATCCGCGAGTCCCTTTTGCCGAAAGGAAAAATCTTCGTTTCATACGCCTACTGCCGAGTAGACGACTACCTCGTCGCGACCCGATGTTTCAAGTGCCAGAAGTATGGGCACGTGGACAAACACTGCAAAAGCAGTGAATCTACGTGCTCCTTCTGCGCACAAACCGGGCATACCAATAAGGAATGCCCGAATCGCGAAGCGCCCCCGTCGTGCGCAAACTGTCGCGCGCGCAAACTCCCACACGCGCATGCCGCGGGCAATCGAAACTGCCCCTCGCGCTCGTCTGCCTTGATCCTCAAGGCCTCCCGGATTAACTATTCAGTATGAATAGTTATCCCCCGCGACCGGCCCCGCGTAACCCTCCCCCTCGGACACCCCCACCAACATCATCCCCCCCAGACTCACGCACTGCGGAGCGCATCCCTACCTTAAAAATTGCGCAAATCAACATGCGGCGATCCCGGCTCGTATCGTGCGAAATTGCTCGTATGATAGAGTCCGGTTGCGTCGATGTTGTTCTTGCGCAAGAACCCTACAATACCGCGGGAAGAGTCGTCGGACTCGACTCCCGGAACGTAGTAATTCACGGCGCCCCGCGTGGCGAAAATTGTCAGGCCGCGATCATTGTGAAGGGCTCGACCTTCACAATTCTTAAGCTCTCGCACCTCTCCAATACGCACACCGCCGTCATAGAATTAACCGGTCCCCTCGGCCCTCTGTACTTGGTCAGCTGTTACTTTCAGTACAAAGACCGTATAGAGGCCGGAATCGCGTCCCTCCAAAATATTATTGATTCCCTACGCGGAAAGCCGATCTTCTTCGGAATCGACGCGAACGCCAGGTCCGCTCTGTGGCACGACCCGCTCCCCCCCAGCTCAAACACGTACAATAAGCGCGTCTGGATCCGTGGGAGGGAGTTTGAGCGTTTTCTCGCGCAAAACCCCCTCCAAATCCTTAACCAGCCTGGAAATCCCCCCACATACAGTGGTCCCGCCGGTGCGTCTTGTATAGACGTAACGCTGCGGACTGCTGCAGCCGATTCCCTGTCCTTCTCCTGGAGTGTTCTTGATGGCAGGACCTCCAGTGACCACAATGTCATCCTGCTTGAACTAAGCAGTCATAATACTATCCCAAATCCTCCCCCCATCCTTGGCAGATTTGCGTGCCACAGAGCGAACTGGGACGAATTCGGAATTGAGTTCGCGCGACTTCTCTCCGAAGGCGCTCCCCCTCTCGAATTTTCCTCCCGCGACGACGTCCAGACAGCTGTCTCCCATCTGGAGAGGGCCATACTGGGCGCTGCCTCTCTGTCCATCCCGAGGAAAAGGTGGCACCCCCGTGCCGTTCCCGGATGGACGGAAGAGCTTACGCGCCTCAAGCGCTCGTCTAATCGCCTCCGTAGGCAATTCCAACGCGAGAGGGATCCCGCTCTCCGAGAAGAGAAACGTCGCGCGTACTCTCGGGCCCACAAGGAGTATCGGGCACTTTTCCGCATCTCCGCAAGGAGAGGATGGAGGGAGCTTGTTACCCGAATGGGCCTAGAAAATCCCTGGTCCGCCCCATACCGGTCGGCGTTCGGCAAGAAGATTGCTCCGCAACTTCTTACGTCGATTTCGACCACCGACTCTACGACCCAGAGCTGGCACGAAAGTGCCAGTGCCCTGCTTGCCGCGCTCTCCCCGGACGACTCTGCTCCGGACAGCGAGTCGCACGCTATCACGCGACGCGATTTCACTCGCGAAATCAACACCCCCGATGCCCCCGACTTCTCCCTCGCGGATCTGCAGGTAATAATTAGAAACCTCGGCGACAACCGTACGCCCGGCCCCGACGGTATCGAAGTACCCGTTCTCAAGCAGGCCTTCAGCCGCTCCCCCGCCCTATTTCTCAAAATTTTCAACGGGTGCTTAAAATTCGGCCTATTCTCAGAATCGTGGAAAACGGGAAAAATCAGGGCGATCCTCAAATCCCCTGATAAACCCGAAACCGCGCCCTCCTCTTACCGCCCCATATGCCTGCTTCCCGTTATTGGAAAGGTGATGGAGAAGCTAATAATCACCGGATTAGGTGACCTAATTAATAAACATCCGCTAGCCTCGAACTCGCAGTTCGGCTTTAAGAGAGGCTTGGGGACGGACGATGCCCTGCACAGACTGCAGGGAGTCGTTCAGTCGTCCAACGCCAAGCACGCGGTCGCACTCTCCTTTGATATCAAGGGAGCGTTCGACAACGTCTGGTGGCCTGCTGTTACGGCCGAGTTGCGAAATCGCGATTGTCCGCGCAACTTATACAATGTCCTCATTGATTATTTCCGGGATCGCAAGATAGTTCTTTCCGCGGAATACTCTTCCCATTACAAACCCGTTACCAAGGGATGCCCGCAGGGCTCGGTCCTCGGCCCCTCCATTTGGAATCTCCTCTTCGATTCTTTACTCCGCGAAATCGCGTTAATTCAAAACACGCACACTGTGGCATACGCCGATGACCTGCTGGTCGTCGTGGAAGGGAACTCTCGGGTTTCCTTAGAAATGACGTCAGCCCTGGTCACCGACGCGCTACAGGCATGGTGCAGTAAAAATAAAATGGCCATAGCCCCTCATAAAACAGTTATGCTTCGAGTGAGGGGCAGCCTTAGCATTTCTCGTCCGCCCGTCATCAAAATGGATACCGCCAGCCTTGCTTTCGCTAAGAGCCTTAGGTACCTGGGGATCGTGTACGGTCACTCGTTAAGTGTGTCCGAGCACGTAATCCGGATATCTGACCACGCGAAGGCAAAGTTCAGTGGCATCTCGGCCCTAATGGGTTCCAAATGGGGATACGATTTCCGCGCCCGATCTCTGCTATTCAAAAGCATCTTCCTCTCTATAATTTCCTACGGTGCGATTGGTTGGGCCCACAAGCTCACCCAAAAACACGTTTCCACTCTCCAAAGTGCGCAGCGCACTGCTCTTCTGAGAGTATGCGCTGCGTACCGCACCACGTCTAACGATGCGCTCTGCGTGCTGGGACTCCAACCCCCTATAGATTTATTTCTGACGGAGAAGCGACTCCGCTTCCTCGTCAGAAAAAACATCCCCTTCGAACATCGCGGGATTATCTTCGCCCCTGGCCTCTTCGACGACCCCCGCGACCATATTACGGCCACTCGTAAAGCCCTTCGCGACGATACCCTCGAATTGTGGCAAAACAGATGGGCCAGATCGGTCAAGGGAAGAACCACTTTCGGTTTCTTCCCAACATTGACGGAGAGGGCCCGCTGTCGCGTCCCCATCACCTTCTACACGACGCAGTTCCTCACCGGGCACGGCGATTTTCGGGAGAAACTCTGTCATTTCGGTTTGACAGAGTCTCCTGACTGCGACTGTGGCGAGGGAACTGAGTCATCTACCCACGTACTCCTTCATTGCAAATTGCATGCGACGGAGCGAGAACCACTGTCATCCTTAATTAATTCACTTGGGCATACATGGCCACCACCTCTCAGTATTTTCGTAAGCGACGACGTCGCCGAAGCGTTCAGCTCCTTCGCACGCAAAGTGCTGCAAAAGAAGGAGATGCGGCCGGCCACCGTTGACCGCGCCGCATGACCTGTGCTAATCCCCCCCACCCTCCCTCCTCCGCGACGCGCTCCCCCCTAAACGCCGGCCCCAATAATTACTTTATTGCATGCCCTTTCAGCATTTTGCATGCTCACTATTGCCTTTAGCGGCTTTTGCAGAGCCAAACAGGAGGGGGAGTCTTTGCGCGTTCCGCGCCTTCGCCGCTCGATCCCCGGGTCGAAGGTGGAGGCGCGGTGCGTGGCCCCCCCCTCCGACATGGTCCACCCGAGTCCATAAATCGGTACCTCGGGGTTGGGGAGCCCAGCGATCGACGAATGGCTAATAGGCTTCCGTCGATCGCCCCCCAACAATAGGCGTTGGCTTCGAGGTGGCAGTGGTGTCTGGCCCGGACTGTCAAGGGTACGAACTGGCGTTTCCATCGCTCCGCGCGCGCCTCGCGCGCGGAGGGATGAAATGTCAGTTCAAAATCGGTCAGCTAGAAGACCGTGCTCAACCAGTAGCGGCGCGAAACTGCAAATCTCGCGCCAAACTGGTACTCGAGACTTTGTCTCGAGGTGCGTTGATCGTGCATCACAACGATCCCAATCCCCGATTTCCGAACGTCTTTAGGAATAGGGGAGGGGCGGGTTGGCCAACAGGCTAAGGTACCGTCTCCGGAACAAAAACAGTAGATCTTGCCAGTCGTGCACCGCGATAAGCGCAAGACGTTTTTTTACAAGGACCTCACGTCGTGCACGCATGTGTTCTGCCAGGCCAGGGCCAAAAAGTCCCTTGAGAAGCCGTATACCGGGCCGCACAAGGTTCTCGAGCGGCGGTCGGACCGAACCTTCGTTATCGAGATCAACGGCAACAGACATGTTGTTTCGGCCGAGCATTTGAAACCGGCGTACTTCATTCCGGAGGGCGTGCCTCCGCCCGCGGCGAGCGCATTACCATTACCGTCCGCGCAGCAACCGTCGGCGAGCGCATTACCGTTACCGTCCGCGAGCGCATTACCGTTACCGTCCGCGCAGCAACCGTCGGCGAGCGCATTACCGTTGCCTTCCGCGCAGCAACCGTCGGCGAGCGCATTACCGTTGCCTTCCGCGCAGCAACCGTCAGCGAGCGCGCATCCACCTCGCCATGCGAGTGCAAGGTCGGCGAGCAGCCAGTCTGCTTCCGTCGCGCCCGACGACTATGTGAGCATCGGACCGACTGCGCCGAGAACATACGCGCGAAAGAAAGTTTCCTTTGCGAATCCGCCGTGCAATAGAACATATGTGATTCCCCGCCGTCCGTAATTATAAATAGTCAGTAAGAACTTCTTGTACCTCAGTAAAACGTGCCAAAGTATAATTGTAAGTTGTCGCTAGACTAATAAGTTATCGCGAGCGTAACACATCGCGTCTGCGCCACACTGCGAAGGTTCCGTAGCCATAGTACAGTGCCCTGTCCTTCTTTTGGGGGGGGGGAGTACTGTGGGGAATTCTGAGTTTATTCCCCTAGATCGCGAGCGTGGCGACACCTAGAAAAAGGCAGGTTGGCGAGCCTGAGCCACAAGATGTGAGCTCTTCCGGTTCCTGTTGAGAGCGCGCGTACTAGACTCTACTCGAAGCTCTCGTGCCGATAAGTCGATCTGCGGTCTCGCGCCTCGTATAGGCGTACTTATCACAAGTGTTATTAAGTTTAATAAAACTCTCTCGGGTTTCCGAGATCCTTTGGAAATACAGCACGCAGTGGCTTATTTACACTTCCATTCCATTCCATCCACGTCTGCAGGAGTTGGAGCCTGCTGGTGACCAGTCGTCGATATAGTCACCATTTCTCCACATACTGTGTCTCCGTGCTGCCATCTAGCGGTTCTGCTCGGTAATCGGCGCGCGCTCGCAGACCGAATAATATCGATCGAAAGATACCACATATATACCTTTCTTCTTTATATAGATACCTTACATTTACATATAATGCGTATACTAATTTATATACTTCTAGTTTTTAGTAAACTAGTTTTTATTTGTACGAATTAATTTTTTATTCACAAATTTTGGCGCTTCTCCTGGTAATAGTCCGCGCCTTCCAGGTTGGAAATCGCTGACCTAACGCACGAAAATGCATACATTGACTTCATCGCGCATTCACTGTGGCACACACACACACACACACACACACACACACACACACACACACACACACATATATATATATATATGTATATACACATATATATATCAACCTAACGCTTCGGTTTAGTTTATCCGTAACAATGCGTTAGCCCTCCTGACCAGGCGCCATCTCTTCTGAACTAACGGAACTAAAATTGGTTCTAGACTTGCTCTAGACTCTGTCTGTATGGACGAAATATGGGGAAGTTGAATGCAATCACGGGAAACCATTGTTTGTAGTTATACAAGCATGTTACGAGCTGTGTGAGTGCTCATTGTAAAGAGGAAGGTTGATCCCGCTTCGCTCTGGTCATGATTTATGTCGGAAAAATCGTTTTATATTAGAAAAGTACATAGGAACCTCAGGGTGATCGTCTCGATTTTTTCCCCTACTTTGGACGCTCATATTATTAAATATAAACATAATCTCTTTAAATCATGACCAGAGCGAAGCGGGATCAACCTTCCTCTTTAGAATGAGCCCTCACACAGCTCGTAACATGCTTGTATAACTACAAACAATGGTTTCCCGCAAACACTGTTTTTACTTGTTTTTCTAGTAATATTCTAGTAATATCCATGGGTGACCGTACCCCCTTAAGCACATACTTCAGAGCGCACAGAATTTCCCAGATCCCTAACACGTCTCGAATGAATGTATGTGAGTGTGAAAGTATCCTTTCTCAGATCTTTTAAACGTGGTTTGAAATTCTCGCGCAGCTACCACAGCTCAGAACTGAATATAGATACGAAACAGATCTGGGATATTTACCGATATTATATTATATAATGGCTGTTACCATGGATGAAACAACGATATCTGCTATAACGTTATTTGTGTTAAATAAAAACATTTTAAACGAAGAATTGAATAATTATAGCGATTCTAGTGATTCTACCGATAGCGAAGATGAATTAGAATATGATTTTTTAAATTTTGATATATATTTTATGCAGTGAATCTGTTGGAAAAGTTTTTACGTGGCCTGATGCGGCCGTGCGGCTTTTAATGCGATCATATCGCGAAAAAGAGCAAGAATTTAAAAGTGGTTTGAAAAGGCACAATGTACTGTGGAAAGAAATTGCTGCTCAGCTGCAGGATTTAAATTACGAAGTCAATGCAGTACAATGCTCTACAAAATTTTCTGGGTTGCGCCGAACATACAAAAACATAAAGGACCAAAATAAAAAAAGCGGCAACTCGCACAGCAGTTGGGCGTTTTACTCGGTAAGTATATGCTTGTTGTATAATTACTTTAGGAAAAATGAACTTAATGTATTATAAAGGTAAATTCTTCTCGATCGGAAATTTGGATAATTAAAGTTTAAATGATATCGGCGCCAGGTTCGATCATTTTAGAAAGAAAAAACAACAAATGTGCAATTAGTAAATGTTTCTGACGTTTCGATCCCGATGTGGATCTTTTTCAAAGAACAAGTATTGCGTCTGAAAATATTTGAAAACACAAAATATGTCAGAATGCAAATTTTCACAATTTGTAATATAGAAAAACCATAAAATAAAATTTAATGTTTAATGGAATTAATGTATAATGTTTAATGGAATTTAATGTATTATATAATATAATTTATACTGAACATTATAAATCTCACTGTACTCTTTGGTTTCAAATAGCCACATGTGCTTCATCTTACGTATACAAAGGTACTACCAGCAACTTATTTTTTAAGTTATTTTGTGGTTGTAGGCGATGGATTCACTAATTGGTGATAAGGCATTTATCCATCCTCCAGCCGAAGCGTCAAGCGAGGGTCCTCCACCGCCAACGCCAACATGCAGCACTTCATCAACCAACTCAGGAGATTTACGAAGTAATAAAATATAGCTAATATAATAAGTATGATTAGAAGGGCGCGCAGTGGCATCTCGATCTTAGCATGGCTTCTCTCCAATCGCGTGCTTCTGGAGACGACATTGCTGTTAAAATTGCTTCAATCCAAAAAACATGGGAGAGGTCCGACCAGCGCTCTGCAAACACCATTTTGTTGTGGGGTGTATTCTATTGATGGTTGATCCCTTCCTTTTTTATGTAGTTTTCACAGAGAAAATAAAACAAAAAATATGTTCGAGTTCTCTTCAAATGAAAAATTTTTAACTTCCCGATTCATAGGGAAGTTACTGTAATTACCCCGAAAATCGAAAATCGATTTTTTAGCAGATCTTCACGTTTCATGGTTATTGAAGTCATTTTAGACTATTTTTATCAAATTGTTAGTATGTGTGTGTGTGTGTGTGTGTATGGCCGTTTTTATGTTATCAAATTTTTCGTTAACGTTTTCTCAAAAAGTAACAATGCGATCAGAATGATGAATGATGCAATCGATGTGCCCCGTCGTAACTTAGACCTGATTAGATTTTGGTCCATATTGGTCAAGTAGTTTTTTAGATTTTTTAGTTTTTTTCGAAAGAAGTTCATTCAAGAATGCAATTTATACGAGAGGATGGAAAATTTCCACCGAATAAACAAACGTAATTATATATATTTCATTTTTATTTTAAAAAAATGTATTTTTAATTAAAAAAAAATTTTTCTTCAATTTAACAAAAAATTTTTTTTTTAATTATGCAACTAATGCTAATGTTACCGCTTACAACTAACGAATCGGGAAGTTCTTTGTGTGGCTCGTGGAGAGTCACACACAAAATAAATAAAAAAAACTTTAAGAGCTGTATGCCCCACTAGCAATGCGTACCACTAACCCTTTCGCAAGAGCAGTCCTACCCGCGAGCTCGCGAAGCGAGCGAACAACAATAACCAGCTAGTTTTTTTTGCTGTCGATTCGTGTATAACAAAGAACTTTCGTTATTTTTCGTTTTCAGATGCACCTAAAAAAAGAAAAATAGAAGATGTTTTGGACAAATACTTAGCCAGAATTGGAACAGAAAGGGAGCGGATGGCAATTGAAAGAGCAGAGGAAAGGAGAATAAGAGATGAGAAGAAAGAAATCAGAAATCAGGAGCGGAAGATGGAGCGAGTGTTGGGGATTTCGACATTTAATTACTGTGAATCTTTTCTCGCGTGCTTACGCGAATAATGAAACTCACTGCTTATTAAAACAATAAGTATTAACAATAAGTATTAACAATAAGTATTTAATATGCAAAATATGCAGTACACACAAACAAAGAAATAGTGATAATGCTACTTATGTCTAAACTGGACGACTCTCTAATACCGACTGTTTGAAATAATCTCTCTCCCTGTTGCCGCTCTGCTGCAGCTGCGCGCGCATTCTAACCTTTTACTGCTAATCTCCCTATGCAGCACGTAGTGCTAACACTTACATACTAAATTTACTACGCGATACAAATACCATCAGCGAGAGAGAATGCATAAAGAAAATATAGAAATCCAGAAATCTTTAATCAGCGTCCTGCAGACACTAGCGAATAAGAAATGAAATAGTTAATTATTAGTTTGTTTTTTAGTTTTTGTTTTTTGTTAATAGTTTTTTTCCACGCTTTTTTTATTTTGGTCCTTTATGTTTTTGTATGTTCGGCGCAACCCAGAAAATTTTGTAGAGCATTGTACTGCATTGACTTCGTAATTTAAATCCTGCAGCTGAGCAGCAATTTCTTTCCACAGTACATTGTGCCTTTTCAAACCACTTTTAAATTCTTGCTCTTTTTCGCGATATGATCGCATTAAAAGCCGCACGGCCGCATCAGGCCACGTAAAAACTTTTCCAACAGATTCACTGCATAAAATATATATCAAAATTTAAAAAATCATATTCTAATTCATCTTCGCTATCGGTAGAATCACTAGAATCGCTATAATTATTCAATTCTTCGTTTAAAATGTTTTTATTTAACACAAATAACGTTATAGCAGATATCGTTGTTTCATCCATGGTAACAGCCATTATATAATATAATATCGGTAAATATCCCAGATCTGTTTCGTATCTATATTCAGTTCTGAGCTGTGGTAGCTGCGCGAGAATTTCAAACCACGTTTAAAAGATCTGAGAAAGGATACTTTCACACTCACATACATTCATTCGAGACGTGTTGGGGATCTGGGAAATTCTGTGCGCTCTGAAGTACAGTCTATGTGCTTAAGAGGGTACCGTACCCATGGATATGACTAGCATATTACTAGAATATTACTAGAAAAACAAGTGAAAACACAACAGTAAGTAACACTGACGTCTTAGTACGATTGCAATGGTGTTTTAGAGTTATTTAAATTGTAATATCTCCTGAATTACTAACTTTTCGACATACATAGGTTAAGTAGTTTTTTGTAACGAATGTCCAGCTGCATCGGTTGATGTATTCAAAAATACCTCATTCCATTTAAAAAAATTGAGGTGACCTTCAAAATGTCCGAAGTACGTCCACCTGCAAAAAAACTATTATAGCCACCGGATGGCCCCCTTCGTACTGTGCAATTTTATTTGAGCAAATATTTCTGTGAGACTTATAGTTTCGAAGATATCTGAGGTGCTAATAGTTACTGCCCCACCCTGTATATTTTGTTGAAGTTTAAAAAATATATGTTTGTTTGTGTTAAGGAATAGAACACTGAATGTAGATATACAAAGAGATTATAGAAAAATTATTTAGTTTCGTTTACATAATCTTGTTCTCGAAAAATGCATTAATACAATCAATCAATAGGGATGGGATCAAGTTCATATTCACGAATTCGAGGCAATTCCAGTAACCAAAATATGTTAGAGTTAGTGGTTCAGGATATTCAACCGGGATCAGAATCAGTCTTATATAATGAAACACAGACTTGGTATTAAATATTGCAGGTTTATTATAAGTACACACGTGTTGTGTTTAGAAAATAGAGAGGAAGGCAGTTAGAGAAATATAGTGTACAAAAAGAATAGAATAGAAAGGGTGCGCGCGGACTGTTGAGTGGACACGGTGAATTTAAAATATAGAATTTATTTCTAATAAAATATCTCTACAACAATAATATGGTTAAGAAAGAAGAAGAAAAGTGTTTAACGACAAAAAATCACTCGGTGTTGGAATTCGATTCAGGGTCAAAAAGTTCGAAGCCGGAGGTTTTGCCATCTGTACTAATCATAACTACTGGAAGTCTTGTTCATATATTAAAATACAAGGCAAATAAACTGTTTAAACTTAGTTTTTTTTAAATTGTTGCATTTTTAAGTTTGTATATTATTTTTCTGATTATAACAATGTTCACTATTACATAATACCTCCTACAAAAGTTAAAGAATGTTCGGTCTTGAGATTTATTGCGTACATCTGTAAGGATAATTTTAGGATTCCTAAGCATACGATTACGGTACATACCTGACCGTACTAAACTCGTTGCGGTAATTATAGCCATAAAAAGGGACCTGAACGACGGGCAAACCCAAGAAGTTCGCCACGGTTGCGAAACATATGTTTTTTATTGTTCGGACCATACCGTTGCTCGACCATAGTCGCCCAGGTACTTTACCCACTTGGACTTGCATCCAATAAGAATTTTGTAACTCCCACTACTTGTCAATTCCCACTATTGTCAACCCCCACTACTTGTCAAACCCCACTACTTGTCAACCCCCACTACTTGTCAAGTCCCAATACTTGTCAACCCCCACTACTTGTCAAGTCCCACTACTTGTCAACCCCCACTACTTGTCAAGTCCCACTACTTGTCAACCCCCACTACTTGTCAAGTCCCACTACTTGTCAACCCCCACTACTTGTCAAACCCCACTACTTGTCAACCCCCACTACTTGTCAAGTCCCAATACTTGTCAACCCCCACTACTTGTCAAGTCCCACTACTTGTCAACCCCCACTACTTGTCAAGTCCCACTACTTGTCAACCCCCACTACTTGTCAACTCCCACTACTTGTCAACCCCCACTATTTGTCAACCCCCACTACTTGTCAAACCCCACTACTTGTCAACCCCCACTACTTGTCAAACCCCACTACTTGTCAAGTCCCACTACTTGTCAACCCCCACTACTTGTCAACTCCCACTACTTGTCAACCCCCACTATTTGTCAACCCCCACTACTTGTCAAACCCCACTACTTGTCAACCCCCACTACTTGTCAAACCCCACTATTTGTCAACCCCCACTACTTGTCAAACCCCACTACTTGTCAACCCCCACTACTTGTCAAACCCCACTACTTGTCAAGTCCCACTACTTATCACCCCCCACTATTTGTCAACCCCCACTACTTGTCAAGTCCCACTACTTGTCAACCCCCACTACTTGTCAAGTCCCACTACTTGTCAACCCCCACTACTTGTCAAGTCCCACGACTTGTCAACCCCCACTACTTGTCAAACCCCACTACTTGTCAACCCCCACTACTTGTCAAGTCCCAATACTTGTCAACCCCCACTACTTGTCAAGTCCCACTACTTGTCAACCCCCACTACTTGTCAAGTCCCAATACTTGTCAACCCCCACTACTTGTCAAGTCCCACTACTTGTCAACCCCCACTACTTGTCAAGTCCCACTACTTGTCAACCCCCACTACTTGTCAACTCCCACTACTTGTCAACCCCCACTATTTGTCAACCCCCACTACTTGTCAAACCCCACTACTTGTCAACCCCCACTACTTGTCAAACCCCACTATTTGTCAACCCCCACTACTTGTCAAACCCCACTACTTGTCAACCCCCACTACTTGTCAAACCCCACTACTTGTCAAGTCCCACTACTTGTCAACCCCCACTATTTGTCAACCCCCACTACTTGTCAAGTCCCACTACTTGTCAACCCCCACTACTTGTCAAGTCCCACTACTTGTCAACCCCCACTACTTGTCAAGTCCCACTACTTGTCAACCCCCACTACTTGTCAAGTCCCACTACTTGTCAACCCCCACTACTTGTCAAACCCCACTACTTGTCAACCCCCACTACTTGTCAAGTCCCAATACTTGTCAACCCCCACTACTTGTCAAGTCCCACTACTTGTCAACCCCCACTACTTGTCAAGTCCCACTACTTGTCAACCCCCACTACTTGTCAACTCCCACTACTTGTCAACCCCCACTATTTGTCAACCCCCACTACTTGTCAAACCCCACTACTTGTCAACCCCCACTACTTGTCAAACCCCACTACTTGTCAAGTCCCACTACTTGTCAACCCCCACTATTTGTCAACCCCCACTACTTGTCAAGTCCCACTACTTGTCAACTCCCTTTTTTTTTTTTAGCGTGAGGGAAATGCTTTTACGCATACCCCAAGTCCCCTGGGAGAGACAAGGGGTTATGTGGGGCTACGTGTCCAGAAGGGCACACAATACCCACTAAAAACCTCACGACAACCTTCCCTAAGCTATTCGGGGGCGGCTGGGATCTCCAATGGAACACAACCAGCCACCCCCTCGCCCTTGGCCCCGTATGGGGCCCCGTCCCGGGGGGGGGAGGGAAGCTCCCCCCAGCAATACCTAAGCTATCAGGGTGTAAGCAGGTTGCCCACTTACACCCCCCTTCCCTGGGCCGTTCGGTGAGCTTCGCGAGTCTCCAGCTCGCTCCGCCCAACGACCCCCGGAGACCCCGTTCCTCGCTCGAGGATCCCTTAAAAGGACTCTCGGCCGAGGGACGAGGTCGCCGCGCGCGACAAGGAGGAGACGGAGGCAGGCACCCCGCCCGCGTCCGCCTCCTCCCCCACTCCCACCCCCCTCCCCCCGGGGCCACATGGCACATGTGGCCGGGACTACTTGTCAACTCCCACTAATTGTTAACCCCCACTACTTGTCAAACCCCACTACTTGTCAAGTCCCACTACTTGTCAAGTCCCACTACTTGTCAACTCCCACTACTTGTCAACTCCCACCATTTGTACGGTTTTCGTCTCAGCATTTTTAAGAAAAATAAATGAGCAGATATGTCCTAACCACCCGAGGTGCATTACATTTTTCATTTCGCATATTTCGCAAGGATCCAAGATCCTGATACCTATTTAGAAGTCGACTCCAAGTCGTGTGTTTTTGTCATCGACCGAGCGACACCACAAAGAAATATCTAAAAATTTGGTTTTTTATTTTTCTGTAAGTACGATGCACTATATATAAAATTCCGAAAAAATTAAAAACGATTGTTTCAACAATACCTTATTACTGAATTTTTATAAAAATGGTATCTCCAAAACTTCGATACGGAATATGCATTTCGTTCGAATTTTTTGTAATTTCCAATTTTTAAAAGCTGTTCGCTAAATCCGAAATATCTGTAGGATATGAATGATTTGTATGATATTACTTGTTGTATGAATTTGAGAATCGAGAATCGTGTATGTATGCGTGAGTGCCGTGATATTGCGATTGCTATACATCTTGTTAAATCAATATTTGTTCTACAATAGAAAATTTGTAAACATTAGAAAAAGTAGGATATAAAAGGACGTGTTCACGTAGCGATTCGACTTTTTTTCGAGATACGAAACACGTCATCACGTTTGATTTAAATACGATACGTTTACGTTAATTTCATATATCAGTTGTGTATTTTCTTTTCGGATTAAAACAGTTATACAGTTATTTAATATCTTTTCTCTTATATATCTGAAAAATACACGTTAATAATCACGATGAGACACATCCAACATAATATTATAATTTAAACTTGGTACTGGGACAACTTCTATGTCAGTTGTTCGAGTTGATTCCTTCATGCAAGCCATTCGTTTCGTACGAATCGCACGCTCGGTGCGTGCCGACCTAAGCTCGACTTATCGAACCGAGTCGACTACTCGCAATGATACGAGTAGCTCGCGCCGATGCGAGCTGCTCGCAACCGCTGCGAGCCGATGACGTCGTACAAATACATAGAACGCTTTGATGCGTGTAGCTTGTATCGGAGCGAGTTACCCGTATCGTGCTGCTCGCTTCGTGCGTGTACACGACTCGGCTCGACTAAACTCGAACTCGGCTCGCATTTTTGAGCTCGCTGGCAGCCCTGTTTAAAAGTTGTAAACAACATAGATTGATCGAATACAAATAAAAGATGAAGAAAAAAAGCAATGCATATCACAAATTGTCGTCGAAAATAGAAAACAGTTTCCTCGTGTAAAAAAAAACAAACATCAGAAGATGCATAAAATACATATTTTAACGATGAATTGTTATTAATAAATATATGAAAAATATGTTAAATAAAAGTTTTTTTGTTCGACGAAATAAATATGCTAAAGAAAATTTTTTTTGAAATTCAGTTTTCGAAATTTTAATGTTGCGAAATTTTTTTTCGCGATCATTTTGTATTTTATTTGCACGTGGTTAGATACATTGATATATTACAACATGGATAGATATATACAACGATATACAGAAATGTATATGTGTCTACGATGTATTATGTTGAAGAAAAACAAGTTTCTAATATAAAAAATTTTCCTGTGCTCGTTGCGGCACGTTTTTCCGTTGTACGATCGATCTAAAATTTTTCATAGATTATTTTTTAGGTAGTGTTATATTCCTGGGGGATATCCCGAAAAAAATCGAAGGTCGAAGAATAATATTCAATCGTTGGGGGCAACATTTAAACAAAAATTTAAATAACACGTTATTTCGTATTTGTATATTCTAATAAAATGCAAAAATACTATTTTTGCGAGTCTAAATAAATTATTTGAAATAATAAAGTTAATTGTATATTTATTTGTTAATAACACTATAAATTATTATTTTTATTATTCATAGTCATCAAAGAAATTTTCTTTCCACTGGCCCCAACAACGACATTAATATTAATGTATCGTTTATTGTGCATTATTTATAAGCTTTATAGTTTATTCACTTGAGGCGATTTACAGTATGTTTGAAAAAGAGTAGTTTTTAAAACTATCTACCGTAAATGAAACTTACTACAAACTACAGTTGTATTTACGTAAACATTATACATACAGGTAATAATTATTACCTGTTAACATCTTTAACGATATCAATTGCGCCACATTTTCATTCCATGTACAAAATACAAGAGATAAGAGAAAACCAAAAACCGTTTATTTGATTTTCACCTCAATCCACATAAAACATAATAAATTACTTTTGGCATTATTGAAATGACTTTTTCTCAATGAAAATTTTAGTTATAATATTTTCAATTAGAATCATACGATTATTTATTGTTTCAATAACAATTCGCCTAACTCTGATCCTAGTTTACACTCTACACACTCTAATATTTTGAATATGGTGGCGCTTTATTTTCTACGCTGTCGGTAATTCAGAACCGCAAACAGAAAGTTCGATTGCACGCGACGTCTGTATGGATTATAAGGCTGTGGATACGACAATATTTTGCACTTGATAACCACTAGATGGCAATATTTTCGTTCAACCGTAGAAACTCGCGTTATGATACGAGCGGACTAAGATTGGTCCACCAATCACGTTTACCTCTATTTTTGTAGAGGTCGAACGCATGTGCCAGTAAGAGAGTAAGAGCTGGTTGACTGGTCGACATGTTCGAGGACTTCAGTGCGGCTTAGACTTCAGCCGGACGGGGTCTGGCTTTTCTCGTCTTCGGTGTGCGTTAACGTAAGTACATGAATTCTTGACTGAAATTGGTCATATTTTCGTGTCGTTTCGTTGTGTCAGATCGTCTATGCGCCGACAGCATTGCAAACCGTGACAGCTGTAATTTTACGGCGTGTCTCGCCGCACCAATTATTGACAATTCTTTGTGGTGTGCAAAGTGAAAAACAAAATTGGCTGAGAAACCTAAACCTATGCTTTTGTGACTGTGTTATGAAATCGTAGCAGACATTTCCTCCCTTTTTTGTGCACGTTTCTCACCAATTTTACATCTGCAATAAATATTTCCTAATGAATTCGCATGACCACAGGTTACTTAACCGTGACGTGTGTCATCGCGACGGAAGATTTCAACTACTCACTTCTCCTTTCGATCCAGCTTTGACATAAATGTGTCCCTCGTTTTATGCGTGCCGAAATTTGTTATCGAATATTGTGGTTAGTTCTCGGTACATCGAGATTAGAGATTGAACGTTTGAATGATGTATTTGAAAAGATGTGAAGGACGTTCCTAGCAAAGGCACTCACTTACATGTACATACACACGTTATAATATTATACACATGGTTGTGTGATCTTCAAATTATAACGCAAGAAACGTTTATGGAGGCTGTTTAAATCTCCTCCAAATGACGTATAGGACGTTTACATAATAACCCGGTGGATAGTTGTAGACATCGAACGACGAGGTCTCGATAGTAGGGTCGAAGATCGCGATCTTTGATATCGATCACCTGACAAACTTCAACTTTCCATTTTCCAAACAATTTTATTAGAGTTTCTTTACTATTCTAAATGAAATTATCATCGCTTGTGACGAAATATTAAAATTCTTATTAAAATAGAAAATGTTGTTAGTTCAACGATGCGATATTTCATTTTTGTTCTACACAGACCAGGTGTACAGAAAGCTAACAAGGATTATTTTGAAATTTTATTTGAAATTTACTTAATAAGACGGTTCCTTCACTACTACTCATTTTAAACAATGTTGTTTACTAATTATATTAAATATAGCTCTCAAATTTTGTTGTATTTGTGGAACTTATACTTGTTTTTAATTAGAAAATAAGGTAATTAAACACATAAAAGAAGAACCAAGTACATTTAAGAACCCGTTTTATTTACACTTTCCTTTCTCCGATGTCGTGTCACACTCGTCAAAGGAGTGCAAAGTGTTAACACTAGGTTACGAAGCTCTAAAAACGACTGCATTACATTACTTTATAAAAATAACAAGAGTGTGCAATAATATACCCAAAGAAATAAATATGTTAAATAATTCCTCGTAGATTCACCTTTACAATCTCGATATTTATAAATTAGAAATATTACAACCCCTCACTTTAACGGGTTCCGCAAGCCTAATGTTATGGTACAGTGCCTTTATCAATATATGATAAGTTACAAAATATATGGGAAAGTAATTAACTTGACATTATAATCTCATATTACGTGAATGCATTTGTTATGTCAATAGATTCATGTTATTTACATAACCTGTTTTGTGACAAACGCTGTAGATTTCCCTGTGTGTGTGTTTGCACCACGGCGTGCACACATTTTACGTGTAGTTGCCGTACATATAGTCCAAAAGACAAGTGACAATGCCTCAGTCGGTGACTGACTTTTGTTGCGTGCACGTCGCGCGTATTGCGCATCTCGATTGTACATTGGGTCATTGCACAGAAAAATTGATTTACGTGTCAAAGAAATTATTATATACAGGGTGTTCGATTACAGGTGGGAGAAAATTTAAGGGGTGGTTCTTGACGATAATGTAAGGCGAAAATGAAGAATAACTAGTGGGGCATACAGCTCTTAATGGTTTTTTAATTTATTTTGTGTGTGACTCTCCACGAGCCACACAAAGAACTTCCCGATTCGTTAGTTGTAAGCGGTAACATTAGCATTAGTTGCATAATTAAAAAAAATTTTTTTTTAAATTAATTTTAAATTAAATTTAAAAGAAATAAAAATGAAACCAGCAACTCGAGACGATTTCGGCCAAATTAGGTGAACATTTTACAGGTACTTCAAAAACATTTAATTTTGAAAAAATTAAAAAAAAAATTTCACCAGTTTATTCATTTATATGTCGAAAACAACAAATTTTGATAAATATTACACTTTGTAATTAGTTTTGGTGTGATACTTAGTAAAACAATAGCCAAGATGCATCCTTGCCACTTCACATCGGCCGGACACCGTATCGTATAAAAAATTTTTTTTAATAAAAATGAAATATATATAATTACGTTTGTTTATTCGGTGGAAAATTTCCATCCTCTCGCATAAATTGCATTCTTGAATGAACTTCTTTCGAAAAAAACTAAAAAATCTAAAAAACTACTTGGACCAATATGGACCAAAATCTAATCAGCTCTAAGTTACGACGGAGCACATCAATTGCATCATTCATCATTCTGATCGCATTGTTACTTTTTCAGAAAACGTTAACGAAAAATTTGATAACATACAAACGGCCATACGCGCACGCGCACACACACACACACACACACACACTAACAATTTGATAAAAATAGTCTAAAATGACTTCAATAACCATGAAACGTGATCTGCTAAAAAATCGATTTTCGATTTTCGGGGTAACCTATGAATCAGGAAGTTAATAAAAAATTGCGATTTCGGTTTCGTTGTTTAGCTATTAACAATTAAAAATCCGCCTAAAATGCGGCAACACGTCTAACAAAAGTATACCTTGGTTCTCATTTGGGACCCCAGCGAGGTGAAAATGTTTAACAAATCGTTTGACCACATTGAACCTACCTACTCGTTAAAATCCACAAGTAGATCGATAGATGGGGTCAATGACCTTTCTCTTTTAAATTGTTCTCACACATATCCACAAATCCTTATCCTGCACTATAATTGTTCATAACACCGTACATAATACACTGAAACAAACCACTATAAGGTAAAGGTACTAATAGTTGACCAGTTAAGACAAGTTTTCCACGCGAACAATAGTAACCATTTCCTCTGTCATTAAATAGCGAGAGTCGATGTCTGAAGACACTCTTTAAGTCTTCTAAATTATCTACGAAGGCCACTTTTTTACAAAAGTTTACTTATACAAATTTAAGAAACACATTTAGAAATTCAGTAATTGCTTCAAAAGTTGACCACACATGAAAATTTAAATCTAGTAATTGACCTCCTATTTGTTAGTAGTTGACCACTTATACTAGAAAGAGGGTTAAAGCAATAATGTTGGGAATTATTTTACTATCATTTAGGTTCAACAATTTCCAGCACAAATTACAATTAAAGAATGAAATAAGAAATAAAACAAATCAATTCCATAAAAAGTTTAATTGAGGAACAGAGTAGATTTTGCATGTTAATAGAGAATGGTATTAGAAAAATTTAACCAACAGATGGTATGGCGAGGTTCACTTTCATCAAAAGTGTACAGCTTATAAAAATCTTATTTTTTATGTTTTTCTATAAAATGGTCAACTACTCGTTCATGGTCAACTACTGGTACCTTTACCTTAATTATATATTTTTAATTGTTAATAGCTAAATAACGAAGCCGAAATCGCAATTTTTTTTATTCTTCATTTTCGTCTTATATTATCGTCAAGAACCACCCCTTAAATTTTCTCCCACTTGTAGTCGAACACCCTGTATAAACCTATGCAAATTACATTACTATATTCCGTATAAAAAACGTGTGATTATGTACTAGTCCGTTTATAAATTCGCATTATAAATACATTTAACAGCATTCTTCGTATACGTATTTACGTTGAAATCTTACGTAAGAACAAAATAGAATTAATTATTTTGATAGAAACGTTAAGAATTAATAGAAAAGTCTACAGGCATAGCTTTGAAGTTTGTATTATTTTTTGTATTACTATTTATTAGTTTGTATTATTTTTCAATTTTGTTGCCACCAACTCTCTACTAGTTTGTGTCTCATTTGAAATTGACTTCAAAGGACAGTTCCTTCCCTGCAATTTACTTTAAACAATTTTGTTTACTAAGTATATTGAATGTAGCTCTCGAACTTTGTTGTAATTTGTATGGTAACTGCACCAGTGAATGAACATTTAAGAAATTGTTCAAGAAGATATTTTATGTAAAAAAAAAGTGTGAATTAAAGGAATCTCATATATGCCAAATGGCTCCCTATACTTCGTTTGTCAAAAATGAATGAACACAAATAAAATGAAATTATTATTATTTTTCTTCATTAAACGGTAAATAAAAAATTTAAAAAATACCAGTCAATGAACACTACATTCTAGTAATTGAACAACGATAGTCCAATGAATGAACAAAATTATTAAATAATATTCTCCTATTTATTTAACTCTTTAATCACAATTTGATCGCTAGTATGCCGTGCGGGTTAAAATTTGTTGAAATATACAAAAGCGTTCATTTACTGGTGCCCGTTTATTCACTGGTGCAGTTACCCTATTTGTTTTTAACTAAAAAATAAGACAAAGACATAAAAACCAAATACATATAAAAACACGGTTTATTTACATTTTCTTTTCTCGGATGTCGTGTCACACTTGACAAAGGAGTGAAAATGGTTATTCTATATTTTACTGGTTTATAAATTTATGACATACGTATTTGTTGGGAAAAAAGTAATAAAATGACGCTCTCTCTCTCTGTCTCTTTCTCTCTCTCGACAAGCCCCCCATTTTATTCTCAAAGCAATACTGCCGGAAATATATTCATATTATTCATATTTATTCAATCAGACTCGGAGAATGTAATAATTCGTGAGTACTCGTGCCATGATAATAAAATTTTGAATATGCAAATAGTAATTAGTATTTTGGACTAAATTGGTTAACCGCTGACCATTTGTGATTCAAAAATGGTTCAATTTCTACATTGCTAAATTACTCTTTTTAACGTTCAGATGTTTTTATACATGGAACTATATAAATAAAAGATAACATTGTTATATTCCATGAATATGTTATGTCGGAATGTACGTGCTATTTTTGAGATGGAAAGTTAACTATCTAAAACCCATTTTTGATGTCAACGATTACGTCACATGAAGTTCGCATACGTTAACCTTCGTTCTGATACAAAGTAGCAAATAATTGTTAAATGTTTTATGTAATAAAAATTTTTTGCCATTTCGATGTTACAATAACATATAGTATTTCCATATATATATACAGAGTGTCCCAAAATAGGTGTAACTTCCGGAAATGGGAGGTTCCTTGGATCATTTGAAGTGGCATTTTTCTTTACAAAAATGGCGTCCGCGGCTTTGTTTAGGAGTTATTATCGAAAAACACGAACCGATCGGAACCTGGCTATAGAAAACGGAGTCCGAATCGGCGACAGGTCCCGCTTAACGTGGTGTCGCTATTGGCCGAACCAGAATCAATTCGCTGTAGCCGCGTTGTGATTGGTCCTTGGATTCGTCTCACTATCCGCTATTATTTTCTAGAGAAAAATATATACTATTCCATTTTAAAAAATCAAGGCGACCTTGAAATGTCTTGCACCACTCCACCACAACAAATAATTAATATCACGTAACTTAGCCCGTCATACCAAACAACTTTGGTAGGAATACTTTTTTGGTAACGACACCGTCTTCCGAGATATTCTGCCGTTCTCGATACAGTGGGACACACACATACGCGTGCGCGCGCGCGGTGACAATTTTGGAGCGTTGCAGCCGAATATCTGCAAAAATATTGATTGCACGCAAGAATGTATCAGATAGAAGTTGTTCAGTATCAATGGGAACATCATGTGGTTGGACACTTATATTTACCCGAGTATACGAGATACCTGGATATATATACATATATATATATATATATAATAAGCCAGATATATATATATATATATATATATATATCGATATTCTATTTAGTAACAGTTATAACACTATTTCGGTTCTTAATAACTGTTTCGAGAACCGGAACCGATCTAAAACGATTTTCATTTCCTGGAACTGAGTACTCGGGTAGCCGACCGTCTCGTGAGATACCCGGGAATTTTGCTCTACGCGGGTGTCTCATGGATACCCGAGTACCCGGGTATTTCGTATACTCGGGTAAATGTTCCAGCTCTAACTCCAAGGTGAGGTGAAGGTCAAGTTCCTTTTCTTAAATGAAATGCCCTAATTTTTATACCATAAATCGATAGATTATCAAATTCTTAGTATAAAAGTGTTGATCTTTATATGCCCTAAACCTAATACAGTAAAGTCTCGATTCTTCTCGAAAAGGCGTTCTCTGGCTAGACAACCATCGGAATCTGGACTTGCTTTTCTGATTTATGGTTGCGTCTACCGCGCCGTCATCGCCGAGCGAGACTTCAATAGAGAGTCGAACATAGAGAAGGACAGAATGAAACACGGATTGCAGTGGAGTTGATAAGCCAAGACAACCATTGGAGTCTCGATCCCGGAGAAGAATTGGATTTTCACTGTAGTTAACGAGATATTATCGAACTAATTTTCTTTCTCTTTTGGATGATATACTGTTAACTATTATGGTTAGGACATATGAAGATTAACACTTTTATATTAAGAATTTGATATTCTATTGATTTATGATATAACTAGCTGGTTATTGTTGCTCGCTCGCTTCGCGAGCTCGCGGGTAGGACTGCTCTTGCGAAAGGGTTAGTGGTACGCATTGCTAGTGGGGCATATAGCTCTTAATGGTTTTTTTATTTATTTTGTGTGTGACTCTCCACAAGCCACACAAAGAACTTCCCGATTCGTTAGTTGTAAGCGGTAACATTAGCATTAGTTGCATAATTTTTAATTTAAAATAAAATTTTTTTTTTTATTAAAAAAATTTTTTTTTAAATAAAAATGAAATATATATGTCGTCGGTAGCCGGCTTTGATCTTTCCTTGTTCGATAAGGCATTATTTTAATACGTCAACGAGCTCACGGGTCCTGTAGAATATCACACGTCTCTTCCTGTCAACTCTCTTATTGATTCTGAAGTTTCCCCAAGATTTTTGCAACCGTTGACAACGTAAATGATTCAACTTCTCTATTGATATTGTCATGTTTTTATATGACAACTTTTATATACACTGAGGTCATCAGAAACGTATCTATTCTACCACCCGTGATCACGTTCAACAAGGTCATTTTCTTAAAGGACCTTGTCTCGCATTTCTTCAAACATAACAATACAATTTTTTTTAACATAACAAATTTATGAACTGTTGAACAAGATAAACGTAACGTAACAGTAGAAGTAACAATAAAACGGTAACAAGAACAATAAATCTTTGCCGTTGTCGCTACGCCCCGACATATATAATTACGTTTGTTTATTCGGTGGAAAATTTCCATCCTCTCGCATAAATTGCATTCTTGAATGAACTTCTTTCGAAAAAAACTAAAAAAACTAAAAAATCTAAAAAACTACTTGACCAATATGGACCAAAATCTAATCAGCTCTAAGTTACGACGGGGCACATCGATTGCATCATTCATCATTCTGATCGCATTGTTACTTTTTGAGAAAACGTTAACGAAAAATTTGATAACATAAAAACGGCCATACGCACACACACACACACACACACACACACACATACTAACAATTTGATAAAAATAGTCTAAAATGACTCCAATGACCATGAAACGTGAAGATTTGCTAAAAAATCGATTTTCGACTTTCGGGGTAATTACAGTAACTTCCCCATGAATCGGGAAGTTAAAAATATCGAAATTTGAAAGTTGCCTTTTTCGTAAAATGTCGCGTGAATTCTCAATCCGGCCCACTGTGCGTCGTGCCGGATCCCAGCGGGTCGGGCCGCAGGCAGTATGCTGCCGGGTCAAATGCGGCCCGCGGGTCATCGGTTTCTCATCACTGGTCTAATACGTTATGTGCAAAATAATGCCCCGTCTGGTGTCGGCGCTACCAAATGTTGTATGGCCGTTTCCCGATGCCATCCTCCAGATTGGTAACAATTTTTGGTTGGTCCACCAGTTCCGTAGTCTAATAAGTTCCTAAAACAAATTGACAAAATTGCATACGTCTTATAGAATCTGTAGCATGTAAAGCATGTCCAACACTAAACCGATACGGATGAAGCTTCACTAATTTTTAAGTTCGTTTCAGACTACTGAAGCATAGATTGCATTTTCTCAATATTTCTCGTGTAAGTGCTTGAGGTTTTCACTCTAAATAAGCGAGTATGTTCACTCTGTTGTTTTCATTTCTCGTTACTAGTATTGGAATTTCTGTTCTGGGTTTGGTAAATGCACCACAATGTTGCACATTGTCATTCAATTTGTAAAACAATTCCCCACATAGTTGTCGACGGTGTGGATACTTCTTCCGGTACATTCTTGCGGTTGCAATAGCATTCCTGTCACACAACACAGAAGTATCGTACATACCCATTTTTCACTGTGTCTAAAATATATTTTCTTTTATTTAATGAAATACAATCACAATTTTTTAAATTATAAGTTTTCGTACTCACGATATGTAAATTGCTACCGAATGACGAAATGTTTACTCGTACAAATCAGTTTCTATTATGACAACAATGCCGAAGCGGTGTTTACGTTTACTACATTGCAATTGTCGTGAAGCGTTTGAGCATCTTCTTCAATACAGACAGGTTTTGAAAATATCTTGAGAACTAATTATTATTCTGCCATGGAACCCTGATAATTTTTGATGTAGAATGAACAGAGGAATCGATTAGTGCAACAAAAATATGCATTTCTATTTAAAGAAATGATGCAATTGTCAATTGCACATGTACAGTTGTTCTTAAAAAGAACCAAGGCCCAACAAATGTGGCGCTCTTCGAACCATTTATCTTTGTTTTTTATATTTTTTTCGTAAATGCAGTAATAATGGAGTTATGGCCTGCAACAATTGTGTGGACCACCCTGTATACATATAGTAGTATATGTATACACACATATATGTATACATATAGAACCTTCGGCAAATAAATCTGCAATTGAAAAAAAATAAGTTCTGCAACTTAAAACAAATATACACTTTTCTCTAATGTTTATTGTTAAAATGTAATGAAACAATACTTCAATTTTCAAATTTCAGAAAAAGTATTGCATTTTCGTCCGACGTTTTTCTCACTTCTTTTGGACACCATTTGTTTTACGAAAAAAATAATACAACATAAAAGATGCAGTCTGTCAAGATCTACAGGTTTTGCTGACATGTTTTTCAACGCGGTAAATAGTTTTGGAGATATTCGACAAAAACGATTTTATTTAAACCATTTGGGGCATGATTTCCCGGTATTTGTGGGTACTCAAACTTTGCACAGATCTTTTTTTAATTATTTGGTACAACTTTGGGAGGGGGAGGGGGTGCCGTAACAGAATTTCGAAAGTCAGAAATAAGAGCCATCCTAGTAATGCAGACATAAAGATTGGAATAAGTTTGGTCACGAGATCCATGAAATCGTCAAAGCATCTGCGAAGGTTAACGAAATCCATTATTTTTTTTTAACTCGCGTGTGGATTAGTATTGGATACTATCGCACGAAGCTCATTGTCAACATGAACCCTGCCTTTGTGACTCGAGACCTTTCTGTTTCGAGCCCAATGAAGTTGAATGAATGATAGGACATCTACAATTTCACAGTGTGTGTGTGTCGCGCCTAACCGCATGCACTTAATTTCGTGCGCTCTTCCGGGTTGTAAAGATAACATCATATATCACATACAATGACGAGCAAAAGTGTAGACACACTTCGCTAGTTTTACATGAAACGTAATAACAACCTATTTTTCAATTTAATGATAAAGCTTGGGTAATAATAATTATATGGTGAATATGATAAACATAAGATAATATGAATATGATAAACAACGTAACAGAATATTTATAGAAAATGGGGATTGAAAACAATTTTTACACATTAATTGCACATTAATTGTGCTCGTCAAAATAAAGATTTAAATTACAGTAACTTCCCTATGAATCGGGAAGTTAATTAATATTTTGTTCATTTTCCTTTACTTTTTTGAATTGCACCTAGCCTGCGTGGCATACTATCTATTATATTTTATCATTTCCGGCTCAATATCGTACCATTTTTGTTCTGTTCTTTTCCACAATTCATAAACACCTGAAGATGGATTGTCATATCTTGCTAGCCTTCTTTTCACAATTGACCATTATTCGATTTGATTCATATCCGGACTTTGTGCTGGCCACTTCATCATAGAAAATTTTTTATTTCCTAGCTGGGATTTTACTATCTTTGCAGTGTGTTTAAGATCCCCGTCTGGTTTACATACTACTTCATCTTCAGGAAATTCTATGAAATCAACAACAGAGGGTAAATTATTTTGCAAAATATTTAAATAATGGTCCTTGCAAATGATACCTTCTATCCAAACTAAGGGAGCAACACCCTTATCAGTAAAACAACCCCAATACATAATCAAACCACCTCCGAACTTCATAGTTTGTTTTATGCTACTGCTAGACTACTATTTCCGAATGAAGTCCAGTACCAAGATTCCATCAGATTCAAATCTATTAAAAATTGTTGTCTGAAAGAGCTGGTTTGCGTTTCTTTTGTTTCACTTTCATCTCGATTCTCTTTAAGGGGGTACCGTAACCCCTGATCTGGGTATTTATCAGTGTAAGCAACCTCCACGCTGAAAAACAGTTTGGCAACAGTGACGAACATACATTTGTATCAATCTAACGCTTCAATTTCGCTATCAATACAGGTTTTTTATTTTTATCAATATCTTTATTGCTATTAATGGATCCGAGTGGCTTCAAGCCCTTTAAATTTTTGTTGTTACGAATATACGCCGATAATTCTCCTGTCTAAGCGCCATCTCGTTTGAGTAGCTGAACTAAAATTAGTTCTACTTGCCCTTCATTGCCCTTCATGAACGGAATCTGGGGAACAATTGAATGCGATCACGGGAAAACATTTTTTGTCCTGATATTAGCATGTTATGAGCTGTGTGAGGGCTCATTGTAAAGAGGAAGGTTCATCATAGCCCGCTCTGCTCATGATTTAAGTCGAAAAATCATTTTGTATTAGAAAAATACATTAGAATCTGCGGAATTTTTCTTCATTTGTTTTCCCTATTTTGGACACTCATATTATTAGATATAAACATAATCGAACTAAATCATGAGCAGAGCGGGTTATGATGAACCTTCCTCTTTAGAATAAGCCCACACACAGCTCAAAATATGTTAATATGAGGACAAAAAATGTTTTCCCGCAAACACTAATTTCGTCAACAAAACAGTGTTTGCGGGAAAACATTTTTTGTCCCCATATTAGCATGTTATGAGCTGTGTGAGGGCTTATTGTAAAGAGGAAGGTTCCTCATAGCCCGCTCTGCTCATGATTTAAGTCAGAAAAACCGTTTTGTATTAGAAAAATACATAGGAACCTGAGGGTGGTTGTCTCGATTTGTTTGCCCTACTTTGGACGCTCATATTATTAAATATAAACATAATCTTGTTAAATCATGAACAGAGCGGGCTATGATGAACCTTCCTCTTTAGAACAACCCCTCGCACAGCTCGTAACATGCTTGTATAAAAACAAAAAATGGTTTCCCGTAAACACGGTTTTCACTTGTTTTTCTAGTAATATTCTAGTAATATGCTAGTCATATCCATGGGTACGGTACCCTCTTAAGGAACGGCGAACGGTCCATTCACTTGCATTTACTTCAACGTCTTGAGCCGCGATTTTTGGAGTTTTATGACTTTCAGATCGAAGACGTGTGCAATTTCACGCGCAGCTCAGAAACAAGTGGCGGTCTACCGTTTCTTACAGAAGTTGACGCACTACCATAGGTTTTCTTAACATTTGCAACTATCGTATCACTAACACCACATTTTACTGCAATTTGCCGCAGCGAAAAACTTTTATCGCGTAATGAAATTATACTGTCCCTCTTGTCTGCTCTAAGTGGTTTCATCTTGCCTCTTACGTATCAAGTTATTTTCAAACTGAACAATAACTACGTAAACATTAGTCTAAACGTGTCTTACATTACTAGAATATTACTAGATTTTGGGTCGAAATATGGGTTTGTAGGCTTCGGTTGTGTGTCCTTATACGAGCATATTTTGAGCTGTGTAAAGGTTCATTTGATATAAGAAGTTTCATCTCAGCCCGCTTTGGTCATTACATGAGTCAAAAAAGGCTTTTTTGTGAAAGAAAAATACATTGGAGTCTGTGGGCGTGTTCTCGATTTTTCTCCCTACTTTGGACACTCATGTTATTGTATATAAACATAATCTCGCTAAACCATGACCAAAGCGGGCTGTATTTAACTTCCCTCTTGTTACGAGCCAGGGCCGCTAGCAGCACGAGTGGCCGGCGAAGGGTTATTACCCTGGGAATATGGTTCAAAACTGTTAGTTAGAGCGGACGCACCTGATACGATTGTCAAGGAGCCGCTAGTATGAGTGAAGTTTCAGGGATGAACCTACGTGTGATGGAGGGGAAACTCTGACTTGAAAGATTATTAAGGAGGTTATAGACTTAGCGGACGCACCTAATGCGATTGTCAAGGAGCCGCTAGTATGAGTGAAGTTTCAGGGATGAACCTACGTGTGATTGGGGGGAAACTCTGACTTGAAAGATTATTAAGGAGGTTATAGACTTAGCGGACGCACCTAATGCGATTGTCAAGGAGCCGCTAGGAGGTTGGATTCAAGGGAACGGACGAACCTGATACGATTGTCAGGGTGCCGTTTAATATGTGCGGACGTATAGGTAACGTGGATGATCCCAATATGAAATCGGGTAGGTACTAGGTTTGAAAAATCCCGATTAGGCGATTGGAATGTCGCCTATGAATCTAATGGATGTTAGGGTTTCGTTAAGATTGTTAGTGAGCCTCGTAACAAATAATAATTTAGTCAATACAATTCGAGCGGTAAAATTGTATCGTGTGGGAACGTTCACCTATTCTATTAGGATTGGTGGAACGATAATTGTGGGTTTAATAAGGTTACAAGTTATCAAATAACACAAATATATTGTTATCGTAATTGTTACAACTGTTTATGTGTCGCAAGCGAGTGTAATTTATAAGTATGAAGAATTATATTACCTAGGATGCTCTATGTTGACGCACTAGCAAAATGCGGGGGTCTCAAAGTAACTTTAGAAAAAGCCTAATAGATTTGTTACCGGACTGGTGGAATCTATATGGTTTAATGGTTGATCCGAAGGGGAACTTTAGCCCGATCTTACTTGAAATTAACTTTAAGATACAGTACGACGTGACACGGTCCGTGACTAAAGAAGTACTACCCACTGAGAGTAAAAATGCACGGGTTTATATACCCCAAAAATGAATGGGGTAGTCTGTTTATAATCTAATCGCCGCTTAGGGCCAGACTCTAGTTTTTGTCGAGAGCTAGGTCTTCGTTAAAAGGGGTCAACTAAGATATGAAAAGGTTATCTAGGACGTTTCCTGCCAGAGACGATCTTGAAGAGATTCCTGTGAGAAAGACAAATGAATGTATTCACTAACCGTCACACTCTTTAGGATGAGCCATCACCCAGCTCAAAATATGCTCGTATGAGGACAAAAAGTGTTCCCCCATAAATCCATGTTTCGTCTCAAAATCTAGTAATATTCTAGTAATGTCACGTGGGTACTCTACCCCCTTAACCATTTCTGAGAAAACGTGCAAAACTGTAAACACTGTTACAAATCCTTATTTTTGTAAAATATTCTATATATTGTTAATATTATCAAACATAAACTGTTATGTTTTTGTCTAACGCATTCACCATATAATTATTATTACCTAACTTATCATTCAATTGAAAAATAGGTTGTATTATCATATGTTTTATGTAAAACCAGCGAAGTGTGTTTACACTTTTGCTCAGTACTTATATTCTATATGTGTAATTTATTAAGTAACAAAGCCATTGAACACGAATTGTGAGACATCTCAAGATAGGGAAACTTGTGTATACGCAGTTCAGAATATTATCTCTAGCACTGGGTGCTCAATATTCTCTCTTATACTCCCAAGCAAAAAGATAGCATATCTTACACATTTTTTAACGGTTCATTTTAGAGAACTTCTCGATACGTAGTTCTCTTTATAAGACCTTTCCCCTGATGCAGTGGAACCTGAAAACTTGTTTTTGGTTTTGTTAAGGTTTATTGATGAAAAATAATGAAAGCACACACTACAGTTTTCAAATTGCATAATAACTTTTTGATTTTGCTCCGACATTTTTCTCACATGTCTGAAAACCGCTAGTTTAACGAAAAAATGTAATACATGATAAAATACGCAGCCTGTCCAGATCTACAATGTTAGTTTAGCACATTTTTCGATACAGTTAATAATTTAGAGAGAAACAATTTAAAGAGCACTTAATTAATTATTTTAACCCTTGTATAGTCAACCGGGAACCCGGGTACCCAATTGCTGAATTTCTTTCAACATCTTGTTAATGTTCCTCTAATCATACTATACAATTTCTCTGAATGTCCGGTTTTTGCTGGTAAATATATCTACTGATAGCCTTAAAATCAGAATTTGTGCAAATATGTGTAAGGAAAAGCCGTATTTATTATAAAGACGTGTTTGTCACGGGCGCGTTCGTTTTCGATCTGATCTTCTTTTTGCGATACATTGGTGATCGTATTTCTACAACTCTTCTTTGTTATTACAAATTTGGTCATATATAGGGCAGCCTATTAACACGCATACATACATACATCATCCGTACTTAAACCCTATAGTTCGGCCATCCTGACAATTAATCGTCCCGATTAATCATACAATTAAATGAAATAAGGTTTTAACATAAATAAGAGTTATAATTTGTCTTTAAATTAACAGAGAAACACGAATTGAATTAATTTAAAAGAAGATTTAAATATCTAACAATACGGATACAACATAACGAAAACAATGATCGAATTTTAAATTTAACCCGGTGTCCATGGTCGCATATTAGATGCCTCCCATGTCCCTCGATATGGAGTTCTGGACAATTGAAATCCATCAATATCTTTCAATGAATATCGATCATTTCGAAATATTCGTTCTATCTCATAAGGTCCTTTAAATTTTGGTATCAATTTTGCTGAAACACCCAATGAATTATCGAAATTCCTTATCATAACTTTGTCTCCAATTTTATATTTTTTTGTAAACTTGTGTTTTCGGTCAAATATACGCTTATTTAATTTCTGATTCTTTAAAATTTGTTCTCTGGCTTGTTCGCGTAACTCCGATACTTCTCGGCGTGGTACATTAACTAGTTCGTTTAATTCTAACGCATCTCGCAACTCATCAATTATTTTTCCACGCTGCCGTACGCCAAACAGTAACACGCTAGGACACTCATTTGTTGTCTTTGATATCGTATTATTACAGGCGAACTCGACGTCTTTTAAAACATTAGGCCAGGAAGAATTAGTTTCGTCGGTTATTTTGGCAATCATCGGTAATATTGTCCGATTTACTCTTTCTGCTTGACCATTAGCTTGCGGAGAGGCAGTGGCTATCTTTATATGTTGTACATTATATTCTTTTACAAAATCTTCAAATTCTTTAGATGTAAAGCATGTTCCACGATCAGATACGATCCGTAGTGGTCGACTATATTGTTCAAAATATGTTTTCAGATATGTTATAGCTTCTGACGAATTAGTTGTTTTGGTCGCATACAATTTCAGGAATTTAGAAAACGCATCTACAATTACATAAATGTGACGGTATTTTCCCGCACTTGATCTAGAAACTGGTGTTAAATGATCTATATGCAATGTATCAAACGGTACGTTGCCTTTCGGTATATTATATAACGATCCTTCCTTTAAGTACGGATGATGTATGTATGTATGCGTGTTAATAGGCTGCCCTATATATGACCAAATTTGTAATAACAAAGAAGAGTTGTAGAAATACGATCACCAATGTATCGCAAAAAGAAGATCAGATCGAAAACGAACGCGCCCGTGACAAACACGTCTTTATAATAAATACGGCTTTTCCTTACAAAACGTGTCCATCTTCGTTACAATTATAACATTTCCGCGTACCAGGTTCCATCTGTTTCCGCGTTTGCTGATCTACCTGCTGCTCCCTGCTTGACTGTAGCATTCTTTCTCGTTGTATAAACGGTCGGCGCAACGTCTCCCTTGGTGTTGGTACGTTTGCGAATGCCTCTTGTAAAGTCTCGATGGATTCGAAATGCTGTATCTTCGATTGCGTACGTAACGCCTCGTTCTGTATACCTTCGATGGCATAGGAAATCATCTCAGTTTCTGTTACAGGCACGCGATTACCCATCGTCACTTTATCGTGTAGATAATCTGAGAAAGTTTCGCCGGTTCTCCAGATCCTTTTCTCAAATTCTCGTCGTAGTACTAGTGGATCAGGGCGTAGACCATACATTTTCCTCATTTCTCGCAACAAGTCATCACAGTTTAAATCGACGCAATCCATTCTAGAATGATACCATTTCAACACTTTACCGGTGAGTCTGCTACATAGCAATGCCTTCTTCTCGTGTTGATCGAGGTCGTACGAGGATAGCAGCTTCTTCACCTGTCTTTCCCACTTGTCGTAATCTAAATTTTTACCGTCAAATTCGGCAGCCAAACCTTTAAGCTCCTGCCATTTCTTCACTCTGATTCTGACTGGATGATCAGAGCCTTGACGATCAGAGCGATCTTCTTCCAAGCGTTGCGTCGTTCTTAGCAAATCGAGTTCGCGGCGTAGTAATTCCGCTTCACGTGCTGCTAAATTCCTTTCTGCTCGTAACAATTCGATTTCACGTAACTGATGTGATACGTCTGGTTCTTCGTGGATGTCACTCGAGGTAGCCTGCGTCTCGGGTATAGGCGGTGTTACAACCGGAGTCGGTGGTATCGGAATTCCTGCATCGATCAACCTCTTAACCAATTCGTTCTTCGTCCCGGTAGTGGATAAGCCATTTTCTTTCAGGATTTCTTTAAGCTCGGACACCATAACCATTTTTGCGAAACAATTCTTACACGAGATATCACAACTTAAACCGAATCACTGCACTTCGTAACCGCGATCGTAACATAAACTGAATACTCTACATAAACTGAACCGAAAACGATGGCAATCCCACTTCTGATTTTGTAAGGAAAAGCCGTATTTATTATAAAGACGTGTTTGTCACGGGCGCGTTCGTTTTCGATCTGATCTTCTTTTTGCGATACATTGGTGATCGTATTTCTACAACTCTTCTTTGTTATTACAAATTTGGTCATATATAGGGCAGCCTATTAACACGCATACATACATACATCATCCGTACTTAAACCCTATATATGTGAAATACTAAAAGTTTTAAGGGTGAATGTTTAAGGACCCCGGGCACGTTCACCCGTTACACGGCCCAACAGGCAAAAAACGTTTCGATTCTCACTGTGCGATTCTTACAGAGTTTTTCGCTGATTCCGCGAAGTTTTTAAGAGAGTTTGAAAAAAAAATTTGTGATGTTATTATAAAAGATATTGTATTGTTCTTTACAGCAAAAGATTCTCTAGACTTTCTCGAATCCAGTAATGTGCAATACTAATACATTATGATTGTTTAAACATGTTCAAACAATCATTAAAGATGGAGAGGCACCACTTTTGCATCGCTTCTTGATGATATTTTTTAATTTATCTGAAAAAATAAGGGTCCAGCGGAAAATCGAACGATAACACGCGATAGAGCAGACTTTTATCTTGAGAAACCACCCTTTCAACTTTCTAATGTCAATGTTTTTTTCGATCCAGTGTAAGCAATCCTTTACAAGGGACCGTTTTATTACGTCGCGACACAGGCCAGCACCGAAGGAAACAATAGATCGAAGACCCTCGGCAGGCCCACAGTTTCAAACGGTCCTTCGGTGTCTGGCCAAATCATAGAACGGGACTCTCGGGCATCTGCAACCCAAATGTGGAGAAGTCGGAGCCATTTAGCGAGTAGTGGCCGGAGCCCCGAAGTTTCACAACCCTTGGGGTTTTTCCCAATAAACAACCACTGGGAATACATCGCCCCCACCATAGCATCTAAGCGAAAAATTAAGGAGAACCGAAGATTGTTGAATTATCAAAATCAATCAACGTTCTCAGGATCGTTTTATTAACTTCCCGATTCATAGGGAAGTTACTGTAATTACCCCGAAAATCGAAAATCGATTTTGTAGCAGATCTTCACATTTCATGGTCATTGGAGTCATTTTAGACTATTTTTATCAAATTGTTAGTGTGTGTGTGTGTGTGTGTGTGTGTGTGTGCGTGCGCGCGCGCGCGCGCGCGCGTGCGTGCGTGCGTATGGCCGTTTTTATGTTATCAAATTTTTCGTTAACGTTTTCTGAAAAAGTAACAATGCGATCAGAATGATGAATGATGCAATCGATGCGCCCCGTCGTAACTTAGAGCTGATTAGATTTTGGTCCATATTGGTCAAGTAGTTTTTTAGATTTTTTAGTTTCTTTAGTTTTTTTCGAAAGAAGTTCATTCAAGAATGCAATTGATACGAGAGGATGGAAAATTTCCACCGAATAAACAAATGTAATTATATATATTTCATATTTATTTAAAAAAAATTTTTTTTTAATTACAAAAAAAATTTTTTTTTATTTAAAAAAAAATTTTTTTTTAATTATGCAACTAATGCTAATGTTACCGCTTACAACTAACGAATCGGGAAGTTCTTTGTGTGGCTCGTGGAGAGTCACACACAAAATAAATGAAAAAACCATTAAGAGCTGTATGCGCCACTAGCAATGCGTACCACTAACCCTTTCGCAAGAGCAGTCCTACCCGCGAGCTCGCGAAGCGAGCGAGCAACAATAACCAGCTAGTTTAAACAGAGATTACAAAGTATCGATGGAACGTTCTCAGAATCGTATGTTCTAAACAGAGATTTCAAGGTAACCCATTCTATGTATACTTCCATTATAAAGCTGGACTGTGGGGGGGCTAACCTAAACAGTCTGGTGATACGAAGGGACCCTGGTTTTCTTATGGGGTTCCAACGTTCAGTTAGTTAGCTTTGTCGAAGTCAAGACATCGGTCGATACTGAGCTTCCTCTCGCGCCATGAAATAAAGTTTTTTTTTTCATTTTCAAACCAGTGTGTTTTATCTTTTACACCCATTTCCAATAAAGATACGGTAGATTCCGTGCGACTCTCCTTCTGTACACTTCGCAGAGTAAAGACTTTTGTTTGAGCAAACCGCCGCTTATTATTTCGCCCAAGTCTGACTGTAACTCCCATCCTCGACAATCACCAATCCACACCAGAAAGCAAAATATCTTCGCCCGACACGAATCGCCGCCAGTGGTACTCTACCACTAGCGCGGTCGTCTGATGGGATACGGCGCGGCGCGGCGTAACGGCGATGCTTATTTAATCGTTATATTTATTATTTATTACTGTTCGGAATTGACATAACTGCCAGCGATTCAAATAAAGGTGCTTCGATCGTTGGTGATCAGTTTCGTATTGTTTTCGAGTCACGAGCGCGCGACCTGCAAAAACAGTGGTCTTGTCCGCGTAGAAGTGACCAACGTCGAACACCTCCGTTTGAATTGCTAACAAAGGTGAAATCGAATTCACCAATGAAACGAGAGCATTTTCAACCGGCTCCGTCGCTCGTGCGTTACCGTGCGCGCGACCGACTCACTCGTCGTTACGATCTCGCAGCTCTCGCTTGCACGTACCGCACAGATCGCCGATTTATCGCAACTCTCGTTGCACAAACAATCTTCTCGCGACGTCGCACAGTGGTCCGGATCGTAAAAGTTGGTGTCTTTTAGCTCAAAAGTCAACTTTCCCATATCGATTTCTAACAAATTTGTATTGCTTCCTAAATGTTCGTCAACCTCGAAAATGAAAAAATTAATGCAGTTTACCAAGAATTGTAATTAGGCCGCGTACTTAAAGGTAGACTGTTTAGAGATAGTACTTTTCATGAAGAAAATTGCTTCTTTTCTTCGAGGTGCCCTGATGACACCACTTAATATTTCTTATTTTTTTTTTACGATGAAGTGCACTCTTTTGTGTTATAAAATCAGCATCGATACTAAAGTTATTGTTCACAATATGTTAAAAATTAATATTAAATGAAGTAAAAAAATTGGCCAAATTTTTTACATTTGACAACGAATATCTAGGAAGTCCCAACGAGTCCCGTTTTCTAACAAATTGGATCATTTTCAGCATACTTTCCCGAATATAATTATGTAAGAAACATGTCCCCCCGCGTCCCCCTTTGCAAATTATTATTGTTCAAAGCTGTCAATGTTACTTCGTGACGAGTTTCGCTTGCGTAAAACGGCTCGTATGGCTGATCAAATGTTTTCCAAATATGAACATTATAAGAAATAAATAAAGATATATGTAAATTAATTTCGATATTCACTTTTATTTAAAAAAAATATGTGTGCGATACTTTCTTAGCGTTTTCGCTGCATTTATTTCCATCGTTAAAACCTTGTGCAGCGCTCGAAAACCCTTCTTATTTTTTTCTTATTTTTTAGATTATTATTAACATCTGACCCGTACATGTCACGATTAAGAGTAACATATAAGAGAAAACCTAAAGAACTGAATCCTGAGGCAGTGGAGTTATTAATTAACTAAGTCAATCGACCATCATAGATTATCACGAAAGACAAATTATGGTATACTTATTTTATTAGCTTACTTTTTTATTTGTAGTAACATTGACTGAATATAATATTAGTGCTATTTTATTCGCAATATGTATTTAAAATATTTCTTCTTTTTTACACAGGAAAGCATCCGATTGTGTGTTAAAGATTAACGCCAACACTAAAAATTATTGTTCACAAAATGTATAAAAAAGGTTAAAAAACTATATTTGAACAATTCATTTTTCAATAAAAAATATCAATGAAAAGTTAGTATAAATTATTGTTTATCAAATGCAAAAAATATTGAATTACACATAGTTAAACAAGATTATTTTAAAAATATTTTTAGTGAAAATTTCATTGCAATATCTCTACTGGTTCAAAAGTTATAACAAAATGACACCAACTTTTCCGATCCAGACCACTGTGCGTCGTCGCTCTTTTGTAAAGTTGTTGACCAGTTCGTATTCAGTTTATACCGTTTTAGTGACTTTTAAATAAATTGTTGTGTTGGATAAACGGAGATCAACTTCCTCGCCTCCAGCCTAAACCACGTTCCTCAGCGCTCAATTCTGAGTGGTCCCGGCATCCGGCATTCGAACAGCGTTCAAGCCGAAACAATTACTATATCTCCTTTCCATCAATATATTTATTCTTTATTTATTATTTTATAGTAAAAATAGGAATTTACAAGATTGAAATCGTACCTAAAACTTCTTTCTTTTCCACTGACGTTTATGAGATGCTTCTGCTTCTGTTATTAAATTCCAACAATAGTTTGTAAGCATGGATGTACTATCTTTTCCCAAGTATCTTGTTTCCATAACCAAAATGTCTTGATGGAATCTTTCACCGTGCTCATCACTCGCGTCATCAAGATTGACCGTACAAAAGTTTAAATGCGAATGTAAAAAGTGCATTTTGAGCGATATATTACATCTCAACTTACAGAAGAAATCTATTAGATTTCTCACTACTACAACGTATCATAGTTTGGTGTTTGCCTACATTTTCTGGGAAATCACCGCTCACCAAACTACGTTGTACTCCCCGTGGCAGAATGTTTCCGATCGGAGGCATTGAAACGGATTTTAGAGAAAACATTCACAATTTAGAAATATAAAATATTACTTTACGGGGTATTTGCTAAATAAACTAGCTGGTTATTGTTGCTCGCTCGCTTCGCGAGCTCGCGGATGGTGTTATTGTTGCTCGCTCGCTTCGCGAGCTCGCGGGTAGGACTGCTCTTGCGAGAGGGTTAGTGGTACGCATTGCTAGTGAGGCATACAGCTATTAATGGTTTTTTTTTTATTTTGTGTGTGACTCTCCACGAGCCACACAAAGAACTTCCCGATTCGTTAGTTGTAAGCGGTAACATTAGCATTAACTGCATAATTTAAAAAAAAATGAAATATATATAATTACGTTTGTTTATTTGGTGGAAAATTTCCATCCTCTCTTATAAATTGCATTGTTGAATGAACTTCTTTCGAAAAAAACTAAAAAATCTAAAAAACTGCTTGACCAATATGGACCAAAATCTAATCAGCTCTAAGTTACGACGAGGCACATCCATTGCATCATTCATCATTCTGATCGCATTGTTACTTTTTCAGAAAATGTTAACGAAAAATTTGACACACACACACACACACACACGCACACACACGGACGCACGCAAGGCACGAACGCACACGCACACGCACACGCGCACGCGCACGCAGACGCACACGCAAACACACACACACAAACACACACACATACCGACATTTTGATAAAAAGAGTCTAAAATGAATCCAATGACCATGAAACGTGAAGATCTGTTAAAAATTCGATTTTCGATTTTCGGGGTAAAAAAACATTAATAGCTGTATGCCCCACTAGCAATGCGTACCACTAACCCTCTCGAAAGAGCAGCCCTACCCGCGAGCTCGCGAAGCGGGCGAGCAACAATAACCAGCTAGTTTGATTATTGTAAGCGGTAACATTAGCATTAGTTGCATAATGGAAAAAAAAATTTTTTTTTAATTAAAAAAAAATTTTTTTAACCCTTTGAACTCGAGGCCGTTTTCGCTTGCGCGAACCAGCAACTCGAGACGATTTCGGCCAAATTAGGTGAACATTTTACAGGTACTTCAAAAATATTTAATTTTAAAAAAATTAAAAAAAAAAATTTCACCAGTTTATTCATTTATATGTCGAAAACAACAAATTTTGATAAATATTACACTCTGTAATTAGTTTTGGTGTGACACTTAGTAAAACAATAGCCAAGATGCATCCTTGCCATTTCACATCGGCCGGGCGCCGTATCGGCACCGCTCGAGTTGCTACTTAACATCGGCCGGACGCCGTATCGGCGCCGCTCGTGTTCAAAGGGTTAAATTAAAAAAAATTTTTTTTACATAAAAATGAAATATATATAATTACGTTTGTTTATTCGGTGGAAAATTTCCATCCTCTCGTATAAATTGCATTCTTGAATGTACTTCTTTCGAAAAAAACTAAAAAAACTAAAAAATCTAAAAAACTACTTGACCGATATGGACCAAAATCTAATCAGCTCTAAGTTACGACGGGGCGCATCGATTGCATCATTCATCATTCTGATCGCATTGTTACTTTTTCAGAAAACGTTAACGAAAAATTTGATAACATAAAAACGGCCATACGCACACACACACACACACACACACACACACATACTAACAATTTGATAAAAATAGTCTAAAATGACTTCAATAACCATGAAACGTGAAGATCTGCTAAAAAATCGATTTTCGATTTTCGGGGTAATTACAGTAACTTCCCTATGAATCGGGAAGTTAATAAAAACATTTTATTGTTGAAGAATATTATTATAATATATATAATATTTTAAATAATTATTTACAAGTAAAGTTTTTATCCTAGATAGCTAACGAATGAATAATGTTCTTCTTTGCAACAGGTCCAGAGTCCTCCCCAAATACTTTGAGTGCAGTCAAATGCGTATACAGGGTGTTTCACGAAATTGTTTCAGGCCATAACTCCGTTATTAATTATTAATGCATTTACGAAAAAATATCAAAGAAGAAAGATCAATGGTTCGAAGAACGCTACATGCATAGGCCCATAGAGTCTTTTTTAGGTGCAACTCTGCATGTGCAATTAACAATTGCATAATTTTGCTTAAATAGAAATGCTTATTTTTTGCTTCTGTTTATTCTACGTAAAAAATTATTAGGGTACCATAGCATAAAAAATTATTAGTTCTCAAGATATTTTCAAAATCTGTCTTTATTGAAGAAAATGCTCAAACGCTTCACGACAATGTAGCAAACGTAAACAAATTTTCTTTTACATTAAACTCTTAAATGAAACTATTATGGTGGCGTTATTGAGGGTTCCATTAAAAAGTGTTTAGCCATGTACTTTTCAAAATTATGCAATAATAATTGGTGAATAATGTGATAAGCTGAAACGAATTCATTCATGTCCTTAAATACGTGCGTGGCTATTTTTGTCATAAATGCATCAAATCCGCAGTCTAGTGATTATATGTACATGACATAACTACATCGACACATGCTCTACTCCAGTTTTCGGAGACTTTCAGTTTACGTCACGGAAAGTTTAATCTAGTGCTACAAGGGCTACTAGAGCTACTAGTTCTTCCCTATCTGAAATATCGATCCGGCTGAAGTTCCTTTTCCAGGGGTGTACATATGTATGGGGTGTTTTCACTCTGACACAATACATGAATTTTCACCCACTCGCAGCCATCTGACAAAAAAAGTTTACAACAAGAGTTGCAGTGTATGGAGTGCACAATTGATATCAATAAAACAAATTTCTAAAACAGTTTGTTTTCATGGCGAAATCGTGGTTATCTTGGGATTTACAAATAGGAACACATATTTTTTTACCATATTTAGAGGACATTGATACGAATTCAAAACGTATATTACATGATATTTTTGATAATATATTACTCCAGTGATTGAAATGTGAAATATTTAGTTTTAGTATTTCCGTTCGCTATCAAATACTAAAGATTATAATAACAGTTATAGATATAGAATAAATACTCTGTCTTAAAGTCAAGTACAGTAAAATATCCATAAATGTCTTAAAAGTGTGGCCTTTAAAAGTCCCGGAGCTATCGCCACTACTGCGGGGTATACCAATTTCGGCCTAATCCAAATTTCCAACTTCCTTATTTTTCATTATTTTTTATAAGACTGCGATTACCATATTTGTGGCATTTTTCTAAGAACAATAATACCACATATGATATAATTCCGATGATATTTACTTGTGTAATAGACAGTTAAATTTTTTCGCGGCGTCAGGTACGATCATTATTTACTATACTTGGCTCTACTGTAGCGAATATGTCAAAGTGACATACATGTGCTCTTCCAAATAGTAGAGGAAAAAGGAAAGGTGTTGGTGTTTGTGTTTCGTCCTAGACCCGCTAGAGGACTCATCAGTAAGGCTAACTAGCGGGTCCTGCCTTATACACGGGATGTTCGAAGGCGTTTGAAGAACGTATGGCAAATATCCACTAATTTAAATAATGGATAAAAACCCACTATTCAAAACCATGGCGAAATAATAAAAGTTTTGAGAAGACCATAGTTCCGACTCCGTCCCCAAGATGTCTCCTCATCTTAGAAGGGACACATTGCCGGAAGGTTTTCTCGCAAGTTACTAATATGCCACCCATTAGTATATATACGTTCTTCAAACGCCTTCGACAATCCCGTGTATAACGCAGGACCCGCTAGTTAGCCTTACTGATGAGTCCTCTAGCAGGTCTAGGACGAAACACAAACACCAACACCTTTCCTTTTTCCTCTACTATTTGGAAGAGCACATGTATATCACTTTGACATATTCGCTACAGTAGAGCCAGGTATAGTAAATAATGATCGTACCTGACGCCGCGAAAAAATTAATTCGTATATATAATGTAACTGAAGTTGGACCCACTATTGTTCTCGGCCCGGGTATATCGATGTGAACACCACTACATTGACACAACGAATCGAATGTTCAAACATCTTGATTTTTATTATTTTTTTATGGGACTTTTAAAAACGTATTTCTGGCATTTGTCTGATTAAAACAAGACCAAACACGATATAATTTCAATTGTATTTATTGGTTTAATCGACTGTGAAAGTTTTGTATAGGAAAGAAAGAGTCGCGTTCCTCCGTTGTTTATTTAAACATATGCTATTTCATATGTTGAATGTATGATGAATTATAAATTATGCTTCTCACATGTAGAATAAATATGGGCCAAATCATATCGTGTTTGGTCTTGTTTTAATCAGAATAATACCAGAAACAAGTCAGTGAAAGTCTCATAAAAAAATAATAAAAAATAAAGCATTTTGAATTGGCATTACATTGTGAGAACACGTGGGCCTTTAAACTGTGTCTGTAGCCATCGCCGACACTGTTGCTCTATTGTAGTCTCGCTCGGCGCGATCGGAGTAGTAGACCCAGCAGTAAATCAGAAAAGCAAGTCTAGGTTGCGATTCCTGTTCGCTCCAAGAACCACCCCCTGAACAGGAATCGGAACATTGCTGTACACGATTTACTGTGAAATGTGCCAGCGACTGCGTCTCTCTGCGTCTCTGTCTTTACCATACGCTATCCTTCCTCGTGCCCGAAACTTTAACTGTCTATAATACTTAAACAAATAAAAAATGATATTATATATGATTTGAAAACGTTGCGAGATCATTAAACAATATAAATAATTTGGGTCAGTTAAATCGCTGGAAAGGACCACTGTGCGACGGCCAGCCAGGTACAGTATTTTATTCGTAAATGCGGGGTATACCCTCTTGAGGGGCCGTGAAACTCGAGAGGCCTCGGTCGCCGAGAAGTATGACATCATGCATCTCGGATGTCTCGGTGAGACCGCCTAATCCAAATTTCGAACTTCCTTATTTTTCATTATTTTTTTATGAGACTGCGATTACCATATTTGTGGCATTTTTCTAAGAACAATGATACCACATTTGATATAATTCCGATGATATTTACTTGTGTAATAGACAGTTAAAGTTTCGGGCGCGTAGGATAGCGCATGGGAAGGAAAGAGACGCAGAGAGTCGTAGTCGCCAGCACATTTCAAAGGCTCGCCGTTACACACCTAAATATCAGCGGAATTATAACATGTTTGGTATCATTTTGCATTAGAAAAATGCCACAAATATGGTAATCGAAGTCTCATACAAAAATGATGAAAAATAAGGATGTTGGCAATTTGGATTAGCTATGTTTACATTTATCGGCAACAGACGCCTCTCGAGCTCGGCTGTCCTTTTCTACGTTCGGCAACACTCAAAGAATGGTGGCTGTGGTGGATAAATGTCCCTCGGCAGACCCGTGCTAGGGACTTATATGGATAATTTACTGTACAACGAAAAGCTAAATATGTTACATGTCCACTATTGTAAATCCAGTAATATGTTCCAGTATAAATATCATCTAATATGCGTTTCGAATTCATTTCGGTGTCAATTGTGTATTCCATACTCTGCAACTCTGTTGCACATTGTTTTTGTCAGACGGTTTCACGTGGGTGAAAAATTATGCGCCGCGTTAGAGGGGACGCTCTGTATATTGGATGGCTTAAAATGTTCGCATCGTTTCGCTGTTTAGAACGGTGACGTAGGTTACAATTTACACTTTATGTTCAAAATACTTCTAGTTTTTATTTGGTTGGTATCGTTGAGATCCGTCATCGTGTTTAGATGGTTGATTTTGTGATTGCAGGACAATTAGAAAATTTGATTTTGTTTAAAATCCTGTGCATTAATTATCTTGTTAATAAATTTCATTACAGTTATACAAAAATTTTATCCTTTCGCCTACATACAGATTCTTGTACAGGGTGTCTAAAAATTATATGTCACGACCACCATAGCGTGATTCTACACCTACGATTTAGTGGAAATTGACATAACAAACTCCCCGCAAAATTGACCTTGACCTTGAAAATCAAGGTCAACAAATTCTTTTGTTTAATCATGTTCTACTGGTCACAAGGACCAACTTTGTGCAAGAAACCATGGGTCGTATCTCAACCGTTCTCTTAAAAAATGACGTTGCATTTCTTATCATTTTTTCAACTTTATTTGGAAAATTTTTACATTCAGCAACGATATATAAATAAATAGCGTACTAATCTCAGATCAGGTAAACAATTGCTGGCGACTAAAATGGTCCATTTTCTTAAGGAATGCTGTGAAAGTGCGATAATTTTAATATTTTCTGGAAGGCATGTTTCTCAATCGTTTGCTTGCGATGGACTAAATCATCAATATTAGCCGCGATAATGAATCACATGAAAAACTGTCAGCTATATGGTTGTAGTCGTCTCAATCAAAATATTTCACATTCTGTGAGTATCATCTCGTTGGGCATGAAATTATCCGAATCATGATATTTCACTAATTGTAAAATGAAAGAACGAACATTATGAACAAAGAAGTTACGAAAATGATAAGAAATGCAACATCATTTTTTAAGAGAACGGTTGAGATACGATCCATGGTTTCTTTCACAAAGTTGATCCTTATGACCAGTAGAACACGATTAAACAAAAAATTTTTGACCTTGAAAATCAAGGTCAAGGTCAATTTTTGCGGGGAGTTTTTTATGTCAATTTCCACTAAATGTAGGTGTAAAATCACGCTAAGGTGGTCGTGACATACAGGGTCATCCGTTTTTAAACGGACAAACGTAAACCAGCTATAAAGAACCCCAAATGGACAAGTTTTACTGTTCCATTTTCGTTTTTCCAATTTTGGAAAATTGCTAAAAACCATAATTTTTTTAGTTCACATAAACTTGAATATCTCGGGACTCCAGTGATGAATCTTGATGATTTTTTCTTTGTTGTGTTGAAAATAAGCAGGAGCATCTTTTTTTTGTTCCCAAAATTTTTTTGTATGACCTTCGAATCTTGGTTTTTTCTGGAATGGACTGTAGCTATCTGAACGGTTCCAGGATGCGTGACTTCAATGGATGATATTTTCTTGGAATAAACGTGCTAAAAAAAACAAAAATATTTTGTTAACAAAAAAGATGCCCCTATTTATTTTAAACCAAACAAAGGAAAAATCATCAAGATTCATCACTGGAGTCCCGAGATATTCAAGTTTATATGAACTAAAAAAATTATGGTTTTTTGCAATTTTCTAGAAATCAAGGCCGAAACAAAAAAAGTGGCAGGGGTAAAACTTGTTCCATTTGGGGTTCTTTATAGCTGGTTTATGTTTGTCCGTTTAAAAACGGATGACCCTGTATAATTTGTAGACACCCTGTACAAATTCTCCAATTTAGAAGCTCTTTTTTATATATTTTGCGACATTTTCGAGAAAAAGAACAGTACCAACTTGAACTTTTTGGACGGCCTAATAGAAATAATGGATGCAACTTCTACGACCATTTACATTTTTTTTGGTGGCACGAGTTCGTCTTGGTCACTCCTAAAGCTGACGTTTCAGCCCTTTTAACCATTACGACGCTCTTAATACTAAAGATCGATACAGCTTTTCGTTATACTGAATCGCGTTTGATAGATTTATAACATGGCACACGTCGAAAAATACAAATACATTATCATTATCATTAAAATGTACTAAAAACCATTCGAAAAATTTAAGAATACTGTTACATTGTTTTTAATTTCTTAAACCATATCAAAAAAGAAAATAAACTTCCACTTCACACCAGTTTGTTCCAATTCAGTTACAAAGTTTTTATTTTGCATAAAGATCCGCTGTCTAGTTATCAGTAGACTGGATACTTATGGAAAATAAAAATCAATCGTTCGTATTAATAGATATACATAGGAGCTACATAGATATCGAGCAAGATTAAACAGCACGCACATTGATAGGGTAAACGTAGTACCGTTAATGTTCATTGATAAAAGATAATTGAAGCACACACTACAGTTTTCAAATTTCAAAAGAATCTTTTGAGTTTGTTCTGATATTTTTCTTATTTCTTTCGAAAACCGCTAGTTTTACGAAAACATGTAATTCATCATAAAAGACGCAACCTGTCCACATCTACAAGGTTTGTTTAACGTATTTTTCGATACAGTCAATAATTTAGAAGTATTTGGGCTATCGAGCTTAAACTTTGCACAGATTTGGTTTCATTAATTAGAACAATCCTAGGGGATGCCACAAAAAATTCAATGTCGACAATAAGAACCCTTCTAATGTACAAACAGGTACCAGGTGAATCCTGAAGAAATAAATAACATTTTCTTAACCAAGCCTTAGTTTTCGAAAAAAATCTGCTGTGTACGTATGCTGTGTCTATGATACGAATCGTCACATTCATCACTTAAAAACGACAGCATTCTTTAAAAACACAGGAAGAAAATTTCTCATCAACAAAATTTGATTCCATTAATTACAGAATTGCTGAAACTGCTTACAGATCCACGAAATCTCGATAATGTGTTTTGATTTTTCGTTTCCAAAAGCGTGACTAATTCTTTGCATAAATTGCTCTCGACTTATAATATAATGCTATAGACAGAATTAAGATAAATAATATAGTGCAAATAGTTAGTCCTTCGTACTCGGAGCTATTCTAATTCGAATACCGAATTTTTCTTCCGGGCTGAAGTATTTTCATTTTATATAATTTTCTTAATTTGATCGATATAAAACTGACATATTACCTCGCACAATACTTTCAGTAGTTTATTGAGATATTAAATACGTTTGGTAATTTATTCAATACAAATTTAGTAATGCAATAAATATTTTGAATAATGGTATAATAATTGTCGGTGGCGCCTATCTCTCTGAGTCACCACTCGAGTGCAAAGAGTTAAAATTTGTCTAATAAGGAGAGTGCAAGGACCACGTCACACCGATTTAGTTGAGACTTTGTATACTTATAGATCTCGATCTCCCATTTACGAATATATACCATTATAGGCGCAAACGCCCAATAGTTTTTGAGATATTCATAAACAAAGTTCTTACATTACTGCTTACATTTGCTATTGTAGAGGAGGTGTACAACGAATAAGTTCGATTCTCGTCTGGTGAACAATTTTTTTCCATATTTATTTATATTTATTTATGCAATCTGTTACAAACAAGTCAATGTTACACAGCGAATTTATTTATAATTTATTTATACTTTTGTTCTTTAACTTGTAATAAATGTGCAATCTGTTACAAACAAGTCAATGTTACACAGCAAATTTATTTATAATTTATTTATACTTTTGTTCTTTAACTTGTAATAAACGTGCAATCTGTTACAAACAAGTCAATGTTACACAGCGAATTTATTTATAATTTATTAATTCTTTTGTTCTTTAACTTGTAATGAATGTGCAATCTCATATATTGACAAGTCAATGTTACACAGCCAATAAATAATATAAATAAATATGGAAAAAAAATTGTTCACCAGACGAGAATCGAACTTATTCGTTGTACACCTCCTCTACAATAGTAAATGTAAGCAGTAATGTAAGAACTTTGTTTATGAATATCTCAAAAACTATTGAGCGTTTGCGCCTATAATGGTATATATTCGTAAATGGGAGATCGAGATCTATAAGTATACAAAGTCTCAACTAAATCGGTGTGACGTGGTCCTTGCACTCTCCTTGTAAGTATATTATTGTATTCCTTTTATTTTTAACAAAATTGTCATAGTTTAAATATCGATAATTTCTCGAGAATGGGAACTTTAGTGTTCAAACTCTTTTTGGATGTACTGTATATAATCGCAATCATAAAAGGGAAAGACAGTTTTATGGTGTTTTCGTACAGCTGTTTCTGATGTTACATTACTATCGGATCAATAGTTGTGATTGCTTCGCACGTTTTCTCCTTCACCCTGTAACCCTGTGCAGTAGTAATGTGACGCGTACGTTTTAATTGAAATTGAACCTGAATGGCATCAACGTGGACTAATTTGATTTTTATTTAACAAAGACGTACTGTGCGCAGTCCACGAAATGCAATGATACTGTTACGTCCTTGTTGGGACGTTTTTAGAGTAGTTAAAAAGTTTAAGATTTTAATAGGAGATATACTTAACGCAGTTTTGAACCTACCTGCATTCACCGGCTTGTGTTCGGGTAATTGAGGGTACTTTTATATGAAAATGGCTTTAAATAAGGATGTGGAACGAAGAAATCGACGTTGGGTATTTTATAATGATTTTGAAGATTGATTTTAAATGTAACAATTGAACAAAGTATATTTTATAAATGAAACAAATTCAGAATACATAGAATTGGTTAATATCTTATAAATTGTTCGCATTTACCGTTTAGTTGATTCGCTTTTACAAAATTTTCGGTCGCTGTGCTGTGGATAATGATGGATGATATTCCTTTGGATCGCTATGGTATTGATGATGATGATGTTGATGACAATGAAGATAATAATTTGTAATCCGGCGGGTGTACACGCCTTTGATTTTATTTTTACTTCACTGAGTTTATCCGGCGGGTGTACACGCCTTTGTTCACAACTTAACTTCACTAGAACTAAACTTTTCCTGAACTTGATTGAATAATGATGTATATGATTGAAATTTTAATTGTCGACTGTCGAGAGAGTGTAGTACTTTGCGTGTGAACTTTGATTGACGACTTACTGTTCCTGATGAGGAGGCTCCCTTTATAGATTTTGTTTAGTCGCCGCTGTGTGTCGTGCGACGTTTTCCGGATCTGTGCCCGCCAATTTAATATTGGGCCAGTAGTTCAAGATATAATGTTACAAAAGACGCTAAAGACAATGATCGGTTCGCAAGACAATGAAATTCGTTAAAGAAAGCGTTTCGTCCCGGACCTGCTAGTGGACTCATCAGTAAGGCTGATCTAGCAGGTCCTGCCTTATACGCGCGCAGATTTGAATGATTCTATACTTCGTGTCGAATTGCGACAATGTATGACGCTCGCGGATCTGATTGAGATGCGATCCCGTTTGACGCGTGTCCTGATCGCTGGACAACGAACTGCCGTAAACCGAGTTAAAGTGACGCGAATGACTGACGAGACTAAACTGATGAACGCGGTCTCAACGCGATGTCCGTCAGGCTTCTCGAGCAGGAAGCAAGATGCACTGATTGGTTCCTGCAGAAAGTTGCATTTTCCAATCAGTACACTTTTGGCTGTTAGGACCTCCTTCCTGTAGCACTGAATGAGGCCCTTGGAAGGAGGAGTGGGGCGATCCCCGAATCTGTCATCGACGCGTCTCGGTAATTTAACACGGTGCAGTTAACGGTCACGGGTGATCCTTCGGAGGGACTAGATTTATGGCACGCTGTCCTTAAAGAGGTATATAAAAAGCTAAACATTAAGCAGATGCCTCGACTGGTCGCCGAATGACTCTTGTTTGTTTAATTCTCAAAGAAGATTCTTAGTCACGAACGCACCATAAATGCTCTCCAAAGGAAAACCTCGTATTTTGTTCCTGTGCGACGGAACAGATTTGTTAATCCATTGTTCTTCGCTTAATCTTCTTATGGTGGATGCATACTCATCAATTTCTTTGTAATCATTTTCTTCTTAATCCATTGTCTATCTCTTGACCGGACGTATGATATTCCATTCATTTGCACCGGTCTATTATCACGTATCGCTCGCATATTATGTTTCGAATTATTTAATTTGTTTAAAACATATTTCACTATGAATTAGTTCGGTGAAGCTTTTAATTAAAAAAAAGAAGTTTAGTTTTGAAATAGATCACATGAGTTAACAATCCTATGCAGTTCGCTACAAAATACATCTTATAACTCTTCTTAATTCGATCGCTCGCAGTACGGTATAAAATACGATAATTCAATATTCAGTATAATATTTGGTATAATAATCGGTTACAATTCTCGCGCAATATTAATAAAACAAGAAAAGGAATTCAGAAAGTATATGTTATATATACAGTGGGTAACGAAAGTATTCGAACGCCCTTTAAAACAGAATAACTTTTTTATAATTGTACCAAACGACCTGATTTTTTATAATCAATTAGAAGCATTGGTTTATCAAATGATACGCAAAAAAGATTTTCAAAAAAATTGTAATTTACAAGGTTACGTGCAAAAATAAAAAAGGCATTTTTTAAACTTTTTGATTAGGGTGCCTAAAGAAAATTGAAAATATATATTTTGTAGATCTATGTTAGTTATACACATGCTGAAAATTTCTTCAAAATCGATTATCACACATACGAGCTGCAACCGATTAAAAATGTTGAAAATAGTAGTTTTACACGATTTCTTATCAGTTTCTGCTTAAAATCCACAAAATCGTACATCTTCCGATGCGTGTCATTTTTTCCTGCGTCAACCGATTTCGATGAAATTTTCAGCATGTGTATAACTAACATAGATCTACAAAATATATATTTTCAATTTTCTTTAGGGACCCTAATCAAAAAGTTTAAAAAATGCCTTTTTTATTTTTGCATGTTACCTTGTAAATTATAATTTTTTGGAAAATCTTTTTTGCGTATCATTTGATAAACCAATGCTTCTAATTGATTATAAAAAATCAGGTAATTTGGTACAATTATAAAAAAGTTATTCTGTTTTAAAGGGCGTTCGAATACTTTCGTTACCCACTGTATATACAGGGTGTCCCAAAATAAGTGTAACTCCCGGAAATGGGAGGTTCCTTGGATCATTTGAAACAACATTTTCCTTTACAAAAATGGCATCCGCGGCTTTGTTTAGGAGTTATTAACGAAAAACACGGACCAATCAGAGCGCGGCTACAGCGGAGTGATTCTGGTTCGGCCAATAGCGACACCGCGTTAAGCGGGACCTGTCGCCGAGTCGGACTCCGTTCGCTATAGCCGGGCTCTGATTGGTCCGTGTTTTTCGTTAATAACTTCTAAACAAAGCCGCGGCCTCCATTTTTGTAAAGGAAAATGTTGTTTCAAATGATCCAAGGAACCTCCCATTTCCGGGAGTTACACTTATTTTGGGACACCCTGTATATATATATATATATATATATATATATATATATATATATATATATATATATATATATATGATTAAATATATTAATTACTATCTATGACAGAACCACCGGACGTGACAATACGCACAATTGCATTCGCGATGAGGAAGCTATTTCGTATATTAAAAATTACGGGATAACACAAACGCGTGTACGGTCTAGCTAAACATAACATACAAGGGGGGACGAAAACAAAATAATGAATTAGCTGTTCAGTTGTTAACTAATGAACTTTCTCATATCAACTTTTTTCAAATGTATATCACTTTATAAATGTTCACTACTTTGGAAAACGATGAAATCAGTTGAATTCGTTAAACATTGTAGTAGGAAAGACCGTTTAAATATAAACAATTCATAAGTAGCACATTTCACCGTGAAAATGATTCGTCTTCTTAGTGATACCCTGGAGAACCCACAATAAGGAGCATAACTGTTCCACATACTTAAAATCATAACTTTTTTATGAATGGACCAAACCACTACAATTTCTCTCTGAGGCTACAAGAATTAGTTTAGTAAATGACGTCTAATAAATAACTTGAAAAAATGCATTTGATCGGAATTGTCATAAACAATAGTATATAGAAGCTTTACTATCTTCCCGATTCATAGAGAAGTTACTGTAATTACCCCGAAAATCGATTTTTTAGCAAATCTTCACGTTTCATGGTCATTGGAGTCATTTTAGACTATTTTTATCAAATTGTTAGTATGTGTGTGTGTATGTGTGTGTGCGTGCGTATGGCCGTTTGTATGTTATCAAAATTTTCGTTAACGTTTTCTGAAAAAGTAACAACGCGATCAGAATGATGAATGATGCAATCGATGTGTCCAGTCGCAACTTAGAGCTGATTAGATTTTGGTCCATATTGGTCAAGTAGATTTTTTAGTTTTCTTCGAAAGAAGTTCATTTAAGAATGCAATTTATACGAGAGGATGGAAATTTTCCACCGAATAAACAAACGTAATTATATATATTTCATTTTTTTTAAATTATGCAACTAATGCTAATGTTACGAAAACGTTAGCGAAAAATTCGATAACATACAAACGGCCATACGCATACACACACACACATACTAACAATTTGATCAAAATAGTCTAAAATGACTCCAATGACCATGAAACGTGAAGATCTGCTAAAAAATCGATTTTCGGGGTAATTACAATAACTTCCCTATGAATCGGGAAGTTAAAAAATCTATCTAATACCTACAGTTCGGCCATTCCTGACCGTAATGACCGTCTTCGGTCATCAAAGGACCATCATCACTTACTTAAATGAGGAAGTAACTTTATAACAATACATAACTTACACAAATATAACACAATAATACAATTCAAACTTAGCTGAAGCAAATATAACGCAATAACACAATTCAAACTTATTTTCTACTAGCTATCGTTCTCTTTTTCGCTTTCCGACCTGATCCAAAATTTCATCTGATCGGGGCCAACAACTCCCGTAAATGGCACACTTGACACTTGGTGCCCCTCTACAGCTGTTGTGACATACTTGTCCTTGTCTAAAATCCACTTAATTTCAAACGGGCCCTTAATTTTAGGCAACAATTTTTTTATTTATTGCTGGTGTAGTGTTGTATCTGTATTGCGAATTACCTTGTAATCGCCTACCTGATAATCAGTAGGTTTTTTATGTTTTTTATCATATAGGTGTTCATTTGATTGTTGTACTTTAATCATTTTTTCAGCTGCCTCCCTTCGTGTTGTTAGAAGGTTTCTTCTGTCACTGTTTAAAATTCCTAAGGCTTCCTAAGGTTCGTACCAAACAATAATTGGGATGGGCTTTTACCTGTTGACCGACAAACAGTGTTATTTATTCCATATTCTACTTTGTCAACATTTCGGTCCCATTTTCCCGGAGTCTTTGTTAATTTTGCCAACATTGTTGCTATCATTCTGTTAAATCGCTCAATCTGACCGTTCGTACGTGGGGTTCCTATCGCAATCAGTACCTGTTCTATCTCGTTGTTTGCTAAAAATTCTTTAAATAAATTTGATGTAAATGACGAACCTCGGTCACTAATTAGCCGTCTCGGTTTACTATACGCTCTAAAATATTCTGCTAAGTTTTTCACTACTTCCTCCGATTTTGTTGTTTTGCAAGGATACAGTGTTAATTATTCTACAAGGTTATGAAATAAAGTAATGCCAAGGATTCGTAGTACAGGAAATATGAAAACTCGGTATAAAGAATTTATTCAGAAAAGAGTACAGAAATGAAGCTTCTCGATCAAGCGATTCAGTACGACTGACTCTAAGGGTAGGTTAAACGTGTACAGCGTGTACCGACTAGACGGTCTTAGTTTATTGATGGTCGAAGGGTAGGAGGACCCAGGTATACGGGACAGCGGTGCAGAGGAAACTTATTTTTAGCTGAATCTTAAATATCAATTTTAACACTCCCACTTATTTAGGACCGTTGCTTCTACTTATTGTTAGATTAATTCTAAATACCTAATGTAACATACAGCCTTATGAATTTAGTAAAACCATCTACTGCTGTCAAAATAAATTTATAACGATTCCTGCACTTGTCCAATGGACCGTAATGATCCACATGAATTGTTTAAAATGGTAAATCGCCTTTGTCTAAACTGTGTAGAAATCCCTCCTGTTTACTGCTATTTGGTGAAAATTCAATACATTTCACACAATTACTAATGTACTCTCTAATTTTTATACGCATTTGCGGGAACCAATATACTTGACTAATGTTGTCTAAGACTTTCATAATCTAAATGCCCTAAATTGTCGTGGCTAGTTTTAATAACGTTATTTACTAAGCACGCAGGTACGTAAAATAATAATCTATTGTTACTGACTTTTCCATGCACTAAACCGTCCCGTAACTCAATATTTCTTCTCGCGTATCTGTAGTCTATTCTTGATTTCTCGAATCGTAAGATCTTGATGTTGTTTAATCGCTAATACTTCCTCCAAAGTATTAGCTTCTAGAATCAAGATTGTGTTGCACCGACTTAATGCGTCTACATGTGACATTTTACTCCCACTACGATGCTCAATAGTATAGTCGTAATTTCGCAAAACATTGCCCAACGGGACATTCGTGGGTTAATGTTCTGCTTGTTAAGCGTTAATCTAAAACTATCGCAATCTGTGATCATTTTAAACTTAATGCCCGATAAATAAATATGAAATCTTTTAATCGCGTACACTGCTGCTAAACATTCAAGTTCAAAACTATGATACTTTTCTTCTTGAGCATTCGTTCTTTTACTAAAATAAAAAACTGGTCGAAAAATTTTATTTGTTTGTTTTTGTAGCAAAATCGCCCTAAATGCGCTGCTACTAGCATCGCAATGCAGTTCTGTATCTAATTTTGGGGAGTAAATCGCTAAAACGGGATCGTTTGTTAGACATTGCTTCATCGTCACAAACGCTCGATTTTGTTCGGGCCCAAAACGAAATATTGCATTTTCCGTAGTAAATCATATAGGGGTCTTGAAATGAGTGAAAAATCTTTTATAAACCTCCGAAAATAACTTGCTAGACCTACAAAACGCTGCACTTCCTTGATATTTCTCGGCGCTGGATAATCGACTACAGATTCAATATTTTCCTTTGCTACCGCGATACCGTTTCTAGATATGAAATATCCCAAATAAGTTATCTGGCGATAAAATAATGTACATTTATCTAGCCTAAATCGTAAGTCAAACTTTCTCGCTAAACAAAATAATTCTCGCAAAATATCCAAATGTTCGTCAACCGTTTCCGTGGACATAAAAAAATCGTCTAAATATAGCAATAGTTTATTCTTCCTTAATAAATCACTAAAGATTTCGTCTAAAAATGTTTCAAAAATACGAGGTGCATTGGTAAGTCCAAAAGGCATTTTGAGGTACTCGTATTAACCTAAGGGTGTGACAAACGATGTATATTTTACCGATATTTCAGCAACTTTCACGTGGTGGAATCCGTTTTTACGATCTAACTTCGTAAAATATTTTTTATCCTTAAGCTGGTCTAAACAATCGTCTATTAACGGTACCGGAAAGTTGTCTCTGATTGTATGTTTGTTTAATTCTCGATAATCAACACACAAGCGAATTTCTTCGTTCTTTTTCCTGACCAGGACAATTGGGCTAGCATAAGGAAAATTACTGAGCCTAATTGTGCCCTCTCTTAATAAATCGTCAAGGATAACACGAAGTTTTTCCTTGTCTGCAAGCACTCTTCGACGCGGCCGAAAACAAATCGGATGCTCAGTCTTTAATCAAATCACTGCTTCAACAGTATTCGGATGTTGCTCGTTGTCATCGACCTGAACATCTTTGCAAAAATAAATTTCTTCAAGTTTCCTCACAATGCTAATATCTATTTTAAACAAAATTTTTAATAGTATCAGCGCACTGGTTCAATCAAAAACTACTTCTACACTATTTGCAAAATATCACAAAATACAAATTTCGACGTTTCGATCTATATTTAGATCATTTTCAAGAAATTAATAAAATTTTGCGTCTGTAAATTAACCGACAATTTCTATTAGTACTGTGGAGTAAATATAATTATAAACCTTTTTTTTAAATTTAAGAAAATTATAATTGTAACTCACTTGCCTAGTGCAAATTAAAATATAATTATAATAGATATAACTGACATTGGTGTAACCACATGTTTAGCCCAACCCGGCATCTGTAAGACTGCGATATCAGAGAATTTGGGAACAATGGAATCTACAGGGTGTCCCAAAACTACCCTAGGAGCCGAAAATGGGAGGTTCCTTGGTTCATTTGTAGCAACATTTTCCTTTACAAAAATGGCGTCCGCGGCTTTGTTTAGGAGTTATTAACGAAAAACACGGACCAATCAGAGCGCGACCTTTTTTTTTACCGTGAGGAAAATGCTTTTACGCATACCCCAAGTCCCCTGGGAGAGACAAGGGGTTATGTGGTGCTACGTGTCCAGAAGGGCTCACAATACCCACTAAAAACCTCACCACAACCTTCCCTAAGCTATTCGGGGGCGGCTGGGATCTCCAATGGAACACAACCAGCCATCCCCATTCGCCCTTGGCCCCTTGTGGGGCCTCGTCCCGGGGGGGGGAAAGAAGCTCCCCCCAGCAATGCCTAATCTATCCGGGTGTAAGCAGGTTGCCCACTTACACCCCCCTTCCCTGGGCCGTTCGGTAGGCTTCGCGAGTCTCCAGCTCGCTCCGCCCAACGACCCCATCGCCGCACGCGACAAAGAGGGACGAAGGCGGGCACCCCGCCCGCGTTCGCCCCTCCCCCACTCCCACCCCCTGTCCCAACGATCTATATGTCCCCCACGGGGGACAGAGGCAAGGGGGACGGGAATAGTCCCCCCCGTGCGAAGAAACTACCCGACTTGGGTGCCCTTTTTCTAGGGACTATATAAGTCCTTCCCGCCTCCCCTTAACCGTCGCCTGCCCCGTAGCGTGGGGCGGGCAGCCCGGCGGCGACGTGCCGCCAGAGCGACGTTCCTGGCGGAGAGGGGTCGGCCATCCTCTCCCTTTCCGCGACCTCCTTCCGCTGCATCACCTCCTCGCAAAAGGAGGTCACGGCCTTGTGCGACCTCTCGTCGCCAACCATATGGTCGACCACAGTTGACAACGAGAGGTCGCCTCCAATCTCGCTTCTCTGGACACGGCGCTGCGCCGACCACGCCGGACACTCTTCCAGCGTGTGCCGCTCCGTCTCCAAAGCCTCCGCACAGTGGTGGCACCGTTCGGTGAGTTCCCTCTTGATTCACGCCAGGTACCGGCCGAAACATCCATGGCCGGTTAATACCTGGGTGGATCTTTAGGTGAGCCTTACTCGCCTCTCGCACCATTCCTCCAGGATGGGCAAGAGGGCATCCACATCCACGCCTGCTTTACGGAAACGAAATTCGGCCGTCGAGCCGTCGAACGTATGGATCGCAATCAGGAGTTTTTTTTTTTTTATTTATGCAATAGGAACCCCAAATAAGAGGTTATTCTGCAAGCAGTATTACATACATAGTATTACAAGAAATTATATAACATTAATCGTTGCAGTAAATGATATATAAACAGTACTTGACATTATATGTATAAATAATCCGCAATTATCCAGGAAGGAACATAGTATCTTACATACACTGTTTGTAGGTCTGTGGATTAAAACATTACATGACATGGGAAGAGAAAAACCCCGTAGTCTTAGGTTATGTATAAATTTTAATCTATGGGTATCATAGATAGGACATTGCCATAATATATGGTCAATATCCTGTGCCTCATATCCACATGAACAGCCAGGGTTGTTTACCACATTGATTTTCGCTAAAGAGAAGTTAAGACTGGCCAGATCGAATTCTGTTTATGGTCACAATGGTTTTTCGAGATAAATTTTTCCCCGAGTACCAGGGTTTTCTTCTACCGTCATGGAATTGTTCAAAATAATTTTTGCCCTTGTATCGACCTTCATTAATTATGTTAATGAAAGCACGTAATTTGAAGATTTCCCTCAAATCCGTATGCGGTATTTTGAGAGGGCTGTCTGGAACAGCACTGTTTCTGGCAATATTGGCTAACTCATCAGCTTTTTCATTACCATGAATACCCAGATGGGACGGTACCCAGTAAAGTAAAATTTTATTGGATTCGGGATATTTTATGCTGTGTTCATAAATTTTATTCGTGACATTGAGTATGTAAGGGTTAAGGCTAACATTAAAGGAGGGATATGTAAGGGAAGTTAGACAGCTTAGAGAGTCGGAAAATATAATGAAACATTTGTCTTTGTTATTGATAGCAATGTCTACGGCGTTCATAAGTGCAATGCACTCAGCTGTAAATATGGATGCATTACGATTTATACTGCGTACTACTGATAAATTAAGATTTTGACATATGGAGGCTGTTCCCACCACGGTGGCGTCCTTACTTTTACTACCGTCTGTGAATATAGAGATTGCACCCTTTTCACGCAAGAGATCGTCAATTAAGAGGTTGGGATTCCTGGATTTAGCCACAGTTCGACCAAAGTCAACATCAATGTGGATTTCATGAAGTAGGGCGGAATAGTTATAATTATAGACACTATACAGTTTGAAGAGTATATACAATCAACTAGGTTGCCATGGTCCTTTAAACAATGAAGCAACAATCGATTACTAAGTTTAAGTTTAGAGTTACGAGTGTTTATAGCTCTCCTAATCCTGGTAACAGTGTTGTGAATTAATAGACCTGTGTTAGAATGGATTTTACATAGATAATTATTACACAGGAATTTGAAGCGCTCTTGTAAAAGCAATCAGGAGTTAGCCTTGAGTCCCCGTGCAGTGATTTTTAGTTTTAATTAACTTCCCCATTCATAGGGAAGTTACTGTAATTACCCCGAAAATCGAAAATCGATTTTTTAGCAGATCTTCACGTTTCATGGTTATTGAAGTCATTTTAGACTATTTTTATCAAATTGTTAGTATGTGTGTGTGTTTGTGTGTGTGTGTGTGTGTGTGTGTGTGTGTGTGTGTGCGCGCGCGCGCGCGCGTGCGTATGGCCGTTTTTATGTTATCAAATTTTTCGTTAACGTTTTCTGAAAAAGTAACAATGCGATCAGAACGATGAATGATGCAATCGATGTGCCCCGTCGTAACTTAGAGCTGATTAGATTTTGGTCCATATTGGTCAAGTACTTTTTTAGACTTTTTTAGTTTTTTTCGAAAGGAGTTCATTCAAGAATGCAATTTATACGAGAGGATGGAAATTTTCCACCGAATAAACAAACTTAATTATATATATTTCATTTTTATTTAAAAAAAAATTTTTTTTTTTAATTATGCAACTCATGCTAATGTTACCGCTTACAACTAACGAATCGGGAAGTTCTATGTGTGGCTCGTGGAGAGTCACACACAAAATAAATAAAAAACCATTAAGAGTTGTATGCCCACTAGCAATGCGTACCACTAACCCTTAGGTTATGAACAGACCACCCCCTTCAATTTTGGGGTATATAAACCCGTACATTTTTACTCTCAGGGGGTAGTACTTCTGTAGTCACGAATAGTGTCGCGTCGTGCTGTATTCTCGCAAGTCGATTTCTAGTAAGATCGGGCTAAAGTTCCCCTTCGGATCAACCTTTGAACCGTATAGATTCCACCAGTCCGGTAACAAATCTATTAAGGCATTTCATAAAGTCACTTCGAGACCCCCGCATTTTGCCAGTGCGTCAACATCGAGCTCATAGGTAATATTCTTAATTCTTACATTCAATTCTTAATTGAAACACACAAACTCGCGACATATATACCAATGTAAACCATTACGAGTTAAATATATTTGTGTTTTCCTAATTACTTGTAAAATTCTTTAAACCCATAATTATTGTTATACCAATCCTAATTTAGTAATTGAACGTTCCCACATGATACGATCTTACCGCTCGGATTGTATCGATTTAAATTATACTTGTTACGAGGCTTACTAACAACCCTATCACCTATCAAACTCATAGACGACATTCCAATCGCCTAATCGGGATATTTTCCAACCTAGTACCTACCCGATTTCATATTGGGATCATCCACGTTACCTATACGTCCACACAGATTAAACGGCAACCTGACAATCGTATCAGGATCGTCCGTTTCCCTTGAATCCAACCTCCTAGCGGCTCCTTGACAATCGCATTAGGTGCGTCCGCTCTAACTAACAGTTTTGAACCATACATCAGGGTAATAACCCTTCGCCGGCCACTCGTGCTGCTCGCGGCCCTGGCTCGTAACATACTTTTAAGAATAGGTATAGGGACCTGCCTTCCCTATTCTTGACCGCATAAACCAAACTAATATAAGTTATATTAGTTTAATATAACTGATGGTGTATCGCGTAGAAGAATTGTAGTACCGAGGTTGGTACCAGGTGCCATATAGGGCATTTTAGCGTAAGAGGTTATGCGCGCGCAGAACAGTAACGCGGTAGCATCGTATTTTGCGTGTAGATGTACCGATACTTTTTGTAAGGGGCATTCCCATTCAGTCGTCGTTCATGCGTACATGTATAAGAGCTTATAACTTTCTGTATATATTTATATTTGTCTCATTGTGTGTAATAAATATTGTGCAATAGCCCTAACAGACTATTCCTTTATTATACGTGCAATAAAGCATAGAGCTAACTCGCTATAACAATAACACTTATACTATACTACACAAACACTTACCATAAAAAAATGTACAAAACACAATAAATGTTTTAGCACGTGCGACCGTTTTGACAGTTGAGGTGTCAAGATCACGCGGGATATTAGTCACGCTGTCTCGCGCATCATCAATACGCAACCGATACACTTGTTTCTTGACGTAGGAGGTTTGTTATACGCAGGTGCATAGAAAATAGGCGGAATGAATAGGACTATTGGCGCATCTAATCGCGTATCTCGTCGGGCACCATATCTGTAGATGACTGACATTGTGTCTCTTATCTCTTTATTTATTGTTACTTATAATGTAAACAATTTTTAAATAAATAAATTTTTACAAGGTATAGAAATTTGTTTCTATATTCATATTATTTTAATTATTATTTCAATTAGAATTTATTGTTAAAATAATTGTTTAAATAAACATTATTATAGAAATAATAATTCAAATCATAAATATAGAAATAAATTATAAAAATTTATTTCAACAATGTTTTTAATAATAAATTTTTGTTGAAAGAATAATTGAAACAATGCATATAAAAACAAATTATAAAAATGTATTTATTTAGAAATTATGTAAATTAGAAATAACAATAAATTACTACTTAAATAATAAATATATAAGGCTGAACACAATACAGAATACAGAATGACAGAGCCGTAATCGATATAATCCAGAACCGATATTCTCGTAACAGTTATAACATCATTACGGTCCTATTTAACTGCTTCAATCAGAACCGATTTATAATATTTTGAAGAAGTTATTTTCGCAACCGTTTCAATCCCTGATTTAGACACAAGTTCGTCGCGTTCGCAAAGTTTTAAACAATTACCTTTGCACACTTTTAGGAACTTTTGAGGTCATCTATTCCTCATTTATTCCACCTTGGGGGTACATTTTGCAATTAACAAACAGCCACAATCTTATCTCCAGTTTTCTTTCTCGCGTTTCTAACATTCCTTTTATTAGGAATTATATTTATTGATATAAAAATAAGTATAAAAAAAAGTTTGCAGCCAGAGACCTCACCGCCTACGCAATCAAAACTGTTAAGAGTTATACTCAAATATTGAAATATAACTGAATAAAATATTTTATATTGCATTATTAAGTCTGAACATTATTTTTCTGAATGAAAAAATATTCAATTGTAGGGATGCAAAACCGTTAAACGATAGGATGTTACTCGCGGATCGTCGAAACAGTAAACAGCTGACGGGTGAATACCCTAGCGAGTGTGTGCAAAAGAGTGAGAGCGTGAACGTTGTGCCGACCGGCTACTGCAAGGTAGGTCATGGCCGTGGATCAGAGCGAAAGAGCGAGTACTGCGAGTCGAGATTATATGTATACGTATAGAGAGAAAGAGTGCGAGCGAGCGAGAGGCAGTCAGAGCGAATGAGCAACAGATTGTATATAATTATGTATAATGTATAATAATTATAAAAATTTATACATTATTTATATATTATAAAAAAATATATAAATAATAATGTATATATAATAATAACATATATTATACATTATAATTAATTATTAATTATTATATATTATACATATAATATATATATATATATATATATATATATATATATATATATATATATATATATATAATTTTATATAATTATATATATACTTTTAGAATTGTCAAAGCATACAATCTGTTCCTCATTCGCTGTCACTGTTTCTCGCTCGCTTCCTTAACAAAATTTCAATTCGCACTTATTCTCTCTCTGTATACAGGGTGTCCCACTGTATCGAGAACGGCAGGATATCTCGGAAAACGGTGTCGTTATCAAAAAAGTGTTCCTACAAAAGTTGTTTGGTATGACGGGCTAAGTTACGTGATATTAATTGTTTTTTGTGGGTGGAGTGGTGGAGGACATTTCAAGGTCAACTTGATTTTTTTAAATGGAATAGTATATTTTTTCCTTTAGAAAATAATAGCGGGTAGTGAGACGAATCCAAAGATGTGTTACATGATATTATTCTGATTTTGATGAAGGTAAATTGTTAGCTTGTGTTTACATACTGCAACGGTCGATGCCACTTAGCAGCGGCTGCTAGCTGTTGGCCGTCCACCACTCCACCCACAAAAAAACAATTAATACCACGTAACTTAGCCCGTCATACCAAACAACTTTTGTAGGAACACTTTTTTGATAACGACAACGTCTTCCGAGATATCCTGCCGTTCTCGATACAGTGGGACACCCTGTATACAGGGTGTCCCAAAATTCCTCCGATACCCGAAAATGGGAGGTTCCTTGGGTCATTTGAAGCGACATTTTCCTTTACAAAAATGGCGTCCGCGGCTTAGTTTAGGAGTTATTAACGAAAAACACGGACCAATCAGAGCGCGCCCTGGGCCGCCGCGCCGCGCCACGCCAGCAGGAGAGCGTTGGTGGTGCGCCGTGACATCGCAACGAACAAGAGTTTCTCGATTATGTAAATTCTCTCCGATTACAACGAGCTTTGGATATGTTGTTAACATCATTATTCTGTACAACATTTCTCTTTAAAGTATCTGGCTGTCGGCTTTAGTTTACGAGATAATCGCGAGAAACTTTAGTTGTAAATCCATGGGATCGATGTACTACTAATTTCTCTCCGATTTCAACGAGCTTTGGATATGATGTCAAGACCGTTATTCTAAACAACATTTCTCTTTGAAATTTTTCGCGCTTTAGGCTTTAATTTACGAGATGATCGCGAGAAACTTTACTTTTCAATTCATTGTGGGTGTTCACGGTAGCGGACACGACTTGCTAATATCTCCGAATCTAAAGCCGACCATGAACCATTTCAAAGGAAAAAGATATTTAAAACGTCGAGTTTTATAACATTATTTCAAGGTCATTGAAATCGGCGAAGACCCGCATTATTTTTACCCGACTTACGGCAACATTACCCGAACGAGAAAAGAAGCTGAAACTAATAGTTTTAAGAACTCACTTATTCAGCCGTAAATTCATTTGCTGCTTCGAAATGTGTGTCAATGGGTCAGTCGGTGACGAACTGCACAGATGTCTTCAGGTATACGGCAGTATTGAAAGCCAAGGGATGTACGAGCAGGTCAACGAACTGCACAGCTGGTGGTAAATAAGCAGGTGGATAGACAGCCCTAGGGATGTGCGGTCAACAATCCGGGCATTTCACTTTCACTTTCAAGTCGATAAATAAATCACATGTTTATTTTACACAGATGCACTAATAACAATTGTAATATCACTTGTATTGCAGCACAAATCACACCAATTAGATAACACGATCACTAGCGAACGCGTAAACTTTCGGAAAAAAGAACATCCCGAATTTTCGCACTGGGAAAATTTCACGGCGATAGTAGATGCACTAAATTCACAATTATTTGGCACGTATACGATGTCCCATCCGCTCGTTGTCCATAAATTATCCTTGTGGTCGGGCGGGTAATTGCACCGCTGGTGGTAGCTGTCAGGTACGCGATCGCAGTGAAGTCCAAGGGCTGCAAAAGGAGGGCTGCACGGCAAGTGCGTCCAGGTCAACGCACCTGTCACTCCAGCACGTAGCAGGTTGTTTCTGCTAACACTTCCTGCGTTATTTTTTGGTGGCCTTGAAAAGGGCCGATTGGAAAGAAAGGAATTGTTCCTGCGTAATTTTTTGGTGGCCCTGAAAAGGGCCGATTGTTTACATTATCTGAGATGCTCGAAATGGCCCCCGTTTTCTTGAATGCAGAGCTCCGCTCGCCGGACAGTTTCCTGCATTACACCGCGGAGGGTGGCCGGCGTAATACATGCGATGGCACCGTGGACTAATGCCAGCATCTCTTCTGCATTCTCAATTGGTTGCTTGTACACTACATCCTGTGAAATCATATTTATAAAGAAAAACAACACGTTAGTAAACACGTACACGATAACGAGTAAAAAATAACCAAAGATATAAATGAAAATTGAAATTACCTTCACGTAACCCCACAGGAAAAAATCCAACGGATTTAGATCAGGTGACCGTGGAGGCCACGCAACAGGACCACCGCGGCCGATCCACCTGTCCTGAAAGGTTTCACTCATATGGGCGCGGACATTTGCGGCGTAGTGCGCTGGCGCTCCGTCCATTTGAAAATACATGTTCTGCCTGATAGCATAAGGAACATCGTCCATGAGATCAGGCAGAGCATGTTTCAAAAAGGCGTGAAACGTCGGGCCGTCCAGTCTATCGGGTAGCATGTACGGCCCGATGACATACTCGCCACAAATACCGGCCCATAAATTGACCGACCAGCGGGTCTGTGCTGCGCGTTCCCGAACCGCCCTCGGATTCTCGACGCTCCACACATGCAAATTGTGGCCGTTGAAGCACCCTTTTCTTGTAAAGAGTGATTCGTCGGTCCACAATATGCATGTGGGGAACGTCGGATTCCGCGACACTTCGTCCAGCAGCCACCTGCAATACTGAAGCCGCCGGGTGGAGTCTCCAGGCAGCAATTGTTGCACCCGCACAAATTTGTACGGGTGCATCTGCGCGCCTCGCAGAATCCGGTGGACAGACGATCGGCTGATACTATGTAGAACAAAAATACAAGTAAATGCATAAATATTTATTATGAAATAACATTTCTTTTAGTTTTAATATAAAGTACAAAGCGGTGTACTTAGACTTACGTTGTTCGGCGACTAATGTCGCGCACGCTCAAGGTGCCATCTCCTTCGACCATTTCAACTATTCGGTCCACATTACGCGTGGACCTCGTCCTCCTCGGTCTTCCAGCGTCCCAGCCTTGGCGTTCGAAACACCCCGTTGAGTATAAACGGTACGCCAACTCCAAGATATACTCGCTGGACGGTGGTTCCATTCGTGGTCGGTATCGCGGCATTTCACGCACAGCAGCAGCGGCATTAAAGCCGCATATTGCGTAAACCGCGATTATTATGAAATTGTCTTGCGACGTATACATGTTGCACCTCGATCGTAGACTGACTGACTGCAGTTTTCTAAAAAAGCTTCAACCACCTCCAAATATCCCCACCACGAAGCAAAACTGAGGACACGAGAACGTTCTAAAAAAACACGTGTTTTGCAGAAGGTGAAAGTGCAACAGTGTGACCCTTGCCTTTCCTTCACGATAGAAAACAGGAATCCTCGTCTCCGCGGAAGGGATCGTACCATAAATCAGAACTCTGCAGTTACTCGGGAGTGTCCGCAAGACACCGGAACGGAAAAATTTTCTCCTGCACATGTTGAGTTTACGAATTGTTTTTCGACCGTGCAATTTTTCGACAGCGCCGCTTGATCCTTAGCCGCGACGTCTGAGGCGCGATGCAGGACTTCCGATTACAGTAAATTATGCTAACCTCCAGCAGTGTGACCCTTGCCTTTCCTTCACGATAGAAAACAGGGATCCTCGTCTCCGCGGAAGGGATCGTACCATAAATCAGAACTCTGCAGTTACTCGGGAGTGTCCGCAAGACATCGGAACGGGAAAATTTACCAACAGTGCAATTCGACATGAGCGGGAGAAAATTTACGAGTGATTGCGAATATTGAATAATGAAACTGAATAACGAGTCTACCGCGTATTGAAGATGTCCATACATATGATTTCTCCTCGATTAAAACTAACGGAAGAATTAACATTCAATTTTATTGAATACAATACAAAATAAAAATTGTCCAAGTTAATTGTAAGAATTCGGAAATAAAGCAGTTACTGATTGTCAAGCGTCAATAATCGGAGTTTATTTAGCTCCAGTTAATAGTATATAACATACAATTTAGATTATTTATGCGTGTCCGTACTTCTCCTCAATTCTAAAAATTGTTTGCATTGATTGCTAGAAATAGAAACGCTTGACAATCAGTAACTGCTTTATTTCCGAATTCTTACAATTAACTTGGACAATTTTTATTTTGTATTGTATTCAATAAAATTGAATGTTAATTCTTCCGTTAGTTTTAATCGAGGAGAAATCATATGTATGGACATCTTCAATACGCGGTAGACTCGTTATTCAGTTTCATTATTCAATATTCGCAATCACTCGTAAATTTTCTCCCGCTCATGTCGAATTGCACTGTTGGTAAATTTTCCCGTTCCGATGTCTTGCGGACACTCCCGAGTAACTGCAGAGTTCTGATTTATGGTACGATCCCTTCCGCGGAGACGAGGATCCCTGTTTTCTATCGTGAAGGAAAGGCAAGGGTCACACTGCTGGAGGTTAGCATAATTTACTGTAATCGGAAGTCCTGCATCGCGCCTCAGACGTCGCGGCTAAGGATCAAGCGGCGCTGTCGAAAAATTGCACGGTCGAAAAACAATTCGTAAACTCAACATGTGCAGGAGAAAATTTTTCCGTTCCGGTGTCTTGCGGACACTCCCGAGTAACTGCAGAGTTCTGATTTATGGTACGATCCCTTCCGCGGAGACGAGGATTCCTGTTTTCTATCGTGAAGGAAAGGCAAGGGTCACACTGTTGCACTTTCACCTTCTGCAAAACACGTGTTTTTTTAGAACGTTCTCGTGTCCTCAGTTTTGCTTCGTGGTGGGGATATTTGGAGGTGGTTGAAGCTTTTTTAGAAAACTGCAGTCAGTCAGTCTACGATCGAGGTGCAACATGTATACGTCGCAAGACAATTTCATAATAATCGCGGTTTACGCAATATGCGGCTTTAATGCCGCTGCTGCTGTGCGTGAAATGCCGCGATACCGACCACGAATGGAACCACCGTCCAGCGAGTATATCTTGGAGTTGGCGTACCGTTTATACTCAACGGGGTGTTTCGAACGCCAAGGCTGGGACGCTGGAAGACCGAGGAGGACGAGGTCCACGCGTAATGTGGACCGAATAGTTGAAATGGTCGAAGGAGATGGCACCTTGAGCGTGCGCGACATTAGTCGCCGAACAACGTAAGTCTAAGTACACCGCTTTGTACTTTATATTAAAACTAAAAGAAATGTTATTTCATAATAAATATTTATGCATTTACTTGTATTTTTGTTCTACATAGTATCAGCCGATCGTCTGTCCACCGGATTCTGCGAGGCGCGCAGATGCACCCGTACAAATTTGTGCGGGTGCAACAATTGCTGCCTGGAGACTCCACCCGGCGGCTTCAGTATTGCAGGTGGCTGCTGGACGAAGTGTCGCGGAATCCGACGTTCCCCACATGCATATTGTGGACCGACGAATCACTCTTTACAAGAAAAGGGTGCTTCAACGGCCACAATTTGCATGTGTGGAGCGTCGAGAATCCGAGGGCGGTTCGGGAACGCGCAGCACAGACCCGCTGGTCGGTCAATTTATGGGCCGGTATTTGTGGCGAGTATGTCATCGGGCCGTACATGCTACCCGATAGACTGGACGGCCCGACGTTTCACGCCTTTTTGAAACATGCTCTGCCTGATCTCATGGACGATGTTCCTTATGCTATCAGGCAGAACATGTATTTTCAAATGGACGGAGCGCCAGCGCACTACGCCGCAAATGTCCGCGCCCATATGAGTGAAACCTTTCAGGACAGGTGGATCGGCCGCGGTGGTCCTGTTGCGTGGCCTCCACGGTCACCTGATCTAAATCCGTTGGATTTTTTCCTGTGGGGTTACGTGAAGGTAATTTCAATTTTCATTTATATCTTTGGTTATTTTTTACTCGTTATCGTGTACGTGTTTACTAACGTGTTGTTTTTCTTTATAAATATGATTTCACAGGATGTAGTGTACAAGCAACCAATTGAGAATGCAGAAGAGATGCTGGCATTAGTCCACGGTGCCATCGCATGTATTACGCCGGCCACCCTCCGCGGTGTAATGCAGGAAACTGTCCGGCGAGCGGAGCTCTGCATTCAAGAAAACGGGGGCCATTTCGAGCATCTCAGATAATGTAAACAATCGGCCCTTTTCAGGGCCACCAAAAAATTACGCAGGAACAATTCCTTTCTTTCCAATCGGCCCTTTTCAAGGCCACCAAAAAATAACGCAGGAAGTGTTAGCAGAAACAACCTGCTACGTGCTGGAGTGACAGGTGCGTTGACCTGGACGCACTTGCCGTGCAGCCCTCCTTTTGCAGCCCTTGGACTTCACTGCGATCGCGTACCTGACAGCTACCACCAGCGGTGCAATTACCCGCCCGACCACAAGGATAATTTATGGACAACGAGCGGATGGGACATCGTATACGTGCCAAATAATTGTGAATTTAGTGCATCTACTATCGCCGTGAAATTTTCCCAGTGCGAAAATTCGGGATGTTCTTTTTTCCGAAAGTTTACGCGTTCGCTAGTGATCGTGTTATCTAATTGGTGTGATTTGTGCTGCAATACAAGTGATATTACAATTGTTATTAGTGCATCTGTGTAAAATAAACATGTGATTTATTTATCGACTTGAAAGTGAAAGTGAAATGCCCGGATTGTTGACCGCACATCCCTAGGGCTGTCTATCCACCTGCTTATTTACCACCAGCTGTGCAGTTCGTTGACCTGCTCGTACATCCCTTGGCTTTCAATACTGCCGTATACCTGAAGACATCTGTGCAGTTCGTCACCGACTGACCCATTGACACACATTTCGAAGCAGCAAATGAATTTACGGCTGAATAAGTGAGTTCTTAAAACTATTAGTTTCAGCTTCTTTTCTCGTTCGGGTAATGTTGCCGTAAGTCGGGTAAAAATAATGCGGGTCTTCGCCGATTTCAATGACCTTGAAATAATGTTATAAAACTCGACGTTTTAAATATCTTTTTCCTTTGAAATGGTTCATGGTCGGCTTTAGATTCGGAGATATTAGCAAGTCGTGTCCGCTACCGTGAACACCCACAATGAATTGAAAAGTAAAGTTTCTCGCGATCATCTCGTAAATTAAAGCCTAAAGCGCGAAAAATTTCAAAGAGAAATGTTGTTTAGAATAACGGTCTTGACATCATATCCAAAGCTCGTTGAAATCGGAGAGAAATTAGTAGTACATCGATCCCATGGATTTACAACTAAAGTTTCTCGCGATTATCTCGTAAACTAAAGCCGACAGCCAGATACTTTAAAGAGAAATGTTGTACAGAATAATGATGTTAACAACATATCCAAAGCTCGTTGTAATCGGAGAGAATTTACATAATCGAGAAACTCTTGTTCGTTGCGATGTCACGGCGCACCACCAACGCTCTCCTGCTGGCGTGGCGCGGCGCGGCGGCCCAGGGCGCGCTCTGATTGGTCCGTGTTTTTCGTTAATAACTCCTAAACTAAGCCGCGGACGCCATTTTTGTAAAGGAAAATGTCGCTTCAAATGACCCAAGGAACCTCCCATTTTCGGGTATCGGAGGAATTTTGGGACACCCTGTATATGTATATACGTATCGAACCTGTAAGAAGCTGTAGAATTGACCAAATCCCTACACAATATTATATAATACTTTTACAAGTATAGAAACATCGACAAAATTGATTTTATATTATTTTAACGACGATGCAATTTTTAAAAAATTATGAAAAAAATTAAGAACGATTTGTTTTTATAATGTGTAACTACTGAATTTGTATAAAACTGGTATGTCCAAAATTTCAGTCCGAAATATGTACTTTCTTAGAATGATTGGAGATTTCTAATTTTTTAAAATATGTTTGCATAATTCGAAAAATCTGAAAAACACGTTAATAATAACGATGCGACGCAACTAACATAATAACATAAACGTGGTGAACTGACAACTTATATAGACAGTTGGCTATTTTATGCTTTCCGATTTGTTTAAAAATCGATTTTGCAACCAAAAAGTTTGAAAATGTAGTTAATATAGTATATGCTATCAGGTAGAATATTCATGAATTTTTTCGTAATATTTATTGAACATGGTGTGATTAAAAATCAATTTGGATGAGCATTTTTGATCATCTTATCCGGCTATACGATTTTTCATACATAACTACGTGCAAAAAATCTGAAAACATTCACAATCATAAGGAATAATATCTACAAAATTACAACTTTTCTAAAATTTTTAAGTATACCATTAAATAGGGAAAATGTAGAATATCCAAAAATTAGTTTTTACCCTTTAACTACCCTCCTGGTTGAGATAAAGGGTTCAAACTTGGTGTCGAATGCTCTCTTTTTACGAGTTATCAAATAGTTCATGTCCCGATATAATTGGTTCAAGGCCACTTTGGAATCTTATCCTGCTAGTCTCTTCGTATTAATGCAATTTTTACAGTAATCAAACGTTTGTATATAAAATGAATATATGATATAATTTTTTTTTTAACATAGATTTTACATTTTTAATTTTTTGGAAGGTTAAGAAATGTAATTAAAAAAGAAACAAGCTCGCGGGTGAGGTTGTTGTTGCTCGCTCGCTTCGCGAGCTCGCGGGTAGGACTGCTCTTGCGAGAGGGTTAGTGGTACGTATTGCTAGTGGGGCATACAGCTATTAATGTTTTTTTTAACTTCCCGATTCATAGGGAAGTTATTGTAATTACCCCGAAAATCGAAAATCGATTTTTTAGCAGATCTTCACGTTTCATGGTCATTGGAGTCATTTTAGACTATTTTTATCAAAATGTTTGTATGTGTGTGTGTGTGTGTGTGTGTGTGTGTGTGTGTGTGTGTGCGTATGTCCGTTTGTATGGTATCAAATTTTTCGTTAACGTTTTCTGAAAAAATAACAATGCGATCAGAATAATGAATGATGCAATCGACGTGCCCTGTCGTAACTTAGAGCTGATTAGATTTTGGTCCATATTGGTCAAGTAGTTTTTTAGTTTTTTTAGTTTTTTTCGAAAGAAGTTCATTCAACAATGCAAATTATACGAGAGGACGGAAATTTTCCACCGCAGAAACAAACGTAACAATTATATATAATTTTTTTTTATTTTTAAAAAATTTTTTTTATAATTTAAAAAAAAATTTTTTTTAAAAATTTTTGTTTAAATTATTCAACTAACGCTAATGTTACCGCTTACAATAATCGAAAATTATCCCAATGCAAGAGTGAGTTAATCGTCTCCTCTGTCGAGAATACATTTTCAAAGAATATTGGAAGTACCAAAAAAATGTATATTACAATCTTTTAAAAAACAATCAGTCAAAACGAATTATTAATTGAGAATAAATTGATAATTAATATAAAAAACAAGCAGTTCAATACGAATTATTAAGTGAGATGATATTGAAAGTTAATATAAAAAAATGGTTAATGGAGCATGCGAGCAACGAGCATACGATGTTGGATTAATGCGACGCCATACAGCAAACATTTTGATAAGTAGAAAACTATTGAACTTCACTGAGAACGTATAATCTTCTTAAAACGTACACTAAATAATGATAATAATATACTGCAACTAACGAATCGGGAAGTTCTTTGTGTGGCTCGTGGAGAGTCACACACCAAATAACATCCGTACTACTAACCCTCTCGCGAACTCACAAACCGAGCTACAACACCCCCACCCGCGAAGCTCGCGAAGCGAGCGAGCAACAATAACCAGCTAGTTTAATTTTGTGTGTGACTCTCCACGAGCCACACAAAGAACTTCCCGATTCGTTAGTTGTAAGCTGTAACATTAGCATTAGTTGCATAATTAAAAAAAAAATTTTTTTTAATGAAAATGAAATATATATAATTACGTTTGTTTATTCGGTGGAAAATTTCCATCCTCTCGTATAAATTGCATTCTTGAATGAACTTCTTTCGAAAAAAACTAAAAAATCTAAAAAACTACTTGACCAATATCGACCAAAATCTAATCAGCTCTAAGTTACGACGAGGCACATCGATTGCATCATTCATCATTCTGATCGCGTTCTTACTTTTTCAGAAAACGTTAACGAAAAATTTGATAACATAAAAACGGCCATACGCGCGCGCACAAACACACACACACTAGATTCTCCTATGAATCGGGAAGTTAATTAAAAATATAAATCACTGCACAGGGACTCAAGGCTAGCTCCTGATTGCGATTCATACGTTCGACGGCTCGACGACCGAATTTCAATTTCGTTTCCGTAAAGCAGGCGTGGATGTGGATGGAAAGAGCTGAAGTAGGTTGTAGCTGGCGCAAGCGCACAAGCAGCGCACATGGACATAGAGGAAGTACGCTAGAGTGTGTAGCGCGCGTGCAATCGAACAGGCACTCACACGGGCAGAGTAGACGTATGTTTGTATGTAGTACTTGTGCAGTAGAAGCAACGTAGCGAAGACGGTGCGTCAGAGTGGGGGGTCGAGCCGGCTCAGCGAGCGGAGGGGAAAAATCCCAAGACCCACGAATCTGGCATCACTGGTCCCGCTTACTTAGGGGGTACGGTCACCCATGGATATTACTAGAATATTACTAGAAAAGCAAGTAAAAACCGTGTTTGCGGGAAACGGCTTTTCGTCCTCATACGAGCATATTTTGAGCTGAGTGAGGGCTCATTGTAAAGAGGAAGGTTGATCCCGCATCGCCCTGGTCATGATATAACAAGATTATGTTTATATTTAATAATATGAGCGTCCAAAGTAGAGGAAAAAAATCGAGACGACCACCCTGAGGTTCCCATGTATTTTTCTAATGCAAAACGATTTTTCTGAATTAAATCATGACCAGGGCGAAGCGGAATCAACCTTCCTCTTTACAATGAGCCGTCACTCAGCTCAAAATATGCTCGTATGAGGACGAAAAGCCGTTTCCCGTGATTGCATTCAACTTCCCCATATTTCGTTCATACAGACATAGTCTAGAGCAAGTCTAGAACCAATTTTAGTTTAGTTGGTTTAGAAGAGATGGCGCCTAGTCAGGAGAACTGTCAGCGGAGATTCGTAACAACAAAAATATAAAGGGCTTGAAGCCACTCGGATCCATTAATAGCAATAAAGATATTGACAAAAAGAAAAAACTTGTAATGATAGCGAAACTTAGTTTAATTAGCGTTAGATTGATACAAATGTATGTTCATCACTGTTGCCAAACTGTTTTTCAGCGTGGAGGTTGGTTACACTGATAAATATCCTAGAATCCATGGGTGACCGTACGCCCTTAGTGCAGTGTTCCGATTGAGTACGAAATTTCGCACGCATGCGCGGCAATTTCAGCCTCAGTAACGTAACCTTTTCGATAAAATCGGGTTGCTTGAGCACCAGGCAGACTTGTAAAAATTTACTAGTGTACACATGTGAAATATTGAAATGGTAAACCGAACAAAATATTGTTCTAAAATCATGAGAACAATAATACCAGTACACTCCCTCCAATATAACTGCCACAGGCCGTCGGGGCCCTGGCCGCTCTGCTGTGTCATAGTAGATACGCTACCGTTTTCACCGCGCATGCGTGCGAAATTTCGTACTCAATCGGAACACTGACTTAGCGTGGCGTCGCCATTGGCCGAGCTAGAATCAATCCGCTATAGCCGCGTTCTGGTTAGTCCGTGTTTTTCGTTAGTGATTACTCAGGTATTTTCGATGCCCTGACAAAAAAATGTTTGCAACAAAAATTAATCAGTACTCATTCTTCCATAAACTTCAATATAAAAAAGTTAGAAAATTTATTTAAATAAAAAATTAAAGTTTTTCTCGATTCGACTACACGCTGCCGTTTCCCCGAAGTGGGCACTGATTGTAAATTCCATGAATTCCATCACTTTAGTTCGCCTACTTTAAAAGTTTTTCGTGGTTAATCAAGAGTGTTATCAGTAGACTGTGGAATTTATGCATTTATAACAAAACTGGGAGCTGTTCTTCCGTTTACCCTCCGCCTCAGAATTCCTCATTTTACTAAAATGACGATTGCCAGAATGATTTTTCCCGATTTGAAAAACAATGTTTATCATTTCAATGTAGCGCTCTACCTTACCGACTTACTGACTTACCGACTTTCTACTTTATGTTCTTGCTGTGCGCATGCGTCAGTATTATACGACAGTTCGCCAACTGCTTTTAGAGTGGTATAAGTCGCATAGTTTAATAATGAGTCGTTTAAATTTGTTTTACATTGTTTATTTATTATTTAGTTATATTATTATTTATGCGATTAGAATGAATTGTGGTTTGGTCAGGGCGGGGGCGGAGAGGGCCGGCTGAACGGCCCGACCACGCAAACGAGAATCCAGGAGTAGTCTTTAAAAATTTTAAGTTTACCTTATATATGTATTGATGATGATCCATTTTTTCAATTAATTGAAGATATTCTATATAAAATAGAAAGTCGGTAAGTCGGTAAGGTACAGAGCGACATTAAAATGATAAAAAAATTTTTTTTGGAGTCGCGAAAAATCCTTCTGGCAATCGTCATTTTAGTCAAAAAAGATCCTATTTTCAAAATTTCAGCGAATTCTACGGCGGAAGGTAAACGGAAGTTTCGCAAAAATGGGCACGCACAATTTAAAGCGGTGAATATGTTCAAAATATTCAATTTATACAATTTCTGTAATCGATGAGAACATTTTTTATTTTGCATAAAGATCCGCAGTATAGTTATCTAGTTACATCAGTCTATCTCAGTCTAGTTATATTCATATCTAGCTTCGTAATACACTCCTCAAAAAAATTAAGGGATCACTTGTGCGAACCCGAAAAGTTGCTACAACTTTACATAATCATAACTCCGGCCAAAATTGCTGTATCGATATCGTTAAGCAATGGTCTCGAAGCGTGGAACTTCTAGTTTCAGATTCTCTGTTTTAAATTTTTGTTATGTTGTTTTTTTACAAAGTTATAGCGAGCTAACGACAACATTGACGGTTAACAAAAATTTTGTACAACTTTGTAACGTCACACGGGGTTAAATAAATTTTTTTGATAAATCGCGTTAACATCGTTTGGAAGGGCTGTCTTTCCTGTGTAAAATGTGTGGTTGCTGATTAGTGTGCGATTTTTTTTATTCAAGTTATTTAACATTGAAGTAAATGTTGGCCTTTTAACTTTAACTGGCTCCAGATTGTGCAAAAATTGTCGTAGAATCTTGTGCAAAAAAGCAATATTAAGAGCGTTTCTTTCTCTTCAAGGTACTTTTTTTTGTTTTTTCAATTTCATTAAGATTTCGATATACCAGGTGTTTCTGAAAATATGCTTAAAATATGCATAATTTCCATTTTTCCTTCAACTCGCTATATCTCGGCGAGAAATTATCGCAATACCATAAACGACCTACCACATTAGAGCAGAGATTCTACCGATTCGATTGAATACCCCATGGAAAAATGGAAATTATGCATATTTTAAGCATATTTTCAGAAACACCTGGTATATCGAAATCTTAATGAAATTTAAAAAACAAAAAAAGTACCTTGAAGACTTTTTGTTTTGTGGGACTGTGATGGGACGGGAACGGGAACGATGATCTTCTGGGTCGGGGCGGGAACTTGAAACTTTCAGGTTTCCCGAAAATGTTCGGGACTTCTTAAAATGCTGGGATTCGAAACCGTATCTTGTTTTCTTGAAGATGACCATAGTGTTAGATTTATTTAAATAAAACATCAAGTTTTATTTAACTTATTGCGAGAGCAACAAAGAAGTCCAACAAACTTCACCGTTCTTCCGTTCCCTTCAGGCAATGTGCCTGGAAAAGAGGGTTTAACGGTAAAAAACGCATGCGGATCAGCGACGAACTGACCGCTTATATTAGTTTACAACTACCGTTATTCGACAATTCCAATTCCCTAAACGACCGAACCCAAACCTAACCAATAAATCATAACACTGACGACCGAAGACCCTGCTACAACAAAATTCCTGACATCTCCCACTCCTCAACCGAAGATCCTTAAAACACACCCACATCCAATTGCAAAAAGGCAACAATACCCCACCTAACTCTTCTTCCACCAATCACCAAAAAACCGAGGTAACGACAGACACCCACGATGAGATGGATGGCAGACAAAAATTGGAACGAAAAGAGACGAGACGAACTATGTACTACGATTACAACGCAAATATACGTCACAAGCATTGTCAAATCGCGAACCACCAGTGTATTTTAGTTAATAAATGATATAGAAATCTCATACGTCAAGTTAACTCATACCTAAGGTGCTCAATATGAATTTACATATTGAAAACAAGGCAGCAACCAACATAATCGCGGCCTTCGTATACATAACTTGATAATTCTTAACTAAACAGCATATTTTTATACAGAATAATAAATGTATATTTTTATAGAGAATAGGTAACATTATGGGACCCGGACAGAAATTCACGTTCTTTGTAAAGAGTTTTGAAAATATAGTTTGTAATAGATTAACCATTAACATTATAGTTACTGTTTTTTCGATGGTAACTATACACATGACTTCTCTTTGCACGATATTTCGAAAAACGAAATTACATGGAATACTCTTGTAGCATAGATAAAGACTAAAAAACAATATTAAAAGATTCCGTGCAGTATTAGAAATCCCGAAAAAATTCACGGAAAACCCGAATACCTTCGGGAGTTCCGAACATTTTCAGGATTCCGTCCCGACTCGATGCGTGACGGGATTCGGGAATTCCCAGGTTCTTGCACACCTCTAGTACTTACGCAAACGTATGTGTAATCTGTTTAGAAACGTGCAGGTGTCCAATAAGATATTTAAAAAACATTGCACACGTGTTCAGAACAATTCAAAATACAAAATATCATAGCTATAGACTAAAATTCTCGTTTAGCGTGTCACTAACACTAAATTGATCGGCAATTAAAATGCAGGGTAATCTGTAAAATGATTGGAACCCTAAGCCAAATCGTAGTAAAAATCTTTTTATCTTTTCTTGAAATGTTTAAACGAGCTTAACTTGCTATTATAAGCTAATCAATCTTGTAGAATAATCATTATATAATCTTAATAAGATCTGTCCGGATAACTTCATAATGTCAGTTTTTGTAAGTAATGAAAGATATTTACCTGTTATGTATAAATTTAAAACCGGATTTTTTTACTAAAAAAACCGATGTTTGAATTGCATAACTTTCTTTTAAAAACCGACAAACCCCACGTTCTACCCACTGAGCCATTAAAAAAAAACAAAGTTGATCCTTATATAATTGTATAGAAACTTATTTCTATAGTTATTATTTGAATTATTATTTCAGTAATTTATTGTTCAAATAATTGTTTAAATAAATAAATTTTTACTATGTATAGTAACTTATTTCTTTGGTTATTATTTTAATTACTATTTCAGTAATTTATTGTTCATATAATTGTTTAAATAAATTTTTACTATGTATAGTAACTTATTTCTTTGGTTATTATTTTAATTACTATTTCAGTAATTTATTGTTCATATAATTGTTTAAATAAATTTTTACTATGTAAAGAAATGTTTTTCTACAATAGTCATTATTTCAATTATTATTTCAGTAATTTATTGTTCAAATAATTGTTTAAATAAATAAATTTTGAATATCTATTCTCTATAAATGTACTGACATTTGCCTTTCTGACTAGCAATGTTTGTGTGGATTATAAGAAAAACAAAAATTTATTCATTTAAATAATTGTTTAAACACTGTATACGTATTTAAATAAGGAATATAGGAATAGATTTCTATACATTGTAAATTTTATATTGATAACAAAAAATAACTACTTAAATAATAAATATATAAGGCCGAATGGCCGAACTCAATATCGAATACAGAACTGTTATGATATCGGTTCCAGTGCACACAGTATGAAAGAACCGGAATCCAGAACCGAAATATTATCGGTTCTCCAGAACCGTAACCGTAACCGATATAAGCCAGAACCGATATTCTCGTAATAGTTATAAAATCATTTCGGTTCTTCATAACTGTTCCGGAACCGGAACCGATATCATAACGGTTTTCAGTCCCTGTTCTCAACTTTCACATACAATACAAATAACCACCACTCACAAACATGTGCTACTCAGAGTTGGGCAGTATCTGAATAAAAAATTATTCAAATAAGTTTAAGATAAAATAAAATGTATCTTTTGTCTTTTATTCGAAGTCGGATGCAGCGCGAGAATCTATCTGTAACTGTATCTCTCGAGCGCTCGGATTGGAGAGTTTATTCGTCTGTCTCGCCGAAAAATTTTCTGGTTATCTTCAACTTTTATTCGTAAGCCGAATACAGCGCCACGATGTATCTTACGGTTGTATCTGTCGTTACTTGGTCGCAGAGTATCCGTCAGATTTTATTGGAAGAAATAGATTCGTATTCATATGGATTATTCGAATCCAGATGTCGCGCGAGATTTATCTGTCATCTTTATTCGTTTTTTAAAGCTCGTTTTAGCCAGACCATTTATTCGACGCGTTTATTCGTAACGAGTATTTCGAAGAGATAAAAATCAGATGTATCTTCATTCGTAATTTTTATTTGATCTCGAATAACTTAGATCTTGATCCGACGTTGCCTCGTCATAATATATCATCAACCCTAGTAGCACAAAATATTATATACATATTCATATAATATTAAAAAGAGATTCAATCTTTTTTTAATATTCAAATATACATACAATATTTATTTCATATTATGAAAAAAATATTTTTTTCTAAATATTCAGGAAATATTTATTTCATATTTTGAAAAAAATATTTTTTTCTAAATATTCAGGAAATATTTATTTCATATTTTGAAAAAAAATATTTTTTTCTAAATATTCAGGAAACATTTATTACATATTATGAAAAAAATATTTTTTTCGTAATATGCAGGAATTATTTATTTCATATTATGAAAAAATATTTTTTTCTTAATATTAAAAGAATCTTTATTTCATATTACGGGAAAAATATTTTTTTCCAAGTATTAAATGAATCTTTATTTCATGTTATGAAAAAAATATTTTTTTCTCATTATAAAATGAATCTTTATTTAATATTGGAAATAGAATATTTTTTTCTAATACGCAGATAATGTTTATTTCATATCAGCTGACCCGACAAACGTTGTCCTGTCCAAATTTAAATAAATTTGTTTGTGTTCGTTGTGCTCGACAACGAACTCGTTGAAAACCAATAATGCGCAGCGAAATATGTTAACCTGCTACTTATACCGTTTCAAAAATTATGATTTTTGCAGTCTGTCCGAAGTTTTCAACTTTCCTTTGTAATTGTCTCGAATTTTCTTTACTGAAAACTTTTCCAGTACCATAACGAACAAAACAAAAAAGAATTATTCATATCCATCGTTCGAATCGTGAGTTATGGACTTAAGTTCATACAAAAATCGCATAAAAAAGCACTTTCAATTTTCCCAGAATTTTCCATTTTTCCGGGACTACTTTTCTAATTTTTCTTTCCCTAAAAACCTTATTCGGACCATTACGAATATTTTTTTTAAAATTAGCCAAATCGGTCCAGCCGTTCTCACGTGATGTCGTGACCAACGAACATCATTTCATTTTTATTATATAGATTATGAAAAAATATTTTTTTCTGTATATTCAGGAAATATTTTTTTCTATATATTCAGGAAATATTTTTTTCTATATATTCAGGAAATATTTATTTCATATTATGAAAAAATATTTTTTTCTAAATATTCAGGAAATATTTATTTCATATCATGAAAAAAATATTTTTTTCTATATATTCAGGAAATATTTATTTCATATTATGAAAAAATATTTTTTTCTCATTATAAAATGAATCTTTATTTAATATTGGAAATAGAATATTTTTTTCTAATATATAACAATATTTTTTCTTATTATAAAATGAATTTTTATGTAATATTAGAAAGAGAATATTTATACAATAATTTTGTGCTACTAGGGAATATTCAATAATACTATCAAACTATCATAATACATCATTAATATTCGGACACTCTTAGAAGGGCGATAACAATTGTTTGAACAAATAGATTTTCATTATTTAAGCAATTGTTTAAACAAATAAATTTTTATTATTTAAATACACGTTTAAACAAATGGATTTTTATTTTTTAAACACACGTGTAATCAAATGGATTATTATTATTTAAACAATTGTTTAAACAAATAAATTTTTATTATTTAAAATTTAAAAGTATATTTATACAAACAAATGTTTATTATTTAAGCAATTGTTTAAACAAATAAATTTTTACTATTTAAAATTTAAACGTATATTTAAACGAAAGAATGTTTATTATTTTAACAATTGTTTAAACAAATAGATTTGCATTATTTAAATAAATGTTGAAACCAATAATTTTGTATTGCTTGAACGATCGTTTAAACAAATCGAATGTTATTGTTTAAACAACTGTTTAAATAATAAAAATTTATTTGTTTAAACAATCGCTAAATTAATAAAAATTTATTTGCTTAAACACGTGCAGAAATAATATAAATTTATTTGTTTAAACGTTTGTTTAAATAATGAAAATTTATTGGATTAAACAATTGTTATCATCCTTCTAAGAGTGTTCGAATATTGAATATTAATGAAAGTCACTACGTACTGCGTAAGTAAGATCTCAATTATTCGAAGTCAAATCAAAATTACGAATAAAGATGCATCTGATTTTCATCTCTTCGAAATATTCGTTACGAATAAAACAATCGAATAAATCATCTTGCTACATTGAGCTTCGAATAAATCTTATGGTTAAGTGGGTAGAGTACCCACGTGACATTACTAGAATCTAACCAGAATATTACTAGAAAACAAGTGAAAACAGGGGTTTACGCGGGAACGTTTCACATCCTCATACGATTATATTTTGAGCTGAGTAAGGGCTCAATCGAAAGAGGAAGGTTGCACGCAGTGCGCTCTTCTCATGTTTTCTTTAGATGATGTTTATATGAAGTAATATGAGTGTCCAAAGTAGGCGAAACAAATGAAGAAAAATTCCGGAGATTCTAAAGTATTTTTCGTGCACAAAAAGATTTTTCTCGCGAAAAAATCGAGAAGATCGCACTGCGTGCAACCTTCCTCTTTCGAATGAGCCCTCACTCAGCTCAAAATATAATCGTATGAGGACGTGAAACGTTCCCGCGTGATCGCATTCAATTGTTCCCCAGATTTCCTTCATGAAGGGTGAGTAGAAGCCATTTTAGTTCAGCTACTTAGACGAGATGGCGCTTAGTCAGGTGAACTCAGGTGAACTATCAGCGTAGGAACTATCACTCGGATCCATTAATAGCAATGAAGATAATGATTAAAAGAAAAAAACCTGTAATTATAGCGAAATTGAAGCGTTAGATTGATGCAAATGTATGTTCATCACTGTTGCCAAATTGGTTTTCCGCGCGGAGGTTGGTCACAATGAAAAATACCATGGTCACGTGGGGCCTCTACCCCCTTAAGATGAAATTTTTCCATTGAAATCTGACAGATAAATTTCCATAGCCAAAATCTGACGAATACACCGTAAGATACATGGCGGCGCTGCCTTCGAATCTCAAATAATCGTGAAAGATAAACTGAAAATTCTCGGCTGTATCTTACGAATAGTGCCTCTCGAATAACATCTCGCCGCTAGAGGCGTTGAAGAAGCGATACGCCGTTACTTCGAGCTTCGATGAACGACAGATGACGAATGAAGTTTCTGGACAGTATCTACAGATAAACTGTGTCGAATATGTATTTCAGAAAAAAGTACAAATAAAAGATAACTTTCGTTTATCTTGTATATAAAATTTTAGATAAATAATTGCTCAACTCTGAGTGCTACTAGAAGTTGCTTAACACATTTCTAAAAGCTACTTTTGACCGTTACTTGAATCTTTTATTACATTTAGCATCTCAGGTAGGCATCTTTGAATTGATTTAAAATTAATGACTGAAAGTTCTCCGCAATTATTAATTTTGACAATTGAAGCTGCATTTATTATCTGCGGAAGAACTGCAAGAAATGGATTCGTAATAGCTAGAATTGAATCGCGTAAATTTTTGTCTTCTTATGAAACCAAAAAGCAATTCAAAGTATATGCATAGATTTTAATAAATATCGTGTACGCACAATTAGAATTCTAAGTGCTTGTGTGAAAACATGGAATTAAAAATTTTTAAGCTCTTATAGCACCTTCAAAATTGATTTGACACAACCCAACTTGTGCGAACTTAATCTGAAAGATAAAAGGCAACTTTACTTCACTATTAGATACAAATCGTACAATTTTGCTTTCTTCGTTTCACCCTACTGTGCGTACCTAGAAACATTTATTTCTACTATATGATAACTACGGATCATTATAAAAAGTAAAAAATTCGTGTATCAATTGTAAAACACGAAAACTAAATATAGACTTATATTTTTCACTATTAATTTTAATGTACTGAAAATAATATATTAACACTCTTAAAGTCTTCTAATCTTCTCACTGTTTTAAATAGCATCTAATCGTATTATTTAGATAAGCATTGTGTAACAAGAAAAGTCCATATTTATATCAATTTTGTAGTTTCAGTTCCACAAAATTCCCTGAGTTTCCAGTGATTAACTAGTTAGTCTATTTTATAAAAAGTCGAAAAATTCTTAGTTAGAGTTCTTGTTTTATTGTAGTTTGCACATTCACCTTTGCTTTAAATGCCAAGTACGCAGTCGCTTAATGCAGCTATTTTGAATTATGCATATTATTTTTTCGTTATGTAATCGTAAAAAACATTTACTGAATTATTCATATATACAGTACATTATCAGTTTAGTACTCTGGTATTATGTATTAATATTCCAAATCTGTTCTCTTCATTATTGCAAGTGATACAATAAATACTATATTAGATATATCAATCAATCAATCAATATATTAGATTATTGATGGAATAAATATTACACATCTTTGAATGACTAAAGATTTTTTAATAGAATACTCCCCCCGTTGAAGTATCTACAGGATGATCCAGCTAAGTGTGCCATATCAATTACTTGTAAACTATTTGGTATATGAACAAATCGGCGAAATGAAAGTTGTATGTTTTCACAATTTGCATACAATGTAATAATCAGGTTTTTTTCTGTTGAAATGCTGTTACGTACATCGCAAAAGAGAGAGTGGGGCACGGGTCGCGGGTGGTCCGCGTACACATTTCCACTAAAAACCTCAACCTACTACCCTTTCCCAATTATCCCCGGCAGGCGAGGCCCCCCTGGTGCCCCTATTTCTCTCTTCCCCCGAAAAATTGGGCCTCTTCCACTTCTGTTCTTGTCTCATTATAGGAATAGACCTGACACCCAATGTATTTTAGTGTTCGTCAGTTTATGGGGCTTTAGCGCCCCACACAGGCCCCATTATCATTCCGTGCCGACACCCAACATTACCGATGATCATTATTAACACAAAGAAAACATACGCAATGCTTCTGTTTAAATGTTGAATATGATATTCATACAGCCTTTTTTTACTTAGTCTATATGCATCGTTAACAGACAATTTAGTTATGTTGCTTTTTACGCTTTTCTAATCTTGTTGACATTACTAAATAAATGTTCATATAAACAGTAGTAATGGAACTAAGATGAAAAAGGCACTTCCTCCACATTTGGTTAACTTAATACGAATCTAATATACAGGGTGTCCCAAAATTCCTCCGACACCCGAAAATGGGAGGTTCCTTGGGTCATTTGAAGCGACATTTTCTTTTACAAAAATGGCGTCCGCGGCTTTGTTTAGGAATTATTAACGAAAAACATGGACCAATCAAAGCGCGACCTAGACGCGAGTTAGCACAGTCGGCCCGACGCACAGTGTCACGAAATGCCTGTTTTTTGGACAAAATTCAATAACTTTCGTTCTGTTTATGATAGAGACACGAAACAAAGTGTGTTTTTTCATTTATATTGAAAGCAATATCAACATTCCATTATTATAAATATAGTAATTTATTTAAACATTGTAAAACGATATTTATAAACAAAATTTTGTTTTATTGCTGGTTTACAGTAGATGAATTCTCAGTTCAGTTCTTTCGAAACTGAAAGTTCGTTTTAAACTATTATAACATTCGCCTCCTCGACACACATACACTCTTTCTCTACTATGCCTGACGCGAGTAACTAAAAGTAGGACTATTCGGTCTGGTCTAAACATCCTTTAATCATAAGTCGCTTCTCTAAACAAATGTGTAGTCATACTTAATCAAAGTTTACGAATACATAGTATTTACAATTTTTAAGTATCATTATTATTTCTACAAGTGGATATCCGTGTATTCAGCTGCTGACCAGTTCTTGCTACATATTTTGTTAAATAACTCTGTTTTTCGCAAGATTTCGCAATTAGAATTTACATAGTATCAAAATATACTATTTTACTAATACAACGCGAAAAAATCGCCGATACGTTTTGATACGTATTTTTTTTATCCTCTGCTAAAGATTAGGGGAACCAATAAAATTTAATGCTTTCATTTCAGGTTAATTATTAAATAGCGCATAAGTGTTACAAAATTTTTGAAGATAAATTATAATTAACCAACCTTACTCATCATTTTCTAAAAAGATTATTTCTTACAAATGTCTTTTGTTCATAACACAACGTAAACAAGTTACGCTATGAACTGATGTACTATTTCATCTTCCAAATTTTCGTTTACAGATTCACTTGTAATTAGTTTCCTACTGGATTTTTTGAATTTTTTTTTCAAAAAATAATTTATTTGGACATTTTGCCATAGTATAAACATAGTTTTCAATCGATACGAAGCAGTGACTTTTCCGATTTTTGTCAATGGCTCGTGACACTGTGCGACGCGCCAACTGTCAATTGGCCGAACGTGCCATCGCATGTCTAGATCGCGCTCTGATTGGTCCGTGTTTTTCGTTAATAACTCCTAAACAAAGCCCCGAACATCATTATTGTAAAGGAAAATGTCGCTTCAAATGGCCCAAGGAACCTCCCATTTTTCGTTCCTACACTAGTTTTGGGACACCCTGTATAGCTATAGACCCAGCACAGATAATTTTCTCCTCGACAAAGATGAAGTACAGTGTGACGTTACATTTTCAAAAGATGTATAAGCTATGCTCATCGACAGTGCCTACGCTACACAGTACACGGAAAGAATAGACAGGATAATTTAAAAGAATTTGGCATTGTATCATGAAATGTTCAATTATAGACTGTATTTAAGATGCAGATGTTTATTCTATATATTTTATTAAATTATTAGAATGAAGTATAAAGCAATAATCGGCGTCGGTCTGCCGTGTCATCCATTTTGAAATTATCTTAAGACTTATCTTGTGACGTGACACTGTACCTTGCTTTTGCCGAACTGAAGTCTCGATTTTCCTATACACATACTATACCTATGCCGGGTCTATAGGTATACAGGGTGTCCCAAAACTACCCTAGGAGCCGAAAATGGGAGGTTCCTTGGGTCATTTGAAACAATATTTTCCTTTACAAAAATGGTGTCCGTGACTTTGTTTAGAATTTATTAACGAAAAACACGGAGCAATCAGAGCGCAGCTATAGCGAACGGAGTCCGACTCTGCGACAGGTCCCGCGAGGCGTGGTGTCGCCATTGGTCGACTCAGAATCAATCCGTTGTAGCCGCGCTCTGATTGGTCCGTGTTTTTCGTTAATAACTCCTAAACAAAGTCACGGACACCATTTTTCTAAAGGAAAATGTTGCTTCAAATGACCCAAGGAAACTCCCATTTTCGGCTCCTAGGGTAGTTTTGGGACACCCTGTATATGGTCTAAGATTTCATCACCAAGTCGCCCACTAGATAGGAAAGAGTAGGTGGAGTCTAGCCGATGTCTGTTTCACCACCGGGTTGTCCACTAGACAGGTAAGGGTAAGGTATTGGGAAAGATCGGCTCTCGTAAGCTCTTAAAAGAATTGACGATAAACCTCGAGCGGTAAAGGTTTATCGAAGTGAGATGATTTGCTAGATATTGGTATTCTAAGTGGATGTGGAGAAGGGGATTAAAGACTCTCAGATGTCTGGTAAAAGTACAATATATTCAAAAGTAGATTTGAATGGGTATACGTGTTATTTGTAAGTGTGATTCGTGGAACTTAATTCCCGAGCTCTCGGTTTTGACGCACTGAGAAATGCGGGGTGCTATAACTGACTTTAAGAACCGCGTTTTGAAACTTCTTATAGAATTTGATCGAAAGGGAATAAGGCCCTATCTCACGAGACGCGTACCGGTTCGTTTTCAGTCAAGACCTAAGCCCAAAATAGGGCGATACTTCCGTTTATAGCAAAAATCAGAATTCGATGAAATTTTGAAAATAGATTCTTTTTTGACTAAAATGACGATTGCCAGAAGGATTTTTGGCGCATCGAAAAAATTTTTTTTTATCATTTCAATGTCGCGCTCTACCATACCGACTTACCGACATTCCATTTTATATAGAATATCTTCAATTAGTTGCAAAAAGGGATCATCACCAGCCTAGTTCACCTCACAGCGCCATAAAAATTCACACATCATCTATAAACGAATCCTCTTTAGCTTAAAGTAATACATATACAGAGTGTCCCAAAACTACCCTAGGAGCCGAAAATGGGAGGTTCCTTGGGTCATTTGAAGCGACATTTTGCTTTACAAAAATGGCGTCTGCGGCTTTGTTTAGGAGTTATTAACGAAAAACACGGACCAATCAGAGCGCGATCTAGACATGCGATGGCACGTTCGGTCAATTGACAGTTGGCGCGTCGGGCCGACTGTGCTAACTCGCGTCTAGGTCGCTACGGCAACTTTCGCGTACAGCCTCCGACAACTTTCAAGACATTACTGATGGGCCAAATTATACCGTGTTTGGTCTTGTTTTAATCAGAATATTGCCAGGAATAAGCCAGTAAAATCCCATTAAAAACTAATGGAGAATAAAGCATTTTTAATTGACATTACATTGTGCTCACACGCGGGCCTTTAAACTGTGCCGGCGACGGCGACGCGCTCGGCCACGCGATCATTCAGTAGAGGCCAGTCATAAATCAAAAGACGAGCAGTTGTCTTGGAAGTTGTCGCTCCAGAGAACAGCTCCTGCGGCAACTATCGCGACATTACTGTACTAATATTTTTTTTGCAATTATCTCGGAAACTATGTTGAACATGTGTCAAGCTGAAAGTCATCGGAGCCGCCTCTCCAAAACGTAATAATCACCATATAAACTTCTGAACTCTTCCGTTACTTTCCTACCCGTAACAGTTCTCCAAAACTTTCCACACAAAATTCAGACGTAGATACGATTCTGGCGAAACTTGCGCATGCGTGAAAAAAGGGCATAATATCTCATCACTGATCTGTCGTTGTCAGGAAAAATGCCGTATGTACAATTTCAAAAAATTCTAGATTCAGTATTAATTCAACTTTATAGCATATGATTTACGTATTTACCAGAAAAAAATACGACAGGCCCGAAAAAGTAATCTAATTTAACCGATGTGCTATGCTAAAGTATTAGTGATTATAACTTTAATCGGCAATATTTCGAAAGTGAAAGAATGTGACATGCGGCGTTCTTTCTGACAACAACAGATACAATCTTCTCGAAAGCTGATAATAACTGACATCGAACACGACAACCATTATAGAGACACTTATCAGCAGAATTGTGTTCAATTACAATTAAATTACTCCACGAATTATAATTAGGAAGCAATTCAATTACATTGTATTCAACTATTTCGTAATTCGAAATTCAGTCGCTTCATTCGTAATTTGTAATTCTGGTTTCTTAAACAATGAAATTACGATGTAATTTGTAATGGTCTCTTATTCAATTAAGTTACACTATAATTCGTTTTTTGCAATTGAAATACAATTACAAAATACAGTGTAATTAGGAATCTTTCTATTATATGAAATAGTTCTGTAGTTTTTTCACGCAAAAACTCCGTGCGGTGAAGCTTTCTGATGAGAACTAAAAATTAAGCGACGCACAGTGGGCCGGATTGAGAATTCACGCGACATTTTACGAAAAAGGCAACTTTCAAATTTCGATATTTTTTCAATTGATATTGATTTCTAAATGTCCACCTAACACGAAAATGAAAAAATTAATCAAATATAATAGCAATTCTAGTTGTAATACAAGTCTGAAGTTAGACTGTTTAGGAATATCGATTTTTCCGACATAATTTGGCTGTTCGTTCTTAAAGTGTCCTGATAACTGTGATCAACTTCTTGTCCTGAATTTTTTTCTACATCAAAATACACACTTTATTGATAAGAAATCATACTTTTCATTGACATTTATGATACATAACATATTTTTAAAAAATACTGAACACAATAAGAATAATCGTTCAAAATTTTTATCTTTGACATGTGCGATCTAACAAGTCCCACCAGATCGCACGGTCGGACAAATAAGGATCTTTTCAGTGAACCTTCCTCTATATAATGTGACAAAAATCATTTCCAACTGCAAACCAATTCTCAAGATATTATAGTTTGAAGACATCCGCGTCGCGTTATCCCGTCCGCGCTCGGGCGCGCGCTACGCGCTGAATTCCTCATGTATGTGTTGGTTTATTTGAAATAGTATAATCGATAAACAAAAATGAATTTGTTTAATTGATTTGAATACTACTTCATAAGTAACTTTTGTTTCATGCTTTACTTTACTTTATCATTTACATTCAATGTGTAATGACGTCGTTCCTTGAATATAAAAATAAAAGATAGTTCATTCATTTAAAACCAGATTCAGTTTATTTACTGCATATTTCAATAGTATGCAGCCTCTGAAATACTGACAGAACTGTGTTGAATAGATTTTCAGCACTTGATATGTTTATATTTTACAGTAAACAAGTCAGGCTTGCATCTTTCATTTTTTGACAGCGTTGAGTTTAACGAATTCTTTTCGACAGTGTACAACGATTGCAAAGAAGTTTTTCTCAGCATTCGCTACACCGCAATCGGCTGACATTTTTCTCGAGCTAGTTTGTACTAGGCATCTTCGGTCTGAAGCAGACCGAACGTGAGACTTGTATTTATTTAGATACTGACCGCTGCAATAGCTCCAGACACACGACATGATGCGACGATCCCAAAAGTGAGCGAGCCCATTGAGAGGGCAATCTTATACAAACAGTTTTTAGTTCCATATCGTTTACCCATATCCTTCGCACCTAATTAATTGCATACCCTCAACATAGTTTTATTCTTTTATGCTTTATGCAACAACTAACTTTATTTTTTTTATGCACAAACGATATCGGCGCTACAGGTTCGATCAAAGATACAAAAAATTAGCAATTTTGCAGAATTATAATTTCAACGTTTCGGTTCGGCTTTGAACCATCATCAAGAAAAGTCCGCGTCTGTGAAATATTAATAGACACTGTTATTCAATAACACGGGAAATTTTATAGTTTAGACAAGAGGTAATATACAAAAATAAAAGAAATTTTTTTTTTATTTACAGCAACACATTTTAATTACATTATTTTAAATTTGTTAAAGATAAAATGAATTTTATTCTCTCTCTTCTTTTATATTTTTATATATTATTTTATTTTTATTGTTATACTTATGTATGAAATATATAGTTTTGCATACATATATGACATAATGTTTATTATATTTTATATTATGTTTGATTTATTATATAATCTATAAAAATTGTTTATAACATTAATAAAAAAGTGATTAAACAAACAAAAAACGTATCATATTGCATATCATTGATAAGGAATTATATTGATAAATATGCATATCAAATTCCATTGCGATATGTCTTATGAGTCAAAAGTTATTCACAAATGTCGCGTAAATTCTCAATCCGGCCCACTGTGCGACGTGGCAGTGTGTATTTTTCAGAGAGAGAGAGAGAGAGAGAGAGAGAGAGAAAGAGAGAAAGAGAGCGAAGCCGTATGGCGCTGTGGGGTTGGTAAGCGAAGCGAACAGTTGTGTATTATAAGGAGAGTAAGAGGTGTGTGTGTGAAAAAGGAAAAGATATTAGTATCAATTATGAACGCGGTATGAATAGTCATAAATTCATATTGTGTGATTAAAAATGAACTTGCTTACACTCCCAAAGAAAAAAATAGCACGCATGTGCTATCTTTAATTTCTCGTGTTAAAATCATGCTAGCGTAGAAATTCTGTGTAGTATATGAAACACATCTTCTGCGAATATGTAAATAGGACATACATATATTGCCTTTAGATCAATGAGTTCTCTTAGTAGAAGGGGAACCACATAATCCTACACAGACAAAATAATAGCACACATGAAAAATAAAGATATATATTTCATACAACACAACTGGATGGTTCATGAAACAAAAATACAATTATTTCTTATAATATAATATACATAATGAAATTTTTCTTTTGTCGATCGCCATTGTTTAAATAAATGGAATAATATTATTGGTGCACTGATTCGATCACACTCTACAACAATATAGCTAATTTGTAAGAATCCTCAAACGTTTCGATTCGGGTTTCGAATCTTTTCGTCATAAGACCACGTTTGCTATTAAAATATATTTGTTTAATAGTAGAGGAAAAGAAAGGTGGTTTTTCGTCCTAGATCCGCTAGAGGACTCATCAGTAAGGCTAGTAAGCGGGTCTAGGACGAAATACCGCCTTTGTTTTCCTCTACTATTAAAAAAAAAACATTTTAATAGCAAACGTGATCTTATGACGAAAAAATTCGAAACCCGAATCGAAACGTTTTAGAATTCTTATAAATTAGCTATATTGTTGTAGAGTGTGATTGAACTAGTGTGCCAATAACATAATTCCATTTAAATATTATATACACCAAACTATATTTTTCGAATAATGTGTGAAATCTCGTTAGTTTCCTATGATTTCCACCACTCTTTTAGGTAAAGAATTACATAATTATTTCGTTTTCGTTTGAACTAAATTTTCCCATTCAGTTGTAATATGACAATGACTAAGTTTTCACTTCATTTATCTTTGAAAATTGTCGGCCTTCAACGTATACTGCTTGCGAAAGCATTGCTCAGCAATTTTAAATGATATTAATGTTGGGTGAGCATGCCAACCATTGAAGAGTCGAAATATTTTCATTTAAAAGAAAGCTGCTTCTCAATTTTTCTTTCTTTTTTCTTTACATCCGATACCGGCCCAAACCATTTCTCCGCCTCCATGCATTTGACGTCAAATTTTTATTAGTGGTCTTTTTGTCTAGAAGTGTATTAAGGTAAAGTTACCAGTAGTTGACCATGAACGAGTAGTTGACCATTTTATAGAAAAACATAAAAAATAAGATTTTTGTAAGCTGTACACTTTTGATGAAAGTGAACCTCGGATACCATACCATCTGTTGGTTAAATTTCTCTAATACTATTCTCTATTAACTTGCAACGTCTACTCTGTTCCTTAATTAAACTATTTATGGAATTGATTTGTTTTATTTCTTATTTCATTCTTTAATTGTAATTTGTTCTGGAAATTGTTGAAACTAAATGATAGTAAAATGATTCCCAACATTATTGCTTGAACCCTCTTTCTAGTATAACTGGTCAACTACTAACGAATAGTAGGTCAATTACTAGATTTTTCATTTTCATGAGTGGTCAACTTCTGAAGCAATTACTGAATTTATAAATATGTTTCTTAAATTTGTATAAGTAAACTTTTTTAAAAAAGTGGCCTTGGTACATAATTTAGAAGACTTAAAGAGTGTCTTCAGACATCGACTCTCGCTATTTAATGACAGAGTAAATGGTTACTATTGTTCGCGTGGAAAACTTCTCTTAACTGGTCAACTACTAGTACCTTTAACTTAGGTTCGTTTCAGAAAAAATATAAATTGTACAAAGACATAGTACAAAATTACTACAGGTAACACTATTTAATAGGAAAATCCTAAAAAAAGAACATTCTTCGTGTGGCACTAATCGCTTATGCGGTCGTATTCACTGATAGCAACTATCAGCAAGTTTTAAATTGATTTTAATGAACACACGTTGTTCGAACACTTGTCGCCAAGATTTCTGCATTTTCGAAGGTCATCGTCGCATGTGAAAATATCCTCATAAACATAAATGTGAACTTGAGTTGCTGTGAATGCGAAACGGAAGAAACACAGAAAAAACTGAACGATATTTTTCCCATTAAGTGAGTAATGTACACATTGGCAAATTGTTAATTATATTGTACTTCAATTACATTTTATTTCAATTACTGTTTTCATTTACATTGCATTCCGATTACACTTCCGATTACACTCGTGACTCACGTAAGTAGCAATTAAATTAAGTGATAGGTTCTAATAATATAATGAAAATACAATGTAATTGAAATACTGTGTATATAAAGTATGTACAATGTATAATAAACTATTTTTTCTCGATCGTATTATTGTTTCAAACAAATATTAAATGATCTCGGCGCTACGGTTCGATCAATGAAAAAAGCTAAGCAATTTTGCTAATTGATAATTAATTCGACGTTTCGGTTCCAATTTGAACCAGCTTCAAGAAACAATAATTATAATTGCGTCTGTAATCAGAGATTTTAAACATACAATTTTCAAAAGATTTTGGAAAAAAAACTATCAAATGTTTGAATGTAAAGGCAACAAAATCACAAATTTACACTCACTTGCTTAGGTGTGATTAAATATTCAAAAAAGAGAGCCGTGTAACGCGTGAAACGTATGCGTGCTTGCATGTCTGCTTGCACGACACTGATTATTCAAGTGAGAGATCTAGGTTATATGAATCGATACCTAGCGGTAGATTTAAAAATCATAATGTACCTTTAACCTCACGTTGGTGAGAATACCAAAATGTTAAACCACAATTTATCAACATTCAAATCAAACCGAGATCGTAACGTAACAAACGTTGTACATGTTGTAAATTTAACCAAAGAAGAATATGGAGGAATTTTTGTATTGGAAAGAATTCATCATAACGTATTACTGACACAGTAATGTTGTGTAGTATTCATTTATTTTTGGGGTCTCATACCTCAAATTTACACTCTGGTGTTTAATCATATGAAGATTTTCCAATAATAACCTTTGGTGTAAATTTTCTTCTCTGTCAACTATCTTGACTTCGTCAAAATTAAATCTGTGATCCAGATCAATTGAATGTTTTGTCAACGCTGTATGCTGTGACGGAGGTAAACGATAACAGAACAAAATTTTGCATACGAGTCCGCAAAGAAGTGAGACATTTTATGTCTTTGCTTTGCTCCCCCACCCCCTCCCGCTCCCGCTTTTCTTCCTTTGCTGTCCTATATGATTTGGTCAAGTGTATAGGTCAATTGAGAACATACGTCTTACGTCATACGTCTTACGTCATGTGGAAAGATTTATTTAAAACAAAAGTAACCTATCAAAAATATATTTACAACTGATATTTACAACTATCTACAGAGGTGGAAAATGAGCCGAAATCACAAGAGGCTTGTAGGATCGGTTAAGATCAAAAGGGTGTGAAGCTATGGGTCAATAGTCGCGCCAAAAGAATTAAAATGGAATCATACAGGATGCTTATGATTTTTGCTCAACAATTGATAAAGAAATAGAGTTTGAACGTATTGGTAATAATTCGAAGGGGTTTATTAATATTGGAGTAATGAACAAACAAAAGTGAGAAACAAAAGACATGACTGCTATTGTTGTTATACAATTGTTAACAAATCGATCAAAAGTTATAAGCAGCAACGTGCCCTCTCTCTCTCTCTCGCACTCTCTCCCTCGCTCTGACTCACTCTCTCTCTCCGTCTCTCTCTCTGGAAGGTTTTAGATCAAACCGCATTCGAAATTTTCGTGACACTTTTCAGTAACGCTTTTCGGTAACGCTTTTTTCTGCTATGTGCCAAAGTAAAGACATAAAATGTCAAAAGATGTTATGTTTGTGTTCTCTGACTCGCGTTTCAAGGTTTCTGGATGTTTGTCCAATGTATACTAAATCACAATCCGAGCAAGGAATAGAATAAACGACATTGTAACTTTTAAGTTGAGGTAGTTTGTCTTTAATTGGTGGAAATAACGACTTTAAATATACTGGTATTTTGAAGATTGTATGTATACCAGCTGTCCGGAAAATTCTTTTAATATTATTTGAGATGTTTTCAACGTATGGTAATACCACTGTATTTTTCCAATTTATTGGACCCATTATTCTCAATCTATCCTCTTTTTGCTTCTGGACAAACAGAGGATGATATATTTGAAATACACGTTCCTTGATAATGTTTGACGTGAAACTTTCAGGGTAACCATTATGTTTTAATGTTTTTTTTATTAAAAGTAAATGTATATAACAATTAATAAATGATTTCGGCGCTACGGTTCGATCATTAGAATCTAATGATCTGAAACACGTCTGATCTGAAACACGAGCATTAGATTCTAATGATCGAACCGTAGCGCCGAAATCATTTATTAATTGTTATAAGCAATAATACGATCGGTATAAACTATTTTATTTATATATGTACAATGTAATTCAGTTACGTCATTAAATTACAATATATTAAAATTAGCATGTCTCTGTTTTTCAGACGTGTTTACAAACGCAACAAAAAAGAAATGGCGTTAATCAGACTAATACAACTCGCGAAATGACAAAAAACCCGTTATTTTTTGAACACACCTCGTAATTGCTTGATTACAAACGGATCGTATTGGAGATTGGAATGTATGTATAATGAATATTCATCACATTGTGACGTTGTTGAATATGTTATTACATTTTTGTCGCATTCTTTCCGATTATATTAAGTAATACAAAAAGCAGTCGGTGTCTGCAACAAGGTTCAGAGATCAATAGTTCGGAAGATTATCCGGTAGACGTTCAGTGACTGCGTGATTGATGCACAGACAATGACTTTCCCAGTATTTCAAGCATCAAATTTCTGGGCTGTCTGAAGTAAGCATCCATCTAAACGAATATTTCGATTCTACGTTGATTCAATTTATTCCGTTCAAGAGTAGGGAGACACGCAGTCGCATGAAAATATGTAACTATCAATAGCTCCGTGAGCAAACAGTTTTCAATAATTGTAATTTCTAATTTTGTTTTGCACTTCGGAACTGTATTTACGTTACTGATGAACTTCGACGTTCATATCACCTTTACGTTGAGTTCTTTTCTTTATCGCATATGCTGACCCAAAGAAATGACATTCAGTCAAAGTTGGGAAAATTATTATTTAAATAAATAATAAATAATAAATTAGAAAATAAAAGGTGGTTCGAAACCCACCGTAATAAAGAGTAGGTCCTGTTGAAAATTAGGTTGAAATAGGCTGAAATTTGGCGTTAGAGAGAATGGAAAGAAGGGGAGATTGATAAATGGATTTTGAACTCTGAGGGGACCAAATATCATCTGTTAAATAAGAAAATAATAAATAAGAAATAAGAAAATAATAAATGAGAATATAATAGATAAAAAACTAATCGAATCGCATGTAAGTCGTCTCAACTGCACAAGCTCTAAAGTATAAAGCTTCTTAAATAATGCACAATAGACAATACATTAATATTATTATCGTTGCTGAGGACAGTCGTAAAGAAAATTTGTTCAATGACTGTGAATAATGAATAATAATTTAGAATTATTAATCGTTACTTACTATTTAATCGTTCGAATAAATTTTCAATACAAATAATAACTGAAATTATATTTGTAAATATCAATTAACTTTATTATTTAAAATAATTTATTTAGACTTGCTCAAAATAATGAATCGTTATTTTTGCTTTTTTTAAATATCCAAATAACAAATAACTTGTCATTTTAATTTATATTTAAATAACTATTTGTTTGAATATTCCCCAATTGAGACATATCTCACCTTGTAGAATTGTAACACCAAACTGTAAAGCAAAATAGACCCAAAAATTCTTTAAAATTTTCCTTAAATTCTAAAAATTTTATTCCGTATTCATATTTTTATGGCTGTAGTATTTATATCACACACTAATTAGTTAAGTTCTTCTAATTAGTTTTAAAGTAAGTAATACTTCGATGCTATTATATTTTATGAATGTTCTAAATTTTTAATTTAGGTGCTCTAAACAACAAGACTCGAGAGGAACAGAACAGATTATGGTTGAAGCACTAAGATAGTAATATAGTATGTATGTAATGTGATATAAATCTCTGCAAGATGCTATCGATGAGGATAAATACTGTCGATAAGAGATCTCATTGATAAAATGGGTTCTTCTTACTACTGTGACGTTATAGTGGCACCTGTATCAATTTTGGTAGGATAGTGAAAAAGTCCAAATAATTAATTTAGATAAAAAGTACCAAAGGTCCAAACAATCTTGTTAAGAGAGATAAACTGCGTCTTATGTGACCAAAAATTTAGACTCTTTATTATAGAAATCTAAGTCATTAACGGTAGGAATTCACTTGTTAAAAAGTTATGTGTGTTTAAAGTTGAACGATTTTAAGCGTTTTTGACGTGTAATGTCGATAACGTAGATTTGAAAAGTAGTTCAGCGAGTCCATGCTGTCACCTAGCAAATCCGCTCATTGGACGTTTAAAATCATTCTACATTACACACGCATAATAAAAGTGTTGTCCAAATTATAAAAAGAAATCTATAAAAAAGCTTTAAAAAACCACCATTATATTAAAATGGACTAAAAAGGAGAAAATAATTTGTTTAGATGTTAGTAGCTAAATAAACTAGCTGGTTATTGTTGCTCGCTCGCTTCGCGAGCTTCGCAGGTGGGGGTATTGTAGCTCGCTTTGCGATTTCGCGAGAGGGTTAGTGGTACGGATGTTATTTTGTGTGTGACTCTCCACGAGCCACACAAAGAACTTTCCGATTCGTTAGTTGCAGTATATTATTATCATTATTTAGTGTACGTTTTAAGAAGATTATACGTCCTCAGGGAAGTTCAATAGTTTTCTACTTATCAAAATGTTTTCTGTATGGCGTCGCATTAAACCAACATCGTATGTTCGTTGCTCGCATGCTCCATTAACCATTTTTTTATATTAACTTTCAATTTCATCTCAGTTAATAATTCGTATTGAACTGCTTGTTTTTTTAATGGATTGTAATATAAATGTTTTTGTACTTTCATCGATATTCTTTGAAAATGTATATATGAATAACTCACTCTTGCATTGGGATAATTTTCGGTTATTCTAAGCGGTAACATTAGCGGTAACACACACACACACCATTTTGATAAAAATAGTCTAAAATGACTCCAAAGACCATGAAATGTGAAGATCTGCTAAAAAATCGATTCTCGATTTTCGGGGTAATTACAGTAACTTCCCTATGAATCGGGAAGTTAAAAATAGTCTAAAATGACTCCAATGACCATGAAACGTGAAGATCTGCTAAAAAATCGATTCTCGATTTTCGGGGTAATTACAGTAACTTCCCTATGAATCGGGAAGTTAAAAATAGTCTAAAATGACTCCAATGACCATGAAACGTGAAGATCTGCTAAAAAATCGATTTTCGATTTTCGGGGTAAAAAAACATTAATAGCTGTATGCCCCACTAGCAATGCGTACCACTAACCCTCTCGCAAGAGCAGTTCTACCCGCGAGCTCGCGAAGCGAGCGAGCAACAATAACCAGCTAGTTTTATTTTGCTATTCGTACGTTTTAAGAAGATTATATGTTTTCAGGGAAAGTGATTATAACACTGTATTGGGCATATAGAGTATGCCCAACCACATGACGTATGTAGTCTTTTGAATTTTTCAAAAAAAAAATTTTTTTTTTAAAAAAACTAAAAAACTACTTGACCAAACTTGACCAAAATCTTATCAGCTCTAAGTTGCAGCGGGGCACTTCCAATGCATCATTCATTATTCTGATCGCGTTATTACTTTTTCTGAAAACGTTAACGAAAAATTTGATACCATAGAAACGGACATACGCACACACATACCGACATTTTGATAAAAATAGTCTGAAATGAATCCAATGACCATGAAACGTGAAGATTTGTTAAAAATTCGATTTTCGATTTTCGGGGTAATTACCATAACTTCCCTATGAATCGGGAAGTTAATAAAAATAAATAAATAAAATAAATAAATAAAAGCGTGGAGCGGCCACGAATATTACGTCAATATAGTGTATCGCTCAGTGATGAGTTTCACCAGGAACGTATCTACGTCCGAAGTTTGTGGGGGACTATTATTAGTGGGAACGTTTAGCGCAGTCCGTTATGATCGTTACGACGCGAGGCGCAAAAGAAGAGCGGACTGCGAGAAAAAAAATCAAAATCAAAACATAATAAAGTTTGCGAAAATAGCGGGGCGGCCAAGGTACCCGATCTTTGTACTTGACTGGGGCTAAAATCGTCGCGCATGCGCGAAAAAAGCGCCCCAAATCTCATCACTGATAGCGCTCCGCGAAATAGAATGAGGGGATGACTCCGAAAATGGAACTAAATGAACAGAACACCATACGGATCTCCTTCGGTACGAAGTGGGTCATTGGAGTGGGAATGAGATGGAGTGGGAACACGATGAGGTGGAGCAGGGAACGCTGAACGCGATGACGTTCTACCGAGCGTATTTAGTGAGGACCGGGTTTTATTCGTACTGAGATCCTACATTTTTTGTGTTCTAAACGCAGTATTTTTTAAATTTCTTTTTAATATTGCATTGTCATCCAGTTCTTAGCTATGTTGAAAGTTTTAAGTCTGTAGCTCATCGGGAAGTGATTTAAAATTCGATTACAAGATTTGATGCATACAACAAACAACACAACAAAGTTAACATAAGCGTGGTAAAAACATCCTTTTTGTCAAAAAAACAGGGAATGGGAACAACTAGTGATAGAGTGGAGGTATGTAGTTCTATAAATATGTTAATTACATCATACAACGCTGTTCTACAGGGTGTCCCACTGTATCTAGAACGGCAGGATATCTCGATAGACGGTGTCGTTATCAAAAAAGTGTTCCTACAAAAGTTGTTTGGTATGACGGGCTAAGTTACGTGATATTAATTGTTTTTTTGTGGGTGGAGTGGTGGAGGACATTTCAAGGTCAACTTGATTTTTTTAAATAGAATAGTATATTTTTTCCTTTATAAAATGATAGCGGGTAGTGAGACGAAACCAAAGATGTGCTACATGATATTATTCTGATTTTGATGAAGGTAAATTGTTAGCTTGTGTTTACATACTGCATCGGTCGACGCCACTTACAATTAGCAGCGGCTGTTGGCTGTTGGCCGATGCAATATGTAAACACAAGCTAACAATTTACCTTCATCAAAATCAGAACAATATCATGTAGCACATCTTTGGATTCGTCTCACTACCCGCTATTATTTTCTAAAGAAAAAAATATACTATTCCATTTTAAAAAATCAAGTTGACCTTGAACTGTCCTCCACCACTCCACCCACAAAAAACAATTAATATCACGTAACTTAGCCCGTCATACCAAACAACTTTTGTAGGAACACTTTTTTGATAACGACACCGTCTCACAGTGGGACGAATTGCCATTTTAGGTGGAAAAAAATCCTACGCATCAGATGCGGCTAGTAATATTAACGTATGTGGTGTCGTTGTAAAGAGGAGATCTCAATCTTTAAGTTTATGGTAATTTTAATTGCAAAAAAAATTTTTTTTTTTAATTTTTGAAAAAAATTTTTTAATTACATGTAATTTCTTACAGATAAAGTATCATCAATTCAGCACTCGATTGTTAATATAAAGGAAATTTTAAGAAAATTGAAATTTGTGGGAAAAAATCATAGATCACTATTTTTGAAACCGATTCAAATTTTGTATTAGGTCAAGAAATTAGATTTAACATATATACAGCCTTTAAAAATAGTATTTATGTAAAAAATATTATATAAATTACATAAACAAACATAAAAAGAAATAAAAAATGCAATAATAATATTAAATAATAAATAAAAAATGTAACAGTAGTATTAAATAAGTATAACACCATAAACATAACTACAAAACAACATAATAATGGTTCTTTGGTAATATCACGGTCGCTGTAAACTAAAAATATTTGTGGAATTAGACGGAAGTTCCGGTCAATACTGATTTCGGAATTCCGGTCAATACGGAATTCCGGTCAATATAATTAGGTCTAATACACCTTTTCGTAATTTCCTTTTTTTGTGGCATCACTCTATCTATCTCTATCTATATTCATTTTTAACTGGATCTGAAGTTATTAACAGCATTGCCATTAAATCGTAATTTGTATTTACACGTGAATTCTTCCTTGTGTGGCCAATCCTAAACCTTCTTACATCTTTGTTGCGAGCTTCTTGAGCCTCTTCAGACATCATCCCAATGGGCAATAGGCATGATTTATATATTTCTAAACTGTGGTATAATAATTTATGAACTGTGACGGGCATATAATACCAAGAATATAATCTTAAATATAGATCTTTTGTTTCGCAAACAAATTTCTTGAAATTTACTAAATTAATATGGTAACTTGAAGAAAGAGCAGATAATATGTAAAAGAACCGTTCAAGGAGTTCCACATTAATTCCAGTTATTTCCGCGGTTTTTTTATAATTTTTGAAAAAACGTCTAGCTGTGTTACCGTCATTTGTTGAGCCACTTCCACACCGTACGCACGGTGATACGGTACGCACGATGAAATTTAAAAAATTGTAGCAGGCGGATCCGCAACATTCCGCAAGTTTTTTTTGTCAGAATCTCTTTAGAATAGTTTGAACTTATAAATAAAAAAAGTCTCACGCCCGCGTTTTCCCGCGATTTTTAGTTCTGCTCTGCTAAAGTCAACTAAATGACGTAGAAAACTGGTACTTAAACAATGCCTAAAAATTATTGTAAAGGACTTTACCAACGAAATTTTTGAACATTAACGTAAACATTTATTTATAATAATATAGGAAATCGTGCATAGAAGCTTAAAGATTCTTATTTATTGCTCTGACACGACTTTCTTTGTAACGAATATAAACGTACGATTTCGCCGTATTACGGTTCGAAGTTTTCACGCATTGATTTCTATGCTTATATCGCTGTTAAATGAATTATTATGGGTATAATTAGGGTCAGTGAACATTCCCAAAGAAGTATATATGAATGTTATATCTATCTTCTGACATGATTTTTTTCCACCTAAAATGGCCATCCGTCCCACTGTGCGTCTTCCGAGATATCCTGCCGTTCTCGATACAGTGGGACACCCAGTATAGTATTTTGTAGATGTCAATGACGAGCTTGAAGCATAATGGAAGAGAGTTCTCATAAACATGCGTCCTACTTGACTTTGCTTGCTGCTCATAATCGTTTCTATGATTCCGTTGTGTGCAGTTGCTTACCTTCAGGTGTGTGCGTGTCCTAAATCATCGTCTGTAGTCTCAATGCAAAACTGGAACTCTGTGCTATTGAACTTATTTCGAAACACGTACAGTGACACTGCGTTTATTCATATACCTTATATCTGATCGAGGTCATGTTCGGTTCCAAATACAGTGACTCCCAAAAATATTCAGACAATACATGATTAACTTTATGGCTTGATAATTCTTTTGTTGATGAAGTAATCGACCCGGGGAGGGGGGAAATTATTTCTACCAATAAAACATACATCAATATTGATCAAAATATATAATTTATTTGAAAAATATACATATATTTCGTAATAGGAATGATTAAAAGAATTACTATTTATTTAATCTAATTCAGCATTATAAAATTGGTTTTATACTTCGTCGCATACTCATTTTGTTTAAGAACATGTCCTAATCTGTTTGGCATATTATTTGTAATTTTTTACAAATATTCTACAGTTATATTCGATCACTCAGTTACAAGTCTTTGTTTCAATTCGGCTATCGATGTAATTGGGATTGTTCCAATTTTTGAAAAAAGAATTTTTGGGGTGCAGTACAATAAATATTATTATTAACCCTCATTTTTTCAGCACTTTGAACTAAATTATTTTAAAGTATATTTAGATAATGATTTTGATCCATGATACTATATGACGAAATTCAGCTTCAGTTCATTACACTGCCTCCTCCGTATTTCACTGTACTTCTTGTATTTTCAAAATCAATCTTTTTATTCGCGTTCTGCCACACCATAGTTCTTCCGTTGGAATTGTTCAGATTGAATTTTCTTTCATCAGCAAATATTACACCTTTCAACCATGTCTTAGAAATTAGCTCTGTTTTGCAAAACTTTCTCGTATTTTCCTATTTATCAGATGATTGCCTATCTTCGTTTATTTGAAAATAAAATTCAATGGTTAAATTTTAATGAATACAGCTTTATTAATCAATTATACAGGGTGTCTCTAAATTCCTTCAACATGCCGAAATGGGAGATTCCTGAGATAATTTGAAGCAACATTTTCCTTTGCAAAAATGACTTGACGCGTCAACTGTCAATTGGCTTACTGTGCTAACACGCGTCTATGACCCACTCTGATTGGTCCGTGTTTTTGTTAATAACTCCTTAACAAAGCCACGGATGTAATTTTTGCAAAGGAAAATGTGGCAAATGGTAATACTTGGCATATACTTAGTAAATAGTTGTACATACCAAGCATAGCACTAATTTCCCGAAAGATTTTCGTTGAAAAAGATTCGCGAAAGAAATTTGTTTCGTCAGAAAATTACAAGATATCGCACATCGAAACTCGTATTCTTTCCTTCGCGACCCATTTTGAACGAAGTCACATTTACTATTGACAGTAGTGAAGCGGCATGCATATCTAAAGCTCCTTTACGTCTGTTTGTGAACAAACGTTTTCGCGTTCTTGGAATATCGCATTCCCAGAAGCAGATTGCCAGAGAATTATATATAATACTTGTCCGAATATTTTTGTGAGCCAAAATATATGTATCTTTTCAAATAAATATAAGGTTATCAATATTAATAGATGTTTTATTGCTAGAAATAAATCGCTCAGGACAATAGTCCAGTCGGCAGGTCGAAAAAAAGGCGTCTACCTGGAAAGTATTCCGAACTCAATGAAATTTTGACATGATAGTTAGAGGTAATCTGGGGTGTCGTATCTGAGTTTTCGACCTCGAGGACCCTGTGCTAACTTGGAGAGGGGGTAAAATCACGATTTTTATTACCTTGCCTTGGTTTTTTGCTTATTACTCAAAAACTATGGGTCCTAAGAACTTTTTGTTTTCATTTTTGGAAAGAGCATTACATTTCCAAAAATTAGAAAATTAAGTGGCAACTGACGAATATAGGAAAAGACAGCAAATTATACTGTCCAGTAACAAAAATGTTTCCATATAACTGTTGGGTGTATCTTATACAGTTTTTGGTGCTGATTCCGAATCTGGCCTAAATTTTTCTCCTACACTCCCAGTTTTTGAGAAATTTGAGTTTGAAAAAAAACATGTTTTTCGACTTTGAAGAAATATTTTTATGTTATTATATAAGATATTTTATTGTTCTTTATAGCAAAAGATTGTCTAGACTTTCCCGAATTCAGCGAGGTGTAATAAGAATATGTTATGATTGTTTAAACATGTTTAAGCCGCCAGTGATGCTTACCACTAAATCGGTCGTTCTACGAGATATGGCGCGGCGAACGCCTTTTTTAGTGGTGAGCATCACTGGCGGCTTAAACATATTTAAACAATCATAACATATTCCTATTAAACATGGCTGGATTCGGGAAAGTCTAGACAATCTTTTGCTGTAAAGAACAATAAAATATCTTATATAATAATATAAAAATATTTCTTCAAAGTCGAAAAACATGTTTTTTTTCAAACTCAAATTTCTCAAAAACTGGGCGTGTAGGAGAAAAATTTAGGCCAGATTCGGAATCAGCGCCAAAAACTGTACAAGATACATCCAATAGTTATATGGAAACATTTTTGTTACTGGACAGTATAATTTGCTGTCTTTTCATATATTCGTCAGTTGCCACTTAATTTTCTAATTTTTAACGCCTGTCTCCCGGTGCCTGTTTGACCGAAAATTACAAGTGAATAGTGAAATTTGAAGGAAATTTAATGCTCTTTCCAAAAATGAACACAAAAAGTTCTTAAGACCCATAGTTTTTGAGTAATAAGCAAAAAACCAAGGCAAGGTAATAAAAATCGTGATTTTACCCCCTCTCCAAGTTAGCACAGGGTCCTCGAGGTCGAAAACTCAGATACGACACCCCAGATTACCCCTAACTAACATGTCAAAATTTAATTGAGTTCGGAATACTTTCCAGGTAAAAGTACCTGGCGACTGGACTACAATTGCATTATTAACAAACGAATTATCAAACCGAAAAGTTAGTCATACTTAAAGTTCGAATATTTGTTGGAGTCACTATATCATACCGGGTGGTGCATCAGTGTACTACCATCTTGATTTTCGTTATTATTATTATTAGCAAAGAATGTGTGTATAAGGTTGAATATAAGCTTCATATTCTCTACGAAAAGTATTAACTTATTAATATCGAAAAACCACTAGTTAAGGAGATACTTTAATTTTAGTGTTGTTATGAAATCACGATTCTCTGAATAATAAAGGTTAAATTCTTCTCGATCGAAAATTAATAATATATTAAATTGAGTGATATCGGCGCTAGGTTCGATCATTTTTAGAATAACAACAAATGTGCAATTATTTAAGCATGTTTCTAACGTTTCGATCCCGATGTGGATCTTTTTCAAAGAGACACTTTTGCGTCCGAAAAATTATAAAAATGATTAGAAAAGAAAACATAATAAATCTTCTATATAGAAAAACCAAAAATAAAACTAGCTGGTTATTGTAGCTCAAAAAACTAAGCTAAAAAACTACTTGACCGATATGGACCAAAATCTAATCAGCTCTAAGTTACGACGGGGCGCATCGATTGCATCATTCATCATTCTGATCGCATTGTTACTTTTTCAGAAAACGTTAACGAAAAATTTGATGACATAAAAACGGCCATACGCGCGCGCGCGCGCGCACGCACACACACACACACACACACACACACACACACACACACACACACACACACACACACACACACACACACACACACACATACTAACAATTTGATAAAAATAGTCTAAAATGACTTCAATAACCATGAAACGTGAAGATCTGCTAAAAAATCGATTTTCGATTTTCGGGGTAATTACAGTAACTTCCCTATGAATCGGGAAGTTAATTAAATATACGTACTTGTTGTATGCAAAATAGACATAAACATTTTAAAAAACGAAAATTAGTGAGTTACATATGAAACGTGGTTTAACCCATGGTGGTAGATATGTAACTGAAGCATGTGCTGCTTCAACGGTATAAAGGCTATGACATATATATTTGTAACTTGATACGATTGGTAGATTCGATATCGAAACACATTTGAATTAATATGTGGACTATTGTCTTTATATTATATAGTGAAATTGTGAAATTATATCAATTTGTTTAAACAAACTAAAAATATTATTGTGTTCAAAAATTTTTTTTTATAATGATCTACCTATTTTAGAGTTAAATAATTAAATAAAAGAAAAGTTATATAACATGTTTTGCGGAATAACATAAATGTGAATTTATGGATTATAAATGGAAGGAAAAAAGAAAAAACAAAAAATTATTATTAATTATTGGATATATCCTCATAAGTGAACATTACTGGTTCAGTAATGTCACATAATAGTCATGGATCTTAGGTATTTCATACCTAAGGTTTACACTTTGTTGTTTAATCATATGGATAGTTTCCAATAATAATCTACGTTGAAAATTAGATTCTCTATCAATAATTTTTGTGTTATCAAAGTCAAAACAGTGATCGAACTCTATTAAATGTTTAGTTAAAGCAGTATGTTGTGTCATAGGAAGAAAAATGATTCGTTTGTGTTCTGTTAAACGTGTATCTAAGTGCCTAGATGTCTGACCGATACATGTTGAATTACAACCTTTGCAAGGTATCTCATAAACTATATTAGAACTTTTGGCAATGGGTACTTTATCTTTAATAGGTGGGAACTATTTCTTTAAATATAATGGTACGTTAAAAATGGTATGTATACCCACTTTTCTAAAAATTCTTTTAATATCATAAGATATATTATTAATAAATGGAATTAAAATTGTATTTTTATAATTGATAGGACCTATAGAAATTATTTTATCTTGTTTTAGTTGAGCGACTAAACAAGGATGAAAAATTTGAAAAATCCTTTCTTTTATAACGTTGGAAACAAAAGAGTTGGGGAAGTTATTATGTTTTGAGGAGGTATCACTCGAAATTAATAGGCGGACGATGAGGATTTCCTCGACACAACTTTTTATTTTTTACACCCGGCGTACCGTTCGGACTCAAGGTTCCTTCTCCCAGTCTCGCGACCGTGTATCTCCTGTCCCCAGAACAACCCTCTGGTGGGGTAGGAAATAGAGGAGAGGAAAGTACAGAGTGGGAGGTAAGGAGAGGAAAGTAGGAAGTGAGGAAAGGTTCGCCAGGGCCTGGCCGTAGACCTGGGACCAGGCCCAAGCGAGATCTGGGAAAGACAAAAGAGGGAATTCGGCCTGCGTGGGTCTGGTCGCCAGATGTGAACCGGCGTTGACCAGGCCCGCGCAGGACAGGGGACAATAGGGAAGGAATATGGTAGGAAGGTCAGGGATTTACTGGACGTGGCCGCCACAGTACCCCCCTGCCAGTAATTGACGCAATTACGATACGAAACGAAGATGAAGAATGAACTTTGCCTTAACCCGTATTGTCCCGTGTTGAGGCCTTACGAACCGCACTCATGCCTCTCACTCGCATATCCTAGTTTACATGTAATATAACGCATACTTACAGGCTATATTATGTACTAACATGGGCGACGATTGCAATAACAAAAACTACGCGATATTAACATTATGGTGCGGGGAGACGGAACAAAACAACAACAAAGACAACCACAACAAACAAACAAAAAATGGAATTAGCGGTATATGAAGTAACGTTACGGCGTATGTAGGCTACCGCGAACCTGCTTGAAAACGCTCCGGAAAACGCACACGCCTACCAGAACGGGTAACCGTTTGTTCCGTAGGCGGTATGTCCGTAGCAACGTTTGCTGTGGGTTGTGCTTCCAAATTGTCTTCCGTGAGAATATAAGCGGGCTTCAACCTATCTATGGTTACAGTAATTTCTTTGCCCTTGATAAGAATTCCGAAAGTTTTAGAGCCCCGTCGAACTACTGCAAAAGGACCTTCGTAGGATTGTTGCAATATGGTCTTTGACGCGTCGGTTCTCACGAAGACATGGGACGTGGTACTAAGGTCTTTAAAACAGAATGTCCGGTTAACAGAGTGGTGGGGACCACATTTCGGGCTTAATTTAGAAAAATGTGAACGCAGATTGCTGACAACATCGGTGATATTTTCTGTGCATTCTGCGCGCGCGGATAAAAATTCGCCAGGTAGCCGGAGGGGTTCGCCATACACTAATTCGGCTGAAGTGGCCTTTAAATCGTCCTTCCACGCGGCTCGAATTCCTAATAAAACTGTTGGGAGAACTTCCGTCCACCGGTTCGATTGGTGGCAGCGGATCGCCGCTTTGAGCTGCCTATGTAATCTTTCTACCATACCGTTCGCCGATGGATGGTAAGCCGTGGTATGCAGATGTTGTACGCCGATCAACTCATTTAATCCGGAAAATATTTTGGATTCGAATTGTCTCCCCTGGTCGGTAGTGATGCGTAAAGGAACGCCAAAACGGGCTACCCAACCGTCATAAAAGGTCCGTACTACGGTTGAGGCCTCCTGATTTACCATGGGGAAAGCTTCGGGCCAGCGCGTGAATCTATCCACGCAGGTAAGGCAGTATCTAAAACCCTCGGAAACCGGTAAAATAACTATGTCCAAGTGGACGTGCTCGAACCTCGAGGTGGGCGGAACGAACGTACCCGGCGGCGAAGTTACGTGCCGCGAAATTTTTGATCTTTGGCATGGGATACAACACTGGGCCCATAAGCGAACATCCTTTCTAATCGACGGCCAAACATAACGCTGTGTCATGAGTTTGACCGTCGCTTTGATTCCAGGATGAGATAGATTATGTAAGGTGTTAAATGCCGCGCGCCTAAATGGTATCGTAAGGAAGGGTCTTGCGACGTTTGTCGAAACGTCGCAAAACACTTCTGTGTTTGAACCTGGTAACGATATTTTACGTAATTGAATGTTTGTTCCTTCGGACAGGAATCTCTGTATTTCCGTATCCTCGTCTTGGGATTTCGCCAACGCCTCATAGTTTAAAGGGGTTAGTGTTTGTACGGCTTCGATTCTGGATAACGCATCGGCAACGACGTTGTCTCTCCCGGAAACATGTTGTATGTCTGTGGTGAACTGAGAAATGAAATCTAAATGGCGGAATTGTCTCGGGGAACATTTATCTAATTTTTGTTTAAAAGCGAAGGTGATTGGCTTATGGTCTGTAAAAATAACAAAAAATCTACCCTCGATCATATGTCGGAAATGTTTGACGGCTAAATATATTGCCAATAGTTCACGATCGTATGCACCGTATTTCCTTTCGGCGGACCCTAGTTTCTTTGAAAAGAAAGCCAGGGGTTGCCATTCGTTGCCGATGCGTTGCTGTAACACGGCCCCCACCGTAAAGTCGGAGGCGTCGCAGGTAATCGACAATGGGGCACTTAATTTAGGATGCGACAATAGGGTCGCCTCGGCTAAGCTCCGCTTGCAGGTATCGAATGCTTGTCGCGCTTCGTCCGTCCATGCTATGGGTGCCTTCCCTTTTACGTTACCCGTTAATAAATCATTTAAAGGGGCTTGACACTGTGCGGCATTGGGAATAAAACGGCGGTAAAAATTAATCATGCCTAAAAATTGGCGTAAGTCTTTTGCAGTTTTGGGGGTTGGAAATGATTTAATGGCCTCCACTTTATCCGGTAAGGGTTCTGTGCCGTTTTCGGAAACTAAGTATCCTAAAAATTTAACAGATTCTTGTCCGAAATTACATTTAGAAGGGTTTATGACGATGCCGTATTCTTTTAAACGCGCGAATAATACCTTCAAGTGGTGCGCATGCTGTTTCGTAGATTCCGATGCGACTAAAATGTCATCAATGTACGCGTAGCAAAAATCTAAACCGAGGAGAACTTCGTCGATGAATCTCTGGAACGTCTGCGCGGCGTTACGCAACCCGAAGGACATGAATGGAAATTCAAACAGCCCGAACGGCGTCGTAATAGCCGTTTTTTCAATATCTTCGGGGGCGACGGGAATTTGGTTGTAAGCGCGTACTAAATCTATGGTAGAGAATATTCTTTTGCCCCGCAGGTTTTGCGCAAAGTCTTCGATATGTCTCACCGGGTAACGGTCAGGGACTGATCTAGCGTTTAACGCCCTGTAATCCCCGCAGGGCCTCCACGTGTCCTCCTCCTTTTTTGGGACCATGTGTAGAGGCGACGACCAGCAGCTCTTGGACGGGCGGGCGATCCCCATCTTCATCATGACCTCGAACTCCTTTTTGGCTGCTTTGAGCCTGTCCGGGGCAAGCCTACGCGGCCTGCTAGAGACAGGTGGTCCTGGAGTAGTCTCGATATGATGCACGGTTGCGTGCTTGGACGCCGTTGGGATCCCCGTTGGTCGAGTGATTTCTGGAGTTTCAGCGAGGAGTTGATGGAAAATGGATTCGCCAAACACCGTTTTGATGGAGGGTGTCTCTGTTGTTGCTGGTTGGCCTCTCGTTGACATCGTCGTCGTTGCATCCACGAGTCGACGGTTGCGAATGTCTACCATCAGGTTGAAGTGGGCTAAAAAATCCACCCCAATGATGGGTTTCGTGACTTCCGCTACCACGAATCTCCAGATGAAGTCCCGTCGAAGTCCCAGGTTTAGGTTGAGCGTTACCATGCCGTAGGTGGCTATCGTCGTTCCATTCGCCGCGGTTAATTCGTAATTGGACTTTTCCCGCGGTCCGCGCAATGCTTGGCGTGGAAAAACGCAGAGGTCGGCTCCCGTGTCGACAAGATACTGTATCTTCGACCGGACGTCCATGACGAAAAGACGGCGTGACGCTGGGTGAGGGTCGTTGGCCGCCATCAACGATTGCCCTGTTCGTTTCCCTGGGCCGACGTCCAATTGCAGGGGAGTAAACACCTGTGTGCCTGCTGTCCCCATCGCCGATGATACCAGCATGTACCCTGATCATCGTCGTTGCCCGTGTTACGTTCACTTGATCGCGACGCTGAGCGCCTTCGATAATTGCTGCTCGATCTGGAGCGTCGGAGCCAACCTCGACGCGGGGAATTGTCCTCGCGTGCGAATTCCTGTCGAATTGCAGAGATTTCCTGCCGCAGTGTGACGGCCAATTGGGCCATCTTCACGTTCAGAAGGCCCTCTAAATTCTGGTCCACCGCCGCGGGACTAGTAATCGGTGTATGTGTTGCGCGATGTGCCGCGGCTTCGTTGACATGTGTCCGTGGCGTTGTCGTTTCCGCAATGGTATCGGCTAGTTCGGCCACCTTATCGAGCTCGACGTCCCGTTGAGTGGCGAGAATCACCTGCATGCTGGCAGGTAAACGACCTATCCACAGTGTCCGTAAAACACTGTCGGCGATGGATGTGCCCGCCAACTCTCGCAGATGCCGTAGAAACTGTGATGGCTTCCTGTCTCCCATTTCTTCGTGTTCTAGTAATCGCCGCGTTTTTTGCTCTTGCGACAAGCTTAACCGTCGAATCAATTCAGTCTTTAGCTTTTCGTACGGGTTCACGGCCGGGGGGTTCGTTATTATATCCCGTACTTCCGCGGCATATCGTGGGCTTAGGGCTCCCATAACGTACCCGAATTTCGTTCTTTCCACGGTTATTCCGGCCGCGTCGAAGCTGCTTTCGACCATGCAGAACCACATCTCCGGGTCGGATGCATAAAACTCCGGTATCCGAACCGCGACGCGGTCTAAAAATGCACCCACGGATGTTCCCGGTATGTTTAGGTTACGCACGGGATCGGTCATCTTCCAAACTGTCTATGTTTCCAAAGGGGAATGTCTGAAGTTCAACGTCTTACGCTATATATACACCGAGTCCAAGTATGCTACACTATGTCTACACGGGAACTCGCACTAAATATCGTACACTGTTACGGCACTAATGCTCGAAGGTCCGAATAACGCACGCACGGTTCAACAAAAAGAAACTGCACGAATCGTGTTAAATATAGCACCGAAACACGCGAGAAAATCGTACACCGGATCACGTCGGGGTCACCAATTTGAGGAGGTATCACTCGAAATTAATAGGCGGACGATGAGGATTTCCTCGACACAACTTTTTATTTTTTACACCCGGCGTACCGTTCGGACTCAAGGTTCCTTCTCCCAGTCTCGCGACCGTGTATCTCCTGTCCCCAGAACAACCCTCTGGTGGGGTAGGAAATAGAGGAGAGGAAAGTACAGAGTGGGAGGTAAGGAGAGGAAAGTAGGAAGTGAGGAAAGGTTCGCCAGGGCCTGGCCGTAGACCTGGGACCAGGCCCAAGCGAGATCTGGGAAAGACAAAAGAGGGAATTCGGCCTGCGTGGGTCTGGTCGCCAGATGTGAACCGGCGTTGACCAGGCCCGCGCAGGACAGGGGACAATAGGGAAGGAATATGGTAGGAAGGTCAGGGATTTACTGGACGTGGCCGCCACAGTTTTAATACTTGTTTTATTAAAGATAAATTATCTGCTCTAAATTCTGGATTTGCTAACGAAATTGCACGATCTACTAAGCCTTTAACAAGACCCACTTTTTGTTGTAAAGGGTGGGCTGAATAAAAGTTTACATATCTACCAGACCATGTGCTTTTGTGAAACCAGTTGGTTTTTAAATTTGAATCTGTTTTTATAATACTGATATCAAGGAAGTTTAGGCATGAATTAACTTCAAGTTCATATGTAAACTGTAGTCTGTCATGAAAACTATTGAAAGTGTTAAGTAAAATATCAATTTGATCTGGTTTAACTGAATAATGTTGTAATAATGTTATTCACAGAAGAGGTTCAATATGGCGATCGTTTACATCACAACATTTTCTGAATTGAGAACGTAATGATTGTTTTACATTATGTAATAAGACTGATGGTACGTTATTGCATTCAGTAAATGTTACGATGTACCACATCAGCAATTGTAGTCAGAGCCTCAGCGTATACATTATTTTTCAAGTAATCCCATAGCAAAACGTCGAGGAGTGTTAAATCAGGCGATCTTGCCGGAAAATGAATTGGAGTCCACCTCGCCCTATCCAACGATTCGAAAATATTTGATTTAATGTATTCTTTATAATGTGCAGAATAACCGTTCGCTTGGAGTCACATTGTTTGTCGAACATGCATTGACAAATCATGTAAAAATAACCATAAGGTATTTCAATTCGTAGCATTATCAAACGAATTGTGATGTTATAACAATATTAAAAATAAAATATCTCTTTAACTAATGGTTCTTCGTTATTAATAGGCTAATACTTTTTTGTGGGGAATATGAAGCTGCGTCGATTGGTGCAGGGAAAAACATACGATCCCTTAAAAAAAAATAATAATGTAAGGAGACTCGGAGGTTCGACACAACACGTTGTTATCTGTCGCTTGCTCTCAGAGAACTGTTTTATTTAACAAAAACTGAACGAAACATACATTTGTTAACAAAAGCCTTAACGTGACATATAAATCAATAAAACTATATATAACACATAAATAACACGTAAATAACACATAAATCTGTGGTTGGATCGCAAAGGATTAATTTAAGGATGATCAGAGAATTTAATTATATTTATTAAATATGTACTGTAATAATAATAAAGTGAAAAGTATATATATAATAATGGTTAAACGATATTCGCTCTTAACACGTGTTCGCGCACAAAACCAATTCTCTCTCTATCTCTCACTGTCTCTCTCTATTACTCTCTCGTCTCACACGTCTAGACTCTGCTAACTCTCGACACATACTCTCCTCATTCGTTCACTCGATCCTCGCACGCTCCGCAGTCAAACATAAACATTGTTGTGTTTAGATATACTCTCGCATACTGTATTTCTCACTCGTGCTCATTAAGGGGGTACCGTACCCATGGATAATTACTAGCATATTACTAGAATATTACTAGAGAAACAAGCGAAAACCGTGTTTACGGGAAACCATTTTTTGTTTTTATACAAGCATGTTACGAGCTGTGTGAAGGCTCATTCTAAAGAGGAAAGTTGATCGCAGGTCGCTCAGCTCATGATTTTGTTAAATTATGTTTATATCTAATAATATGAGCGTCCAAAGTAGGGGGAAAAAATGAAGAAAAATTCCGCAGGTTCTAATGAATTTTTCTAATACAAAACGATTTTTTCGACTTGAACCATGAGCTGAGCGACCTACGATCGACCTTCCTCTGTCAAAAGAACCTTTATGCAGCTAAAAATATGTTCATATGAGGACAAAAAATGGTTTCCCGCAAACACTGTTTTGTTGATGAAATCAGTGTTTGCGGGAAACCATTTTTTGTCCTCATATGAACATATTTTTAGCTGCATAAAGGTTCTTTTGACAGAGGAAGGTCGATCGTAGATCGCTCAGCTCATGATTTAGTTAGACTATGTTTATATCTAATAATATGAGTGCCCAAAGTAGGGAAAACAAATGAAGAAAAATTCCACAGATTCTAATGTATTTTTCTAATACAAAATGATTTTTTCGACTTGAATCATGAGCTGAGCGACCTGTGACGAACCTTCCTCTTTACAATGAGCCCTCACACAGCTCGTAATATGCTAATATGAGGACAAAAAATGTTTTCCCGTGATCGCATTCAATTGTTCCCCAGATTCCGTTCATGAAGGGCAATGAAGGGCAAGTAGAACTAATTTTAGTTCAGCTACTCAAACGAGATGGCGCTTGGACAGGAGAATTATCGGCGTATATTCGTAACAACAAAAATATAAAGAGCTTGAAGCCACTCGGATCCATTAATAACAATAAAGATATTGATAACAAGAAAAAAACCTGTATTGATAGCGAAATTGAAGCGTTAGATTGATAGAAATGTATGTTCGTCACTGTTGCCAAACTGTTTTTCAGCGTGGAGGTTGCTTACACTGATAAATACCCAGATCAGGGGTTACGGTACCCCCTTAAGACTCATTCTCATTTCGCTCCGCGCCTAAAACCTAATCCACAAAATCAATAAAATTATATAACAAATAAACATACGATAGAAACAGTCATCCACACGGTGATATATTACAAGCATTCAGTCATCCACACGGTGATATATTACAATTCGGCCATCCTGACAAGTTAATCGTCCTCGATTAACTGCACTAACACAAAAAAAATGATTCTCAATTAACGCTAAGAACAATTATCAATTAAAGAACGATCAAAAAAAAAATCTCTTAAATTTATCCTGGCGTCCAAGCTCTCATGTTAGACGCTTCCCAAGTCCCAAAATATGGTATCCTTGTTAACTGAAACCCTTCTATGTCTTTAAGAACATAGCGATCATTCCGCAACACGCGATCTACTTCACACGGCCCTTTACAACGTGGTATCATTTTCGGTGATACACCAGGTGAATTATCAAAATTCCTTACCATAACTTTATCACCTAAGGTAAAGGTACTAGTAGTTGACCAGTTAAGGGGGTAGAGTACCCACGTGACATTACTAGATTCTAACCAGAATATTACTAGAAAACAAGTGAAAACAGGGGTTTACGGGAACACACCTCACGTCGTCATATGATTATATTTTGAGCTGAGTGAGGGCTCATTCTAAAGAGGAAGGTTAAATGAAGCGCGCGTGGGTCCAACTTCAGTTACATTATGTTTATATCCAGTAATGTGACTGTCCAAAGTAGGGAAAACAAATGAAGAAAAATTCCGGATATTCTAATGTATTTTTCGATCACAAAAAGATTTTTCCTGCTAATTTAGGGACCCACGCGCGCTTCATTTAACCTTCCTCTTTCAAATGAGCCCTCAACCAGCTCAATATATAATCGTATGAGGATGTGAGGTGTGTTCCCGTGATCGCATTCAATTGTTTCCCAGATTCCCTTCATGAAGGGCGAGTAGAAGCTATTTTAGTTCACTAACTGGGCGAGATGGCGCTTAGTCAGGAGAATTATCAGTGTAGTTTCTTAACAACAAAAGTGTAAAGGGCATGAAGCCACTCGGGTGCATTAATAGCAATAAAGATATTGATGAAAAGAAAAAAACCTGTAATGATAACGAAACTAAAGCGTTAGATTGATACAGATGTATGTTCATCACTGTTGCCAAATTGGTTTTCCGCGCAGGGGTTGGTCACAATGAAAAATACCATGGTCACGTGGGGCCTCTACCCCCTTAAGCCACAGACTTACCTTCCCCTACAAATGCCAGAACTTTCTGTGCAAACATTTTTTTGTAGCTGTATAAACAACAAAGTTATTAGGCGTAGCAGAGTCAAGTGGGACAACCTGTATACCCCGTGGCAGAATGTTTCCGATCGGAGGCATTGAAACAGATTTTAGAGAATACATTCACAATTTAGAAGTATAAAATATTACTTTACGGGGTTCAAACTGATGGGAAATGAAAAGGGGCTTGTTGAAGAATTGAAAACAACAAAATAACATAAGCATCCATTTATTATTACAAAGAACAGAGAAAATAAAAATAATGTTTCCGATTAATAGAACTGCTGGAAGAAAGTTTCCGATCCGATTTACACGGTCCAACACCAAATTTGTTTAACAATTACTGTTGGGTGATTCTTACAGAGTTTTTTGCGCTGTTTCCGATTCTGCCCTTAATTTTTCCTTTAGACTTATAGTTTTTAAGAAACTTAATTTGAAAGAGAAAATATATTTCTCAATTTTGAACAAATAGTGTCATGTTATTATAAAACATATTGCATTGTTCTTTGCAGTAATAGATTCTGTAGGCTTTCCCGAATACATTGATATCCAATATTAATACATTATGAATCTTTGAACATGTTTAAACAATCGTCAAAGATGGAGAGACAACCTTTTTACACCAAATTGTGAGGATATTTTTCAGTTTGCCTTAAAAAAAAGGGTGCACCGGAAAATCGAATTACATCACGCGATAGAGCAGACTTTTATCTTGAGACAAACCCAACCCCAACCCTTTCAAGTTAACAAGTCGACGTTTTTTTCGAACCCGAAAGCAAAATATCTCCGCTCGACATGAGTTGCCACCAGATACGACGAGGTACGGCGCACAGTGATCGGAAATCGCCAAATCGTGGTCAAAAGTCCAACATTTTTTCCGTTGTTTAAAAATCTATGTAATACAACTCTATTTATAAGGTTCCAGAGCACGTTTTTTTGTTACAGCCAATATTTAATACGTACTTATGTCGGAGATACGTAAGTTCAAAGTTAGTAGTTCTAGAAGGCCGGCATTTTCAACCATAATTGAAATTACCTCTGCGACTTATTATAGCGCTGTAACGCTGGTTTATCATTCTTGCTATTATTGGGCATGTCCTAATTTAATATAATATTCTGATTTTATTGCTTTATTTAATTTTTTAAAGCTCTAGGAGATGAAAAATAGAAATCTATACGTCTGGTACATTTAATTAACGAAAAAGTTGCTTATCAATCGCGATCAAGCAATCATTTTTTTGGAAAAGATGCTGTTAAGGCTATTAAACAAGTGTACGTTTCATTTTCCTGCGACCAATTGCGACCTTATGAATTATCGCCATTTCCTTCGCGACCGGTAACGTTCCGAAATGGCGAATTTGCCCTAAATCGTAGACAAAACTAATTTTCGCAAATGTAAGGTACATTATTGTTATATATTATAATAAAATGCTTCAGGTAGTTAACAGCCAATTGTTTCTTCTGGTATTTTCAACTTTTTCTCCCACAGTATACATATCTTTACCTTACTAGAGGTGAGTGAAATATTGGAACGAAACAGAACTGAGAAACTTCTATTACATTTTAGTACTAAAAAATTACCTCGCATGCAATATTAACACTAAAATCTTACATTTTTTGCTATCCGAAGTCACCTGATAATAATTTAATATTTGTGGAAATAAATAATTTTTTCACATAACCGGCCCCCATTTTGTTTTCTGTAATTTTTACTTCAGATTCATATTCAACGGCACGAGAAATATGGGAATACTAATTTTCAAAGAGTCCAATAATTTGTTGGGTTACGCTTCCGTCATATTGAATCCGCCATTTTGTTTTTTGCAATTTTGACTTCAGATTTATAATCAGCGACCCGAAAAACCTATGAGTATCAATTTTGAACTAAATTGGAGTACTCCTTCCTATTTTGACCACGTTTTGGCGATTTCCGACCACTGTGCGGCGCACAGTGGTACGATGGCGGCCAGAAATCAATTTCATAAATTTTCGATTTAAAAAAAAAAATATTATTTTTGTATTACCAAATAGTGAATGTATTATGTGCCAAAGTCCGATTTAAAAAAAAATTTTTTTTATGGAGATATAGGCATGGCAAGTAACCTATTTTTCTCTCTTGGGAATTCATCAGTTTTCAGCGTCATAGTTATTTAATTATTGCGTCTATTATTGAATACTTACAGATCTGAAATTTATAGGAGTTGTTATGCATGCTTTAAACTATTAACTGGCACAAACCATTTTTCAATAAAGTTGTTTAACATTAACTAATATGGATTAATCGGAAGCCTCCTTGCGTTACGCTCATTGTTTACTTATGGAAGCAAATCTTAAAAGTGTTATCGAGCTTCGGTATGGCACTACTTGTATTGATAAGTTGTTATATTGAAGTAACTTTGTGTAAAAAATCTGAATCTACTTCGGTCTACCTTCGCCGCAATTTAAGTTTAAATATTAACTTTTAGGATTTCCAATAATAAATCGCCCAGAAATTACGATTATTTGGGGTTTAGGGTTAAATTTTTATGGTTATATTAGTTAGTACAGTAAATTAATTATTTTTAATAAATTGTTTAAATAAAAAAAGTGAATAATAATTTTTTCGGGGAGTAAAAATTCATGTTTTAGGTGAAATTTTTAAGGGGCATATCATAAATAATAAAAAAAATTGTGAAATTCATAATTAAAAGAATATTTATTCTTTCTTTTTTAAAAATTGTTATAACAATTTTTTGTTAAATAAACAAAGTTTACGTTCAATTTGCGACTACTGCCACAAAAATTCAATAGGCATTTTTCTGACAATGATTCCGTGACCTCTATAAAAATATTTTTTATAATACAAAAAATTGTTATTAAAATTTTTTCTACAAAAAGGAGTAATAAATCATATGCATTTTACATATTTCTTGATTGTTTAAAGATAATCCTTAAAAATTTTCACCCTAAGCCTCAAATAACCGTAATTTCCGCGCAATTCGTTCTTGGAAATTCTAGACGTCAATATTTACACTTAAATTGCGGCTAAAGTGGTTCGAAGTAGGCCGAGATTTTTTACACAAAGTTAGTTTAATATTGTACCTTGCCAAAACGATTAGTGCCAGACCGAAGCTGCTTAACACTTTTAAGATCTGTTTCCATAAATAAAAAATGAGCTGAAAACAGAGATTTTTAATTAGCTGATAGTACTTAATGTTTAATAATTTTTTGAAATTTTTTGTTTGCCATTTAAGTGTTGTACCTGTGGCAACCTGTCCACAAAATTTTAAACAAATTCATTGGATAGTTTCAGTTTTACCGATTTTTGACCGCTTTTTGGCCATTTCGTACCACTGTGCGGCGCGTCACTGGTGGCAACTCATGTCGAGCGGAGATATTTTGCTTTCGGGTTCGAAAAAAACGTCGACTTGTTAACTTGAAAGGGTTGGGGTTGGGTTTGACTCAAGATAAAAGTCTGCTCTATCGCGTGGTGTAATTCGATTTTCCGGTGCACCCTTTTTTTTGAGTCAAACTGAAAAATATCCTCACAAATTGGTGTAAAAAGGTTGTCTCTCCATCTTTGACGATTGTTTAAACATGTTCAAAGATTCATAATGTATTAATATTGGATATCAATGTATTCGGGAAAGCCTACAGAATCTATTGCTGCAAAGAACAATGCAATATGTTTTATAATAACATGTCACTATCTGTTCAAAATTGTGAAATATATTTTCTTTTTCACATTAAGTTTCTTAAAAACTATAAGTCTAAGGGAAAAATTATGGGCAGATTCGGAAACAGCGCAAAAAACTCTGTAAGAATCATCCAACAGTAATTGTTGAACAAATTTGGTGTTGGACAGTGTAAATCGGATCGGAAACTTCGTTCCAGCAGGTCTATTAATCGGAAACATTTTTTTTATTTTCTCTGTTCTTTGTAATAATAAATGGATGCTTATGTTATTTTGTTGTTTTCAATTCTTCAACAAGCCCCTTTTCATTTCCCATCAGTTTGAACCCTGTAGAGTAATATTTTATACTTCTAAATTGTGAATGTATTCTCTAAAATCCGTTTCAATGCCTCCGATCGGAAACATTCTGCCACGGGGTGTACTGTATGTATACTTGTTTTTTTCTAGAATCGCAGCGATAAGGTATTTATCAATATAATTGGATAAAAACTTAAATATTTTTCTACGTCAGAATCATATGACATAAAAATACCTAATCTTCCATCACTGATAACATAATTACGTAAAATCGAAACGCCTCTATCGTGTTTGAGGCTTTTGAAGTTAATCTAAATTCCGAATCGTAATCGCATTGTTCCTGGTAGAGTTTATTACGTTGACGAGTATTTTCACATTGAAAATTTTATTATCACACTTTAATACATCTCATGAGAGTGAAACGATCAATCACTGCATTTTCTTAACTGTTTTAAGGTTGTTCATTAAATAATTCAACAATTTCCCGGCGAAAATGTGTCAACTTTGACCCGTATTCTGTCTGCTGTCTGTATACAATGTTAATTTCAATAGTACTCGAATAGGTTTCTATTTACGGGATGTGTTGCATGCATATCTATATTTATGAACGGCTTCGGCAGTTTAACAATTGTGAGAATTGTGTTGATGCAAACGAATGAAGTTCTGACGTACGAATCAGTTCTATTACGGACGGAGAAGTTTCTCCGCGTGCGTGTCGATTAGAATTTCTCTAATTGCTCTTCTGTTTTGAGCATTGTCCTGTAAAGATTGTCACTGGTTCATGGGCAATTAACGCTCTCCGAACTCTCTATGAACTCGTAACAGTAGTTCGTGTAATTTACATTCGTAGAACACAGATATCGTTGACACTGTTCTAAAATGAAGGTTCGTAGCGTTCTGTGGTTCAGAATACTCTTGTACATAGAAGGTTCCTACCATTCTCGTCGAAGGATCCTAGTTAGAGTTCTAAATTCTATTTGTCTTGCAATTCCCTACCAAGGCTCGAGAGGAGATCATTCTTTGGTAGCGATAAATAGAAAATAAAGCACCAGTTTGGGGCGTAATTCAAAATTTGTGGAACGATTACTGAATCCGTGATTTTATTTTCTGACGGAAGCCTCGTAAGACGGTAGACAAAGATTCCTTGTTCAAGAATCTTATTCCGAAATTGGTCACCTTTCCGTTGAGAGTGTGTGTTTAGAGCGTTGGTAGGTGCAAATTGCTGCTGGTTCAGGAGCAATAAAACGCTCTAGGTTGCATACAGTATTTGTACACGAAACACACACTTGTTATAAACCCTTGGAACGTCCAAGGTTTAAAATGCACAAAGTTCAATGTTCTGATGTAGGATTAAGCAAGTTCGTAAGGATCAATGCAATAAAGTTCATACACAAATTAGTAGAGTAAGTTCGTGTAATAAAGTCCATAAGAGACTTCATAAAAGTTCGTAAAAAGTTCATAGAAAGTTCACAAAGTTCGTAAAAAGTTCATAGAAAGTTCACAAAGTTCGTAAAAAGTTCATAGAAAGTTCACAAAGTTTGTAAAAAGTTCACAAAGTTCGTAAAAAGTTCACAAAGTTCGTAAAAAGTTCACAAAGTTCGTAAAAAGTTCACAAAGTTCGTAAAAAGTTCACAAAGTTCGTAAAAAGTTCATAGAAAGTTCACAAAGTTCGTAAAAAGTTCATAGAAAGTTCACAAAGTTCGTAAAAAGTTTATAGAAAGTTCACAAAGTTCGTAAAAAGTTTATAGAAAGTTCACAAAGTTCGTAAAAAGTTCGTAAAAAGTTCATAGAAAGTTCACAAAGTTAGTAAAAAGTTCATAGAAAGTTCACAAAACAGTTCATAAAAGGTCCACACAAAAACAATAAAAAGTTCATAAAAAATAATGAAAAGTTCATAAAAAGTTCACACAAAAACAATAAAAAAGATCATAAAAAGTTCATAAAAGAGACGTCACAATCACTTCGCAATTTACGTTCGCAATTCGTTTGGTGTCGCTTTAATGGAAACCTTGACACGTTATATACTTCAATAGTCGATATGTAAAAACCGCGGTTCGTCCGATCCTCTCAAAAGTCCTTACAGTTCTAACCGCTATTTCTCCTGCCATTCTCCACCGAAGCTCAGGAAAGGATATATTCTTTGGTGGGGATAAAACAGGGAACTAATCACCAGTTCGGGGCGTAATTCAAAATCTATGGTACGCCTACTAAATTCCGTGATTTCGTTTCTCACGTAGACCTCGTAAATAAAACAAGCCTATGCATAAGGATCCCTTGTTCAAGTATCTATCCCCAAACTGGTGTCGTCTTTCCGCTGAGTGTGGGCCTGCGCTGCGTCATTGTCATTGACTGGGGTATGGCTGGTTTATTTTCCCGGTATGAACGGAGACCCTTAACTTTCAGCCGTACCCAAGTCCATAACTAATTCTAAAGCCAAGGATGCCAATAAATATCTCAAAAGTGATAATGTTTCACTTGAACGCAGCACAGGCCCAGATACAATGTCTGGACGATTCTAGACAGTGTGCCTGCGATGCATCAATTGTCATCGACTAAGGTACGGCTGGTCTGTTTTCCTGAGATGAAACAAGACACTCAACTTTCAACTGTACCCAAGTCCGTAACGAATTCTAAGAGCCAAGCATTTACTAGGCTAGATATGATATCTAGACAATTCTAGACACTCCTTACTATGGAAAACGCCCTAACTTTGTTTATTGTAGAAGGGAATATTGTGCTCAACCTGGATGCAGCCTGCACAAAGCATGATTCAGCACAGTGACAATTCTATAAGGTTCCCAAATATAGAAATTTCAGAACAAATTTTTGGATTTTGGTTCGGCGTTTCTCTCAATTTTTTCAAAAACTGTTTGTTTTACCCAAAAAAGTAATACGACCTCAAAGGCGCAGCCTGTCCAGATCTACAGGTTTTGTTTAGCATACTTTTCGACGCGGCAAATTTTTTAAATGATATTTGAGAAAAACGATTTTATGAGCATTATGTTAATTACTAGCTGTACCCGCGGCTTTGTCCATGTACAATATATCCAAACATCTCCTAGCCCTCAAACCCGCCCTCCCCCTCAGTAACTTCCTTTGTAACTCCTCCCTTACCATATACCCTGGCGTGCACCTTCCCATCCCTAACACCTATTTCAAGTATCTCTCCTGTCACCTTTCTAATCCTTCCCTTTCCTTCCACCCCCAAACTTCCACTCCATGGCTTATTAATGGCCAAACTAATTTATCAAAAAGCCGAACTCTCTTACCCCAGTCCTTTCCGAATCTGCTTTTTCCTATCCCCGTACCTGCCCCATTATCGCTGCTCCCTTCCTTATTCTGTCGTCTACATGCGCCTTCTGTCCCCCATCCCTTACAATTGTGTAACCCAAATATTTATATTCCCCAACCTCCTCCATCTTTTCTCACTTCCACCTCCACGTCACGATTCCATCTCCTCCCTCCCCTTCTACACCTCATCATCTTTGATTTTTCAACATTAAGCTGCAGCTGTTTCTCTTTTAAATATCTTTTTAAAACCCCTACCATTCCCCTCATTCCGTCTTCCTCTGCCGCTAGCATTGCCACATCATCTGCGTAAGCTAATGTAAAAACCTTTCTTCCCCATAACATCACCGTCCAAAAATTTTCTTCTTCTTCCTCCCCTACTTCCTACCTTACTTTTCGTTTCTCTTAACATCTCCCCACCAACCCTTCGCTTACTCCTCTTCTTATCACCGCCATTACCAAAACCTCCTTGTCCACTAACAAGGAGAACCCCCGCTCTGTCTCTCAAGGATTTAGTTCAGACTTCACAGAGTAATAGATCTCGTTCCCCTGATTACAAAAATATCCCATTATAGTCGCAGACGCTCAATAGTTTTTGAGATATTTGTAATTGAAGTTTCATAATCGTAAAAGTAAAGGTTAGTTCAGATTTTTACCAAGCAGTGGCGTAGCGTAACAGCAGCAAGTTGAACTGTTATGCCGAAGGCCCGGGTTCGAATCCCGTCGTGGTAAATTATTTTTTACTGTTCTTTTTCATAGAAAGTGCATTTCCAATGTTAAATAAATTTTAAATAAAATATCTTTATTCGCTAAAGGACTAAGCGAAAATGATACTATTTTATAGAAGAAACACTAGATCTATTACTACATATACAAAAGATAATAATTATAAAACAATAATAATATTAAAATAATAATACATAAAAAAAACATAAATATAAATACAAATACAAAATAGAATAAATGCAATGAATAGTAGAGCGGTTAATGTGGCTTGCCATCACGCTTCCTTTAGTTCGTATAATATCAATCATACCTGAAAATGCCAAGGAAGTAATATGATATAAAAATATACGTTACGTAGAATTAATATAGAAATCAAATACAATACTTTCAATTTTTGTTAGGTACAGCAATTGTACTTATCGTAAAAACAAGGAAAACATAATGTACAAAAACATCTTGCACATTGAATTGTTTCTTCTATAAAATAATAAGTATCATTTTCAATTAGTCTTTTAGCGAATAAAGATATTTTATTTAAAATTTATTTAACATTGAAACTGCATTTTTCATGAAAAAAACAATGAAAAATTATTTACCATGACGTGATATGAACCCGGGCCTTTTTTTTTTTTTTTTTTTTACGCATACCCCGTACCCCCTGGGAGAGATACGAGGTTATGTGGGGCTACGTGGCCAGAAGGGCTCACAATACCCACTAAAAACCTCACGACAACCTTCCCTAAGCTATTCGGGGGCGGCTGGGATCTCCAAAGAACACAACCAGCCATCCCCCTTCGCCCTTGGCCCTGTGTGGGGCCTCGTCCCGGGGGGGGGGGAGAGAAGCTCCCCCCAGCAATACCTACGCTATCAGGGTGTAAGCAGGTTGCCCACTTACACCCCCCTTCCCTGGGCCGTTCGGTGGGCTTCGCGAGTCTCCAGCTCGCTCCGCCCAACGACCCATGAATCCGGGCCTGCAGCGTAACAGTTCAGCTCGCTGCTGTTACGTTACGCCACTGCTTGGTAAAAATCTGAACTAACCTTTAGTTTTGCGGTTATGAAACTTTAATTGCAAATATCTCGAAAACTATTGAGCGTCTGTGCCTATAATGGGGTATTTTCGTAATCAGGGGAACGTGATCTATAACTCTGGAAAGTCTGAACTAAATCCGTGAGGGACAGAGCGGGGGTTCTCCTTGTAAGTCAAAAGCCGCTTTCAGATCAACAAACATTATTATCAACCTCCTCTCCATTCTCCTCACCTGTCTGTTTAACAAATATTTCAGCACATAAATGTTGTCAATGCATCCTAGCCCCTTTCTAAAACCTGTCTGACTTTCCGGCAACATGTCTTTCCCCTCCACCTCCTCTCTGCCTTTCCGCAAGTACCGCCGCGTATATTTTGTACGGCGTCTGCGTTAAAGTCACCCCTCTTCGTTCTCCACCACTCTGCTGTCCATTTGTTTTACAATTGGAATAATTACCCCCTCTGCCCAATCATTCGGCCATCCCTTCCCCCTCCTTACCGCGTCACAAACCCTTCACAGCCAAGAGGAGTGGCGAGGTAGAGGTACCTCACATCCCCCGTATTCCCATCCTTCAAACCCTTTATCACTCTTCTGATTTCCTTTTTTTTATTCTCTTCTCCCCGCCGCTTCTCACTTTCCATTCCACTCCTCCCAATAACTTCTTAAAGTGTTCCTTCCACTCTTCTCCACCTCCTTATCTCATGTTTCCCTCTCCTTTCTCTTTTCCTCTTCACAAAGCCTCTGGTATGCTCTTTTCTTCCTTTTAAACTCTATTCCCCCTTCTCCCTTCCTTTTAAACTCTATTCCCCCTTCTCCCTTCCTTTTAAACTCTATTCCCCCTTCTCCTTTCCTTTTAAACTCTATTCCCTCTTCTCCATTCCTTTTTAACTCTATTCCCCCTTCTCCCTTCCTTTTAAACTCTATTCCCCCTTCTCCATTCCTTTTAAACTCTATTCCCCCTTCTCCTTTCCTTTGAAACTCTATTCCCCCTTCTCCATTCCTTTTAAACACTATTCCCCCTTCTCCCTTCCTTTTAAACTCTATTCCCCCTTCTCCATTCCTTTTCCAACTCCTTAGTTCCTCCCTCGCCCTCCTATTCTCCTTTCTACATTCCTAGCCCCACTAGCCACTCCTCTTTACTTTTTAATTTTTTCTCATCATCCCAAGCACTCCCTTTATTTTTTCCTTCAAACTTTTCCAATCTTCCTGTATTCGCTCCACTCAATTTAATCTCTTTCCAATCTTTTCTCTCAACTCCTGCACTCCCTCTTCCGATCAACACCCCATATCCTTCATTTTCTCTCTTCCCTCTTTCTCTATTTTCTCCCCCTTCTCCTAGTTTATCCACACCGTTATGGGAAGATGATCCGAGTCGATTTTAGCCCCGACTTCTACCTTTTCTATCCCTTTCCGAAAATGCTTCTCCTTATCTGTCAATCCTGCAACATTCCAGAATCTTACCTTAACTCCCGTATAATTCCTCTTTTCTCATTACTATCGTACGAAACCAATCCAAACAGATTTAACATCTGAGTGCGGCTGTAATGATGCATTAATAATTTAAATAATTTAAATTGAAATATCTCCTGAATTCCTAACTTATTGACATACATAGGTTAGTACTTTTTTATAACGAATGTCCAGCTGCATCGATTGATGTATTAAAAAATACCTCATTCTATTTAGAAAAACAAAGTTGACCTTCATATGACCTATGTGGCCACCAACGGAAGAACTAATAACATCGAAATATGTTCTACGCGATACCATTCAAGCCTCCACTGAAACATTGTTTGCTACGAGTAACAATAGAGACGAAATCAAGATGTCGAAATTGGATGAGACACCCTGTATATAGAAAAGAGATAGAATTAGACATTTTAATGTTTAATCCATTTGTGGTACGTTTTCCCGTTTTCGTATCGAACTCAAACTTTGCACAGATTTTTTTTATTATTTGGAATACTTTCGGAGCGGGGGGGGGAGTATTGTAAAAGATAATTTTTACAAGAATAAATAATAGCCACGCTAGTGGTACATACATATACAATCAGTCTCATAAGTATTCGTATGCCTTTTAGAATAGAATATCTTCTTTATAACTGTACTAAACGACCTGATATTTGGTAAGCAATTAAAAGCATTCATTTACTAAATGATGTGCAAAAATATTTTCCAAAACTTGCAGTTTACAATGATGCATGCAACAATAAAAAAGGCCTTTTTTAAAACTTTTTTATTTGGGCTCTCAATGAAAATTTAAAATATGTTTTGTAGATCTACAGTAGTTACACACCTGCTAAAAATTTCATCGAAATCGATTAACATACTACGAGTTACAAGCGGTTAGATATGATGACAATCGTAATTCTACACAAATTGTGATCAGGTTCTGCTTAAAATCCACATAATCATACATCTTTCGATGGGTGTCTCGGGTAGCCACACACCCCTACTATTTTCATAAAGCTGTGACAGCTACATGCTGCCGAATAATGCAAATTACCAGTTCTCCGTATCTCGATCGTCAATTATTCATAACAATATATTAATGTTATCGGCGCTCTGGTTCGATCAATTGGAACAATAAGCAAGTTTGCAAAATACATGAAATTGAATGAAATTTAATTCAACGTTTCGGTCTATAGTTTAGACCATCTTTAAGGATAATATATCTCACTAGCTCTCCCCCGCCACGCGTTGCTGTGGCACAGTATTTTTTAAAAGCATGTACGTATTCAACGCGTTTGTTGTAATCTATTTTGTTCAATTCCATTTCGCTTATCGGCTTATCGCGTTGCTCTGTAGTTCTCTCTCTTTCCCTCTCTCTCGCTCTTCTTGCTCTCCTCACTCTCTCTCACTGTCTCCCGCTCCCTCTGTCACTCGTTCTATCTCGCTTTCTCTCTCTCTCACTCACTCTCTCTCCCCCTCCCCGCAATGAGTCCCCCAAATTTAATGTTGCTGCTACCAGTCAAAAGATAAAAACAGAAACGTGCCCAAAGGAGGCCGAAAAAGTCGTATTTGGTCAGTTTGTGACGTCATCAATTGTAAACAGTAGAATGTAGAATATTGCGGTATGAGCCATTAGACGTGGCATTTCTTCAGAAATGTTTTAGAGCCAACAGCATTTGAAAAAGTCTATTCGTTGTAAAGTTATAAGCAGAAACGTGCGCAAAAGGGAGGGAAAAAGTTGACATGTGTTCACTAATGACGTCACAACTTTTGAACCAATAGACTTTTTTGAATGCGGTTTTCTCCTAAACCTATTCCAAGAAACGCTGCGTGTAACTGTCCGAACCGCAGCTTTCTACGTTGAGCCGTTCTCAAGTGATGAGGTAACAAACATACAGACATACAGAAAGACACGAATTTATTATATATTTTATTATATATAATAGATAATAGATAGAGATAGAGATAGAGATAGAGATAGAGATAGAGATTTATTCAAATGTACGAAGATGTACAAAAGTATATCACAGTTGATACTCTGACGTCTGATACTCACTCCTCTCTCTTCTGGAATTTGCGCTGTCAGACTATTAGCGGAATTGTGTTGGGGTATTAAGAGTACTTCTCGAAGACAACGCGTTAACGAATTACACGACGACAATTTATTTGCCATGGTACAAAGGTCTGGCTGTAATCGATTTTAATTGTTATAATCGAAGTTCGTTTAAGATGTTCTAATGGGAATTTAAAATTTAATAATGAAAAACACTTATGTAGACAAAATATCAATCAATTATTTCTGATTTTGTATATAGATTCGGGCACTTCTGGTAATGATTTAAACAAAATTAATTCGATTTTAACTAACTACAAAATGCAATTGAAAAAAATTAAAAATATATATGTATATATTTATATATGTGTGTGTATATTTGTTTAATATTGTAATGACCCTGAGAAAATCTGTGAAGGTCTCTTTTAAAATTTCATAGGGATAATTTTGATTACGTATTCTGGTAGGTGAGGTTAAGCCGTTTTCAAAACTACTAAAAAAACATTCTTTTTGCATAAACCGTTGTGAAAATATGTATAAGCATCTAAGTTTGACGTTCCGTCGATAGTGGTGTACATTATATTACTACGAATGAGGCAAAAGTCGATATCGACTGTTCAATAACGTGGTTATTTTCGTGCAGTATCTACGTACTAATATACTATAACAATTGTTCAAAATTTTCGGGCAGCTAGAGGTAGCTAATTCTTCTATAATCATTTGTAGGATACTAATACATATTAAGCAAAATTTTTAATGTTATCGGCGCATTGGTTCGATCAATTAAATACTTTAAAACACTATTTGCAAAATATCACAACATTTTATCTCGACGTTTCGATCTAAATTCAGATCATTTTCAAGAGATTTACAAAAACAACATTGTATCTGTAATGAAACAAAAGAAAATTATTTCAATTTATATAAGAAACCCCAAAACGATGAACCATATTATAATAAGCAAAATGTTACTCATTTGCGTAGTGTCACAAAACCAACTTTAAATTAGAAATATGTATGACATACATGTTGCTGCCTGGACAGGCACCATGGTAGTGAAGAGAGTTAAGGGGGTAGAGTACCCACGTGACATTACTAGAATCTAACTAGAATATTACTAGAAAACAAGTGAAAACAGGGGTTTACGCGGGAACGTTTCACATCCTCATACGATTATATTTTGAGCTGAGTGTGGGCTCATTCGAAAGAGGAAGGTTGCACGCAGTGCGGTCTTCTCATGTTTTCTTTAGATGATGTTTATATGAAGTAATATGAGTGTCCAAAGTAGGCGACACAAATGAAGAAAAATTCCGGAGATTCTAATGTATTTTTCGTGCACAAAAAGATTTTTCTCGCGAAAAAATCGAGAAGACCGCACTGCGTGCAACCTTCCTCTTTCAAATGAGCCCTCACTCAGCTCAAAATATAATCGTATGAGGACGTGAAACGTTCCCGCGTGATCGCATTCAATTGTTCCCCAGATTCCGTTCATGAAGCGTGAATAGAAGCAATTCTAGTTCAGCTACTTCGACCAGATGGCGCTTAGTCAGGAGAATTATCAGCGTAGTTTCTTAACAACAAAAGTGTAAAAGGCATGAAGCCACTCGGATGCATTAATAGCAATAAAGATATTGATGAAAACGAAAAAACCTGTAATGATAGCGAAACTAAAGCGTTAGATTGATACAGATGTATGTTCATCATTGTTGCCAAATTGGTTTTCCGCGCGGAGGTTGGTCACACTGAAAAATACCATGGTCACGTGGGGCCTCTACCCCCTTAAATGTAAGGAAAACGTATAGACATTCGGGAAACCAATGGTTGATCAGATATCGATCTATTGGCCAATATCAATATACGGCGGTAAATTCAAACATTGTATAATAAAATTGTATATAACATTGCTTCAAGCTTATTACGATCGCTATACGTATAACTAATACATATTTTCCAATGAAAATCATGGAGGAGGTTTGTGCAAGGAGTATTTTATTAAACCTTAAAGTTACAAAATGCGTTGCAATTTCTTGTACTAAGACGACTCTAAAAAAGTGAATATAAGAAACAATATAGTGTAAAAAATATTTCTAAATTAGTGATTACTCACTAGGGCGGACCTTAATTGTTGACCAACGAATACAATGCGCATCACCCTTTAGAATTGTTTCTTTACATGAGAAAAAAATGTGTGTAAAGTTTGAGATCAACTTATGGTTCAAATCAATTATCGACCGCAGAAATTCGCAAACGAATTGGCTATTAAAGTCGATACCGTTACTCCTCTGCAGTAATTCACACCATTTCCCGCTGCTACATGCATCACGTTCTTTAGCTATTGATAAAACAATAAACGACATATAACCCAGTGGCATTGTTCTAAATACTATACACGTTTATACTAAATTCTTATACTTCTATAAAACAAGTCAAAATTCCTTCCTCCGCACGCCAGGTGGAAAACTATCGTTCATTATGAATAATAATTGTTAAATGGCATAAAAAAGAAAAATCATAAATCACTGGTCCTCTATTTTGGATCAAAGATCACACACCCGAATTTACATTAACATAAACTAATAAGAGAAACTGCAAAAAACATTGTTACGAGCCAGGGCCGCGAGTAGCACGAGTGGCCGGCGAAGTGTTATTACACTGGGAATATGGTCTCAAATTGTTAGTTAAGAGCGAATGCACCTGATACGATTGTCAGGGAACCGCTAGTGATGAGTGAGATTTCGTGGATGGACTCAATATGTAATTGGGGGAACTCTGCTGGAAAGTTATAGAGTGAACGAACGCACTTGATACGATTGTCAAGGCACCGCTAATAATGGTTTGGTTATATAGGTTTCGTGGATGGTGTCAGTGTGGAATAGGGTGCTCACTAAGTTGGAAATCTCTATGTCGACGATTGGAATGTCGTCTATGAATTTGATAGGTGATAGGGTTGTTAGTAAGCCTCGTAACAAGTATAATTTAAATCAATACAATCCGAGCGGTAAGATTGTATCGTGCGGGAACGTTCAATTACTAAATTAGGATTGGTGTAACAATAATTATGGGTTTAAAGAATTTACATATAATTTATATAATTATATAATTTATATATATATATATATATATATATATATATATATATATATATATATATATCAATTACGACTTGAATATATTTGTGTTTTTTTTCCTAATCACTTGTAAATTCTTTAAACCCATATATATATATATATATATATATATATATATATATATATATATATATATATATATATATATGTCGCGAGATAGAGTGTGCAAGAATAATAGAATATTACCTATGATGCCCGCTGTTGACGCACTGGCAAAATGCGGGGGTCTCGAAGTGACTTTATAGAAATGTCTTAGCGATTGATCCGAAGAGGAACTTCAGCCCGATCTTACTTGAAATTAACTTGCGAGATACAGCACGACGCGACACGATTCGTGACTACAGAAGTACTACCCACTGAGAGTAAAAATGTACGGGTTTATATACCCCAAAACTGAATGGGGTGGTCTGTTCATAATCTAATCGCCGCTTAGGATCAGACTCTAGTTTTTGTCGATTTCCATTAAGTCGAGCCAGAGCTCGATCTTCGTTAAAAGGGATCAACTAAGATATGAAAAGGTTATCTAGGACGTTTCCTGCCAGAGACGATTTTGAAGAGATTCCTGTGAGAAAGTCAACGGAATCTGTTCGCTAACCGTCACAACATCAAATTTTTAATATATTGTTTAAACCAACAACTTTTGTCAAAATTTTCTTGCACGTCATTTCCCATTAAAAAGCAAACAATTTTTAAAAAATTCAATTTTTTCGACCTCCAGTTTCCAAGATATTTCAAAAAATATGGTTCTGACCCCCAACTTTCAAGGTGGTTTTCACCACTTCAAAGTGGATGGTTGCCTATAAAAATAACACGTGTCAAATATTTTTCGAAGAACTATATCTCACATAAGGTTCATCAAAATCGGCTTGTATCAACTGAATATGTTCTCTTGTGAGCCAATATAAGTGAAATTTTTTTCAGTAGTGCTATGAAAAATTTATATTAACCCTCAGAACTCGAATGGTGACTCTGAGGAAGAGAGGGAGAAAGAGAGAGAGATCGAGAGAGTTGCCACTAAAAATTGCTGTACCATTATTCAAAATATTGTTTAAATTATTAACTATATCGATATCTAATCAATTACTAAACATTTAGGTATTGTATCTCAAACATCATAGGGAATGGAAGTATTCTAGCTCGGAAGAAATGTTTAATTTTCCAGTTAAAATAGATCCAAGTGCAAAGGATTAACTCATATTTATTTACCATCATCATGTAACAACTGTCAAATACATGATATCTTTCGTATCATTAGGTACGTTTGATATCATTAACAGATTGATAAGTTTCACTTTTGAAAGGAACAGATTCAATGAACGTTAATTTTATAATAAATTCATTGTTTGATTTTAAGCGAGTCCATCTAACAATTGAAAGAATAATCGCGTGTGCCATTCTTCGAGAATATAAGTAAATTTTTTAAATATTAATATGTAAAATTGCAATGTGCAATGGTATCTACTGCTTGGTTATGCTATTTTTCGTACCTGTAACAATACAGCCATGGACAAAATTACAAGACACCCTGAAAATGGTTGGTTTAGGTACTTAATAATAGAGTTATATTAAAATACATTTCACCAAAGAAAATGGTTGATTTTTTAATGACATCTTCATAAAGGGTTTAGCAGACTAAGAATGGTGAATCGGCCATACGCTGGATTTTTATTGAAATTGTGTGGAAAACATTGGTTCTAGGTTGAAATATAACCCTTCAAAATTTCAAGTCGCTAACCCTTCATATAAGGATTATATGAGGGTAAATACCCTTATCATATTTTTATCATATTACTATATCATATTTTTCTCGGTTGTTAATTAAGATATTCAGATTTTAAAAAATACGAAAATACTCGTACTTACATTCTTCATATCATATATTTTTTCACGATTGTGATCAAATTATTAAGGTTAAAAATTCAACAATAATGTTCTGTTATCTATCTACTAGTGTACATACAAAAATTGTAAGGTGATCGGATTGGTGGAATAGTAAATATTGAACATATAATATTAAATATTGAATATAGTTAAATATTGAAAAACAAATTAAATTACGCCATTGTAATGTAGGAATAGCATCAGTGGAAGGTTTTAGTAGTGATTATACGTATTTACTATTGATTCTAAGATACTAAGGCTACGACTATCACTGTGGCACTTTCATACTCATTCGGTTTCTTTATCGAGGCTCCCACGCTCGCTCAATCTTGAATCAAAATTACACACATCCACTGCATCGCGTACGGCTGTCTTATGTCATTCTTCGAAATTATTCTCGATATTTATGGCACAGTTTACACACTCGATCAAACCCTTGTTAGTTGATTTAGAAACCATTTAAACCAATGACTGACAATGATGTAATGGATTTTCCGAAAATAACTGAGAAATTAAATTTTTAAATGTTATCGGCGCCAGGTTCGATCATTTTCAGAAAAACAACAAATGTGCAATTATTACATGTTTCTAACGTTTCGATCTCGATGTGGATCTTTTTCAAAGAATCATTATTGCGTCTGAAAAATATTTTGAATGAATAATAATGTAAGAAATTATAAAATTAACAGGAACCACAAAAACTTACATGTTGTGTAAAAACTAGACAATACGTTATAACATGAAGAAGCTAGGATAGTGTGAATTATTAGGTGCACAAGTTTTAAAGGAAACAGCGTTTATTTACGTTCGTACACAGTTGTGTAGCTTCTCCTAGTTTTTTCGTTCTCGCCAGCTTTTATAAAAACTATCCGAGAGGCGTATCTTATTTTGGCTACGCTGATTGGGCAACTTCTACACAATTGCTGCCAATCAGGTAGCCGGCTTCTTAGGTCCACCCCCAACTTCCCTTACGTCCGAAGCGCGACTTTTCGGGGAAGTTAAGGGTGACCGTTATTTTTTATGACGTAGCGGGTTTTTCTTCCGGGTCCGCGAGGGACCGAGTCGTGGCCTTGCCTGGACCTCTGGGACCTCGGTCAGCGTGACCCTTCGGTAACTCGGGGGTTTATGATGTCGGCATTCGCTATTGAGGCTGAGACGGAAAGTATTACGGCAGTATACAAATTGTACGCGTTAAAAATCAGCTTTCTCAAAAATAGCTTTCCCGTTGCCTGTGTCATAAACCGCCCGACCATCTGCACGCCAACTGACTTATGTTCGTGCCGATGGCCGCTACATCACCCCCTTGCCAGTGCAAACGTCAACTTATATAAAGGTGCTAAGCTATGACTAATATTTACAATATTTACAACATCTACAATATTTACACTATGCACCTATTGACCGACCTGCAATCTCGACGGGAATGTGACCCGTCTTCCCGAACGCGTCCGTCCAGGTTCTTGCATCGGAATCGGTTGTTCGCTGTCGCTTTCTTTTGACCGCGTTATCTTTGCTGACGTCTGCTGTTGATTGTCATCTTCGGGGCACGCAAGGATATATGCTGGTTTAATTCTATCGATAGATACGACTGTATTTTTTCCTCTAATGTTGACTGTAAAAGTTTTCTCTGCGCGGGAAATAACTCGAAACGGTCCTTCGTAAGGGTTCTGCAGCGGACCTCTTACCGCGTCGATTCTAATAAAAACGTGAGAAACGGTCGCTAGGTCTTTGTAGACGAAAACCTTCTTCTTCCCATGTCGTGAACCGGCTATTGGCCTAAGGTCGCGAAAATATGTACAGAGTTGTCTCGCTACATCTGTAGGTTCCCAATTATTTCCGGGTGCGGGTGAGAAAAATTCCGCGGGTAAACGTAATTGTTCTCCGTAGACTAATTCCGCAGTTGATGCTTGTAAGTCGTCGCGAAAGGCGGATCTAATTCCTAATAAAGTCGCTGGTAACGCGTCGGACCATCGTTCGTCGTTGTGGCATTTAATTGCGGCTTTTAACTGACGGTGGAAACGTTCTACTAGACCGTTCGCAGGAGGATGGTACGCGGTTGTTCGCAAGTGTTTTATTCCTAATATGGAACTGATTTGCTCGAATAACCGCGACTCGAATTGTCTCCCCTGGTCTGTTGTAACGCGTAAGGGTACACCGAATCGTGCGACCCAGCCCGCGACGAATGTTCTCGCGACGGTTTCGGCCTCGATATTTTCTATCGGGAAAACTTCGGGCCAGCGCGTGAAGCGATCTACACATGTTAGACAGTATCTGTTTCCTCGAGATACCGGTAAGGGCCCCACTAGGTCGATATGAACATGTTCGAACCTATTGGACGGTAACGAAAAATTACCTACAGCGCTCGTAACATGTTTATTTATTTTCGCGCGTTGGCAGCTTAAACACGCACGGGTCCACTCGCGACAATCTTTGTCAATTGACGGCCAAACGAAACGTTGCTTCAGAAGACGCACCGTGGTTTTAACTCCGGGGTGTGAGAGTCCATGTGTGGATAGAAACGCTTGTCTTCGGAAGGGTGTTGTAATAAACGGTCGCGCGATGCCCGTTGACAGGTCGCAATAAATATATTTATTCGTTTCCAAAAGTTGAACGCGTTTGATAAGCAACGAGGTTCCAGACGTCGATAGGAGTTCTTTTAACTCTTCGTCGGTTTCCTGTGATTTTGCTAAATCGTCGTAGTTTAGCGACGTGGCAAGTGATTCTATTCGCGATAAAGCGTCTGCCACCTCGTTGTCCTTCCCGCTAACGTGTCGGATGTCGGTGGAAAATTGTGCAATAAAATCGAGATACCTAAATTGTCGCGGCGTACATTTGTCGGTTTTCTGCTTAAACGCAAAGATTAGCGGCTTATGATCGGTGTATACTGTGAACGGACGGCCTTCTACGGCGTGTCGGAACTGCTTTACGGCGGAATATATCGCTAAAAGTTCTCTATCGTACGCGCTGTACTTTCTTTGAGCAGGAGCCAAAGACTTGGTGTGAAAAGCCAAAGGTTGCCACGAATTTCCTTGGCGTTGTGAAAGGGTTGCGCCTATGGCAAAATCAGACGCATCCACCATTATTGCAAGCTGAGAGCAATCACGGGGATGCGCGAGTAACGCAGCGTTGGCTAACGCTTCTTTCAGCTGTTTAAGTGCAGTCTCGGCTTCAGCTGACCAAACAACTGGTTGATCGCTTTTGGCCTTTTTGCCCTTAAGCAGCTGGTTTATCGGAGACTGTAAAAACGCAGCATTCGGTATGAATCTTCGGTAAAAATTTATCATTCCGAGAAATCTTCGAAGCTCTTTACAAGTGCGCGGCTGGGGGAAATTTAAAATTGCTTTTACTTTTTCTTTTAGCGGTTTCGTGCCGTGTTCGTTCACCGTGTACCCGAGGAACTTAATTTCTTTCGCGGCGAAAACGCATTTACTCGGATTTACGACAATGCCATATTCGTTAAGTCGCTCGAAAAGCTGTTTGAGATGTTCTTTATGCTCGACTTCGTCTTTCGACGCTACCAAAATATCGTCGAGATATGCATAGCAGAAGTCTAATCCCCTTAAAACGGTGTCGACAAATCGTTGAAAGGTTTGAGCGGCGTTTCTTAGACCGAATGGCATCACCGTATACTCGAATAAACCGAACGGTGTCGTTATCGCGGTTTTCATAATGTCTGCCGGATTTACAGGTATCTGATGGTAAGCTTTTACTAAATCTAATGTAGAAAATACTGATTTTCCTTCCAACATCCGCGAAAAATCTTCAATATGTGGTATCGGATAGCGGTCAGGAATCGTTCGAGCGTTAAGAGCACGATAATCTCCGCACGGTCGCCATCCGTTGTCCTTCTTCGAGACCATGTGTAGGGCTGATGCCCACTGGCTCTCAGAAGGTCGTATGTGACCCTGGCTTAAGAGATTCTCGAACTCGGCTCTCGCGATCTTAAACATTTCCGGGGACAATCTGCGCGGTTTGCAGAATGCCGGCGGCCCGGAAGTTGTATCGATATGATGCACGACGTCGTGCTTTACCTGTCGGGCGATCGCTGTTGGTTTCGTAATGTCTGGATATTCGGCCAGCAACTGGTGATAGGGCGAGTCTCCGGAGATGGTTTTCACCGATTCGGTGAACTCGTTGACTGTCCTACCGGCAGCAAACAGCGAGGTCGTCCTGTCGAGGAGGCGTCGGCATCTTAGATCCACTAGGAGTCCGAAGTGGCTGAGGAAGTCCGCGCCGATGATGGGCTTCGCGACGTCCGCGATGACAAACTTCCAATTAAATACACGTCGGAGGCCCAAGTCCAATTGGAGGGTTCGTATGCCATACGTGTTGACCACGGTACCGTTAGCCGCGAACATCTCGTATGATGTCTTCGTGAGTCGTCCTTTGATTTGCGTGCGAGGATACACGCACAGGTCCGAACCCGTATCGACCAGGAATTCCTCCCTTGTCTTCTGGTCTATGATGAAGAGACGGCTAGAGGTTGAGCGGTCGTTGATAGCCGTATTCAACGCCGATTCGATTCGTTTCCCGACTTGTAACTGCAGGGGGGTTTGCACTTTGTTGATGCACTCCCGAACTTCCTGTGGTACCAGCAGTGCTTCTTTTCGGCCGGTGAAGGTGATCGTCGTCTTCCTTTGGATCCGGAAGCCCGATAATAACCGCTGTACGTTCGTTCGCGTGAGCGGCTCCTAGTCAATTCGGCAATCCTGAGCTCCATGCTCTCTAGCCGCTTGAGTAGTGCGTCATTCACCTGACTTTGAGTCACCGTTGCCACTTGAGCGTGGGATCTCGAACTCTCAAAGATCTGGTCCGCAATCTGCGCTACTTTATTTAAATCGATGTCGGGTTGCGATGTGACGATCGCTCGAGTCATCCCTGGTAGACGGCTGGCCCACAGCGTGCGTAAGAAATCATCTCCTACTGTGTCGCCTGCGAGAGAACGCATATGCCGAAGGAATTGTGACGGTGTCCTGTCACCGATCTCTTCATTTTCCAGCAGCTGTCGGATGCGCTGGGACTGGGATGTTGAAATTCGGTGAAGGATCTCCTTTTTAAGTGTCTCGTACTTGTCAGTTGCCGGTGGATTTTTAAAAATGTCCTGAACTTCCACCGCGTATTTCGGTTCGAGACGCGCTATAATGAAATTAAATTTCATCTGATCACTTGTAATATCGTGAATGGCGAATTCGGCCTCGATTTGGCTAAACCACACAGACGGTTGTTCCGGCAACAGTGGCGGCGTATGGATATTCATCCGGATTCCTTCCGAAGCACTTGAACTCACTTGACTACGTGTCACGGCCATCACGAAAGAAAGAGAAAAAAAACTCACTACGCGGCGAAATTACTCGATTTATAAGAGAACTTCACGATTTCCCGAACTTGCGCGAACGTCGGTGTCACCAATTGAAGAAGCTAGGATAGTGTGAATTATTAGGTGCACAAGTTTTAAAGGAAACAGCGTTTATTTACGTTCGTACACAGTTGTGTAGCTTCTCCTAGTTTTTTCGTTCTCGCCAGCTTTTATAAAAACTATCCGAGAGGCGTATCTTATTTTGGCTACGCTGATTGGGCAACTTCTACACAATTGCTGCCAATCAGGTAGCCGGCTTCTTAGGTCCACCCCCAACTTCCCTTACGTCCGAAGCGCGACTTTTCGGGGAAGTTAAGGGTGACCGTTATTTTTTATGACGTAGCGGGTTTTTCTTCCGGGTCCGCGAGGGACCGAGTCGTGGCCTTGCCTGGACCTCTGGGACCTCGGTCAGCGTGACCCTTCGGTAACTCGGGGGTTTATGATGTCGGCATTCGCTATTGAGGCTGAGACGGAAAGTATTACGGCAGTATACAAATTGTACGCGTTAAAAATCAGCTTTCTCAAAAATAGCTTTCCCGTTGCCTGTGTCATAAACCGCCCGACCATCTGCACGCCAACTGACTTATGTTCGTGCCGATGGCCGCTACAAACACATTAAATTTTGTATGAAAACTATTTTATCTTCATGGTGGCAGATATGTAACTGAGCACATGCTGTTCAAAAGGCAAGAGTGATGCGACATACATGTGACAGACCCATCACGATTGGTGGATCGATAACGATCAATAGTGATGCATAGACACAACAAGGCGGTAAATTCAAATATACACACGTGACTTTCAACTGATTTTGTTTGATATCGTTTATAACTTTGTACTGAGTTTGTATCACAAAATAAGGAATTTTATTTTAAATAACTTGTAAATAATTGATATAGTAATATATTAAAAAAAAGGAAGAAGTAAAACTAAAAATTCCTATTTTCAAACATGGTGTTTTCCAAGTTTGTGGGAGAAAAAACATTTCATTTTTATAATAGTGAAAAAGATAACTGAAAAAATTTTTTTTTTATTTTTAAATAATTTAAATTTGCAGAATCTAAAGAAAAATATAATATATATTGGAAACATCATCATAGACAGCATTACTGATTCAGTAATGCCGCGTAATAGTCATGGATCTTAGGTATTTCATACCTAAGATTTACGCTTTGTTGTTTAATCATATGGATTATTTCCAATAATAGTCTGCGTTGTAAGTTAGATTCTTTGTCAATAATCTTTACGTTATCAAAATCAAAAGGGTGATCAAACTCAATAGAATGTTTTGTTAACGCCGTGTGTTGCGTAGAAGGTAAAAAGATGTTACGTTTGTGTTCCGTTATGCGTGTGTCTAATTGTCTGGAGGTCTGTCCAATATATGTCAAGTCACAATCTCTGCATGGTATTTCATAAACCAGGTTATAGTTTTTTAATAAAGGAATTTTATCTTTAATGGGAGGAAACAAATTTTTTATGTATGAAGATATGCTGAAAATAGTGTGCATGCCTACTTTTCTAAAGATTCTTTGTATATCAAACGAAATATTATTAATGAATGGAAGCAGTACTGTGTTTTTAAAACCGATTGGGCCTGTTTTCTTAATTTTTTCCTGTTTTAGTTGTTTGACTAAACAAGGATGATAAGTTTGAAAGATCCTTTCGGAAATGATTTTTGAAACAAAGTGACTAGGAAAATTATTGAAACTTAGGACCTTTTTAATGAGAGTTAAATTGTCCATTCTGTATTCAGGGTTTGCAAGTAATATGGCACGATCTACCAATCCTTTTATTAAACCCACTTTGTGTTTTAGTGGGTGGGCCGAAAAGAAGTTAATATATCTGCCAGACCAAGTAGTTTTGTGGAACCAATTGGTTTTTAGGAAAGACTCTGTTTTAAAAATACTAATGTCAAGAAAGTTTAGGCATAAATTTTTTTCTAATTCATATGTAAACTGTAATCTATTATGAAATTCATTGAAAGTTTTAAGTAACAAATCAATTTGATCTGGTTTTACACAAGTTGCAATGTCATCAACATAAGGCCTCGTACAGACTAGAACATTTCGACGAACTGCGCCGCGAACCGCGCATTTTGACGAACATTTCGACGAACGGCAATCGGAACGGATTTGTGCTACTTTCAGATTTCCTTGCAGAACAACTATGGGAGCTGCAGCGGCGTATACTACAGAAATAAATACAGAAAATGTTGGCAGTTTATTGAGTTGTAATGTTCAAGTCTGTACGAAGCATCAGATTCGACATTAAATGACTTGAATTTGTGAGATATTTATGACATTTCGGCGCGCATTTCGACGAACATTTCGACGAACAGTGCCACGAACAGTGCCATGAACGTCGCCGCGCACATTTTGGCGTGCATTTCGGCGCGCATTCGCGCGAACGGTCGATCCATCAGCTCTGGGAACGCCGCCGCGCGCATTTCGACGAACATTTCGACGAACGGTGCCACGAACGCCGCCGCGCGCATTTCGGCGCGCACGAACGCAAACGGGTGGCACTTACAAATCTGTTTGCAGGATAGATAGCATATCCTAAATATTCATAATAAATGTCAAGAAATAGACAGAAATTTAGAAACAAATACATCGGTGTTTTAAATTATCTGGAAAAATTACATTTCTACTTCATAATTTGTCTCAAATTATTAAAGAGGCCCTTGCTATGAAAGCATTGTATTTTTTCCCGGATATTTTACGGGAATTCTGAACATTTTCGGGAATCTCGCACAGCCCTGCAGAAATCCCGAAAAAATTCACGGGAAACCCGAACACCACCGGGAATCCCGAATATTCTCGGGAAATATTCAGGATTTTTGTGATCCCATCCCGACATGATACGAGGCTGCCTATCCTGTTCCCGGCATCGGGATTCGAGAATTCTCGGGTTTTTAGCAGGGTTGCTTCCAACTTTTTTAATAAGAACCCTATATCTCTTGATATTTAAGAAAATATTATAAAATATTACCGGTGGTGTTCGGGTTTCCCGTGAATTTTTTCGGGATTTATTATGAATATTTAGGACATGCCATCTATCCTGCAAACAGATTTGTAAGTGCCACCCGTTCGCGTTCGTACGCGCCGAAATGAGTGCGGCAGCGTTCGTCGAAATGTTCGTCGAAATGCGCGGTTCGCGGCGCAGTTCGTCGAAATGTTCTAGTCTGTACGAGGCCTAACGTTTGTAGAAAATCAGATCAAATGGTAATTTGGAGATGGAAACATTCTCTAATTCTTCCATTACTATATTCGCAACCACTGGAGAGGTAGGTGAACCCATAGCTGTACCGAAAGTTTGTTTATAAAATTTTTCATTAAATGAAAACACATTTGCTTGTAATACAAATTTAACTGCCTCAATAAATTCCTGCTTATGTATTGATGTGTGTTCTGAGATTTCATTCCATCTCTTGTCAAGAACCTATAACGCCAAGTCAATAGGGACGTTGGTGAACAAGGCAGTGACATCCAGAGAAATCAATTGTACATCAGATGGAATGTGAATGTTTCTCAATTCTTTGACAAGTTGCCAACTGTCAACTGTATGAAATCTGGACTTTCCAACAATTTTTGTTAAAATTGAAGCAAGGAATTTAGACAGTTTGTATGTAGGTCCTCCAATTGAGGAAACAATAATTTCTTACATTATTATTCATTCAAAATATTTTTCAGACGCACTAATGATTCTTTGAAAAAGATCCACATCGGGATCGAAACGTTAAAAACATGTAATAATTGCACATTTGTTGTTTTTCTGAAAATGATCGAACCTGGCGCCGATAACATTTAAAAATTTAATTATCTAAATTTGCGATCGAGAAGAATTAACCTTTCATAACTGAGAAAGATTTGAAAATCTTATTTACAGGGAAGTGCATGTTGTAAAACTAATATTAAATATAATGTAATATTATTTACAGGTACCTATTAATTAACCCAGGCGGTATGTTAACTCGCGGAATTAATGAAGGATGATAATATCTTAAATATTGAATATTTAAAGGAATCTAACAATATTATAAGAGTGAAAGTTCACTCAAGGCATATTAACTGTAAATATTATCAATGCTATATTGAATATGTACCACATTCGTGTTACCACTATCACGCGACATACATGTGACTGTGCTATGTAACGGCAACAGAACAGTGGGTTGCTGTTCTCATGTCGCTACGATTATTTATTATTCATCTCACGGGCGATTTAAAGCCAAAATTGTGAAACCATTGGAGATATTAACGAAAATATTCGATCTAACACATACAGTACCGGTTATTGAGAAAAATAGTGACGAAGATTGAATACATTATGTATATTATGATTCCTAGAATTTTCATTTATACCTACGTAATGTCTATCGCGTTTAAAAAGAAATAATTGATTAAGAAGGGAACTTAATCTCCTGATAAGAATTATTAAATAGTGTCGTAAGAAACACGACACTATGTATTGTATTATTATAATGGCGTAATTTCATTTGTTTTTCAATATTTAACTATGTTTCACCAATCCGACCATCTTGCAACTTTTGTATGTATTAGATAGATAACAGAACATTATCGTTGAATTTTTTGAAAGTGGTCACTCTAAGGGTTGTTTGCAATTCCCACCCCTAAAAAATTTAATAATTTTTTCTACCCTTAATAATATGATCACAATTGTGGAAAAAATATATGATATGAAGGACGTAAGTACGAGTATTTCCGTATTTTTGTTATGCTAATATCTTAATTAACAACCGAGAAGAAAATGATATAGTTAAGGGTATTTACCCTCATATAATCCTTATATGAAGGGTTAGCGACTTGAAATTTTGGGTAGTTATCTTTCAACCTAAGACCAATGTTTTCCACACAATTTCAATAAAAATCCAGTGGGGCCGATTCACCATTCTTAGTCTGCTAGACCCTTTTTCGAAAAATAGTAACACATTTCTAATTTATTTGGAAATAATACAATTTCGGGTGGACATAATTATAAGACACTGCTTAAAAGAAGAAAAGAATGTACAAAAGTTCTGAAAATTGATACACATTTTGATATGCTAATAATGGGTAATGGTCTCCTTCACTTTGAACATCTTCGATCATTAGTTTCGGCAGACTTTTATATGTACATATAAATGTTTTATATACTTTTGATGTAAGTCTTCCCACGCTTTCAGAATTACTACTTTCAATCTACAATACTTCAAATTACTTTCAGTATACTCTTCTACTCAATTGATCCCACATATTTTCTATAATATTGAGGTCGGGAGACCGTGCTGGCCAATCTATAATTGATATATTTTGAGCTTGAAAATAAGTTTTTATAACTTTAGCTGTATGAACAGCTGCATTGTCCTGCTGAAATATGAAATTTTCTCCAGCCACTCTTCCAGCATGATTCCGAATCTGCTCTTGTACCAGTTTTAAATAACCAGTAGCTTTCATTCTGCCATCAATGAACTTGATTTTGGTTTTCCCATTACATTCAACGCCTGTCCATAACATCACACATCCTCCACCACATTGACGGCGACTCAAAATTCTTGCTTCTTTACATAGATCGTGAAAATAATGGTATTTCCAACCATCAGGTGCATCTAAATTCATTTTCTTTTCATCAGTAAAAAGAACTTTTCGCAATTTTTTCTTCCACTTTAGATGATTGAGAGCAAAACCCAGACGATGCTGTTGCAAACTATCGACAAAGGTGGTTTAGCAGCAAATTTTTTTCATCTCATATGCTGTGCTTTTTGTATAATTCTTTCCACAGACTTTACAGATACGTTTAAGCCACATTCTATGAAAATTTGTCTAGGTATAAAGCTGATTTTGTTGCGCAGCTTAAAACTGCTCTTTTATCTGTTGAAGCAAGGGCTGATTGTCTTCCAGATCTCTTCCTTTCCCCCTAATTTTTTGGATTATTTAAAAAATTAAGAATTACACACCTACTTCTTTTAATTTTTAGTGTAATTTGTTTTAAATTCTCTCCTTTTGCTCTTCTTTGACAGATTTCTATTTCCTTCTCTTCAGTTAGAACTTTACCACGTGGTATGTTTTTAGTTTTAACGTTTTTCTATTTTATACTAACAAAATCACTATAATAGAGAATTAACAGTACGTAACACACGAATACATTTAGATTCAACGACTATCTGTAGTCGACTAATATTAGTATCTTATAATTACGTTCAACCGAAATTGGATTATTTTCGAATCAATTAGAAATGTGTTACTATTTTTCGCAAAATTTATGAAGTACCTAAATCCATAATATTCAGGGTGTCTCATCATTTTGTCCATAGCTGTATGTTCTTCGGTGAGCATAAATTGGCATAGTTATCTAAGATCGACCAAAGTCGTAAATAAGTGGAAGCTGTTTCTTTTTATTAGGCAATGAAATGTTTGTTTGAGTGACCTTAGCCCTGTAAACATTGCGCAGTTCTTCTGTGTTTTTATAATGTTTCGCGTACGTTACAAAGTCACCTGCATTTGTCGTAGTTGATTTATTAGTACACTGTGCATTTTATGCATTTATGGTGTTACGTATGCGGCAGCGAACGTTGGTAACCTTTGGCCAAACTGCATCGTTTCCGGGAACCCTGTTTTATCAATAGTCCCCACTCTTGTTTAGGCCGATATTGGGGACTATACAGGGTGGGGCAGTAACTATTAGCACCTCAGATGTCTTCGAAATTATAAGTCTCACAGAAATATTTGTTGAAATAAAATTGTACAGTACGAAGGGGGCCATCCGGTGGCTATAATAATTTTTTTGTAGGCGGAGGTACTTCGGACTTTTGAAGGTCACCTCAATTTTTTTTAATGGAATGAGGTATTTTTGAATACATCAACCGATGCAGCTGGACATTCGTTACAAAAAAGTACTAACCTATGTATGTCGAAAAGTTAGTAGTTCAAGAGATATTACAATTTAAATAACTCAAAAATACCATTACTTTCCTACGAAGACGTTACAACAGTAAGTAACACTAACGTCTTAGTACGATTGCAATGGTGTTTTAGAGTTATTTAAATTGTAATATCTCTTGAACTACTAACTTTTCGGCATACATAGGTTAGTACTTTTTTGTAACGAATGTCCAGCTGCATCGGTTGATGTACTCAAAAATACCTCATTCCATTAAAAAAATGGGGGTGACCTTCAAATGTCCGAAGTACGTCCACCTGCAAAAAAACTACTATCGCCATCGGATGGCCTCCTTCGTACTGTGCAATTTTATTTCAGCAAATATTTCTGTGAGACTTATAGTTTCGAAGATATCTGAGGTGCTAATAGTTACTGCCCCACCCTGTATAAGGGCATTGAATCCCTTCATATTCGGGCTTTCATCTCAAGAGTTTTACACTGTACGCGTCGATTCACGTCGTGATTACTATCGAGCAAGATCGGGTATTAGTTCTCTTTCGAGCAAAACTATTACGTCTCTTCTGGTACGAATCCCATCAACGGGATTCTGTAGTAGATAACCCTTGCATTCCTCGTTGCGTAATCAGAGAGGTTAGTCCGCGATACCGCGACAATTAACACTGTATACATTTGTACTCCTTTCGTTTCAAAGATTATATTATCGTGTGTTAAACTCGAATCTAGAGTTCTTTACAACCATAACTTTCCTATTCGATTCCCAGTCGTTAGCATCCTACGACGATACACCTTTACCGCTCAATCGACGATACACCTTTACCGCGATCTTATCCTTTCCGACAGTGGCACAAACGGATATCCTGGTCGTGAAAGATACACTGGCTAGTCCGGCGTGTACAATTTCTACCTATACGAAAAGCTGTCAAAAATCTCAAAGAATCCTCGGTTTCCACACGCTGCCAAACCTCGGCTCGTAACAATGGTAAAAATAGCGACGCACAATTTAAAGCAGTGGTCATATTAAAAAGATTTGAGGATCAAAAAATTTTTATTTGGCGCCTGCGTCTTGTAAACAACACAAACATTTATTATTTTGCATGAAGATCTGCATTTTATTTATTAGTTTAGTTAGCATTTCTTTTTTGGTTATGGTTACATTTTTTCACGTTTCAAACGATCATAACTTGTTTGATCAGTATTCTGTTTTTTTGCATATAGAAATATATAAGATGATTCAACATCCTTATGTACATAACGCAAGCGAACAAAAAATAACTTAAGTTACTTCTCTGCAGGAGAAATATTGGAAAATACGATTTTTACTTTTTTTAAAAACTACGTTACACTTTTTAAAAAGATCCTAAAAATATGAAGAACATATAAGTAACAAGATTTTCTTCCCGTAAAAATATAAACAACCCTCGATTGGTATGATGACGTGTTAATACATAATTTCTCGATCTATGACCAGAAAACGGGGGTTTTAAATGTCAAAGATCGTAAAGGGTATACTATTTTTTTTCTCGGAATCGATCGCGCCATGACTTCAAAAGAGTGCCGAACATAGAGAAAGACAGAATGATACATGGATCGGATGACCGAGCGTGCCGCCGTCGTCGACGCAGTTTAAATGCCCGCGTGTGCACACAATGTAACGGCATTTCAAAATGCTTTATTCATTACATGTTTAATTACATATTTTTCTATGGGAGTTTTACTACCTTATTCCTAGCATTTTTCTGATTACAACAATACCAAACACGATATAATTAACTTCCCGATTCATAGGGAAGTTACTGTAATTACCCCGAAAATCGAAAATCGATTTTTTAGCAGATCTTCACGTTTCATGGTCATTGGAGTCATTTTAGACTATTTTTTTTTGTCCTTCCGTGTAAGTAAAACTTTCATCGTCGATTAAACCACTAAATACAGTGGGAATTATATCGTGTTTATACCAAACACGAAATAATTTATATTTCAGTTTATACGAAACACCAGAAATAAGATAGTGAAAGTCCTATAACAAAATAATGAAAATTCGATTCATTCGAGTCAATGTGTGGTGCTCCCACCAATATACCCGAGCCGAATGGGTAAGCTCGTGTCATAGATCGTCAAGGCATCCCGGGTCATAGATCGCGAGATTCCTGTAAATATAAACCAAACACAATAACAACATAATTAATGCTCAGGATTTGGAACAAACTTAATATTTGAATGTGTTAAATAATGGATAGTGAAACTATGCTTTATAACTATAATTATAAACTTATTGATAATATACAGGGTGTCCCGCGTAAAATGGATAACCGATTAGGAAGTAATTCCATACGCAAAAGTGAGAAGAAACTAAAGAATAACATTTTTTGTTTGTCTTATTCTTTTTGAGAAAAATTAGTTTAAAAATCCGTCGGGTCGCGTGCTTCAGTTTAGCAAGTAGTAGAATCGGTAGGTCATGGTCAGACACATCAGACGATTACTATCTATGTACTCCCATATAGCGCAGCTACATCTTAAAAACGTCTTAAACGCGTCTGCTCCGAACGAATTCCGAACGACCTATGAAAGTCTTCTCATCGGCTTGTGTTACAAAACCGTACGTTTTAAAGACGTCCCAAGAATATCCATTAAACGTATAAAAAAACGTCTGAAAACCGTCTAGACGTTTGGATATTCTTGGGACGTCTTTAAAACGTACGGTTTTGTAACACAAGCCGATGAGAAGACTTTCATAGGTCGTTCGGAATTCGTTCGGAGCAGACGCGTTTAAGACATAAACTACCTAGAGCCAGTTAAAGTTAAAAGGCCAACATTTATTTCAATGTTGAATAACTCGAATAAAAAAAATCGCACTCTAATCAACAACTACAAATTTTACGCAGGAAAGATAGCCCTTCCAAACGATATTAACGCTATTTATCAAAAAAATTGATTTAACCCCGTGTGATGTTACAAAGTTACACAAAATTTTTGTTAACCGTTAATGTTGTCTTTATCTCGCGATAACTTTATAAAAAAACAACATAGCAAAAATTTTTAACATAGAAACTGAAACTAGAGGTTTCACGCTTTGAAATCATTGTTCAACGATAGCGATACAACAATTTTGGGCGGAGTTATGATTATGTAAAGTTGTAGCAATTTTTCAGGTTCGCACAAGTGATCCCTTAATTTTTTTGAGGAGTGTATTAATCTCCTTTAAATAAATTTAAATTTATGTTACGTCCTAATTGGGATGTTTAAAGAGAAATTTAAAGTTTAAAGATTCTAATAAGAGATATAACGCAGTTTTTAACCTACCTGCATTCACCGGCTTCAGTTCGGGTAATTGAGGATTTTTTAAAATATTTAAATGACTTTAATTAAGGATGTGGAACAAAGAAATCGATGTTGAATATTTTCATAATAATTTCGAAAATTGATTTTAAGTAAAACAGTTGAACAAAATTTATTTTAAAAAGGAACAAATTCAAAATACACGAAATTGTTATAAATTATTATAATAAATGTTAGTATTTACCAATAGGTTGGTTTCGTTTCGACTTGATTATAATATTCGATCGCTTCCTGGTTTGAAAAAGTTCGTTCAAATGGTGATGGATGACGATGATGTTGATGCTTTGGGTGATCCTGCGGATGTACACGCCTTCTATTGAATTTCAACTTCACTTTTTAAATTATTTGTAAAACACTTTAGCACTTTAACACGATTGATTGAGACTAATTTACTGAATTGACTGAACACTATTGAAATACGAAAACCAACTACATATTAACAACTGAATTTAAATTGAATTGAACTTTTACTGAATAACTATGTGTACGTTCAAGATTTTGAATGTCGACTAGTTGCTCCTGATGAGGCGGCTCCCTTTATAGATTTGTTAATCCATTGTTTTTCGCTTAATCTTCTTATGGTGGATGCATGCTCATCCATTTCTTTGTAATCATTTGTCTTCTTAATCCATCGTCTATCTCTCGACCGGACGAATGATATTCGATTCGTTTGCACCGGTCCATTATTCAGCAATCTTTTATCAATTTTTATATTCTTCAACAACGAATAAATCTTAACGGAAGTTTCTTTTAGTTAATCGCTCGCATGTTATATTTCGAATTATTTCTTTTGTTTAAAGTAGGTTTCGCTTAATTCTATCGCTCACAATGTACAGAGTGTTCGACTACAGGTGGGAGAAAATTTAAGGGGTGATTCTTAACGATGATATAAGACGAAAATGAAGAATAAAAAAATTGCGATTTCGACTTCGTTATTTAGCTATTAACAATTAAAAATCAACAACGCGTCTAACAAAAGTGTACTTTGTGTACGTCAAAGAGTTCAATGTTGTCCAACGATTTGTTAAACATTTTCACCTCGCTGGGGCCCCAAATGAGAACCAAGTTATGCATGCATCTGTCACTTGATACGTGACTGTCGCGTTGTTAATAGCTAAATAACGAAGCCGAAATCGCATTTTTTTTGTTTTTCAGTTTTGTCTTATATCATCGTTAAGAATCAACCCTTAAATTTTCTCCCACCTCTAGTCGAACACCCTGTATACAGTGACTCCCATTAATATTCGGACGCTATAAAAAAAACGATAACTGGTTTAACATTGAACTATACGACTTAAATTTTTGTTGGGAAGCTAGAGCAAATAGTTTGCTACAGAATGTGGAAAAACATTTTTTCAAAAATTGCAATTGATTGGAGTTGTAGAAAAAATACTAAAAGTTGCATTTTACAACTTTTTTATGTGGGCCTATATTGAAAATTTTTAAAATACGTTTTGCAGATCTGTGTCAATTGTATGCACTGCGAAAGTTTCACCGAAATCGGTTGGTGCGGCAAAAAACGACAGGCATTGAAAGATGTGAGAATCTATAGATTTACTGCAGTTATGGACCGAAAATCGTGAAAATCTGAAATTTTTATCATCGTTAAACGTTTGTAGCTCATTGCAACGTCGAACAATATTGATGAAATTTTCAGAATATGTTTAATTGACACATAATTAAAACGTATATTAAAACGTATTTTAAAAATTTTCAATATAGGCTCACATAAAAAAGTTGTAAAATGCAACTTTTAGAATTTTTTCTACAACTCCGATCAATTGCAATTTTTGAAAAAATGTTTTTCCACATACTGTAGCAAACTATTTGCTATAGCTTCCCCAAAAAATTCAAATCGTGTAGTTCAATGTTTATCCAGTTATCGTTTTTTTTAGAGCGTCCGAATATTAATGGGAGTCACTGTATACCTTTGAGCGGTGCTACATCTTTTGAAATGGGCAACCAATTTCTTTGATAAACTACAATGTTTCTACTGAAAAACTTGAGAGAAATATTCTGTAGTGTGTATAAAAAAATAGGGTGGGGGAAGGCGGGAGTTACGATTTTACCGGTTTAGAATTTGTTTAGAAATTACAGGCTTTCGATTTTTGCAATTTCTGCCCATTTCAAAGACTTGTCACTTCTGAAAAAATTCTACGCTGGCAAAATAATGACTTAAACCCACCCTAATTTCACACAGATTACAACATATTTCAGAAAAAACAAAATCGATCAGGGTGATGTCAAAAAGTGATCGATTTAACATGGAATGACGCAATTGAAATTACAATAAGGTGTTCATTTATTATTTATTATTTGGATCCAAATTTGCCCCACTCTGAAAACGGGTATTTGTTGTGCTGATTGTGCATTAAGAAACGAGATCGGGTAGAACTAACGAGGTAGTTAAACTCTGCTTATGCAATTGCATATGCATTTAATTGGATTATTATGAAACTTGGATCTCGGCCCGGAGCTAGAAGTCGATATCGTGCACTATGTTAAGCTTATTGAGCCCGTTTTATGACTCGCAATCAAGGTCTATTAATGACACATTTCAATAGGTTATTGCATATAGTAGTTCAATTTGTTTAAAGTTTTTGCTCACATCATTCAAGACCGGAGAATTATAATTAAATTAGCACATAAGTTCATAGTTACGTCAAATTCAAAGTTTCGAAGGAGTCACAGTAATAGTTGTTGTGTTATTACAGTTATCGCTTCTATCACGCGTCAAAAAGGCCGATAACTTTACTGATAAATCGATGTTGAAAATGCGGACAATTGATAAGCCGGGGTCACGCAACTTTGATACATCAGTTTACAATTTTTCTAGCTTTCACTCTATTCTTTTATGGGATATTTATAATGAACAAAAGTGATGATTAAGATGCGGATCTTATGTTCCGAATAAGTTCACTACACCGAAAATGATACATTGAAATTCTTCCTACTGTTTCAGATTAGAGCTACTCGTTCCTCCTGTAAATTCATAAAATCTTCGGTCTACTAATGATAATAAATGAATATTGACTGTCTTCTTTGATTGAATATATGTATGTAGAATGATTATGAAAATAACACTTCAAATGACGAGTTAATAAGTTCTGCTATCTGACAAACTCGATACGTATTTTATGAACTGTACAAAGTTCACGACTGATTTGACCGATACTAAACGTGTCAAATTTAACACGAACGTCAATTCTCGACGAATATCCGCATTGCAATGAAATGTTTTACTCACTTTCTTGATTCCCATTAACCACCATTTTTTTCTACGAAATACATGTTGCTACAAAATAATCACGTGAATGTAGATTTCGGTTGCAGTGATTTTCACACGGTTAAATAATATTTTACATGGAATACGTACCATCTAGTAAAAATGATAAAATATCTACGTTTCTTGAGCCTACAATTTATATTGTGAATATTAAAACGTTCGTTGATTATCCAGTATCAAAACTAGGATTTCTCACATCTTCTCGTCCAAATCTACTGGATTATATGGGGAAAAGGCAAAAAGGGTATAGCAGGATAAACATGGGTCAGCGGCCCCACTCCGATTTTCCTGATTTCTGTCTTAAAACATAGTTTTATGTCTAAAAAAACATTGTGTAAAATTTCAAATGTCTACCTCCAATTTGCACTAAAACGAGAAAAGATATCGACATGAGATAAATGGCAAACGAAAGATATAGATACACTCTACATTTCATTTTTTCAGAATTTTTTGCTAATTATTTATAGTTGAAAATAATTAATTAATTTTTTGGGAATTTTTTAAACTATCTTCCCCTGGGTTGACACCTACCAAAAAATTCTAAAATGTTGCTCTGACACTAATCTACTTTGTAAAAAAATCTCAGATGTGTCCATTTAGTGGAACAGTGTAAAAAAAAAAGTAGCCGGCGAACGCACGGTTTGATCAGTAGCGGCACAGCGACCGAATCCCCTTGCGGTGGGTAGTGATGGGAGCGAACGGGAAGTCGGCAGGTGTATGGAAAAGCTGATACATGTAAAAATGCGACTAAATCATCTAATATATGATTACAGGCGGAAGTCTAAACAATTATTTTTTAGGAAATAGCTTACATTGAGGAAGAAAAATATATATATATACAGGGTGTCCCAAAACTAGTGTAGGAGCAAAAAATGGGAGGTTGCTTGGGTCATATGAAGCGACATTTTCCTTTACAAAAATGGCATCCGCGGCTTTGTTTAAGAGATATTAACGAAAAACACGGACCAATCAGAGCGCGACCTAGATATGCGATGGCACGTTCGGCCAATTGACAGTTGGCGCGTCGGTCCAACTGTGCTAACTCGCGTTTAGATCGCGTTCTGATTGGTCCGTGTTTTTCGTTAATAACTCCTAAACAAAGCAACTCCTTGTAAAGGAAAATGTCGCTCTAAGTGACCCAAGGAACTTCCCATTTTCCGCTCCTACACTAGTTTTGGGACACTCTGTATATATACAGGGTGTCCCAAAATTCCTCCGACACCCGAAAATGGGAGGTTCCTTGGGTCATTTGAAGCGACATTTTCCTTTACAAAAATGGCGTCCGCGGCTTTGTTTAGGAGTTATTAACGAAAAACACGGACCAATCAGAGCGCGACCTTGACGCGAGTTAGCACAGTCGGCCCGACGCGCCAACTGTCAATTGGCCGAACGTGACATCACGTGTCTAGATCGCGCTCTGATTGGTCCGTGTTTTTCGTTAATAACTCCTAAACAAAGCCGCGGACGCCATTTTTGTAAAGGAAAATGTCGCTTCAAATGACCCAAGGAACCTCCCATTTTCGGGTGTCGGAGGAATTTTGGGACACCCTGTATACACACTAAGTCATTATACATATATTAAAAACAAACTGAAAAACGCACAAAAAAACATATATATATATTATATGTATAAACCATATATAAATCACTAAATCAGTTTTTTTTGCGAGCACTGAATTTCTTGTGTTTTTATACAGTCCTAAAATTAATGCTAAACACACACTTATTATTTACTGTTTCTATAATCACTTTATACACTGTTATTAATTAAATTAAAGTTAATACACTGGACCCATAACCTATTGGAAATGGTATAAATAAACCGAAACTTTGTATCGCCTGTTAAATCTCGTTTATTAAATCTAGCTCGGAAGTACGTCGTTCAGCGTTGAAAGCTAGATCAGAAGTGAAGAGAAAATCTAAAGGGCACCGTGAAAAGTCCGTTATCCACTTAAGATAAAGAACCAGGTCTGCGTTCTGCTTTTTTCTACCCGGGCCGTTGGGTACACGAAACCCTCACAGACCCTTGGGTCCGCAGACATCTGATTTATTTTGTAGCAGTGATTCTCATAGCAACCAAATTCATTTTTTCCTTTTGGCTTTTTCCTTTCCTTTCTCTTTCTCACTCTCTCTCTGAAAAATACACACTGTCACATCGCACAATTTTCGGTTCCCGTCGGAAGGCTTCGCCGTTTGGAGTGTTTGCGTGACAGAACTACAGAATTATTTTATATGATATATTATATTATACAAAGTAATATATTCCTGAAAATTTCCGTCGTACAATATCAAGTTGGAAATTACTTTATAAAGTCGCTGTTTTACAGTGGCTATCACAATCACCCGAACTTGATATAATGGGATATTGTTAAGGTGATCTTCCAATTTATGAAAATAGATGACAATTTTCAAACATAGATTACTTCAAAATACGGAAGATTGGGCAAGATAATTACTATAAAAATGTGGAAATCAGCAAAATCATTCCTAAAATGAATGACTATAATAATGGAAAAAATAAAGCATTAATACATAAAATATAAAATAGTAACGTTGGATTATTGTTACTAGATGCAAGTAAATTATCATTTTGTTATAGTATGCGGTATTATTTTTGTACTATTTACGCGAAATATTGGATTACACTTTGTTTCGGCTTGAACGATGTTCGAATGCCTGATGCCGGGACCACTCAGAATTGAGCGATGAGGAAGTGGTTATAGTCCAGGATCCCTCGTACATTTTTATAAGTGCTTCCTATCAAGCTAATTTTCCGTGAGTAGCTTCATTTTGATGAGACGCCCAAATTTGTCTTACAAAAATTCTCAATTGTGGTAGCTAACAGAGGTAGCGGGGCTAAAATATGTCGATTTGACGAGTCTCAAAAATTTATTACTACAGTAATTTCTGAATCGTAGTCCCAACACCCGTGTTTTGAACGGACTACGATGAAGTAGGGTGGCTATTTTTTGATTTATGACTGCGTCTACCCTACCGCGCCGAGGCTTCAAACGACAAGCCGAACGTAGAGAAGGACAGAATGAAATAGTCCCCGTCGCCGGCACAGTTTAAAGGCCCGTGCGTCATCACAATAAAACACTAAGACCTTAACTTCTTTATTTTCGATGATATCATTATGGAACTTTCACCAACATATTCGTGGCATTTTTCTGATTAAAATCATACCAAACACGATATAATTTGGCCAATATTTAGTGGTTTAATCGACGATGAAAGTTTCGAACGCAACGAAGAAGAGCGTATTGGAAAGAAAGAGACGCGAAGAGTCGCCGTCGCCGGCATAGATCAAACACGCTGTCCTTCTTGTAAGTAAAACTTTCATCGTCGATTAAACCACTAAATATTGGCCAAATTATATCGTGTTTGGTATGATTTTAATCAGAAAAATGCCAGGAATAAGCCAGTAAAATCTCATTAAAAAATAATGAAAATTAAGTAGTTTGAAAATTCGATTCACTCGAGTCAATGTAGTGGTGTTCACACCGATATACCCGAGCCGACATCAAACATCGCCGTCCTGCTGCCCGGCGCAGCGTTGACAGGTGGTGGAATGGGTAGGCACTGGACTACGATTGAAGAGGCGACCGAGGACTACGATTCAGAAATTACTGTAACTGGGTTTTTTTTCGTTGAATCTCAAGATAATTATCTAAATTATTCGAAAAAATATTTGTCCTACAAAATCTATGGTTTGATCAACGAGTCCCCTCCTTCCAACATGTATCGATAACGAGGTCATAAAAAATGATTACTAACCAGCTGATTTTTTTACTGTTGCTTAGTTAATATTTATATAATTTAACAGCCACATTGTTCTACAAATTGCGTGGTACGTTATCCCGGTCCTACGCTCAGAAATTGTTAATACCACAAGACCATATTTTTCATTACTGACTGTAGGACAAAAATATTAAATAATAGGTTAGTGTGTTCTCTGTCTAAATGAAACAATGTCCTACAAGAAAACAGGTATGTATCACTAGTCCGACAAGAATTGTCACTTTCGTTTTTCTATTTGTAACATAACATACAATGAAAACATCTTTTTCGGAATTTATATAACTTTATGTTCTAGTAAATTAAGTACAAAAATTTGTGTTTTTACATATAAAAAAATTAATCTGCATCAGATTCATCTGATAAATCATCTTCTTCGCTACTAACATCATCATTATCATCTTCATCTACTTCATTTTCCTCATTCGTGATATCTGACTCTGCAATAACATGAAAAAATTAAATAAATTGCCAATTAAACAATCTATAAATAACAATAGTATTAATAGGGTACCTTGTAAGTCAGAAGATAATTCTTCAAAAGATGGACTTTGGGGACCATCAAACCAATAATATTGATATTTGCCATCAATTGTCCACCCATAATCTTTTGGCAACTTTTCCGTAGGGCACCGCATGTGTGCATTACACCATATATTAGAGATTAATACAGATCTTTTAATTTGTTGCAGCAATTCTTGTTTTGTTGGTGGCAATTTAGACGGATCATATCCTACGATTTTCTTTTTTTTAATTTCTTCATTTTCATTTTTTGATTCGTAGCCTTTTTCGAATAACTCATACCGCCCTTTGTCGATATCATTTTTGGTTTTAGTGAGTACATTCTGCATACATACTCTTCAATAATTCTAACAACCTGATTCGATGTTGTTAATAATGTATTTTCAGTTTTTAAGAGTTGAATAAACGCCTCTTGGAAATGTTTATTTTTCTTTAAAATATTAAAAGGTTTTTTTTCCTTTACGGAAGAAAGCAGGATTGAAATCATTCCCTGTAAAAGTATGGCATATGGCGAATGAAGAAGATAATTGGTCTCCAAGCTTGGCATAAATTTCATTTATGTTTAAGTACATTTTTTTTTGCTTGTGCTTAAATTAATTATTATTTCAATTTGATCTTTTAAATACTTAAAATTTGCCAACATTATTACCGGTATATCAGAATCTGTACAATGTATCTGCACGCGATAATTATTATTAAATTGACAAATGTGGTACACAATTTTGGTGTCAGCTTCTTCATGGTAACACGAGAGGTTATAGTCAATGACTCTTTTTATTTTATTTTCACTAGTCACCTCATAAGTGTAACATTGATCATAATTAAGTTTAATAGTCTTTCCTGTGATCAATGTAATAAATTCGTCCCTTGTCCAATCTTCAATTAAAAATTCTACAAATTTTTCTTTAAAGTTGTTACTCCTCAATAATTTGCAGAAATCTGCGGGACGATTATTGTCTTTACGTATAACGTCATACTGTGTGTCCTCTTCACCTCTCAGATCATGTTCAAAATCTTTAATTCTGGGTTTTTTGTACTTGTCAAATATAATATGTACTTCTTTTCTATTATATGTAAGTATTTTTAATATATGCTTCGAGATTTTACCATAACTGTTTGGAAGGTTCTTCAACGTATGTAATAAATAAAATCCATCAACTAGGTGAATGTCTGCTTCTGGAGGATTTACGATTGCAGTTTGATATTCTAGTAATTCACTAATAACCACAGATTTGGGAGTCTTGCAAATTGTTCCATTAGTATGACAGAGTGAAAACGGAATAGGGGCATTTTATATCGGAAAACATCTAAAACGGTGCCGATCATCGTGACAACGTTGTTAGGGCACCATGCCGCAAAGAACGCAATGACATCGGTACCATGTCACAAAAAACGCGGCGACATCGGTAACACGCCGAAAAGAGCGCAATGGCTCCAGCAGTCGTCGCGGCAATGTGACTTGATCAGCAAACTCATACGCACACCGCCAGCGGCAACCTCTTACAATAATTATTTTGCAGCACAAAAAATCTTTGCAAGCTTATGGTCGACATTAACGTGGGTAAGCAATACTCTGCGAATGCGTACCAGTATGACTCAGCTATAATAGCAAAATGTAGAAAATAAATTGATTTTTAATTTCATGAATTTCAAATATGTATTCAATTGGAGGACCGGGATAACGTACCACGCAATAACACAATATCATGCAATTTGTACATTGTATGACAATGTGGCTGTTAAATTATATAAATATTAACTAAGCAACAGTAAAAAAATCAGCTGGTTAGTAATCATTTTTTATGACCTCGTTATCGATACATGTTGGAAGGAGGGGACTCGTTGATCAAACCATACATTTTGTAGGACAAATATTTTTTCGAATAATTTAGATAATTATCTAGAGATTCAACGAAAAAAAACCCAGTTAGTAATAAATTTTTGAGACTCGTCAAATCGACATATTTTAGCCCCGCTACCTCTGTTAGCTACCACAATTGAGAATTTTTGTAAGACAAAGTTGGGCGTCTCATCAAAATGAAGCTACTCACGGAAAATTAGCTTGATAGTAATCACTTGTAAAAATGTACGAGGAATCCTGGACTATTAAGGTTGGAGGCGAGAAAGTTGAGCTCCGTTTGTCCAACACAACAATTTATTTAATAACAATCACTAAATTGGTGTAAACCGAACACGGAATAACAATAGTTTTACAAAATGGCGACGACGTCGCGAGAAGATTGGATGTGCAACGAGAGTTGCGATAAATCAGCGATCTGTGCGATACGTGCAAGCGAGAGCTGCGAGATCGTAACGATGAGTGATTCGGTCGCGCGCACGGTAACGCACGAGCGACGGAGCCGGTTGAAAATGCTCTAGTTTCATTGGTGAATTCGGTTTCACCTTTGTTAGCGATTCAAACGAAGGTGTTCAACGTTGGTGACTTCTACGCGGACAAGACCACTGTTTTTGCAGGTCGCGCGCTCGTGATACGAAAACAACAAGAAACTGATCACCAACGATCGAAGCACCTTTATTTGAATCGCTGGCAGTTATGTCAATCCCGAACACACTTTAAAATAATTACTTTTACACCTGAACCTAGCTATACTTTCGTATTTTTGTTTCTAACTCATTAAAATTTTACAGATCGTTAAAATTACGTGGATGAAATGACCGCAAACAAATGAATTGGAACGTACGAATCCGTAAAATGGGATCCGAGATCTTCAAATTGATGATCTGTGGATCTCTTTTAATGAGGCACTGTTAAAAAGTATCAGAATTCATCGTTCCCACGCGGCAATAATAAAAGAAAATAATAGTACGTAACAAAACATTGGTGAATGTCGCGATAAATGATTCACGGAATTTGAGGAATGTGTTCTTGCCAATAGAGGACAGACTGAAATGTTATGTAACCTTGTCAATAAGGTATACATATACATATACTTGCACACATATTGTATAATGTAGACTATACATGACTCAAAATATTTCAAGTAAATCTTACGTTCCTGACCTTGTATAACTTTCAAGGTTATTTTATTACACATAGTTTTCGTCTTGACTCACTCGTTTTCGCGTGATGCACCATAATGTTGTTTATAAAAACAGCATTACTCATTTTCCCCGTATTCTTAACATTTAGAAAAAGAACACATAAACAGATGACATTTATATGATATATAAATTATTCCCATACTCAGTGGGAAGTATATTTTAATATTATTTAGATTGTGTAATAGTTACTTTAGTTATTGCCATATTATAATATGGTAATAATATTACCGTATCATTTAATTATTACTAAACTATATATTACCAATTCTTCATTGTATTGAAACGTGGTTTATCTGAAATATATTTCAAGTGACTGTTACCGTAGATTGTAATGTGACAATCTTCGGGCAGTATTTTCGGTAGTATATTTAGAGTAATAAGAAGAATCAATTCTTCATTGTAGTTACCTTGGGAAAGCAGAAAATTTAGTTTCCGTACGTAACTCTGTGAATCTGTGTTTCCTGGCAAAAGCACCGGATTCTGTTTTAGAAACGCCAAATGCAACGTATAATCACGTAATAGTAAAAGGGGTAATAGCACTGTCCAACAAATTTCAACTTTTTTTTGATGTTTCGATTCTCACTATGCAATTCTTATAGAGTTTTCCGCGCTGATTCCGAATCTGGTCTTAGTTTTTCTCCTCGACGCACAGTTTTTGAGAAATTTGAGTTTGAAAAACAAAAATATTTTTCAACTTTGAACAAATATTGTGATGTTATTATAAAAGATATTGTATTGTTCTTTACAGCAAAAGATTCTCTAGAGTTTCCCAAATCCAGAGATGTGCAATAGTAATACATTATGATTGTTTAAACTGTTTAAACAAGCATTAAAGACGGAGATGTACCGCTTTTGTACCGTTTTTTGATGATATTTTTTAATTTATCTGAAAAAATAAGGGTCCAGCGGAAAATCGAACTACACCACGCGATAGAGCAGACTTTTATCTTGAGACACCACTCTGTCAGATTTTGAACATCGACATTTTTACCTAACCAGAAAGCAAAATGTCATCGCGGAACACGAGTCGCCGCCAGTGGTGCTCTGCCACTAGCGCGGTCGTTCGACGAGATGCAGCACGCAGCTCAGTGTAAGTTCGCGCTTGTGGAAGAGCGCCACTGGCGGCAACTCGTGTCGAGCGATGACATTTTGCTTTCTGGTTAGGTAAAAATGTCGATGTTCAAAATCTGACAGAGTGGTGTCTCAAGATAAAAGTCTGCTCCATCGCGTGGTGTAGTTCGATTTTCCGCTGGACCCTTATTTTTTCAGATAAATTAAGAAATATCATCAAAAAATGGTACAAAAGCGGTGCATCTCTGTCTTTAATGTTTGTTTAAACATGTTTAAACACTCATAATGTATTATTACTGTGCATCTCTGGATTCGGGAAAGTCTAAAGAATCTTTTGCTGTAAAGGACAATACAATATCTTTTATAATAACATCGTGTAGTATATACCGTGTAGTATACACAGCCCAAAAAAGATATCGATATTGCATACATGCGCCGTTAATTATAAAAGTAGTATAAGTCACTATTCCATAAAAATTTGATTTTCCACTTATGTTGTGTTGTGTTAAGTAGAGAGAAGTTCCTCCGCGCGCGCACGCGCATGTGTGTGTGTCTAATCTCTTTCTTGGGAATGAAAAACGGCTTAATGGACTCCTGTTTGTTTATGAAAGAGATGACAGTTGACACAAAGAATGATTCAGTGCAGTGACAATACCATATGATTTTCTAATATGTATACAGTGGGTATATAAAGTATTCGTACACATTTTACAAAGGAATCACTTTTTCAAAATTGAAGCCAATCGCTTGAGTTTTTTTCTGACGTCAGAAGGGTTAGTTTACTACCTAATCTGTAAATAATTTATTTCTGAATTGTTATTGCTCGAATCAAAACAAATGACAAAAAGGTCCATCTTTATTTACAGCGTGTAAATATTAGCTGACAACCAGATTTCTACCATTGCCTACTTAAGAATTTACAAATTTATAATATAATTTCGAATGCTTTATAGCAGTAAATAACATAATGATATGTCGTTGAATTCGTTTTGAAAAATGTTATCATGTATGACAAAAAAATACATGGTTCAATTTACAAAAATTTATTTGTCTTTGAAATTTCTCCGCCTACCCCCCACCATTTGAATTCTAACAAAATTACACTATATGTTTAGTCCCTTCATACCTAACAATTTTTGTAAACAAAGACTATGCCCGGGTTTGGTAGTGAAATTCGCCCACGACGGGATTTTAATCGAGCTTGAACCATTCGATACCCTACCCAAAAAGACCCTTCTCTGCTAAGTTTCAGCCCCATATCTCATCTGTAAGGGTAGTGTTGGTTTTTGGGAAGCAGGATCTAAGATCTTAAATAAAACGCGTTATTGAAACTAACTCTTGCAAGTGTTCCCTTAGCCTCTTCGAGATCGACTGACTAACCGATTGCAACGGGAAAAGAGGAACCGGAGTTCGATTGGGGCTGACGGCCCTTAGCTTTATCTGAGTTTTGAGGGGGTACCGTAACCCCTGATCTGGGTATTTATCAGTGTAAGCAAGCTCCTCGCTGGAAAATAGTTTGGCAACAGTGACGAACATACATTTGTATCAATCTAACGCTTCAATTTCGCTATCAATACAGGTTTTTTTCTTTTCATCAATATCTTTATTGCTATTAATGGATCCGAGTGGCTTCAAGCCCTTTATATTTTTGTTGTTACGAATCTACGCTGATAGATCACCTGAGTTCACCTGACTAAGCGCCATCTCGTCTAAGTAGCTGAACTAAAATGGCTTCTACTCACCCTTCATGAAGGAAATCTGGGGAACAATTGAATGCGATCACGCGGGAACGTTTCACGTCCTCATACGATTATATTTTGAGCTGAGTGAGGGTTCATTCGAAAGAGGAAGGTTGCACGCAGTGCGCTCTTCTCATGTTTTCTTTAGATGATGTTTATATGAAGTAATATGAGTGTCCAAAGTAGGCGAAACAAATGAAGAAAAATTCCGGAGATTCTAATGTATTTTTCGTGCACAAAAAGATTTTTCTCGCGAAAAAATCGAGAAGACCGCACTGCGTGCAACCTTCCTCTTTCGAATGAGCCCTCACTCAGCTCAAAATATAATCGTATGAGGACGTGAAACGTTCCCGCGTAAACAACTGTTTTCACTTGTTTTCTAGTAATATTCTGGTTAGATTCTAGTAATGTCACGTGGGTACTCTACCCCCTTAAGGGGGTACGGTAACCCCTGATCTGGGTATTTATCAGTGTAACCAACCTCCACACTGAAAAACAGTTTGGCAACAGTGACGAACATACATTTGTATCAATCTAACGCTTCAATTTCGCTATCAATACAGGTTTTTTTCTTGTTATCAATATCTTTATTGCTATTAATGGATCCGAGTGGCTTCAAGCCCTTTATATTTTTGTTGTTACGAATATATGTCGATAATTCACCTGTCCAAGCGCCATCTCGTTTGAGTAGCTGAACTAAAATTAGTTCTACTTGCCCTTCATTGCCCTTCATGAACGGAATCTGGGGAACAATTGAATGCGATCACGGGAAAACATTTTTTGTCCTGATATTAGCATGTTATGAGCTGTGTGAGGGCTCATTGTAAAGAGGAAGGTTCATCATAGCCCGCTCTGCTCATGATTTAAGTCGGAAAAATCATTTTGTATTAGAAAAATACATTAGAATCTGCGGAATTTTTCTTCATTTGTTTTCCCTATTTTGGACACTCATATTATTAGATATAAACATAATCGAACTAAATCATGAGCAGAGCGGGCTATGATGAACCTTCCTCTTTAGAATAAGCCCACACATAGCTGAAAATATGTTAATACGAGGACAAACTAGCTGGTTATTGTTGCTCGCTCGCTTCGCGAGCTTCGCGGGTGGGGGTGTTGTAGCTCGCTTTGTGAGTTCGAGAGAGGGTTAGTAGTACGGATGTTATTTGGTGTGTGACTCTCCACGAGCCACACAAAGAACTTCCCGATTCGTTAGTTGCAGTATATTATTATCATTATTTAGTGTACGTTTTAAGAAGATTATACGTTCTCAGGGAAGTTCAATAGTTTTCTACTTATAGAATGTTTGCTGTATGGCGTCGCATTAAACCATCATCGCATGCTCGTTGCTCGCATGCTCCATTAACCATTTTTTTATATTAACTTTCAATTTCATCTCAGTTAATAATTTGTATTGAACTGCTTGTTTTTTTAAAGATTGTAATATAAATGTTTTTGTACTTTCATCGATATTCTTTGAAAATGTATTCTCGGCAGTAGCGATGAATAACTCACTCTTGCATTGGGATAATTTACGATTATTCTAAGCGGTAACATTAGCATTAGTTGCATAATTAAAAAAGGAAAATAAAAAAAATTTTTTTTTAAATAAAAAAAAATTTGTTTAAATTATAAAAAAATAAAAATTAAATATGTGTAATTATTATGTATAATTTGCATTGTTGAATAAACTTCTTTCGAAAAAAACTAAAAAAACTAAAAAACTACTTGACCAATATGGACCAAAATCTAATCAGCTCTAAGTTACAGCGGGGCACATCGATTGCATCATTCATCATTCTGATCGCATTGTTACTTTTTCAGAAAACGTTAACGAAAAATTTGATAACATAAAAACGGCCATTCGCGCGCGCGCGCACACACACGCACACACACACACACCGACATTTTGATAAAAATAGTCTAAATTGTCAAAGACCATGAAACGTGAAGATCTGCTAAAAAATCGATTTTCGATTTTCGGGGTAATTACAGTAACTTCCCTATGAATCGGGAAGTTAAAAATGTTTTCCCGCAAACACTGATTTCATCAACAAAACAGTGTTTGCGGGAAAACATTTTTTGTCCTCATATTAGCATGTTATGAGCTGTGCGAGGGCTCATTGTAAAGAGGAAGGTTCATCATAGCCCGCTCTGCTCATGATTTAAGTCAGAAAAACCGTTTTGTATTAGAAAAATACATGGAAACCTGCGGGTGGTTGTCTCGACTTGTTTGCCCTACTTTGGACGCTCATATTATTAGATATAAACATAATCTTGTTAAATCATGAGCAGAGCGGGCTATGATGATCCTTCCTCTTTAGAACAAGCCCTCACACAGCTCGTAACATGCTCGTATAAAAACAAAAAATTGTTTCCCGTAAACACGGTTTTCACTTGTTTTTCTAGTAATATTCTACTAATATGCTAGTCATATCCGTGGGTACGGTACCCTCTACAGATATCTTTTGGGTTTACGAGTCCCGGCTTAAGAAATAAACATCTAACCTTCGGTATCTACGTTTACGTACAACAGGACCATTGTGACGAAGTATTAAGATTCTTGCCATTATATCAATATTTTTCCATCAGTTAGACGATGCAATAAAGAAATAATGTAGTTAAGCACCAACAAACATCGACGACCTTGAGAACATCGACAAAAATATTCTTGCCAGATATTGGTACATTCACACCATGCACGTTACATAACAAATATTGTTTGCATCACAATAACCTTAAGAGATATTTAGGTGTTCTTATTTAAACGAACCTCCCTGTATAACTCATAATAATCAATTTCGATTAAATTTTAAGTATGTATACAGCTTATGTAGAACTAAAAAATACTTTTTCTACACTTTGGTTACAAGTGCAAATAAAAAAGTTGTGAAAAGCATCTGTTACTGTTTTTTTCATAATTCAGTCAAATCGCAATTTTTCCCAAATTTGGATTGCATACCGTCTAGTAAACTAGCCCGACTAGCTTGGCAGAAAAGCTGAAGTCGTTTGGTTAATTTATAAAAAAGTTATTCTGATTTAGTTGGCGTGTGCCAACAATTATGAGACTGACCGTACGTATCAACAAAACTGAATTGAATATTTTATACGATTTCTGTGGTATTTTGGGAAATCTGTAGGAAATGTATTTCGTTCACATTCCAAGAATGCGTAAGTACTCCCCTGATATCATATCATTTTAAAAATAAGAGCGATAACGTTAAGATTATTATGCGCCAAACACATCTGCGACATAAGCATCGCTTAACACGAATCATTAAATCACATTTGATTTTCATTTCAAATCGCTCTAACTCTCTATATTAATTTTACGGCTGATAGGAGAAACAATAAGCTTTACATAACGTCAATCTGCATCTTTACAATCTCAAATGTACAGTGACTCTCAAGAGGACAACTGTTTGAATATTGGATCATAGGATTTGAAATTTTTTGGGAAGTTAGAACAATCGGTTTGCTGCACAACGTGACCAAAGTTTTTGAAGAAAATTGCAAGTTCTCGGGATTACAGAGGAAATACTAAAAGTTGTATTTTACAACGTATAATGGTAAACTAATAATAATATAAAATAAAATATGTGGACTTATTAAGGAAAATTTAGAAAACACGTTTCGTCCCTAGTAGCACAAAACATTGTATATACATTCATATAATATTAAAAAGAGATTCAATCTTTTTTTAATATTCAAATATTCATACAATATTTATTTTATATTAAGTAACGAATATTATTTTATAAATATGGAGGAAATATCTATTTCATGTTACGAGAAAAATATCTTTTTCTAAATATTAAATGAATCTATATTTCATGTTAGCAATAGAATATTCTTTCCTAATATACATATAATATTAATATCATATTATGAAAAAAATATTTCTTCTCATTATAAAACGAATCTCTATTTAATATTAAAAATAGAATAGTTTTTCCTAATATACAAATAATATTTCTATTTCATACCATGAAAAAAATATTTTTTCTCATAAAATAAATCTTTATGTAATATTAGAAATAGAAATTTTTAAGTATCTTGAAAACAAGATAATTTAATAATTTTTTGCTATGGTAATCATTTTTTACACAGAATAAACAGTGAAATCGATTAGTACAACAAAAAATATGCATTTCTACTTAAAGAAATGATGCAATTGTTAATTGCACATGCACAGTTGCACAAAAAAAATCTATGGGCCTACGAATGTATTTTTTTCCCCGAATTTTTTCATTCCCCGAACCATTAACCTTTCTAACTGCATAAAAAAATTCTGTATTTTCAATAAACCCCTTTCGAAGACGAAGATAAATATTCCCTCGAGCAGTGCACAGAAAGTAGTGTTATTATATTATAGTTTCTAATTTTTGTTATAACTTTTTCTTAAATTTGAAGATTCAATGGAACGTTATCTAAATATGAGTTTCACGTTTTTTAAATATTTACTTTATGTTTTTTAAATATGTAATTTATATTCTCTGAATATTTAGCTTATATTTTCTGAACATTGAATTTACATTTCTTGTATATGTATAGAATATTCAGATCTAATATTTTTCTCATATAAAAAAGTGTGGCTTAAAAAATATTTTTTCAATATTTGAAAAAAACATTTACCCAATATTTTTGTGCTACTAGGGGTAGGTCTCTATCGACTAAACATTTTCTGAAAATTTCATCAAAATCGGTCGACGTTGCAACGACCTACAAACGTTTAAATGTTGTTCACGATTTTCGGCCTCCAACTGTTATCAATCTACAGATTTTTATATCTTTCAATGTCTGCGGTTTTTCCTTGCATCAACCGATTTCGAGGTAACTTTCACAATGCATATAATTGACACAAATTTCTTTTTTAAATTTTCAATATTGACCCACATTAAAGTGTTGCGAAATGCAACTTTTAGTATTTTCTATACAGTGTCGTGCAATTGCAATCTTTGAAAAAATTTCTGTCCGCATTATATGGTTGAAAAGAAAATATATTTCATTAAGTTTGAATCTAGCGGAAAATCAGAGTGATAACCGGCTTACCCGGTAGAGGGAAAAAGTAGGAGAAAAATAGAGAAGGAAACTCCATGATAATTATAGGATATTAAAGAGGGAAAAGACAGCTTAAATAAAAACTTTAATGTCGTTTCTTTGTTCACAGGTAAGCGTGTTGTAAATTGTAAATAGTGTAAATAAGAGAGGTGTGCAAAATAGTAAAATAAAATCTTTGTTCCCAGAGCAACGCTATAGAGTTCAGTTGATGTGTGAACCCTAACCATAAAAAGAAACAATATAACATTATATGGTATAAACTAATTGTTCTAACGTCACGAGAAAGTTTAAATCATATATTCCAATATTAAAAAGGTTATTGTTTTTTTTGATCGCGTACGAATATTAAATGGGAGTCACTGTATACAATGAAAAATCCGATCAGATACCTACCACATGCTAAGGTTATTTAAAAAATAAATTAGGTATACTTTATTTCTTAAAACAAAATTCAACTACAGTAATGTCCCATTCTAATTGTAAGTCCGTCAGAGAAGACCGCTCTATGTCACTTCGCCTACCCATTCTACTGGTGAGCCCTGCGCGGTGTCCCAAAACTAGTGTAGGATCAGAAAATGGGAGGTTCCCTGGCTCATTTGAAGCAACATTTTCCTTTACAAAAATGGCGTCCGCGGCTTTGTTTAGAAGTTATTAACGATAAACACGGACCAATCAGAGTGCGGCTACAGTGTATTGATTCTGGATCGGCCAATAGCGACACCACGATCAGCGGGACCTGTCGCCGAGTCGGACTCCGTTCGCTATAGCCAGGCTCTGATTGGTCCGTGTTTTTCGATAATAACTCCTAAACAAAGCCTCGGTCACCATTTTTGTAAAGGAAAATGTCGCTTCAAATGACCCAAGGAACCTCCCATTTCCGGGAGTTACACTTATTTTGGGACACCCTGTATAAATGCCGCGTAATCTCATACCGGATCGGGAATATTGGTGTGAACCACTACTAATCCAATTACAGAACTTCTTTTTTTCATTACATTTTTATGGCACGTTCACTAACTTTTTTGTGGCATTTTTCTGATTAAAATCACACTAAACACGAGGTATGACGGTATGGAGTAACTTTAGGACATAGAAGAGGATAGCGAGTGAAAAAAAGAGAAACAGCGACAGCGACGGTCAGCAAAAACTCAAAATTTATTGTATTGTTTAAAATACCGATGCGATTCTAAATTTTTTATTTTCAACTTCCTTCTTATACAACTTTTATCAAGATAAGCTTGCCTAAGCTAATCGGGGGCGGCTGGGATCTCAGAAGAACACAACCAGCCATCCTCCTTCGCCCTTGGCCCCTACGGGGCCCCGTCCCGGGGGGAGAGAAGCTCCCCCCAGCAATACCTAATCTATCAGGGTGCAAGCAGGTAACCCACTTGCACCCCCCTTCCCGGGGCCGTTCGGTGGGCTTCGCGAGTCCCCAGTCGCTCCGCCCCACGACCCCCCGTAACCCCGTTCTTCGCTCGAGGAGCTCTTAAAAGGGCTCTCGGCCGAGGGACGAGGTCTCTGCGCGCGACAAGGAGGGACGAAGGCGGGCATTCTGCCCACGTTCGCCCCTCCCCCACTCTCACCCCCCGTCCCAACGATCTATGTGTCCCCCACGGGGAACAGAGGGAAGGGGGCGGGAATAGTCCCCCCCCCCACAAAAGAACAACCCGTCTGGGATGTTACTTCGGGAAGGACTTAAGAGTCCCGCCTCCCCCGGTCCGCCGTCTACCCCGTAGCGTGGGGGGCGGGCCGCTCGGCGAGGGCACCTCGCCAGAGCCAATCTTCTTTCGGAGAGGGGTCGGCCTCCCTCTCCCTTTCCGCGACCTCCTTCCGCTGCATCACCTCCTCGAAGAAGGAGGTCACGGCCTTGTGCTACCTCTCGTCACCAACCATGTGGTCGACCACGGCAGACAACGAGAGGTCGCCTCCAATCTCGCTTCTCAGGACACGGCGCTGCGTCGACCACGCCGGACACTCTTCCAGCGTGTGCCGCTCCATGTCCAAAGCCTCCACACAGTGGTGGCACCGTTCGGTGGGTTCCCTCTTGATCCACACCAGGTACCGGCCGAAACATCCATGGCCGGTTAATACCTGGGTGAATCTGTAGGTGAGCCTTACTCGCCTCTCGCACCATTCCTCCAGGATGGACAAGAGGGCCCGGACTATTGGCCGGCCCGTATTGGCGGCCAGAATTTCCGACCGCCTCAGGGCCAGCGACTCTTGCCGGGCCCGGCGCTTCAGCACTCTGATCCTGTCCCCTTCGCCTGGGTCCGCGTCACCCCAGCGCAACGAGCGGGCGGTCAAATACATGGCCGCAAGTGCTTTACTGCGCCGGCTGACCGACAATGCTTCGGACTACATGGGTGCCCCGTATAGGAGCTTGCTATGCACCACCCCCGTATATAGGCGGCGAATCCGTCCATCGGCCCCCCCCCCAATATTGGGCAGCAGTCTCCCTAAGGAGGCCGCCACCGCTTGAGCCTGGAGGCTAACCGATCGAAGTGCTTCTCGAAGCGCCAGCGACTGTCGAGAGTCAGGCCCAGATATTTCATCTCCTGCCTGACCTCGACAACGGCATCACCCACGGGGATCCCGAGTTGGGGTGCCGCCGTCTCGTTGACAATGCGTGTAGCCACATTGCCTCCATCTTACCGGCGGCTATCTTGAGACACAACCCCTCGATCCTACCCACCACCGAGTCTCACTACAGTCGCCAGGGCTGTCGTTCCCCTCCATGTCTCTCCCTCCACGACCACCAGTGTATCGTCCGCATAGCAAATCACACTGGCGTCGCGGGGGAAAGTAGCCCGCAGCACCGAGTCGTATGTTATGTTCCACAGGAACAGTCCTAGAACCGACCCCTGCGGAGCTCCTCGGTGCATGTTCTCCCTCTGCAGCTAAGACCATTTTTGTCCTTCTCCAAATATATATATTATTATTTATCTGTGTGTCTTTTCGTCGCCAGCTCTCAGAGCCTCTGGTCGACGACACGAGTCGACACCCCCTGAGTCTATCGAATTTAGTTGTTACTCGATCGTTAGGTGTGGTGGTAGCACGGTAGTGCCTCGGCGTAGTATGTGATCACCACGCACACACTTGACTCACACATAGTCAATCTTGCATGTACGTGTAATCGTATTCTTCGCTAGCTATTGATGGTTATGAGTCTGTTTTTTTAGAAAAATGAAGTTACTACGTTTATGCAGTGTGTAAATATTTGTTAGTCTTATATTATGAAAATAATATGTAAAATAGAAGTATTCGCAAGAATAATCAGAAAACGCAAATATTGCGTCCAGCGATGTTGATGAGCACGTGAAAAATGCCAGAGTTTGGCAAAAAGTGGAGTAACAGCTTCTATCTGACGCCCTGAGGCAGTTATATTGGCGGGAGTGTACCGATATTATTGTTCTCATGATTTTAGAACAATATTTTATTCGATTTATCATTTCAATAGTTCGAATGTATGTATATACTAATAATTTTTTAAAAGTCTACGGGGTGCTCAAGGTATCCCATTTTATCGGAACACCGTGTATCTGCCCGGGTGCCACTGTGTTGCCAGCACACTTAACGATGGAGAAACAACTAAATTCATTGCTACTTTTTCATATAACAATTTTACTGATTACTCCTGGTACTAATTATCGAATTATAGTCGAAGTTTTGATTCGCTAACCTTGAATTTATAAATTGTTTGTTTCAGAAAACTGACGAGATCGCACCACGCAGTACTACCGACAACGAACGAATTCGATTCTCGTGAAGTTATTTGAAATCCGCGAGTTTATTGCAGCAACAGAAATAAATCCGCCACCGAAACAGTGTTCTCCAAACAAGAAAAGTATTGCAGTTCTCAGTCAAATTATTTCCACGACAAGAAAAAGAAAGACATTTTTGTAACTCATATAGATTGAGCTTGTGATCAGCTAGTGGTCAGAAACTTGTTTAAGCTACACATTTTTAACCCTTTTGATACTTTGCGGAAGGTTGACATATCAATACACCATCACTAGACGAAACTTTTTACCAGATACGTAGGTATCTATGCTTTGCGTGCAGATAGTCTTCGGTTATTCGGAAGAAGAAGAAATTTTTAAAAACATTGTGGTCAGTATGTTTTTGCAGATGTGTGCATAATAATTAGACTTCCGGTTTTAACCATTTATGACAAATAGGACCTGGTCCAATTTAAAACAGTAGAAGTATTAAAAGAATTTAAGAATACAAATAATGTTATCTTCAGCTTGTTAGGATCGTTAAAGAAAAAAATAAAAATCTAAAGTTGTTTTAGTTTTCATTTTGCATAAAGATCTACAGTCTAATAATGATAAATCAGTTGTAAGTACAGTAAAGCCTTGGTCTAAGGCAATTCTCGGTTCTGAGCTGTTACATAGATAGTGAGGGGACAGTACGTGGTCGAAAACTTGCTACATGCCGTCAATTAAACCACTACATACACTGGCTGAAAGTTGCAATAAAGCCACCTGATTTTTTCGTGAAATCCCATAATCATGTCATAATAATGAGAAGCTGGGCACATCATATCACATACATGATTACATTCACAGATATATTATTTATTTATAAAAAAAGCGTAGAGTTATGTAGTTTAACAGAAAGGGAACTGCGAAATTTGAATAACATAAAAAAGATAACAAAGTGGATAACGTCAAGATTAACACCAATTTTTAAAAGATTTTCAAATTAATACTTCGTATAATTGCCATTTTTATAAATAACGTCGAAAATTCGATTACGTGTCGGTGAAATCAAAGTACGAAGAGTTTCTGCTTCGACAGATATACACTGTACACACTTCGTTCACCGCAGTTTATAACTCGGAAATACATGTACTGTTTACAATTGCCATATACTTTTCTTGCAAGTATTCCCCGAAACTCAATTGGGTATAAATCTGAACGAGCTGGCCATGTAAAAATTCTGATATTTTTGTACTCTAACCACTCCTTTGTTTGTCTCGATGCAAGAATTGAGAATTGATATCATGCTGAAAAATTAAGTTTTCAGTCTGAATTTCTTCTGTAAGTCGAATCAAAATCATTTCCGACAGCTCAGCTTCAATGGATGCCTTCTTTTTACTTGTTAATAACTTGCCTCGGGGCATTCTAATAAAAATAAATTCAGATATAATATATATACATTCATGATGAATTTAGGAATCAAGTTTCGTACGAATACACACATCTTAATTGCAATGAAAATCCCTTAGTTGAGTCACGTTGATGTTAAGTACACTTTTGTGTATATTACATTATATTATATTTTTATAACCACTTAACATGTAAACGTTATTGAAAGAGTGTGGTATATATCTCTACTCGGTAGTTAGTACACAAAGTTATACATAGATATTTGAAAACTAACAAACTGAATATTCGGGAGAAAGAGAAATTACGGGCAGTGTACACTTGCAACTATATCCTGTTTAGTGTGACTTTAATCAGAAAAATGTCACAAATAAGATGGCGAAAGTTCCATAAAAATATACCGAAAAATTAAGAAGTTTTGTAATTCGATTAGTAGTAGTCCAGACCGATATATCCAACCCGGTATCAGATTACGCAGAACTGACTTAGAACGGGCATATCTGACGCGCTTAACGATTAGATCAAGACTTTACTGTGGGTGTGTTAGCCTAAGGCCTCGTACAGACCTAAATGGTTTGCTGAACCGTTTGCCGAACCGTTCGCCAAACCGTTTGACGAACGCGCATTTCGCCAAACATTTTGCCGCGCCGAACGCCGCGCAGAACGGCACGCATCGGTTAACAGCAAACAGAACAGATTTGTGCTATTTCCAGAATTTCTTGCGAACAACTATGGAAAGTGCAGCGGCATATACTACACAAAGAAATACGGAAATTGTTGGTAGTTTATTCAGTGAATTAAAGTTTATAAATGAAATGTTCAATCAGATTCGAGACTACATGACTTGAATGTTTGTTTGCCTATAGGTTTGCCGAACCGTTTGCCGAACCGTTTGCCGAAAAGTTTGCCGAAATGTTCGTCAAAATGCGCGGCGAAATGCGTGCATTCGTGTCTGCCGTTGATCCATCACCTCCGGGAACGACGACGAACACGAATGTGCGCATTTTGACGAACATTTCGGCAAACGTTTCGGCAAACGGTTCGGCAAATGGTTCGGCAAACGTATAGGCGAACAAACATTCAAGTCATGTAGTCTCGAATCTGAAGTCTTTAATGCTTCGTCCTGAACTGAACATTTCATTTATAAACTTTAATTCACTGAATAAACTACCAAAAATTTCTGTTTTTCTTTGTGTAGTATATGCCGCTGCCGTTTCCATAGATGTTCGCAAGAAATTTTGAAAATAGTACAAATCCGTTCCGTTTGCTGTTAGCCGATGCGCGCCGTTCTGCGCACGAACCGCGCATTTCGGCAAACATTTCGCCGCACCGAACGCCGCGCATTTCGATGCGCACGAACGCGAACGGGTAGCACTTGCAAATATGTTTCCAAGACAGATAGAGAATATCCTAAACATTCATAAGATAAAGAATAAATGTCGAGGAATAGAAAGAGAATAAACAAAGACATCGGTGATTTAAATCATCTGAAAGAATTATATCTCTACTTCCTAAATTGTTTCAAATTATTAAAGAGGCCCTTGATAAGAAAACATTGCATTTTTCTTTGTTGTTTACGGAACGCGCTCTAGGAAATTATCCCTTCCGTTTTTATTCAGAATATGCATCGCAGAATCAGAAAAAGACGAAAATTTATCATATCGCAACATCTCCAAAAATTCAAGTCATTTAGTCTCGAATCTGATGTATTTAATGCTTCGTACTGACATGAACATTTCACTTTGAATCTTTAACTCACTAAATAAACTGCCAACATTTTCTGTGTTTTTTTCTGTTCGCCGTTCTGCGCGGCGTTCGACGCGGCGAAATGTTTGGCGAAATGCGCGGTTCGTCAAACGGTTTGGCGAACGGTTCAGCAAACGGTTTGCCAAACCATTTAGGTCTGTACGAAGACTAATACGCAGGGTTCGGTGGAGTAGTGAATAGTTTTACAACGTACGATAGCTGAGTTTTCTCTTTCTGAACCAAAGCTCGTACGAAATACACGCAAGCCGAGTTTCATGCAATTTATTGTCATGAATATCTTAAAGAGTAAGAGTCTTGTCTAATGATGGAATTGTGAAGCGAAAACCTGTTGTAACGAAAGGGTTAGAATGAAACATTTTATAACGTAAAAATTATTCCTTACTTCTTTTCCTTATATGTTTATACAGCCAAATCTCAACTGACCGTGGATAAAAGTGTACAAAGTAAAGGACTTACGTAAAAAACAAATCCATATATTGTGCACAAGAACTTGGTACGCCATCAATCGTATACGAGCTTTTTTAATCAATCGGTTAAGTGCCGGGTAACTTTTGCTACCTATTGTATATAGAAGGTTGTGTAGCCGTTTAAAGACTGTGTTCTAATTAAAATGTTCAAAATGAAATACTCACGAGCCCGAAGTGCGTTGATGAAGTATAACAATGTGCTGCAAGTGCGAAACTTTCCATCAAGACTATTTGCCACCGATGTTCAGTACAAACCCATCAGGAGCGTGCTCGTTGCGAATCGAGGTAAGTTTTATCTTTTAATCTGTATTTTATAAAGTGCGGAAACAATTGACGATGTTGCACTTGTTGATAGTTTTCAACTATAATATTAGGTTGTTCCAAAAGTTTGTTTCCGAATGTGTTCGTTTAATGTTGCTAAATAAATACAAACGATGCGATAATCTTTATGTTAATGTTTCACTACTTCCTAACATGACTTCCTATCATTTGCAGTATGTGCATGAATTGAAAACTGACTTTTGGGACAACCTAATATTTATTTAGTAATATTAACCCTCGGAGTACTGAGGCACAGAGGTCCGTGCAAGGATCAATTATGATCCCACACGTATATTCACAAATATATTGACTAAAGGAACCCATTCCCGGTCAAGCATATTGCTCAACAATTATTGTGCAACATCATGTTTATGCAAATTCCCATTGTATTAATTAGTCAATCACTACTATTCACGGTCAATAATGTTGCGCAATAGGCACTGTTGCATAGTATGCTTGACCGTAAATGGGACCTTATCGCTCGAGTTCCTCGCCATAATTCACGCAACGCACACAGCGAAAACTACTCCTCTTGCCTCTACCTACCATCAGCAGCTACGTCACATTTCGCCAATGTGTGCGGCTCTCGAGGAGGGTGCTCCGATGGATCAAAATTAATTACTACGTACAACGGTAGAGTTATTGAGTAGGGCGGCAGCATAAACTTGTGGATATGATTGGAGACTGTATGTGTACGTAATAACTCTTTATTCGTCGTATTAATAAAAGCCTTTTACAATGTCTTGTACAGAGATCGCGACTGTGATTTATCCGCCCGTTAGGCAAAAATCTACCTTCGATGACCGTGTCGTGATATTATACAGAGTGTCTCAAAACTACCCTAGGAGCCGAAAATGGGAGGTTCCTTGGGTCATTTGAAGCGACAGTTTCCTTTGCAAAAATGGCGTCCGTGACTTTGTTTCGGAGTTATTAACGAAAAACACGGATCAATCAGAGCGTGGCTACAGCGGATTGATTCTGAGTCGACCAATGGCGACACTACGCCTCGCGGGACCTGTCGCAGAGTCGGACACCGTTCGCTATAGCTGCGCTCTGATTGGTCCGTGTTTTTTGTTAATAACTCCTAAACAAAGCCACGGACACCATTTTTGTAGAGGAAAATGTCGCTTCAAATGACCCAAGGAACCTCCCATTTTCTGCTCCTAGGGTAGTTTTGGGACACCCTGTATATCCGCTCGCGGTGGAGCGGGGGGAGACGAGGGACCTTTGTCTTCGCGGCTTAGGTTCGATAACCTGTCGACTTTTGCCCGTGTTGCGTTTATGTTTCTCGCGAGGTGTCAGTTCGTTGACCGGAGGTGATGTTTGGCAACGGCTGGCTCGATTATGAGGGAAGGACGCTGGCTTCTTCTCGTTGTTATTGTTTAGCTGCTACAGACTTATAGAGACAGACTGCTTGGCCTATACAAAGTGCTGAAACCTACAATGGTGGTCGTGAGGATTTCTATCTTACTTGAACCCACCGATAGTTGGTGGGGGCTCAGGCGAAAAGAGCATTGCGGGGAACTGAGTACCCTGTGCTATATAGAAGCAACTAGAGGAAGTAGAATCTTTCCTCACCAACTCGTCAATTAGAAAGAGTGCACGATACTTTTTCTATTGTATCTCTCTCACTCTTTATACTTCACGCTGTCATTGTAGGTTTCAACGAGCCGGTGAGACGGCTCAGTCTATCTCTATATGTCTATGGACGGTAGTGGCGACAGTGGCGGCGCGGGAGGGAACAGGGACGAAGTTCGACTGTTCCAAATTTACGCGTGTTCTATTATACATTGCATAACGTTGCGGTCTACGAGTGGAGGAAGAACCTAAGCGGGGAAGGTGCCTCGAATAGCTGGCGAGCTATAAGTCGGAGCTCTTCGATATAAAGAAACGAGTTACACATATTTTCGAATTGTAAACAAAACCAATATACCATTCAAGTCTGCTGAACAATTGTATGTGCTATGAAGACATATTGCTATGGTTCACAGATAAATTAGGTGTTACGAGCTAGAGCCGCGAGCAGCACGAGTGGGTCAGTAAGTTTCAAAGCGTAGCGTTCTCCACCATCAGGTTTACCGCACTACAAACGGACGCCCGCTTAAGGGGGTAGAGTACCCACGTGACATTACTAGAATCTAACCAGAATATAACTAGAAAACAAGTGAAAACAGGGGTTTACGGGAACACACCTCACGTCGTCATATGATTATATTTTGAGCTGAGTGAGGGCTCATTCTAAAGAGGAAGGTTAAATGAAGCGCGCGTGGGTCAAACTTCAGTTACATTATGTTTATATCCAGTAATGTGACTGTTCAAAGTAGGGAAACCAAATGAAGAAAAATTCCGGATATTCTAATGTATTTTTCGATCACAAAAGATTTTTCCTGCTAATTTAGGGACCCACGCGCGCCTCATTTAACCTTCCTCTTTCGAATGAGCCCTCTCTCAGCTCAATATATAATCGTATGAGGACTTGAGGTGTGTTCCCGTGATCGCATTCAATTGTTCCCCAGATTCCGTTTATGAAGGGTGAATAGAAGCAATTTTAGTTCAGCTACTTCGACCAGATGGCGCTTAGTCAGGAGAATTATCAGCGTAGTTTCTTAACAACAAAAGTGTAAAGGGCATGAAGCCACTCGGATGCATTAATAGCAATAAAGATAATGATTAAAAGAAAAAAACCTGTAATTATAGCGAAATTGAAGCGTTAGATTCATACAGATGTATGTTCATCACTGTTGCCAAATTGGTTTTCCGCGCGGGGGTTGGTCACAATGAAAAATACCATAGTCACGTGGGGCCTCTACCCCCTTAAGCTAAAATGGGAGGTGCTTGGATCTCGCGAGAACTCTAAAGGACACCTCCCAGCTTACACGCATCCCGGGGGAGAGGTTAACCTCCCCCACTGCCACTCTGACCGGACCCCCAGGCGGAGGTACCCGACCGGTGTCTCCATTCCTGAGGCCTTCGAGTTGAGCTTCCCGAGCCCCAGCTCGGTCCATTAACAGTTCCCGGTGCCTCCGTGCCCCGCTCGGAGTGGGTGACCTGAAGGTCCCCACCCCAGCCAGGGTAAGAGGGCGTCGACACCGGTGAGGTAGAGCGGTCGGAGGCGCATCCAGGCGCCCGACCTTCCCCACTCCACTCCCCTCGCGCCACCACCAAAGTTCGACTCGGAGGGTGACCGGCACCCACCGTTACTTAGGACTAGGAGTGCCGGTCCAATCCGAGAGGAGTTACACTCCCCCCAGGAGACGGGGTCAGCTCGTCCCTCAGTTCCCTCCCTCCTTCGCTCCTGGGACGGAGGCACACAGCAGCAGAAGAGGTTAACCCTCCCTCCCCCCGCGCCAATAGGGGACCCAACCTATTTCTTCTTTCCACTATTTCTGTTGAGATCGTCCAGGGTTGTCGATGCTCAACTGGTCAATTTCGAAATTAAACGAAAGTTGACCTCGTCGATATAAGTTAACTCCGTTGTTCGGTGCACGTAAAACAATTTATTGAAAGCATCAAGAAATAACAGTAACAACTAACTACGCGTGATCTATCAACTATGTATAATATCGTGGTCGAAGAAGGTTGTTCGAGTTTCAAAGTCGAGATGATTCTGTCTGAAGTTTCGGTGGGCTGTCTCGAAGCCCACTCGTTCCACTCCCGTTGGGAGAAAAGAGCTTGAGAGGGATGTAAAAAGTCGGAGACTATTGGCTGATGGGACTTGGAGAAATAATTTCTGGGACCACCTCTTATGGTAGAGGTGGAAGCCCCTTCTCCAAGCCCCGGTGGAAAATTCTAATTTATAACTAACGGGACTTCGAGACAGCGCGAAAACAGCCCCAAGTGGCCCTCATCTGTTTTGGCTTACTTGGACCGTCCCGTTGACCTCGCTGACCAGACCGTCGTTCGAACGCGGGACTGGGGGCTCGGATACGTCATAAACGGGACTCGAGGGTCCAAGTTGTAAAACAATATTCCCGTAAAACATCCGACGATAGGGAATTTTCGAAGGATACGCGGCAATGTATCCAATGGTTCAAAAGTTTTAACAAAATATCACTAACTTCTTCGATCCAGACGATTGTGTGTCGCCGTCGAATCAGTCTGCCGTTGATAGAACATGGTTCGATGTGAAAGACGATAAACTAATTTATACGGAATAACGCGAACCTGCGTAATCATCTTGCGGAACGTACAAACAGAACTGAAAGTGGAAAACAAATTACCATAATTAAACTCCGGTTTTTATGCTTTTATAACAAAAATGAGTAGATGCAATTTAAAACATTGAACAAATTTAAAAACTTTAAGAGTATTCATATATTATTTTCACTACATTACGAATCTGAATGAAAAATAGAAATTTATATATAACTCCTTTGGGGGTAGGTATTGGGAGGAGGAGAGCAGTAGGTGCTGTAGGTTATGTGGGAGAGGGGTCGAATCGTGGGAGCATATATGGGAGGAGTGTACGGATTGGGGGAGAAACAAAGGATGGCAGGAAGTGGTGACGGAAGTGCTAGGGGAGGAAGGAGAAGGGGAGGTATGGATGAAGAGAGTGGAAGAGATGCGAGAAAGGATGAACACCGGAACCGGGGGTCCATAGAGGGAATGATGGTATGAGGCATGAATGAGTGAATGAGTGTGGTATGTTTTCTCTCTCTCTCTATAGAAACGTAGGCTAAGAAAGATGATTAATTTTGTTGTTTAAGTCGAGGTATAGTTTATGTTTACGTTTATCTGTATTTTCTTTTTTTTTGTTTCTTTTGTAAGCGGAGCGGAGATCCGCATTTGTACCCCGCGAAGGGAATAAACTATATTAATATTATTATATAACTCCTTTGCCTTGCAATTGATGCAGAAATTGACTTATTTTGCACAAGTACCCGGAGTCTAACAATAACAATTATCGCTGAACACGAACGATATGAGACACTATGCCTGAATGTTAGAAAGCAATAGTTCCCAAGAAAAAGGGCGTTGAATTTTATGAATTATTTGGGGAATTGTCTTGTGACGTCACAAGTTCTCATATTTTGTTCATTATCTTTGCTCCACCTGTTTGTCGGCTTTTCTACATTACTCCGGTCAACGAAAAGTTGTAGTGGGAAATGGAAGGAACACAATTTTATGACTTTGGGACTTTGTTTGGACTAGTCAGGAGGTAAACATACTAAAAGTCCCCACTCCTAGGAGGTGAGCGGAGTTCACGGGGGCACGTAGGAAGTCTCTTTTTAGGTTTTTGGCATATATTTCGGAAACTATGTGTCCTAGCGACAAGACCATTCTATATCAAAATAATGCTGATAAAATGTGCCACGTGATTGATTGCATTCACTTCTTTTGCTATCCCGCATAGTTTCCGAAATATCCGCGCTCATATTTCATTAATTTAAAAAAAATTTTGCCTCACGCTTTTTGCCTTATTTGACTAGCTAACTCGTTAACCTTTCGTCCTACGAAAAAGTCATGATAGAGGAAGTTGTTCAACCGTTCAAAAGTTAGAGCAATTTTAACTGTATGTATAAATTCCGAGATTTTGCAGAAAAACTTAACTTTCATATTTTTCGTTATTCCCCTGTTCTATACATATAAGCCAATATACAGGGTTTTTATTTGAAAACTTTGTTGGATAGCAATAATTACTATAGAAGCGTATATAGTGCACACGCGATAGTACGCAGTTAACAGCTATGTTTATTGTAACACAAGTCTTGACTACACGAGGTTCACAAGAAGAAAAAGGTAGCCGCGTACTTTGCTAAAGGCACGCACATACGCACACACATAAAGGGCCGAGCGCCATCATATAAGCAGGACGCTGAAAACAAACAAACTTATCATATTGTGTACATCAGAGATGTTGCGATTAGTACTGTGACGTTGCAAATCAGCGACGTCACGTTGCCGTCATGTGCGAGCACATTTCTAATAGTGCGAAGGACCGGACCGTGCAATAACGAAACGCGAGACCGGAAAACACAGGATTCGAGACCGCTCCGCGAGGAATTTGCATATATTAGTAACACCTAGCGTGCGCGTCGAGAACGGCAAGTTTCAGGACCGAGCAGCGGACCAGGAAGCGGAGCCCCGACCTTTGACATTTTCCTAGGCGAACGATTTCGAAGCAGGAGGACGTTCGACGATAAATAAATGGCATATATCGAAGCCCCGTGCACGGGCCATCAAAGGGTTATCGAGGGCACCCGGTCAACCGACTTGGAGGCGCCGAAGGGACGGGAACCCCTACCGACCATCGCATCATTTCGCGGTCCCGACGCCGCCTCATCCCGCCATAAATAGGGTTCCGGCGAGGACGGTGCCATTGTGAAACCACGACGAGGCACGAGCCTCCCACACGTCCCACGAAAAGTGAGACATTTTCGCGTTAGGGTCCAGGAGCCAAGGACTCTCGTCGAGACGCCCCTGGCACGCGAACGTCGCGCGCGAGTACGGCGCCCTAGGAAATTCGGCAGGAGGTCGGGTGGGGGGAACTAGAATCGATGCGGCACGCGCCCGAAAATCGATAGATCACTGCAGTCTTGCCAGACGGGGCGCTTTCTTCGCGCATGCGCGACGATTTTGACGTCATACGGCCTCAATCAAGTACGAAAATCGGGTACTTTGGTTGCCCCGCTAATTTCGCAAAATTTATTATTTGATTAAATATTAACAATAACTAATCTGAAATTCTTGCAGCCGCTGTTCTTTCGTGCCTCGTGTCGTAACGGACTCCGCTAGATGTTCCCACTAATAATAGGCTCCCACTACTTTCCCCCCAATAGTTCCCCACAAACTTCGGACGTAGATACGTTCCTGCCGAAACTCGCGCATGCGCGAAAAAAGCGCCCCGTCTGGCAAGACTGGATCACTGTCGCGCCAGCCTCTCGAGAGACACCACCAATTTTATACGACCTCGCGAATTGGCAAGAAAGTCCGTACCGTGAGCTCCCTTCTGCTCGTCGTTCGAAAGCGCGCCGGTCTCGTGGCGAAATCGTGTCCGGAGTGGTGTTCCTGACGGACGTCTCGCTCGCCACCGAAAGTCGCCGGCCGAGGAACTCCAAATTGTCGCGGAAGGAGGCCCACATACAACGCAGGGCGGTGTTGATCGAAACGGTAAGTCGCCCAGTGATCCTTTCGAATATTCGGGTAGCGGGTTGGCTCGACGTCTATCGCGCGAGGACGAACGTTTGCCGTTCAGTCCTCTGTCTTTCGCGTAGGCCGAGACGCCGAGTGCAGTCGGCTCGGGCCGTACCGACGGCCCTTTAAGCAGTATTTCGTGAAGAGAGTTCCCCCTCAATCGCGTAATCGGAAGTTTCCTCAGAGGAATCGCGTCCCGCGAATATCTCGTCCGACGTCTCGTCAAGGTCTCGAATCCTGTGTCGTGTTACGTAGCGAACGCGTTTCACTTTCGTCGCCATTCGTATCGTCCGTCGTGTGCTTTGCGCACGCGTGCTATCGCGACAGTCTTGTATCGCGCCGTCCATCTGCGCTTCGCGCGATCCCGTCCGTCGGGAAATCGTTATCGTCGGTACCGGTCAACTGTACCCCTTTCGCGCGATTTGACTTAACCCTTTCGCTACTACGAGCGACTATAGTCGCTCTGCATAAAACGCCACTGAGGTACTACGGGCGACTATAGTCGCTCTGCATAAGATGCCGCGTACTGGATATATGACCAGCAATTGGAGTTATTGGCACGATTACGATTTCCGTGGCCCCTCGTTTTGAGGTTATATTTGTGTTCTTGGGGTTTTCTCTCCGCGGCGGAGAACCAACCCGTTCAGTGGGAGTACCGCGGCGGAGAAGCAGCCCGTAGCGAAAGGGTTAACGACAACCGCGCTGCGACCGATGAACCGTCCGCCAAAATCTGTATGAAGAGCGCGGGCTCTCGGGTTGCGGTCACGTGACCGCGTAATTGTATATTAGTTGACAAGGAATAAAACATCCACTCGAGGCAAATCACATTGTCGTCAATTCCCCGTGAGACCCGTCCTGCCGTAAGGGCTGCCCTCGTCCTTCCCGCGTTCGAACCAGCTGGCCCCGTCGCGTCCTCGTTCACGACCCGCGTGTGTCGAAGGTTCGATTTCCGAGCCCGAAATTCGTATCGCGTTTCGCGTGACACTTTTCACGGTGTCTGGCGCCCGAACAATCTCGCGGAAATCTCGAACCTTCGGACATCCTTTGTATCGGGCGGACCTCGGATATGCGGCTGCCCGCGGCCCGGCCTAACGGCCAGTAAAAGCCCGAAGTCGCTCTGTCCGGGGTTTTTCCAACCTCCGCGCGCGAGCGACGTGACAGTACATGTAATACACTTGAAGTTCGACATGTTCCTACAAACTTTCCAGCCGAATATCTCGAAAAGTATGAACAATATTAAAACAGTGTAAAACACGTATCCAAAGATTTCGAGGGGGGAAATAGGGGGCCAGTGTTACGAGTGGCCATCGCAGGGTTATTACCCTAGGAATATACACCCAATGCGTAATTGGGGAGCCGCTAAGATTATAGACAGAGAGAACGAACATGATACGATTGTTAGAGAGCTTCTAGGAATGGAGTCAAACATAAGTAGACATAGCCGCCGTTAAAGTATAGCGATCGTATGAAGCTTAAAGCAAAATTAAAACGTTTTCGGCGCATTGGTTCGATCAAAAATTACTATTTACACAATTTGCAAAATAGGCACAATAATTTGTCTCGACGTTTCGATCTCAATTTAGATCATTATCAAGAGAATACTAACAAAATATATATTGTGTCTGTAATGGAAATTAACAAAAATATTAATCATTGCATTTAAGCCAGAACAAAAAATAAACTAAAATAATTTCATACTCACTTGCGTAGTGTAAAGAAAATTGAATACCATTGCGGTGAATTAGAACACTTTATAAGAAAACATTGGAAATTAAATGAAGAACATTTAAAGAAAACATTATAAGAGCACGTGTGACTACATGTTGCTGCCTAGGCAGTCACCACAGTAGTGAGGACTGTATAGACAAGCAGACGACTAATGGCCGAAAATGTATCGATTTGCGTCTGAGATCCTAATAAGGCGGTAAATTCAAAATTACAATATTTTCCCATCTCCACATATTATACCTAAATCGGTAATAAAAATGAGCTACATCAAAAAATTCGCCACTAAAAACATCTGTAACAATATTTTAATAATTTTTGTTGTGCATACATATATGTGCACCCACATATATACATATATATATATATATATATATATATATATATATATATATATATATATATATATATATATATATATATATATATATACATATATGTGCACCCACATATATATATATATATATATACATATATACGCGCATATACATATAAACCCAACCACATGTAACAATGTGTAGAGAACTAAATAAATTTTGAAAAAATTTATTTGTTTAGAAAGATTTCATCATAATCATTACTGGTTCAGTAACGACAGACACAATATATATTTTGTTAGTATTCTCTTGATAATAATCTAAATTGAGATCGAAACGTCGAGACAAATTATTGTGCCTATTTTGCAAATTGTGTAAATAGTAATTTTTGATCGAACCAATGCGCCGAAAACTTTTTAATTTTGCTATAAGTAGACATAAGTGAAACTTCGCGGACGAACCCAATGTGAAATTGAGGATTGGTAGGAGGTAGTAAAGGAAGTGAATGAAGCCGATGCTATTATCAGGGAGCCGCTAGGAGGTTGCATAAACGCACGGACGAACTAGATGCGATTGTCAGGGAGCCGTTAGGATGCGGACGCACCTGATATGATTGTTAGGGAGCTGCTAGGATAGTATAGTTTTCGTGGACGAACCCAACGTGAAATTGGGAAGCCAGTAAGTTGGATAAATCCGTATGTGGACGATTGCAAAGTCGCCTAGGAACCTGATGGATAATTGGGAATCGCTGGGATTGTTAGTGGGCGTAGTAACAAGTATAATCTAATAGATGCAATTCGAGTGGTAAGATTGTATCGTGTGAGAACGTTCAATTACTCGATTAGGATTGTGGAACAATAATTATGGGTTTACTGAATTTGTACGAAGTGTTACAGGAACACGTATATATTCTAATTATGAAGGGCGTTACTTTTGTATAAATGTCGCGAATGATTGAATTAAAAAGTGTAAAGAATTGGACTAATTACATAAGATGCACGATGTTGACGCACTGGAAAATGTGGGGGTCTCTATTAGATTTTATACTGGACTAGCGGAATGTATACAGTTAAGCCTAATCCGAAAGGGAAATTTAGCCCGATCTTACTGGACATTGACTTCACGAGATACATATCGACGCGACACGATTCGTGACTACGGAAGTACTATCCCACGAGAGTAAAAATGTAAGGGTTTATATACCCGTAGGATGAATGAGGTGGTTTGTTCATAATCTAAGGTCCCGTAGGACCAGACTAGAATTTGTCATTTCCAAGTAAATCGAGCATAAGCCAAGTAAATCAGCAGTTTTCGTAAGATACTTTTTTTTATCCACACACTGGTTTCGGAGATATTTATACAGAAGAAGAGCGAGAAAATCTGGCAAACAATTGGCAAACTTCAACGACTTGTGTCAAAGAATTTTACACAATAAAATGCCTCGCTCTACTTCTCTTTAAATATTTCAGAAATTAGTGAACAGATAAGAAAAGGAGTTCCATGGAAATCACCGACACAGATTTCACCGACACAGTTTTCACCGACTCCAGATTTGACCGGCAACGACTTAAACCGCCAACGATTTTGACCGACAGCGGATTGGATCGACAACAAATTTGACCGTCAACGACTTGAGAGGACCATAATTGTTGGAACCAGTGGATAATGATGTATTCATTTATTGCGTAGATTTCTGGATATAAGTGTTGTGGTTGGATTATAAACACGTGTGTACTTTCTGAAGGTCTTACATAGAAGAGAGCGAGTGTCGCGAGACGCAAACGCGCATTAGTATAGTATGCTACCTAGAGCAACATGCTCATTACAATATAATAATGACACTCAACAGATGTCGCGATTATAATATAAACGGAAGTTCTTACAATAATAATAACCAACAGTAACACGATTTATAACGATACGCATATGATATTCACTAAGAAGGATCTCATCGATTATGTACTTTTTCGCGATATAGTGAATGAGAGGACAGATTTACCAAGAAACTCAGTGAAATCTAACTAAACAGAACGTATTTCTATATTATTATTGATATGTACATAATGTATTAAATACAATATATTATTCTTAAAATAGGGAAAAGGAAGTCCATTTAGCTAATAATAAATGTAACAAAATTCCAAATACATTTGATGGACTGTATAACAAAAACATTTATGACACCGATAATATTAACATAATAAGTCAATATAATAAAAATTTAAGCTTCCTTCAACTAATTGTGCGATGAAACTAATTTCACTGCGTTTCTTGGTAAATCTGTCCTCTCATACACTATATCGCGGAAAAGTACATAATCGACGATATAATACATCCTTGTTATGCAAGCGACGTCGAATGTTCGCGTATTAGTTGGTTTTTGTTCCGAATCATTATAATCGCGTTCATGCAAACGACGGCGAAAGTTCGCATACAAGTTATTTTCTGTTCCGAATCGATCTTTCGCGTGCAAAAACGATGCATTTGCATCGAAGCGTACGGAATTGATGCAGAAACATCGAATTCGCATGCACGAAAGCGTTATAATCGAGTTCATGCAAGCGACGTGGAATGTTCGCGTACAAGTTGGTTCCTGTTCCGAATCGTTATAATCGCGTTCATGCAAACGACGTCGAATGTTCGCGTACAAGTTGGTTTCTGCTCCGAATCGTTATAATCGAGTTCATGCAAGCGACGTCGAATGTTCGCGTACTAGTTGGTTTCTGTTCCGAATCATTATAATCGCATTCATGCAAACGACGGCGAAAGTTCGCATACAAGTTATTTTCTGTTTCGAATCACTCTTTCGCGTGCAAAACAGATGCTTTTGCATCGACACGTACGGAATTGATGCAGAAACGTCGAATTCGCATGCATGAAAGCGTTATAATCGAGTTCATGCAAGCGACGTGGAATGTTCGCGTACAAGTTGGTTCCTGTTCCGAATCGTTATAATCGCGTTCATGCAAACGACGGCGAAAGTTCGCATATAAGTTATTTTCTGTTTCGTATCATTCTTTCGCGTGCAAAAAAGATGCTTTTGCATCGACACGTACGGAATTGATGCAGAAACATCGAATTCGCATGTGTCACTTCCTGAAGGGTCGTTACGCTAAGGTGAACACCGGTTGACCACAACCCGTACCATCGGACGAAACGTTAATAAATCGTCGATCTTGATTCACGCAGCACATACGTCTGCGTCTGATCTAGGCCCGAATGCCGGTCTCTACGTTAAGCGTAGAGAGTCTGCGCGTAGCAATGAATGATGATGAAGATAGAAATATGATTGATAATTATTCTTACGTTTTAATTTTTAGAGTTGGCTGGGTTTCCACGGGTAGCATTGTCCCGGGTACGATGGATAGCGCCAGTGAAAGATTTTATACAGCAGTGGTTTGTCCGGATGGTGATGCTCCGGATTTTTACTAACAAGGAGAGTGCAAGGACCACGTCACACCGATTTAGTTGAAACTTTGTATACTTATAGATCTCGATCTCCCATTTACGAATATATACCATTATAGGCGCAAACGCTCAATAGTTTTTGAGATATTCATAAACAAAGTTCTTACATTACTGCTTACATTTGCTATTGTAGAGGAGGTATACAACGAACGAGGCTTGGTGTACCTTGGTGTATTTATATTATTTATTCGTTGTGTAACATTGACTTGTTTGTAACAGATTGCAAATTTATTACAAGTTAAAGAACAAATCGAAGAAGGCACACACGAAGATTCTGTAAAGGATGAATAGAAAGCTCACGCAAGAAACTGATGCACTAATCACATAAAAAATCAGTGCCCAACCGTATGTGAACAAAATATTTGCTTATTAACTCTTACTCTAATACGCAAACACTATTGTGCACCAATTTTTAAACTTCTGCTGGAATATGCATGGTATGCAGCCGGATTAACAGCAGAGTGCTGATTTTATTAATTTCGGTAACTTTATATATAATTTATTAATACTTTTGTTCTTTAACTTGTAATGAATGTGCAATCTCATATATAGACAAGTCAATGTTACACAGCGAATAAATAATATAAATAAATATGGAAACAAAATTTTCATCAGACGAGAATCGAACCCTAGCTCAACGGGTGGAAGTCTCGTACGTTGCCGGTACACTAAGCCTCGTTCGTTGTATACCTCCTCTACAATAGCAAATGTAAGCAGTAATGTAAGAACTTTGTTTATGAATATCTCAAAAACTATTGAGCGTTTGCGCCTATAATGGTATATATTCGTAAGTGGAAGATCGAGATCTATAAGTATACAAAGTCTCAACTAAATCGGTGTGACGTGGTCCTTGCACTCTCCTTATAAGTCTTGGCTGAACTTTAGAAACCCCCCCCCCCCTTCCTTTCGACATGTGACATACGTCATTCTATTCGTTGTGACATGCTGAACACAAAATGTATGTGTCATTTTTGGCTGAAATGAATAGTTTTCGAAATATTCGTGAAAAACTGCAGTTACTACGCATTGAATTTTGTGTATTCGTGCACGTCTGTACTGTACGTGTGCGTCACCATAATGCGACCGCTCGTTAATTGTTTCTACAGATATATGTATTACTACGTTCGTTGAACGGTCTATATATCGCGAGAACTTTTTAAAACGTACGATGATGAAGTGTGAATACATATTACGATAATACCACACACACCCACCCAGTGTTTCTGAGAAGAAGGTTCGGTAATTATGTATCGCGAAAGGGTCGCTGTACTCCGATTTTGATGAAATTTAAACATGTTATAGATTTCGACATTTTGAATAACTTTTTCCTTTTCTAATGTAGGGGGGTCGCTTTCAGTTTTCGAGATATTCGCAAAAAACTATTGCTAATACTGTATTGAATTCAGCTGTTAATTCTGACAGACCAATCCTGGATTTTCGTATGCGTGGTCAGGCAGGCCTGACAACAGGCCCTCCCACCCCCTCCGTGACCTAAACGCAATTCATTTTATTCGCATAATCTTTGTAACTGTCACCCATAATTTGAACTAGTAATGGAAAAATCGTGCGAATAGAATGAGTTAGGGTTAGGTCGTAGAGGGGGCGGAGACCGCGCATACAAAAATCCAGGAGTAGTATTTCAAAATTAAATGCTCATCCTATATATGTATAATACTATATAGAGTGAAACCCTGTTTTCTGTCATTTTCTACTCTTCAAAACAAAGCCCGAACGTTGCGTTTGCGTTTTCATTGATATTTACACAAAATTCAATGTGTAGTAACTGCAGTTTTTCACGAATATCTCAAAAACTATTTATTTCAGCCAAAAATCACACATACATTTTTTGTTCAGCATGTCAAAACGAATAGAATGACGTATGTCACATGTCGAAAGGAAGGGGGGGGGTTTCTAAAGTCTTACCTAAGTCTTTCGTAGACAACCGAAAATCGGGCAGCACTTCCGCGGAGAGGTTAGGATTTGGCCACTTTGATTGACACTTCGGTGAACCACTGTCACACTCCAAAGTGCTGCAGCTGTCCTCGTCTTCACGTACTAGGCTCCGCTTGAGGATGATCGTCTCGGCGTCCGAGATGTCCGGATACTCCTCGCGGATTTTGTCCGCGTGGTTGACAACGTTTATTTCGCGCGACTCGTTCGCGTGGTTGACGGAGCTCGTATTTAATGTGCTGCACGGGCAGCCGTACACAGCTACGTGATCGTTAGTGTCACAACATATGCAGTCCGTCGTCCCTAATAACGACTGGTACCAGCCCGGATTATTGTAATTAATCTTAGTGAATATTATATGCGTATCATTATAAATCGTGTTACTGTTGGTTATTACTATGGTCCTCTCAAGTCGTTTTCGGTCAAATCCGGAGTCGGTGAAATGTTGTCGGTGAAAACTGTGTTTGCGTAGTCTGCGTCGGTGATTTCCATGTAACCCAAAAAAGTATCATAAAGGATCCATAATAAAAAATATAGGTTTCCATTTGAAAAACCAAAAGTGACCTTCAAATTACCTTGAAAACGCTACCCAAATAAAAAACTAATACTGCAACCCTCTTTCTCCCTCGAAATCCTTGGACACGTGGTTTACCACGAGTGACCATTATCGCGGAACACGAGTCGCCGCCAATGGTGGAAGAGCGCCACTGGCAGCAACTCGTGTCGGGCGATGATATTTTGCTTTCAGGTAAGGTAAAAATGTCTATGTTCAAAATCTGACAGGGTTATTTCTCAAGATAAAAGTCTGCTCCATCGCATGGTGTAGTTCGATTTTCCGCTGGACCCTTATTTTTCAGATAAATTAAAAAATATCATCAAAAAATAGTACAAAAGCGGTGCATCTCCGTATTTAATGCTTGTTTAAACATGTTTAAACAATCATAATGTATTACTATTGCACATCTCTGGATTTGGGAAAGTCTAGAGAATCTTTTGCTGTAAAGAACAATACAATATCTTTTATAATAACATCACAATATTTGTTAAAAGTTGGAAAATACGTTTTTTTAGTCATGTTCCTCAAAAACTGTGCGGGTAGGAGAAAAATTAAGGACAGATTTGGAATCAGCACAAAAAACTTCATGAGATCCGCCCAACAGTTAAAAGTACTAAAGTTAAAATACATACATAGTTTAAGATGCTATATCCGACATATATAGGAAATTTAAAAACTCCTTAGTAAAATTTTACATATTTCTAGCGTGTATGGAAATATGGCTATTCATATATAGATCTTATAAGGTGAAGTTTACACGCTCTATAAACATTGAACAAAAGAATTTTAAGTTTTAATATTCAAGGATTTAATACACAGATTTAGATTACACATCATTTTAGATTATATTGGCACAGTTAGTTTTTGTTTCTTTGAAAGTGAATTTTGTCCAGCTGAAATGACCATTTGGCACACAGTGCAACGGTAAGTTTTAGAATAAATATACGTTGGTGCTTGCATACTCAGAAAACGCCAAGCTATCGAAATCGAGCATAAAAATTTAATATTCCATTTAAAAAAACGTCGGAGACCTTGAAAATACTGGAAAAAGGCATAAAAAAATAATATTATGATAATATTCACTTTCCCGTGTCGCCAAATTTCGTATCTTTAAATCCAACAAGGATATTCAGGTGTTCTTTTTCTTTTGACTCGTCGTGTATATTCACAATTTGTTACTGTCATGCAATGATTGGCATACGAAAGTGTTATTGTGTGCAACCTTGGAATTTGCGCTCATGTGCTCATGCAGTATAAGAAAACCCATTTGGGTTTCTTTAGAATGGGCCTTCGTTTTTTAAATGCTTTGATTTGTTGTTGGTATATCTAATAGCCTAGATCTCGAAACCTACGACAAAACGTGCTACTTACTACGCAGACTGTCCGGGTACAAGTTCGACAAGGGTTAAGATAATTAATTAAGATTCTTCCTTTTTCCATAATGTTTACCATAGAAATACATTATTTATGATATACTGTAAAAATACCTGTAAAAGAGAAAATCAGAATAATATGTTAGTGGGCCCAGTTAGCTGTTCGTATTATAGTGACGTTGGCCCGTCGTTTGCCATGATGGTTGGCCCACCTACATAAAAAGGCGACATTTCTAACGGTGTGCCAACCAACCCGACTAGAAATTTAGTTAGGCATGCCTAACGACGAGTGTGGGCCTAATGCGGAAAGCATTGGGGTACGCCTAAGTTGGGCATTCCTAACAGTTGCCATACATGGGCCTAATGCGGAAAGAGTGGTGTACGCCTAAGTTAGGCATTCCTAACAGGTGCCATACGTGGTCCAAATGGGGATTGCCGAGTGCACGCCTAGGTTGGGCATTCCTAACAGGTGTCATAGCATATATGGGGTATTTCGTTTATCTTTGAACGGAAATATCTCGATCGTGACGCACTGAAGTTACATAAAAAATTTATTTACAAAAATTGTTCGACATGGAGGGAAGAATCATATGATGTGATTTTTTTCGGGACTATCCCTTGAGATTTCCCTTTATGTCTCCTAATGAGGGTCTAATAAGGCTATTCTAATGTTGCCTAATGCGGTTTGCCGCATTGGATAGTCTTTGGGAAAACCTAATGTGGCCCTAACACGGGTTGCCCAATGCGGGCCTCATACGACTTTCCCAATTAGGCAGTGATTAAATACTGCGTTACATTCCACATGCCTGCCCAATGGGGCTGCCCCACTAGGGCCTAACGCGAAATTAGGCAGGCCTAATGTGGACCTAACGGCCTGCCTAACTAAATTTCTAGTCGGGAATATTGCAAGGAAGTCCCAACACAATGTGAATCATGAATGCTATTAGGGTCACATTCTGTTGTATGACCACGTTTTTTACTCAATTCAAATGTCCCAAAATCTTCCACAAAATGATTTTAACCTGGACTGTTACTTTTCCTTATGGTTCCTAAACTCCACCACTCAAGTTTAGAACCTATACGGGGCCGTCTCAACAAATTGGAATCACCGAGATATCTGGCTAATTTAATGTTTTATGAAATATATCGGGAAATATATCTTATTTAATTTCCGCGAACCAAGTGTTATTGTCATAATTAGACAACGTATTTTATACATTTATGACAAAAATGTGTACATGTAATTTCAAAAAGTAAACTAGCTGGTTATTGTTGCTTGCTCGTTTCGCGAGCTCGCGGGTAGGCCTGCTCTTGCGAGAGGGTTAGTGGTAGGCATTGCTAGTGTGGCATACCTACAGCTATTAATGGTTTTTTTCTATTTCGTGTGTGACTCTCCACGAGCCACACAAAAAACTTCCTGATTCGTTAGTTGCAGTACATTATTATCATTATAATAACTAATAATAACTACTAACTCACTCTTACATTGCGATATTTTTTGATTATTGTAAGCGGTAACATTAGCATTAGTTGCATAATTAAAGAGAAAAATTTTTTTTAAATTAAAAAAAAATGAAATATATATAATTACGTTTGTTTATTCGGTGGACAATTTCCATCCTCTCGTATAAATTGCATTGTTGAATGAACTTCTTTCGAAAAAAACTAAAAATCTAAAAAACTACTTGACCAATATGGACCAAAATCTAATCAGCTCTAGATTACAACGGGGCACATCGATTGCATCATTCATCATTCTGATCGCGTTGTTACTTTTTCAGAGAACGTTAACGAAAAATTTGATAACATAAAAACGGCCATACGAGCGCGCGCGCGCGCGCACACACACACACACACACACACACACGCACACTAACAATTTGATATAAATAGTCTAAAATGACTCCAATGACTATGAAACGCGAAGATCTGCTAAAAAATCGATTTTCGGGGTAATTACAGTAACTTCCCTATAGACTATTTTTATGAAATTGTCAGTGTGTGTGTGTGTGTGTGCGTGCGCGCGTGTGTGTGTGTGCGTGCGTGCGTGCGTGTGTGTGCGCGCGCGCGCGTATGGCCGTTTTTATATCAAATTTTTCGTTAACGTTTTCTGAAAAAGTAACAATGCGATCAGAATGATGAATGATGCAATCGATGTGCCCCGTCGTAACTTAGAGCTGATTAGATTTTAGTCCATATTGGTCAAGTAGTTTTTTAGATTTTTTAGTTTTTTTAGCTTTTTTCGAAAGAAGTTCATTCAAGAATGCAATTTATATGAGAGGATGGAAATTTTGCACTAATAAACAAACGATTTTATCGTTTTTTTTCTAATTATGCAACTAATGCTAATGTTACCGCTTACAGCTAACGAATCGGGAAGTTCTTTGTGTGGCTCTTGGAGAGTCACACACAAAATAAAAAAAACCATTATTAGCTGTATGCTCCACTAGCAATGCGTATCACTAATCCTCTCGCAAGAGCAGTCCTACTCGCGAGCTCGCGAAGCGAGCGAGCAACAATAACCAGCTAGTTTTTTTAAAGATCCGCTGTCTACTTATGACATTCATCTCGCTAAACCTTGGTTCCATTTTACTGAGTACCGTAATTCAATCGTCGACCTTTGTTAACACGAGCATGCGTAAAAGTCGTAAATCTGGAAGAAACTAACTGGACGGACTGAAAGACACAAGATAAAACAAATTTTATTGCTGTTTGCTTTCGATAGTGATGTTCGTTATGTAATGTATTGTGAAAAGGACGAGATGTCAGCAATTTCTTACATTAGTATCTCTTGATGTTCGATTTATGAGTATGTGCCAGCTCTATTATTATTTTCACTTTACGGTACAACAGGAATATATTAAGGGAGTAGACTTGTTTTTTCAGGATTGCAAGGGTCCGCGATATGCTTCCTCATTTCTCAATAATGCAAAAATAGGCTTTTTCAGTAATCAAAAGTGCTAAGATAAAAGATCAATCTAGGCCGCGATCGCCCACAAAAGTGCTATTTTTACGTTTACGAGGTGTAATTTGCATTATTCGACAATGTCATTTGATTATAAGTTGCGCATACAGTTGTGGATGTAACTATTATCATAAAGCTGCGACAGCTACAAATTTGATATACAGTAAAATATCCATAAATGTCTTAAAAGTGTGGCCTTTAAAAGTCCCGGAGCTATCCCCACTACTGCGGGGTATACCCTCTTGAGGGGCCGCGAAACTCGAGAGGCCTCGGTCGCCGAGAAGTATGACATCATGCGGCTCGGGTGTCTCGGTGAGACCGCCTAATCCAAATTTCCAACTTCCTTATTTTTCATTATTTTTGTATGAGACTGCGATTACCAAATTTGTTGGAATATGATCAAAGTGACATCTAACCAACCTCAAAAGTAATAGAAAAATCATATACCGACCCGCTTACCAAACACTGTATACTTATACGTGCCTAGCAACACGTACTTTAACTAGGCCGATATATGAAGAAATTGTATTCGTTCTTACTCGTCCTCTCTCGCGAGTACAGTGTAAACAGTCTTGTCTGTCGCATTCTCCATTCGTGTTCACACTTATATAATTGTTACAGTATTCACTCATTTATTAAATATATACTCAGTTCGGTAGTTTGCGAGTGTCTAAATTCATTTACTTCCCTCCGCAAGAAAATTTGTGGCATTTTTCTAAGAACAATGACATCACGTATGATATAATTCTGATGATATTTACTTGTGTAATAGACAGTTAAAGTTTCGGGCTCGAGGAAGGATAGCGTATGGGAAAGAAAGAGACGCAGAGAGTCGTAGTCGCCAGCACATGACTCTTATATGACCATACACCTGTTTATGATCCGAATTATATCGTGTTTGGTATCATTTTAATCAGAAAAAATGTCACAAATCTATTGAAAAAAGTCCTATAAAAAATAAGTAATAATAAAAAAGTTATCCCTTGGTATTGCATTGTGTTGAAGCTTGACCCTTTGAACTGTGCCGTCGACTCCGACTCTCGGCGTCTCTTTCTTTCCCATACCGTAAATATCATCGGAATTATATCATGTTTGGTATGATTTTGCATTAGAACAATGCCAGGAATATGTTGGTGAAAGTTCCATAAAAAAATAATGAAAAATAAGGAAGTTGGCAATTTGAATTATGCGGTCTCACCGAGACACCCGAGCCGCATGATGTCATACTTCTCGGCGACTGAGGCTTCTGGAGTTTCAGTGCTCCTCAAGGGGGTACACCCCGCAGTAGTGGGGATAGCTTCGGGACTTTTAAAGGTCACACTTTTAAGACATTAATGGATATTTTACTGTACCACGGTTTTAAAACGGACTAAAAAGTATAAAATAATTTTTCCTAACCCCATACAGATAGTCCTAAAAATTTGTGATTCTGAATGTTTAGTACCTATGAAAATACTTGAAAGATTTAAAGCGGAAAACGTTTTAAAAAAGGGTTAATAATAAATTTAACATTAACAATAAAATTGTTAGTGACTTTTACGGTTAGTTTGGCGCACTTTTACGGTTAGAGTGAATCAAAAATATGCAATAAACCTCTTTTTAATAAGTAAATTGTTTCTTAATTTTCATTACGGTTAAATATGACATGAATAGTTTGTTATTTAACATTATATACAATAAACCATTATATAGGATGAGGCGCTAACAATTGCCAGCTACAATAACTCCGAAAGCATGATAGAAGTAGAAAATTTTCGAAATAAAAGTTGCATCGGACAACATGGGTGGTAGTGTGGTGTTAATCTTTTGTTTGTTAATATGCCCCGTCTTGACTGTCTTGGCAACAGCCATATATTATAAACTATTTATTTCACTTGCGAATTATTCGCGACTGGCCCGATGTTGCATATAAAAACTTCTGCGAATTGCGGAACATTGCAAAATTTAACTTTTAACCTTACTTTTGTTGAATGATGTCACATGACCCATTCTTATGACGTTCAAAAGTTAATAATTATTAAAGAAATTATTTTCTAGGGTACCTATTAAAGTACAATAATTATTCTGTACGTTGTTAAATCTTCATTTTTTTTATAGTTTTTCATACACTGATTTATATATTTCAATTTTTCTTATCATTATATCGCACCCTAATTTTACATAGATATTCTCTTTTGAAGAGTCTTTATATACTAATGTTAAGTAACGATCAGAATTACATACGAAAAGGTCGAATTGAAGATTAAGAGAAATAAAAAATACTTATCTTCTCACAATAAGGAATAATTATATGATAATTTGAAAGCACTATGAGAAAGGTATTAGAAACCAGTCGCCTTATCTATAATCTTATCTATAATCTCTCGAGGTTCCAAAAGTGTAATTTCTTGTTTGGAAAATCATGAAAACGGAGAACCAATAATCCAAAGCATATTTAATTTAATTTTACTTTTAAAATATTGTTGGCATTGAATCAGCTAATTTAGGTGATGAAGACGCTATAAAAACATCACCCCAAATTAACCCGATCTTTCATATAATGATTTTGTTGTCAGACGAGACCGCCAATCGTTCTGTCTCGAAGGGAAGTGTCGCCACAGGAGACCGCCATACACCATATCGCGAGACGGGATCCGTTGAGCGTTCGTTTGTTTAACCGTTCGGTTGTGCCGATCGTCTTTTGCTTTTCGAACCGTCCTCGGGCCGAACATCAAGCCGCGCGACTTTGCCGTTGTAAGTCTTTCGATAGAAGCTATAGCCGACGCATCGCGTAGCGAGGCTCCACCGATGTATCAAATATAATAAACTCTTAAGGGGGTACCGTACCCATGGATATGACTAGTATATTACTAGAATATTACTAGAGAAACAAGTGAAAACCGTGTTTACGGGAAACCATTTTTTGTTTTTATACAAGCATGTTACGAGCTGTGTGAAGGCTCATTCTAAAGAGGAAAGTTGATCGCAGGTCGCTCAGCTCATGATTTTGTTAGATTATGTTTATATCTAATAATATGAGCGTCCAAAGTAGGGGGAAAAAATGAAGAAAAATTCCGCAGATTCTAATGTATTTTTCTAATACAAAATGATTTTTTCGACTTGAATCATGAGCTGAGCGACCTGCGACGAACCTTCCTCTTTACAATGAGCCCTCACACAGCTCGTAATATGCTAATATAAGGACAAAAAATATTTTCCCGTGATCGCATTCAATTGTTCCCCAGATTCCGTTCATGTAGGGCAATGAAGGGCAAGCAGAACTAATTTCAGTTCAGCTACTCAAACGAGATGGCGCTTAGACAGGAGAACTATCAGCGAAGATTCGTAACAACAGAAGTATAAAGGGCTTGAAGCCACTCGGATCCATTAATAGCAATAAAGATATTGATAAAAAGAAAAAAACCTGTATTGATAGCGAAACTGAAGCGTTAGATTAATACAAATGCATGTTCATCACTGTTGCAAACTGTTTTTCAGTGTGGAGGTTAGTTACACTGATAAATACCCAGATCAGGGGTAACGGTACCCCCTTAAGGGAGTACGGTAACCATGGATCTAGTGTATATATCAGTGTAACCAACCTCCACGCTGAAAAACAGTTTGGCAACAGTGATGAACATACATTTGCATCAATCTAACGCTAATTAAACTAAGTTTCGCTATCATTACAAGTTTTTTTCTTTTTGTCAATATCTTTATTGCTATTAATGGATCCGAGTGACTTCAAGCCCTTTATATTTTTGTTGTTACGAATCTCCGCTGACAGTTCTCCTGACTAGGCGCCATCTCTTCTAAACCAACTGAACTAAAATTGGTTCTAGACTTGCTTTAGACTATGTCTGTATGAACGAAATATGGGGAAGTTGAATGCAATCACGGGAAACGGCTTTTCGTCCTCATACGAGCATATTTTGAGCTGAGTGAGGGCTCATTTGAAAGAGGAAGGTTAAATGAAGCGCGCGTGGGTCCCTAAATTAGCAGGAAAAATCTTTTTGTGACCGAAAAATACATTAGAATATCCGGAATTTTTCTTCATTTGTTTTCCCTACTTTGGACAGTCACATTACTGGATATAAACATAATGTAACTGAAGTTGGACCCACGCGCGCTTCATTTAACCTTCCTCTTTAGAATGAGCCCTCACTCAGCTGAAAATATAATCATATGACGACGTGAGGTGTGTTCCCGTCAACCCCTGTTTTCACTTGTTTTCTAGTAATATTCTGGTTAGATTCTAGTAATGTCACGTGGGTACTCTACCCCCTTAAGGGGGTACCGTAACCCCTGATCAGGGTATTTATCAGTGTAAGCAACCTCCACGCTGAAAAACAGTTTGGCAACAGTGACGAACATACATTTGTATCAATCTAACGCTTCAATTTCGCTATCAATACAGGTTTTTTCTTTTTATCAATATCTTTATTGCTATTAATGGATCCGAGTGGCTTCAAGCCCTTTATATTTTTGTTGTTACGAATATACGCCGATAATTCTCCTGTCTAAGCGTCATTTCGTTTGAGTAGCGGAACTAAAATTAGTTCTACTTGCCCTTCATTGCCCTTCATGAACGGAATCTGGGGAACAATTGAATGCGATCACGGGAAAACATTTTTTGTCCTCATATAAGCATATTTTGAACTGCATAAAGGTTCTTTTGACAGAGGAAGGTCGATCGTAGGTCGCTCAGCTCATGATTCAAGTCGAAAAAATCGTTTTGTATTAGAAAAATACATTAGAATCTGCGGAATTTTTCTTCATTTTTTCCCCCTACTTTGGATGCTCATATTATTAGATATAAACATAATCTAACAAAATCATGAGCTGAGCGACCTGCGATCAACTTTCCTCTTTAGAACGAGCCTTCACACAGCTCGTAACATGCTTGTATAAAAACAAAAAATGGTTTCCCGTAAACACAGTTTTCACTTGTTCTTCTAGTAATATTCTAGTAATATGCTAGTCATATCCATGGGTACCGTACCCCCTTAATACTTTACTGTTATTAGCGGCGACTCATTTCTACCACTACGTGCATCCTATCGCAATTCCACTAACAATAAATTTGATTAGGGACGCTAAGATAAGGAATAAAAATTACTGGAATCAAAAACGATTATATCTCCACCAGCCAAATTATTCAGAACAAGGAAAGATATTTATAATAATAGTTGCCCTGGCTTAATATGTAGGAGCGACCATGTTGTTACTACAAATATTACACACCTTTATAAAATTACAAAAAATTCTCCAGTTTTGTGTAACTCTAGCGATATAATTTTATCCATAGAACCTATTATACTTCTTGACTGTCTAGCGCTTCACCCGCAAAGAATAACCTTTAACATTACAAACATTCTCATTGTCAGTGGTTGTTAAATAGCCAAAAGATGATTGCGTTCGTTCTTGCATTACTCTGAACTGTAGATTTCTATTATAAAACATAATTATCACCCATATGTATATAATTAAAGTACTGTAATTAGATTATACATACATTGTGATCGCTAATGACCTAGATGCAAGCTTCATGAATAAACAATATAAAAAAATTATAATTCTATCGATATGCGAAAATGCTGAGCATGTAAATATGGATACATAACTGAAATGAATGAAAAGCATCTAAAATGATGCCTAAATGTGATGTATCAAGAAAATAAACAAAAATTTTAACTAATGGAAGAAAACTGTTATCGATTAAAAGCAAAACTGTAAATAAGCGTGACATTTTGCGTGGGTTCATTGAAGATCTAACACGTACGTACTTACTTACATTATCAGGGCAAGAGTCAAGGTACTGTAGTGGAAACATACATTATAAGCACATGGTGTATTGTTAATCACGTCATTACCGATAATGTCAGTAGTATTAGTACTTGAACACTAATCTATTCTAAAAATATATAGCTGATTAGCTTGAGCACAACAACTTGATAACTATAACAGCGTGAAGTGGGAATCTCAATTACATTGCATTAACGATGTGACAAGATCAAATGTAGACACACAAACTGAAAAATAGTCATTTGTAGATATCATAATTTTTTATGGAATATTGGCGCTTTAATAATTAATTAATTTTGTAATACAGACTTTCATGTCTTAATTAATGCACAAGCAGTGTATTAGTACACATCCTACCTATTAAAGACATCTTTTTGGCTGTTAAATCATGCAAATTTTTCGCACACGTAATTGTATCAAATTTCATGCTAAAGCATTATAATCAGAATTTGGATATCCTGTTTTATACATAAATGACTAAGAAAACGGAAACCGTAGGATTTAAATAAACGAAAATCGTAAGTTCTTAGAAAAACGAATATCCCCTCCACTGCAAGGCATATCCTGCGAGCATAAATTAAATGTTATCGGTGCGTTGGTTCGATCAATTATACAGGGTCATCCGTTTTTAAACGGACAAACGTAAACCAGCTATAAAGAACCCCAAATGGAACAAGTTTTACCCCTGCCACTTTTTTTGTTTCGGCCTTGATTTCTAGAAAATTGCAAAAAACCATAATTTTTTCAGTTCACATAAACTTAAATATTTCGGGACTCCAGTGATGAATCTTGATGATCATCAACATTTATAACTAAATGGTTAGTAAAAACGTTCAGTTTTCGAAAAAATAGTTTATGTTAATTTTTGAAAAATCTTAAAATTTTGAATTTTGTTAATAGTTTTTTGTTATTTTTTATCTTGAATTAAACGGTTGATTACGCATAAATCCAAGTTTTTCGAAGTTTTTTCATTCAGACTCCACGACGTGCCCTATGCCAAAAAAAACAAAGATCCGAAGGTCATACAAAAATATTTTGTTAACAAAAAAGATGTCCCTATTTATTTTAAACCGAACAAAGGAAAAATCATCAAGATTCATCACTGGAGTCCCGAAATATTTAAGTTTATGTGAACTAAAAAAATTATGGTTTTTTGCAATTTTCTAGAAATCAAGGCCGAAACAAAAAAAGTGGCAAGGGTACAACTTGTTCCATTTGGGGTTCTTTATAGCTGGTTTACGTTTGTCCGTTTAAAAACGGATGACCCTGTATACTTAAACACTATTTGCAAAATATCACAAAATTTTTCTCAACGTTTCGATCTGAATTTAGATCCTTTTCAAGAGATAAACAAAACATTGTGTCTGTAACGATACCAAACAATTTTAATTTCAATTTATATAATAATAAAGTATAAACAACTAAAAATTGTACTTACACTGGTAGGCATAATTATAAGACACCCCATTCATTCTTTAAAAAAATATGTATAAGCTTGTATACGTAGCGTGAAAGATGATAGGATGAAAGAGCCCAGATAGCACCGACACATCTTAAAGATGTTGAAATGATGTCTTCCGCAAGACATTCAAATATCTGAGAGCTGTCGCCAATGTCGGTTTGATGTCAGTTTTACGTTGGTTTTACGTTAGTTTTATGTCGTTTGTGACTCAACGTGCCATCTTAAAGATATCTTCTGAATGTCAGTTTGATATCTTTCAGATGTTCTAGTAGTACATATTAAAAACATCTTCCAGATGTCTGAAAAAAGACATCTTCCAGATGTTATTCGCGCGACTATTTAGAAACTTTCGGAAAATAATAATATCTGTCATGACATTAATTTTCCATAATAAAAAATGTCTCCTACTAATTAAAAAACTAGATTATATATGTACGCACATACTGCTATAAATTTGTTATAAATTTTGTCATAAAAAAAAAAATGTACCAGCGTAATGTGTGTATAATACACTTTTGTATATACGATTATTGTACTATACCTATGCAATAAAATATATTATGTACCTATATATATGTAATCATCCTTTGTTAATAATAAATGATATTTTGAAAAATAATTTCATCAGAATTCCGTACAATATAGCAGGAAGCTTAAGAACCAGTATTTTAATCATTGCACAGCAAATACTAATCCCTGCCCTAACATCTCCCAAAAAATTAAAGTTGTTCAGTCTTGAAAAAGATATACTTTTATAATTTATAAAGACCTCGTCTTCAAAAATACATCTTTCATACACCTGAAGATGTCTTTTCTGGAGACATAGTTTTCATGTCTGAAATGAGATGTTTGAAAGATATCTTCCCGCATCCATAAAAACGATGTCTTCGAAAACACATCTTTTCATACACCTGAAGATGTCTATTCTGGAGACACAGTTTTCATGTCTGAAATGAGATGTTTAAAACATATCTTCCATCATCTATAAAAACGATGTTTTCAAAAACACATCTTTCAGATGTGCGAATTACGTCTATTTGGCGACGTAGACGTTCAGATATAAAAATGACATGAAACCCACATCTTTAAGACATTGTGTGCTATCTGGAAGTAGTATTCGCGAACTCCCTCACAATGTGAACAAACACAGAGCGTCGAAACATTTCCAAGAATTGTAATGTTTGGTTTTTTCCGTAGGCCAGAATTATAAGACATTAACGTTAGTCGACTACAGACAGTCGTTGAATCTAAATGTATTCGTGTGTTTCGTACTGTAAATTCTCTATTATAGTGATTTTGTGAGTATAAAATAGAAAAACATTAAAACTAAAAACATGCCACGTGGTAAAGTTCTAACTGAAGAGGAAAAAATAGAAATCTTTCAAAGAAGAGCAAAAGGGGAGAATTTAAAACAAATTTCACTAAAAATGAAAAGAAGTAGGTATGTAATTCGTAATTTTTTAAATAATCAAAAAAATTACGGAAAAAAGAAGAGATCTGGAAGACAATCATCCTGAAGGTGGGATGTCGCAATAGGGAGCGAGGATATTGCACGTCGAGAAAATACTCAGTAGCCACGAGTTGTGGTTAAACTGTTATACTTTATTTGCCAGTCAATCGCGTAGCCCGCGTGACTGCTCTCGACCAGACTTCGAACAAGACTAAAAGTTACGCTTACGAACTAGCCATTCGCTCGTTGATGCATTCACACGAACAAAGATCCTTTATTCATTCACGCAGCTCATTCTCACGATAACCGAAACTAAACATTCAGACCCTTCGCGACGTTCAACCCAATCATCTAAACATTCTCTCGACGCTATCGCACAGACGCAACCTGATCCATACTTTCGACGCTAGCACACAGCACGCAAACTGAACCATACTCTCGACGCACAACCGGACTCATTCATACAATGTCTAAACCTAAACAATTGGCGGGGACGTGGCGTCAGCCTGTCGCCGCCACATCACCCCCCCGCCAGTGATTGACTCAATCACGAGACTTGGAGACGATCCGGGAATCGGACTTTTCTTCCGGACCGTGTGACGCGTTCGCCCGCGTTTCTGGTCAGGATGGGAGGCGGCAGCGCCGGCCCCCGCGATGGTGTCCCCGGACGGAGCGGTTGCCCCGTGTTCCCCAACGGTGTTGGTGGACCTCTTTCGGACTGCCCCGATGACGCTGTCCGCGCTGTCTCCGGTGTTGTCGGTTGCACGGGATCTGCATCCAGCAAATACGCTGGTTTCAGCCGATCCACGGTGACGGTTACCGGTTTGCCTCGGATGCTCAGCGAAAACGTCCGAGCGCCTCGATTCAGGACCCTGTATGGCCCGTCGTACGGCGGCTGGAGGATCCCTCGAACGGTGTCGTTTCGCAAGAAAACGTGCTCCGCCGTGGCCAGGTCCTTGTATACGAACACTCGCTTGGCTGCATGGTTGCTGCCGGCCTTCGGAGCGAGGGTCGCGAAATGCTCGCGCAGCTTCCCGACGAAGTCCCCTGGCAGCGGCTCCGGCTGGCCGCCTCGTGGTGCCAGGAATTCTCCTGGTAGGCGCAGCGTTTCGCCGTAGACCAGCTCCGCTGCGGTAGACTGCAAGTCTTCCCTCCAGGCTGCGCGGATGCCCAGCAATATGGTGGGAAGAATCTCCGTCCAGCGGGTATGTTGATGGCAGCGGATTGCTGCCTTAAATTGGCGGTGGAACCGTTCCACCATCCCATTTGCTGCTGGATGGTAGGCTGTTGTCCGCCAGTGGGTCGCACCTGTTAGTTGCGAGAGAGCCTGAAACAGACGTGACTCAAACTGTCGCCCCTGGTCGGTCGTCACGCGCAGCGGGGTTCCGAAACGGGAAATCCAGCCCTCGTAAAACGCTCGCGCCACGGTCGAGGCCTCCTGGTCCTTCATCGGGAAAGCCTCCGGCCAACGCGTGAACCGGTCGACGCAGGTCAGGCAATACCTGTGTCCTTCCGAGACCGGGAGAATTACTATATCTATATGCACGTGCTCCAGTCTCGCGGACGGCGCGTTAAATTTTCCGAGCGGCGCGGAAACGTGTCTGTTTATTTTGGAGCGCTGGCACGGTACACACCTGCGAACCCAACTTCGGCAGTCGGCCTTTACGGACGGCCACACGTATCGCTCCGTCACGAGCCTCACCGTCGCGTTAACACCCGGATGCGCCAGGCAATGTACTGAATCAAACACGGCACGACGAAAGGGTTTCGTGACGAAAGGTCGCGGTCTTCCCGTTGACACGTCGCAGATCACCTCGGCGCCCGCATCCGGAAGACGTATCCGCTCGAACACCAAATCGCTCTCGACTTCACCGCGCATGTACGCCAGGAGCTCCGAATCGTGGCTCTGGGACTCCGCCAAATCGGAGTAGTTGAAGGACCCAACAACCTCCTCCAATCTGGATAACGCGTCGGCGACGACGTTCTCCTCCCCGGCGATGTGGCGGATGTCGGTGCTGAACTGCCCGATGAAGTCCAGGTATCTGAATTGCCTGGGCGAACACTTCTCGGGCTTCTGCTGGAATGCGAACGTGATCGGCTTATGGTCCGTGTAGATCGTGAAGGTTCGCCCCTCCACCATGTGCCTGAAATGTTTTATTGCCAAATATATGGCTAACATTTCTCTATCGTAAGCGCCGTAATTCTTCTCGGCGGCGCTGAGCTTTTTGGAGAAGAAAGCTAACGGCTGCCAGTCCTCTCCGACACGCTGCTGCAACACCGCTCCGATTGTAAAGTCGGATGCGTCGCAGAACAGGCCCAGCGGCGCGTCGTCCCTTGGGTGCGCCAGCAAAGTCGCCTGCCTCAGGCTTTCCTTCGCTTCGGCAAAGGCCGCAGCAGCTTCCTCGGACCACACCAGCTTCGCGTTACCCTTGATATTGCCGTGCAGCAAATCGTTGAGGGGCGCCTGCACCCGCGCAGCCCCGGTCATGAAACGTCTGTAGAAGTTCAGCATGCCCAGGAACTGTCTCAGCTGCTTAGCGGTGGTCGGCTGCGGGTAGTTGACGATGGCCTCCACCTTCGATTCCAATGGGCTGGTGCCCTCGGGCGATACGGCATAACCCAGGAACTTCACCTGCGCCTGGCCAAAAACGCACTTCGCTGCGTTTATGGTTACCCCATGCTTGTCAAGGCGCGTAAACACTTCAGCCAAGTGTCGCACGTGCTCCTCTTCTGTCGACGATGCCACCAGTATGTCGTCGATATACGCGTACACGAAATCCAAACCGCGTAGCACTTCGTCAATGAAACGTTGGAATGTTTGTGCCGCGTTTCGTAAACCGAACGACATACAGGGGAACTCGAATAGTCCGAAGGGAGTCGTTATCGCGGTTTTGGCAATGTCTTCCGCGGCCACAGGGATTTGATTGTACGCGCGCACTAGGTCTATGGTCGAAAACACTGTTTTCCCGTGCAACGCGTGTGCAAAGTCTTCGATATGTTTCACGGGATACCTATCCGGCACTGTTCGCGCATTTAACGCCCGGTAATCCCCGCACGGTCGCCAAGCGTCCTGTCCCTTTTTCGGTGCCATATGCAGCGGCGCGGACCACGCACTTTCCGAAGGGCGCGCGATACCGAGACGCATCATGGTCTCGAACTCTTGCCGCGCTTGTTTTAGGCGGTCCGGTGCGAGACGACGGGGCCTGCAAGCCACGGGCGGTCCCGGTGTCGTCCGGATATAGTGCACTGTCCCGTGTTTCACTTCCGCGGGTGTTCCCACCGGTCGCGTAATGTTCGGGAAACGCTGTAAGAGCTCGTGGAACCGCGAGTCTCCGAAAATCGTTTTTATCGACGGCGTCGACGGACCGCACCCGCGCACTAAACGTCCTGGCACAGTCATCGACGTCACATTGTCCAATAGTTTGCCATTTCTCACATCCACTAAAAGTTCGTAGTGTGCGAGAAAATCCACCCCCACGATCGGTTTCGACACCTCGGCCACGACGAATCGCCATGCGAACGCGCGGCGGAGCCCGAAGTCGAGATTGAGCGTAATTGTCCCGTACGTGGCAATCTCCGACCCGTTTGCCGCATACAACGCGTACGAGGATCGCTCGCGAAAACCGCGAACCTTTGACCGAGGGAAAACACAAAGATCGGCGCCGGTGTCGATCAGAAACTGTTCTTTTGTTACCCGGTCGGTGACAAACAAACGGCGCGACGATGGGCAAGGGTCGTTGGTCGCCATCAACGACTGCCCGACGCGTTTCCCGACCCGGACCAGTTGCACGGTGGTTCACAGCGAAACGCATTTTCCCCGAACTTGGCGTGGAAATGGCACTTTCCACCACGTCGCTGGGCTCGGCGCTCCCGAGATCGCGATCGCGCTCGCGCTCCTCCCGGCGCGTTCCGTCGAAAACCCGAACGGCGTGGATCCGCGTTAATTTCGCGGCGAATCGCGGCCAGCTCCTGCTGAAACGTCGCTGTAAGCTGTGCCATTTTCACGCACAGCTGCGTCTCGAGGTCGCTTATGCTCGTCGATGGGCGCACGGAGGGTCTTGCGGAAGCCTCAGCAACGTGCACGCGCGGGCCCATTGTATCCGCAATGGTGTCGGCCAAGTCAGCCACTCGGTCGAGTTCGACGTCCCGCTGCGATGCCAGAATGACCTGCATGTTCGCAGGTAGCCGGCCCATCCACAAGCTGCGTAAAATTTCCTCCGACACGGTTGGTCCTGCCAGAGACCGCAAGTGGCGTAGAAACTGCGAAGGTTTCCGATCGCCTATCTCCTCATGTTCCAAAAGACGTCGCGTCTTCTGCTCTTGCGACGAACCCACTCTTTTGATCAGCTCTGCTTTGAGCTTCGTGTACGGTTGGGCTGGGGGATCCAAAATGATGTCGCGGACCTCCGCCGCGTATTCCGGCTTGAGTGCTCCCAGCACGTATCCGAACCTCGTCATCTCGGTGGTTACCCCACTCGCGTCGAGGCTGCGTTCGGCCATCGCGAACCACAGCTCTGGGTCCTTCGGCGAAAATTCCGGTATCTTCACCGCCACGCGATTTACGGTGGGTAGGCTGCTCCCTCCCGGGAATGACTCGGTCGGTGTAGCCATGGTCTCCACACTTCACCCAACGCACGATGTTCGACTGTTTTTCGCGTGACGCTTCGCGTCGAAAACTTTTCACTCGCGAAAAATCACGTCGGGGTCACCAATGAAGGTGGAACGTCGCAATGAGGAACGAGGATAATGCTCGACGAGAAAATACTCAGTAGCCACGAGTTGTGGTTAAACTGTTATACTTTATTTGCCAGTCAATCGCGTAGCCCGCGTGACTGCTCTCGACCAGACTTCGAACAAGACTAAAAGTTACGCTTACGAACTAGCCATTCGCTCGTTGATGCATTCACACGAACAAAGATCCTTTATTCATTCACGCAGCTCATTCTCACGATAACCGAAACTAAACATTCAGACCCTTCGCGACGTTCAACCCAATCATCTAAACATTCTCTCGACGCTATCGCACAGACGCAACCTGATCCATACTTTCGACGCTAGCACACAGCACGCAAACTGAACCATACTCTCGACGCACAACCGGACTCATTCATACAATGTCTAAACCTAAACAATTGGCGGGGACGTGGCGTCAGCCTGTCGCCGCCACAATCCCTTACTTCAAGAGATAAAAGAGCAGTTTTAAGGTGTGCATCAAATTCAGCTCTTACACCTAGACAAATTTTAGTAGAATGTGGCTTAGATGTATATATCTGTAAAGACTGTAAAAAGAGTTATACAAAAGGCACAGCATCTGAAACGAAAAAAATTTGCTGTTAAACCACCTTTGTCGATAGTACACAAACAGCGTCGACTGGATTTTGCTCTTAATCATCTGCAGTGGAAGAAAAAATGGCGGAAAGTGCTTTTTACTGATGAAAAGAAAATGAATTTAGATGGACCTGATGGTTGGAAATATTATTTTCACGATCTACGAGAAGAAACAAGAATTTTAAGTCGCCGTCAATGTGGTGGAGGATCTGTGATGTTATGGGCAGGCATCGGGTATAATCACTGTCCAACAAATTTTAACTTTTTTTATGTTTTCATATAACTAAAGGGTGGATCTTATAGAGTTTCTTGCGCTGATTCCGAATCTGCCCTTAGTTTTTCTCCTACACGCACAGTTTTTGAAAAACATCACTTTGAAAAAAAAACCTATTTTTCAACTTTAAACAAATGTTGTGACGGTATTATAAAAGATATTGAATTGTTCTTTGCAGCAAAAGATTCTGTAGACTTTTCTGAATACGGCGATATCCATTATATATATATAGATGTGTGGGGTCAGTTGAGTAGAAGAGTATACGAAGGTGGCAAACAATATAATTGTCTTAATGATTTGAAAGTAGTAATTTTGAAAGGCTGGGAAGACTTAGATCAAAAGTATATAAAACACTTATTGTTTTAGATTCTCGGTCGTTTCCGAAAACGGGACGATACCGAGACTCTAAGGTAAAGAGAATTGAATTAAAGGAATCGACTGACGGGTCGACGAGACGGTTACGAAAGGATTCGGAATGCTGATCAAAACGTAAACGAATGTCGTGTTGTCAAATTCGAACTGTTCGATCAGCTGGGCGCGTCGATCCACCGCGACCGTTCCCCCCTGCCGCGCCCGCGAGGCCCGAGCTGCTCGATCCACCCGAGCCCGCGAGGGGGGGTGTGGGACGGTGCGGAGACGACGCTCCGAGCTGATCGTTAGATCGTTGTCGGTTTATTTCGTCTAAATTGTATGTACAAGGTGTCACAGTAAGACGGTTAAATAATCTTTAACACTTATTTAAAACTCTACCGAAACGAATGATCGAAGTCGTTCAAAATAAAGGAGGCTCTACTCATTATTAACATTTCAAAATGTGTATAAATTTTCAGAACTTTTGTACATTTTCTTTTTCTTTTAAGCAGTGTCTTATAATTATGTCCAATCGAAACTGTATTATTTTCGAATAAATTAGAAATGTTTTACTATTTTTCGCAAAATTTACGAAGATGTTATTAAAAAATAAACCATTTTCTTTTGACGAAATGTATTTTAATATAACTACATTACTAAGTACGTAAACCAATAATTTTCAGGGTGTCTTATAATTATGTCCACCAGTGTACTTGCGTAGTGTTACAAAAATATTTAAACTATATAAATTAGAAAAATTAACAGTCTGTATGTGACTAACATGTTGCTGCCTGGACAGTCAACAAGGTAGTGAGTAACGTGTCCACGCTAGGAGACTAATGGCTGATCGCGTATCGATCTATTGGCCAATATCAAAATAAGGCGGTAAATTCAAATGATCAAAAATAGAAGAAAATAAAACTAACGTATTTTCCATCAATCTTATACCTCAATAAACTTATGCGGTAATTAAATGAAATGAACACATCGAATGGTTTGACACAAAAATATACATGTGTATGTATGTATAAATTCTATTAAAGAATGACCTGAATAATAAAGGATATATTTAGAAAAATTCATCATAACACATTACTGGTTCAGTAATGTGGCGTAATATTCATGTATCTTAGGTGTTTCGTACCTAAGATTTACGCTACGTTGTTTAATCGTATGAATTGTTTCTAGTAGAATCCTATGATGTAAATTGGTTTCACGGTCTACAACTTTAACGTTGTCAAAATCAAACGGGTGGTCAAACTCCAACAAGTGCTTCGTCAATGCTGTATGATTGATAGGTGGGAGGAAAATGTTATGTTTATGCTCTTTAATTCTAGTTTCCAAGCGTCTCGACGTTTGTCCAACATACATTTGACTGCATCCTTTGCAAGGGATAGAATAAACTATATTGTGACTTTTTAACAACGGTAATCTGTCTTTAACGGTGGGGAAGAAACGTTTTAAATATTGCGGTGTTTTGAAAATAGTATGTATTCCGGCCTTTCTGAAAATTCTTTTGATGTCGTTAGAAACACCTTCAATATAAGAAATTACACCTGTGTTTTTCCAATTTATAGGTCCAGTTCTTCTGACTCTTTCCTCCTTACGTTTGCTGACGTAAAAAGGATGATAAATTTCAAAAACTCTTTCTTTTATAATTCGGGATAATAGAAGCTCAGGATACCCATTCTTTTGGAGTGTGTTTCTGATTAATTGAAGATTGTTAGCTCTAAATTTGGGATTGGATAATATTATTGCACGGTTAATAAGACCTTTAATTAGACCAATTTTGTGTTGCATTGGATGAGCCGAAAGATAATGAACATATCTGCCAGACCAACTTTTTTTGTGATACCAATTCGTTATTAATTTTTTACCAATTTTGATAACGCTGACATCAAGAAAATTCAGACTAGATTCTTTCTCTACTTCATACGTGAACTGTATTCTATTATGGAAATTATTGAATGTGTCTAACAAAATTTGCAGTTGCTCAGGTCGAATACAAGTAATAATGTCATCTACGTACCTTTTGTAAAATAACAAATTAAATGGCAATTTTGAGATGGGTACTTCCTCTAGTTTCTCCATTACCAGATTAGCAATTACAGAAGAAATCGGGGATCCCATAGCTGTACCAAACACCTGCCTGCAGTAGGTTCCATTGAACAAAAATATATTGGGTTCCAGTATGAATTTAACAGTCTGGAGAAATTCATCTCTCAGAATGGATGTGTGCTCCTTGATATCGTCCCATCTGCTGTCTATAACCTGTAGACCTAGGTCTATAGGAACATTTGTGAAAAGAGCTGTAACATCTAACGAAACTAGTGTGAGTGATTCATCTGGAAGTTCAATGTTTTTGATTTTATTGGCAAATTGCCAACTGTCCACGGTGTGGTACGGGGATTTGCCTATTACTTTAGATAAAGTGTGTGCAAAATATTTAGAAAGCTTATACGTGGGACCATCTATCGAAGAAACAATGATTCTCCAAGACAAATTTTCTTTATGTGTTTTAGGAAGAGCGTAAGCTCTTGGAACAACAGAATTATATGTTTGTTGAGCTCGTTCAGGGTTGTCGAGGCTCAATTGGTCAAATTCGAAATTAACCGAATGTTGACCTCGTCGATATAAATGAATCCGGTTGTTCGGTGCACAAAACAAACAGTTTATTAATCTCAGCAAGAAATAACAGTAAGAAACTAAACTACGCGTGACTTATTAGTATCCAGCTTATCGTGGTCGAAGAAAGTTGTTCGAGGTTGAAGTCTAAAATGAATCTGCCTAAGTTTTTTGGTGCGCTGCCTCGAAGCCCACTCGTTCCACCCCCGTTGGGGGAAAGAAAGCTTGAGAGGGATGCAAAAAGTCGAAGACTATTGGCTGATGGGACTTGGAGAAATAATTTCTGGGACCACCTCTTATGGTGGAGGTGGAAGCCCCTTCTCCAAGCCCCGGTGGAAAATTGTAATTTATAATTAACGGGACTTCGAGACAACGCGAAAACAGACCCAAGTGGCCCGCATCTGGTTTGGCTTAGTTGACCGTCCCGCTGGCCTCGCTGACCATGCCGTCGTTCAAACGCGGGACTGGGGGCTCGGGTACGTCATAAACGGGACTCGAGGGTCCCAAGTTGTAAAGTAATATTCCCGTAAAACAACGATGGGATTTTTGAAGGGTCCGGTGGTCGACCCGCGAGCGTCCCAGATGCTGCTGGATTATCACCAGGGTCTATTCGTTTGCACGGTTGCTGTAAGACCGCGACGAATTGCTGTTGAGGGTCCCGACTCAACAATGTTTTTAATTTTTTTCCCAATATCTGCATTCAACCGTTTTTTCTTTACTAAATTGGAGATAATAGAGTTAGCATTCCTCTCAAAAGTGGTAGTATATCCTGCGAGGGGCCGAAAAGCTCAAGCTGCCTCGGCCGCCGAGCAGTGTAAGACCTCGTACACAGGGCCGCCGCGTAGGTACGTGGTGCTTGTGTACAAAGGGAATTCAGTTTTGATTTATTGGAAGCTTCTACTTTAGTTTTTTTCTTTTTGCGCAAATATTTTGTAGGTAGAGTAAATGTATTTCAAAATTTTCAGTTTGAATGTTGCTATTGTCTGTTATGGAAAAATGTTGTAATGGCACATATATCGTAATTATCATTTAATCTATATTTTTCTAAGCTCATTTGACTTACCTTGATTATGTATCACCTGAGTATTCTCCTTGTCTACATCAGTCTTTGTCTCTTGGATTCTTAAAACTTTGTTCTGTTCAGGTGATACAATAATATTACTGATCGGTATATCACATATTTATGCATCATCCAGGGTAGTATTATTTAATAAAACAACACTCTCATTCTCATCTACAAATTGCAATAAATCATCTTCGAAAAGAATGGTTCATATTCAACTCATTTATAAACAGAAAGTGTTTCCTAATAGAAACGCGTTATTTCAATTTTTCATATAAGTCCACAGAAAAGAGTTGCGAAATACAACTTTTAGTATTTTCTCTGCAATTCCGATAATTTACAAGTTTTTCAAAAAATTTAGTCACGTTGTGTAAGAAACCAATTGTTCTAACTTTTCAAACAAATTCAAATCGTATAGTCCAACATTAAAGTAGTTATTGTCTTTTTAACAGTATCCGATATTTCCTTATTTCAAGTTCGTGAAAAATATCAATAAAATTCTCAATATAATGCATATGCAACAAAGGGTGTTAGTATAAACTGGGCTCTAACCTAATAATCCAGTCAGCTGATATAATTTTGAAAGACAGTTTCACAATTATCTTTAATAATTATTCGAAATAAGTATAAAATAAAATAATATGTTATTTGAAATAATATTTTGAATAATATTATTTTGAGGGATGAGACAATTGCAGCTACTTATACAATTAATTACGTATTGTACAATTAATTGTGTAATATACTTAATTATCCAATGTAAATATTATTGTTATCCAATGTATGCAATTAAGGTGAATCATATGTTTTTCATTGGATCGTGCAACATCTCTCTTGTCGTGTAGGTTTAATCTTGTAGGTTTAATCTTACGTGAACGTTCGATTTGAAATATCGTCGGATTATTTGGAACAAGGTCATGCGATTAATCAAACCGCGTTTCTTCTACTTTGAAATGAGGCAGTCTCCCAAGCACTCCGCGTAATTGCGCTGTACTTTTTAGTAGAAGCTACACGCCAGTATGCATTGTGATGCATTTAGCTGCAGTGACGCATTCAACTGCATATTTGTTATTTTTTTCTATAAATACGAAAGATAAATGTTACGTTAATGGGAACAACCTCAAAGGACCTTGACCTTGACATATGTTCTCAAGGACAACGTTCTGAACAACTTTTCTATACATATCTACCCGGTGCTTGGACTTAGTTTCCAAGATATTTGCAAAAAACTAATATTGAATTGAACTTTACGTATTCGTGCACTCTCCGTGGCAGTGTTGGGCAAATTTGAATTTAAATAATAAATAATAAATAAACGTGTGATTGTAATTGTTAATAATACCTAAATTTTTTATCTAAATAAAAGTAATTTATGTAAATTATTCCAAAAGTAATTTATTTCTTATTTCTTATTTGCAAATAAAAGATTATCAACTTCCCGATTCATAGGGAAGTTACTGTAATTACCCCGAAAATCGAAAATCGATTTTTCAGCAGATCTTCACGTTTCATGGTCATTGGAGTCATTTTAGACTATTTTTATCAAAATGTTTGTATGTGTGTGTGTGTGTAAGTGTGTGCGTATGGCCGTTTTTATGTTATCAAATTTTTCGTTAACTTTTTCTGAAAAAGTAACAACGCGATCAGAATTATGAATGATGCAATCGATGTGCCCCGTCGTAACTTAGAGCTGATTAGATTTTGGTCCATATTGGTCAAGCAGTTTTTTAGATTTTTTAGTTTTTTTGGTTATTTTCGAAAGAAGTTCATTCAACAATGCAATTTATACGAGAGGATGGAAACTTTCCACCAAATAAACAAACGTAATCATATATATGTTTCACTTTTTTTTTTTAATTATGCAGTTAATGCTAATGTTACCGCTTACAACTAACGAATCGGGAAGTTCTTTGTGTGGCTCGTGGAGAGTCACACACAAAATTTAAAAAAAACCATTAATAGCTGTATGCCTCACTAGCAATGCGTACCACTAACCCTTTCGCAAGAGCAGTCCTACCCGCGAGCTCGCGAAGCGAACGAGCAACAACAACCCCACCCGCGAGCTCGCGAAGCGAGCGAGCAACAATAACCAGCTAGTTTATTATTTGGATTTAGGTGGAAATGGAACAAATAATTTTTGGTCTTCTCTTATTTCTTGTATTTTGTATATGCAATGATTACGTGGAAAAATTAATATCGTCCTTACCCGTATGTATAATATTTACATAGATACAACTGAAGTGGTGGCTGAGGTGGTATAAAATAATAGAGATTGTCCTCACATCATGTATTAGTAAAATCGGTAAACGCGAATATCAGAGCAGAGTTGGTGTTGTAGTTTCGGAGGCTTACAATCGACTCCCAACTCTCGCTGCATTTCCTAAACATGTCGGAGTTAGAAAAGGCAAAAAGATAGGAGAGGAAGAGAAAAGGAAAACTTGAGAAAACAGCGACTGCGATAGGGACAGCGAAAAAGAATCATAAACAGAGAAAAGCTAAGAGGTAGGCGAAGGACCGAGACTAACGAAAACTAAAACTCTAGCGACGACCAGAAGTCGGTCTCCCGAGAGGAACGCGAGGCCGTGGAGTCGTTACGTCCGCGATTGTCCGCGGGTCGGAATATTTGGGACGTACGACTTTTGGCGATTGACTAAGAGCTTTTCTCAGGGCGATCCACGGTGGGACGACGCACAGTGGGGTATTCGCCCGATTTCAGCGGTTACAGCTAGTTCAAAATTCGCTCAATATTGAAACTGCTGTAACTTAGCTAATATTTATCCAAATTTTACGAAAAATGAACCATTCTAAAGTTTGAGATTTCTACCTTTTGTACTGTATGCCGTTTTTACTGAAACTGATGTTTTGAGTGCAAAATTTGTCCATAAATAGGAGCGTATCAGATTGTAAAGTTTGTAGCTATTTTCAATCAAGACTGCGGATTATAATCAATATTTTAACGTTATTCGTCTATTTTATGTACACTATCGAAAAGTGTAATCATTTACAATTAAAATATCTTTTTTTATCGTGTAGGATTTCTGGAATTGACGTAGAATTAATATATAGACTTAGAGTCATATTACAAACAATTTCAAGCGGTCACAAAATAGATCTAAATAAATTTGGAACATAGACTATAAACACTGCAAAACTATATATTAAACTATATTCCTGGTACCCTGTATCACCCACCATGCATAAAATATTAAACCACGCATCATTAGTTATTGAAAATGTTATTTTACCCATTGGAAAACTATCAGAAGAAGCAGCCGAGGCAAGAAATAAACACTTCCGCCGTTACAGAGACAATAATGCACGAAAATGTTCTAGGAAAGCATGCAATATAGACGTGCTCAATAGACTTTTAATTACTTCCGATCCTCTAATATCGAGTACAAGGCAGATTACAAGGAAAAGATCAAACCCCTTTCTTAGCGAGACATTGGAATTGATTTTACCTCCTGAATATGCATCACCTGAAGGAGAACAAGGATTAGAACAAGGACCAGAAGAAGAAGATATCAGATACGGAGGAAGTATTCTCCAGCGAAGAATTTTGTCCCGATGAAAATTAATAGAAACACAGGGTTTCCTATTAAAAAGTACATTCTCATATATCTATTTTGCATTACCGAAATTAAATATCTTCATGAAGTGATATACATAGAAATGTAATTTTTTCAATTTTTCAGCATAAACTGACAGATTCAACTAAATACAATAAAAAACTAGCTGGTTATTGTTGCTCGCTCGCTTCGCGAGCTTCGCAGGTGGGGGTATTGTAGCTGGCTTTGCGATTTCGCGAGAGGGTTAGTGGTACGGATGTTATTTTGTGTGTGATTCTCCACGAGCCACACAAAGAACTTCCCGATTCGTTAGTTGCAGTATATTATTATCATTATTTAGTGTACGTTTTAAGAAGATTATACGTCCTCAGGGAAGTTCAATAGTTTTCTACTTATCAAAATGTTTTCTGTATGGCGTCGCATTAAACCAACATCGTATGTTCGTTGCTCGCATGCTCCATTAACCATTTTTTTATATTAACTTTCAATTTCATCTCAGTTAATAATTCGTATTGAACTGCTTGTTTTTTTAATGGATTGTAATATAAATGTTTTTGTACTTTCATCGATATTCTTTGAAAATGTATTCTCGGCAGTAGCGATGAATAACTCACTCTTGCATTGGGATAATTTTCGATTATTCTAAGCGGTAACATTAGCATTAGTTGCATAATTAAAAAAGGAAAATAAAAAAAAAATTTTTTTTAAATAAATTTGTTTAAATTATAAAAAAAAATATATGTAATTATTATGTTTGTTTCTTCGGTGGAAAATTTCCGTCCTCTCGTATAATTTGCATTGTTGAATGAACTTCTTTCGAAAAAAACTAAAAAACTACTTGACCAATATGGACCAAAATCTAATCAGCTCTAAGTTACAGCGGGGCACAACGATTGCATCATTCATCATTCTGATCGCATCGTTACTTTTTCAGAAAACGTTAACGAAAAATTTGATACCATAGAAACGCACGCACGCACGCACGCACGCACGCACGCACGCACGCACGCACGCACGCAGGCACGCACGCACGCACGCACGCGCACGCACACGCACACACACACACACACACACACACACCGACATTTTGATAAAAATAGTCTAAAATGAATCCAATGACCATGAAACGTGAAGATCTGTTAAAAATTCGATTTTCGATTTTCGGGGTAATTACCATAACTTCCCTATGAGTCGGGAAGTTAATAATCGGTGGAACGTAAAGGCTTCGTTCTGAAAAGATCAAATTCTGGAAGACATCTACAATGGGAAGATTATGTAAACAGAGTGAGTTAGGGTTAGGCCGTAAGAGGGGGCGGAGAGGCCCGGTCGTGAGGCCGGGCCGACCACGCATACGAAAATCCAGGGGTAGTCTAGTAATAATTTCAAGTGAATATTTTTCGTGAAAAATGGACTTTTAACATCATTTTAACGTTTCTGATAGGAAATTCTATTTCCTACAAAAAAGGTCTCTTGATATTTTACCATATCTCGCATAGTTTCCGAGATATTTGCAGTTTTATAAAAAACAAGAAATCTACTTTACCGGCTAAACGAAACCCATTTGATAACTGTTATATACACATTTTTTTCTTAAAATGTTCCCAGGAACACAAATATAACCTTCAAAGTAGGGGCCACGGTTATCGTAATCGTGCCCTAATACGAAATCGGGGAATCACAGAGTCGACTTACCGTGGTGGATCAAATCTTGTTCCGCGACCCCTCGAAAATTGAGACTAGTCCGGAATGTGGAAGGTAGGGTAGCGGAAAGGTTGAGGCGAATGTCAATAATTGTTTGAGACAGAAATCAGGTAAAATGAAGGTATATTCTGTAATCTGTTTCGTTTACACAGGGAGATAATCCCTGCGAGTACAAGAGCCAAACAATAATACGGAAGTACGCGACGACCCAAGTATATTGTAGACCTTTTAAATTCACATGGACGTGTTTTAATTAATGACGCGCGATCACTCCTAATCGTGAACACACCGCATTAACGTCGCGCTCGATTCTTTCGGAATTGCTTCACATGTTTTGAGTGGTGTTGACCATTTCAAATCTGCACAGAAGTGGACTGTATCACGTGGGATTGGTCGAGGAGTCTAGGCAGGGCACGATACGTGGCTGTGGCGACTCCTCACTGTTCAACTATACAGGGTGTCACAAAACTACCCTAGGAGCCAAAAATGGGAGGTTCCTTGGGTCATTTGAAGCGACATTTTCCTTTACAAAAATGTTGTCCGTGACTTTGTTTAGGAGTTACTAACGAAAAACACGGACCAATCAGAGCGCAGCTATAGCGAACCGAGTCCGACTTTGCGACAGGTCCCGCGAGGCGTGGTGTCGCTATTGGTCGATTCAGAATCCATCCGCTGTAGCCGCGCTCTAATTGGTCCGTGTTTTTCGTTAATAACTCCTAAACAAAGTCACGGACACCATTTTTGTAAAGGAAAATGTTGCTTCAAATGACCCAAGGAAACTCCCATTTTCGGCTCCTAGGGTAGTTTTGGGACACCCTGTATGCGTGCTATTAATAAGAAATGAGGAATAATCTCTTTACGGATCAAGCTAACGAAACAGAATGACGATCGGTCTTGCCGGATGGTTCCGGGAAGGTCGACCGGCCCCTGCTCGGTAGGCAACCTCACAACGTGGCGGAAAGATTATGGATGTCTAGGCAGGGAACGAATATGTGGCCGGAATTCGTTCCGTCCTTTGGAATTCGTCGCATTCCAAGTCGCGATAATCCCCAACTGAGAACAATACCGTGTAGACGACGCGCATATTTAACCGTCGCAAATCACGTAAACTGAATATTTATTAATTCACCAAACATCACATGAAACGCCCCGCAATGGGCTAAGAACATATTTTAATCACTCTTCATCTCGGCACTACGCAAATTGCAAATTGAATCAAATTTTATTCTCGACTCTCAGTCGTAACCGCATACAATGTGCCCTCGTGACAGCACGCACTTTTAATGAGTGAAATTTCTAATTATTTAAACAATAGTTTCAATTAATGTGAAATAGTTACGCTAGGAAATCGTGGAATACCCCTTCAACAGGTTTTAATTAAATTCTTCAATGATTGCCCTCGTGACAGAACGTAATTTAAGAGATTTTACTTTGAGAAACGAATCCCGATCGATTCGCAAGAGGGCAGTGACTCATGCCTGCTTATCAGAACGAGTCTAGACACAGAGTGCTCGATTTGCTGCTCGCATCGACCTCCTTTGATCGTAATCAAGAGGGGATCGATGCGCACGCAGTTCATGACGTATATCGATCCTGTGATCCTCTTCTAGAGAAGGATCGCATACGACGTCACGGTCATCGCGGTGGGGATCGATATCGATGTGTAACCCATATGGTTACAAGTACGTGATTGAAATGAACTCTAAATTATGTTTACACACAATAATATAATCTTTGAAAACAAAAGGAATACAAATGTATAGAGTATGGTCACGGTGTCGCGGACTAATCTCTCTATGTTTACGCAACTAGGAAAATGATCTATCTTCGGATTCCGTATGGAAACATACCGTCTATTATTTCGTAGTGGCGCGATAGGGAACTTCAGCCTGGTCTTGCTTTCACGGTAAGCTATGTAATTCGGCGCGTACAGCGTGAAACTCCCGAGATCTATGCTCGAATATGAAGGGATTCAGTGCTCTTATACATATAGTCCCAAAATCGGCCTAGACAAGGGTGGGGACTACTGATAAAAATGGGTTCCTGGAAACGATGCAGTTTGATGCATCGTCTTTAAGTGCCCCAATCTTAATGAGTGCCCTTATATGAATAGATTGCCCTGTTCTGAATAAACTCTCTGCTTTGAGGCGTATCTCCAGAAGGGCCAAAGGTTACCAACGGTCGCCGCCGCATACGTAACATTTTATTAGATGCTGAAAATGCTGGCCGTTCGCAGCAAGACATGTCTGTCTACGACAAGTGAATGACTGAGTGGAATTTCTTATGGTATTTCCTTGGTGCCTCAGGAATTCATAGCTATTTAATATGTGCTATGTCTCTAAACTCACAAGCTCTTTGAGTATGAGTACAAGGTTTCCAGTTCAATACAATTCAAGCAGTGCTATAATAGTATGGTTTGATTAGTCCGCAAGTATTGGCTTCTTCAGACTGCTATAAAATTTAGTAAAGTTGTTGAAGATTATTGCGAGTTAATTTGTTAACTGTATTTATTGTTCTGTACATATAGCTTTTACACTCATCAAATAAAATGACTATGATCTAGCGATCAGTTCGGCGCGCCGTCGTCCCCTTACCGTCCCTCGTTTCCCGCGAGCTCCTCGGGTGGATCGAGCAGCTCGAGCCTCGCGGGCGCGACGGGGGGAGCGGACGCGGTGGATCGACGCGCCCAGCTAATCGTTCAGTTCAAAATTTGACAACGCCAACGACACTCTGTTATACGTATCGATCAACCTTCCGAATCGCGTACGCAACCGTTTCGTCGACTAACCGAAGTTTAATTTTGACCCTCTCTTTTTACCTTAGAGTCCCGGTATCGTTCCGAGTTAGGAAACGACCGAGAATCTAAAACAAAAGTTTACTAAGCTCACGGAAGTTTGCTCAAGTTCATTACTCAACGTTTATTAGTTATGTGATAAAATGTATCTATATAACGAAGAGGAAGAAATAGATATGGTACTGGTTTATGGTCAAGCTCAACAGAACGCGGTTCGTACGTGTCAATTGTACGCTGAATTGTATCCAGCAACAAATCATCCTTCACGTGTTTCATTTCAACCAAGACCCATGACGCCAGCAGATATAAAAGCGGAGAGTATATGAGAGTGCTCACGCCCGGGTTTTGACCGTACCTAATATAGTGCTGCCCTCTACTCTAGTGCTTAGTTTGGACATCGACGAGATACTGTTAAAGACTACCGCCCATACCAGTGTTCGGATATGGCGCACTGATTCGCACGCGACGGCCACCAGATGGGGTAAAAACAGTGCCGTGTCTAGTGTTACGTATGCGGCAGCGACCGTTGGTAACCTTTGGCCCTTCTGGAGATATGCGTCGAAACAATGAATCTATTCACATAAGGGCAATCATTCAGATTTCCGTTCATTAAGATTAGGGCACATAGAGACGATGCATCAAACTGCATCGTTTCCGGGAACCCAATTTTATCAATAGTCCCCACTCTCGTTTAGGCCGATTTTGGGACTATATAAGGGCACTGAATCCCTTCATATTCGGGCATTAGAAATCGGGAGTTCCACGCTGTAGCGCTGAACCACGTTATTACTGTCTTAGCAAGACCGGGCAAAAGTTCCCTTTCGCGCCTCTACAAAGTTAACAGACGGTACGTTTCATACGAACAAACCGATAGTTTGCCCCCGCAGTCTCCTCGTTGCGTAAAAATCGAGTTTAGCCCGCGACACCGCGACTTTCACACTTCACACATTTGTATCCCCTTGATTTCGGAAATTATATTATCCTACGTTAAACTTAAACCTAGAGTTCAGTTTAATCATAACCTTCCTATTTCGATTCCAGTTGTTAGCATCCTACGACGATACACCTTTACCGCTCAAGGTGTATCTAATTATTTCAAATAGTTTACGAGCCAGCGGAACCACGACCTTATCCTTTCCGACAGTGGCACAAACGGATATCTCGGTGTTGAAAGATACACTGGCTAGTCCGGAGTGTACCCTTTAAACGGAGACCCAGGTGGTGAAAGATACACTGGCTAGTCCGGCGTGTACAATTCCTACCTATATCAAAGCCTCTGAAATATTACCACAAACTATCCTCGGTTTCCGCACGCTGCCAAACCTCGGCTCGTAACACTAGAATAAGGTAGCAGAACGGCCGGAGCCCTGAGACCGTTATATGTATTGGCGAATGTTTACTGTTGTTATCGGTGGGACGTCTTGAAACATAATTGCTAACGTTTTAAGGGTAGGTTAACCCTTTACATTTTCCTATGTGTAGGATCATTATGTGCGTGCGTCTGAATGCGTGTGTGCGTCTGAATGAGTGTGTCTTTCCGTGCTTATGCACATTTGTAATGAGCAATGTCGCGATATAAGTATGTATGTATACGTGTGTTTACAACGAGCGGCGAGAATTCAAATCTTACCCGGCAGTGTGTAAGCGAACGCCGAATAGCAAACTGCGAATATCGAGTGACGAAAAACAGGACATTTTCGGAAAGTTGTGCCGAACACGTGTCAAGTGCGGTTTGCGGATAGCTGTGCCGCTACAGTGTAATTCGTTACACTCATCCATTTTCACCTTTATTAATTCTATTTCACGCTTAAAGCGTACCGTGAGATCTTAGGATCCCACATATGTATGAAGGTGGAATGTCGCAATAGGAAACGAGGATGTTGCTCGTCGAGGAAATAATCCGTAGCCACGAGTTGTGGTTAAACTTGGATACTTTATTCGCCAGTCAATCGCGTAGCCCGCGTGACTGCTCTCGACCAGACTTCGAACAAGACTAAAAGTTACGCTTACGAACTAGCCATTCGCTCGTTGATGCATTCTCACGAACAAAGATCCTTTATTCATTGACGCAGCTCATTCTCACGATAAACGAAACTAAACATTCAGACCCTTCGCGACGTTCAACCCAATCATCTAAACATTCTCTCGACGCTATCGCACAGACGCAACCTGATCCATACTTTCGACTCTAGCACACAGCACGCAAACTGAACCATACTCTCGACGCTAACGCACAACCGGACTCATTCATACATACAATGTTTAAACCTAAACAATTAATCTAAATTGACGGGGACGTGGCGTCAGCCAGTCGCCGCCACAATTACATTTGTATGTATATCACTTAATGAAGATATTTAATTTCGGTGATGCAAAATAGATATATGAGAATGTACCTTTTAATAGGAAAACCTGTGTTTCTATTCATTTTCATCGGGACAAAATTCTTCGCTGGAGAATACTTTCTCCGTATCTGATATCGGTCCTTTTTCGCATTCTTCTTCCTTTTCTTCTTCATTATCATCATCATCATCATGATCATCTTCATCATCATCATCATCATCACCTTCTTCTTCTTCTTCTGATCCTTGTTCTGATCCTTGTTCTCCTTCAGGTGATGCATATTGAGGAGGTAAAATCAATTCCAATGTCTCGCTAAGAAAGGGGTTTGATCTTTTCCTTGTAATCTGTCTTGTACTCGATTTTAGAGGATCGGAAGTAATTAAAAGTCTATTGAGCACGTCTATATTGCATGCTTTCCTAGAACATTTTCGTGCATTATTTTCTCTGTACCGGCGGAATTGTTTATTTCTTGCCTCGGCTGCTTCTTCTGATAGTTTTCCAATGGGTAAAATAACATTTTCAATAACTAATGGTGCGTGGTTTAATATTTTATGCATGGTGGGTGACATAGGGTACCAGGAATATAGTTTAATATATAGTTTTGCAGTGTCTATAGTGTATGTTCGAAATTTATTTAAATCTATTTTGTAACCGCTTGAAATTGTTTGTAATATGACTCTAAGTCTATATTAATTGTACATCAATTCCCGTAATCGTAGATGATAACAAATGGTTTAAGAAAAACCTGCGACTAGTGTACCCGTCATTTGAATTACCGAGACCAGTTTTTGGTACATCAATAGTAATTCCTATTTTTGCTTTAAACTCCTGTTGGATCATCTTCTTTCTTTCCGCGACTGAATCTTTTTCTTCTTTCGAGCGTATTTGCCATTTCCGAATGTGTAATTTATAGGATAAATGTAGCAAATTTTCAAATATTTTTATTCTGGCATGTAAAATTGATAATCCAAATTTTAATGCAGCCACATTTATTTCACCTATCTTCGACAAATCGTTGAATGCTGTAGAGGTCAATCCACATATGTAACACTTCATGGTAGATGATGTATTTGTTTCGCATTGCATATTTTACCATCTATCATTGTGAACAATAACGTGTGTTTAACAGCTATAGGTCTATTTACATTAATTTCTGTTTCTTTTAAGTTGTCTATTTGGCCTTGTATACAATTTATTTCGTCCTGTATAACATTTGTGTCTTCTTTTATATATCTGAAACGGATTGGTCTACAGTATCTTGGAGATGACGGTGTCGGATTATCCCAAATTATTTTTCCAGTTTCTGTGGAAATTAGCCGTAGGGGAAGGAATGAACTTTGAGATACATGGCTGTCTGAATCAGAAATATTAGCAAATTGTTGTTTATGTTGTGCTTGTTTAGATCCATCACAACCCCATTTACTAATTAATTCTAATTTGCTTATTTCATTTTCTTCTAAATTATTTAATACTTCTTCCAAGTATAGCAATAATCGGGCAGCTGTATGATTTACTAATTCTTGCAGCTTTATTTCTGCAGAAGTATCACTTATAATGAATGCTTCTGGAAGCGGATAGCAATCTTTCTTAGCCCTCTGTAATATGGAATATGATGAAAAAAGTTTTTTATCCATTGTACGGACAGTTTCGTAATTTTCCCTGGATAAATTTGTGTGCGCAAGTATATATACAGCTTTAAAAATGTTGTTTGGTTGTCTGATTTCTGCTTGTTGCTCTGTTGAAACTTTTCTGCATTTTTCTGCATACGTCTGGCATTTTGTAATTTTGGAAAGTACTAGAGAAGCGTTCACTTGACCAGAAGACCATAGCTTCGCCCTTGTAGCAAATGTTAATTCCTCGGTATTGATATTTTTCCGTAAATCTTCTGTTTTCCTTCTTTTGCTTCGCTCCGACAATTCTGTAAAAGACTTAGATTGACGTGTAGACTGGGATGATAGCATAGGTATTTCAAATGTCCCTTCAAGCCACTTTAAATTTTGTCTCTCGAAAAGATGTTTCTTATAACTTGCAGAAACCCATCTACGAGTAAATTGTGTTTTAATGTATGCAATTTTCCGTTTAAGCTTTGCACGCTCTTCTTCTGAATATCTATTATTGTTTAATAAATAATCTTCGAGACACTCCAGTTTGTCATTAAATGTTTTGACTGGACATCCCTGCATAATATTAAATAATTGCTTTCGCGTCGTAACTTTCATCCCAGACGATTCTCCAGTACTTGATGACATTTTACTACCTATATGGACATATATTGCCGTCAATTTACATCTGATTAACGAAAGAGGATATACTGAATGCGGAAACTAGTTCTTCTAATAAACCATGCTTATACTTACTGAATATAGGTGAGATGAAGTAGAATATAAAACAAATTTGAACCTTAAAAAATACAGGGTGTTCGACTACAGGTGGGAGAAAATTTAAGGGGTATTAACGATGATATAAGACGAAAATGAAGAATAAAAAAATTGCGATTTCGGCTTCGTTATTTAGCTATTAACCATTAAAAATCAACAACGCGTCTAACAAAAGTGTACGTTGTGTACGTCAAAGAGTTCAATGTTGTGCAACGATTTGTTAAACATTTTCACCTCGCTGGGGCCCAAATGAGAACTAAGGTATGCATGCATCTGTCACTTGATACGTGACTGTCGTGTGTTAATAGCTAAATAACGAAGCCGAAATCAGACTTTTTTTATTCTTCATTGTCGTCTTATATCATCGTGAAGAACCAACCCTTAAATTTTCTCCCACCTGTAGTCGAACACCCTGTATACTTGACTAATTAACTTAAGTAAATAACTAATTGCACTAATTAACTTAAGTAAATAAACATACAATATACACTAAAATAAGAAAACAGCACACACATAAAATTTATATAACATATAGGAATTTTTTTAAAAACACTGGCTAGCTCTCACTGCACATGTTACTCTTTGACAGAATGGTTCCAAACAATCGCGAAAAACAATCGCGATCGCGTCCCTTGATCTTTGCAAAACCCGTAGAATCACAGATTAGCCGGGGAGGGAGTGGGTAAGTCACTGGATAGCAGAGACAGAGTAGGGACGGGATTCAAACTTGACACATTCAAACAAGGAATATGGCGAAGGGGGGGGTGCCAAAACATGGGCAGGCGAGGCACCCTGCAGGCCTGAAGGTGAGAGGGCCCGACGTTCACTCCGAGCCTTAAAACCGCTCAAAAATCCAAAAAGTAGGTAGCATGGCCCCTTCTCATCAATGATGACCGGACCCATATAGTAAGCCGAAGAATCCAAAAATGGCCCAGGCCGAATAAAACGGAGGAACGGCAGAACGATGGCAAAACTGCAACCCGTTAGAGGTCCGAGCTGCAGGTAGCGCCAATTGTGATACTGGTGATGAAAGATCCGGTGTGCCTTAAGGAAATGAGCAGATCCTTTGCTGCTACCACTACTACTACTACATGGCCAGAAGGGCTCACAGTATCCACTAAAAACCTCATGATAACCTTCCCTAAGCTAATCGGGGGCAGCTGGGATCTCCGAAGAACACAACCAGTCATCCCCCTTCGCCCTTGGCCCCTATGGGGCCCCGTCCCGGGGGGGGGGGGGGGAAAGCTCCCCCCAGCAATACCTAATCGATCAGTGCGCAAGCAGGTTACCCACTTGCACCCCTCTTCCCTGGGCCGTTCGGTGGGCTTCGCGGGTCTCCAGCTCGCTCCGCCCAACGACCCCCGGTTCCTTGCTTGAGGAACCGTTGAAAGGGCTCTCGGCCGAGGGACGTGGTCTCCGCGCGCGACAAGGAAGGACGAAGGCGGGCACCCCGCCCGCGTTCGCCCCTCCCCCACTCTCACCTCCCGTACCAACGATCTATATGTCCCCTACGAGGGACAGAGGGAAAGGGGGCGGGAACGCAGTCCTATGACCCAGTAACCTAATTCGGCTTGGCTCGGGAACGCGACAGCAAATCGTCCCCCTACTTTCTCATCTATCTCCTCCTAGGCGACGGTCGGGCCTATCGCGTGGTTCCTCGCAGCAATGACGGAATTTAGTCTATGGTCCCGGGCTTCCGGCAATTTGTTGATTTCCCATGGAAATCACAAATTTGACGGGACTATCGGGAAAGCTGCGAAGTCTGTTGGCCGGGGTCCGAGCCGTTCCAGGATTGTTCTTCGCGCAATTCCTCGGCGAGAGTCGACGAGGTTGGGCTGTTGGATGTCCCGTATTTTCGATGCCCTCGTCGGCCTCTCCGGTTGATAAATCCGGGCTCGATCCTGGTCCAAACGTCTCGTTCGCCAATGACGTGATGCGATAGGTGCTCCGAGCATCTTTCTTTAAGGCTGCGCCGGGGCCAGAAATCGCTAGAAATGGCTGTAAGGCGGCGCTTCCATCGACGTCGAGGTATATGGCTAAAAAGACAAACAGGCAGATATGTTTCTCGCAGGAGAGACGAAGACAGAGATTTAAAACGGCTTGATTTTTCGATAAACCCACTCAAGATTCATTTAGCGAGGAAGCAATATTTTCTGATGCTCTTTGCGTTGAAATATTCTCCGAATTATTGCGGGGTAGCGTACAGGCCCTTTCTTGCAATTTGTCTCCTCAAACTTTATAAACAATAATAGTCTATGTTTTTATAGAAGATATTTTTTTCTGTATGCTTTTTGCAAAAAAGGGCTCTGTGTTGGACACCGCAATAATTCGGAGAACATTTCAACACAAAGCGCATCAAAAAATATTGCTTCCTCGCTAAATAAAACCCGAGTAGGCACATCGAAAAATCAAGTGTATCTCTGTCTTTTTGTCACTCCTGCGAGCGAACGATAAATCTCCTTCTCCGTCGCAGTCACGTGTTCGCAGCCCAACAGGATAGAATTAGGATAGGTTGGGCTGCGACGGAGAGGAAGATATGTCACTCACTTCACACTCGCAGGTGTGACATAGAGACAGAGATACACTTGATTTTTCGGTGTGCCTACTCGGGTTTTATTTAGCGAGGAAGCAATATTTTTTGATGCGCTTTGTGTTGAAATGTTCTCCGAATTATTGCGGTGTCCAACACAGAGCCCTTTTTTGCAAAAAGCATACAGAAAAAAATATCTTCTATAAAAACATAGACTATTATTGTTTATAAAGTTTGAGGAGACAAATTGCAAAAAAGGGCTCTGTACGCTACCCCGCAATAATTCGGAGAATATTTCAACGCAAAGAGCATCAGAAAATATTGCTTCCTCGCTAAATGAATCTTGAGTGGGTTTATCGAAAAATCAAGCCGTTTAAAATCTCTGTCTTCGTCTCCCGTGCGAGAAACATATCTGCCTGCTTGTCTCTTTCGGCATATACCTCGATGTCGATGGAGGCGCCGCCTTACAACCATTTCTAGCGATTTCTGGCCCCGGCGCAGCCTTAAGACTCGGCGCCAATCAGCGGCAGGAGGAGGTACCGGGTTCCTTATGGACTCCGGTTATTCCTGAAACTTTGTCGCGTCCAGCGGCGCGACATTGAAACGCGATGAATTTGTTGTGCTGGACCTCGGACGTCCAGGGAGAGCGATCGTGACAAGCGTTTTCGTTAAAGCATCGGCCGAGGTTGACCCGGACCTTCGGTTAGGGTTCGGATTGACGCTGGCAAAATCTGCCATGTCACACTTTATTCGCATTTCATCTAGTAATAAAACACTGTTGCGTTCGCTAGTGTCTATACAATCAACTTTTGATTTAAGTTGTAGAAAAAAATTATTGCACATTCCTGACCATAGATATACATTGCTAAACCATTTACTTATTATACTTCTCCCAGGTAATATAAACTCAAATTCTTTACGCATTTTCACGTACAAACTGGACGAAGTATAATGCATCTTTTTCGCTAGTTGCTGCTCTTTTTTAATATAAGGAATGTCACGTCGCCTATTTTTCGAAGCCGGAAAACAAGACGACTACGGGTCTTTGATAGGCTTTTACAGCCGGGCCACGCGCGGCCGCGCGACGTGTGGTCCACCCGCGACAAATAGTCCGTCGCCGCTTCGAAATTTGCTCGCTCTTCTCCACGATATCAAGGAAAATTCGGGCGCCAGGAACGTCAGCGTGCCACGCGAACGATGCGGAAACGAAACAAACCGTAAGAGCGATTTCCGAAGCCACGGGGACTACACAAACGCCTGAGATAGCTCGCGAACAGGCCGAGGGTTCTACGAGAGGAAAGGACGGGGCGCTCCCCGCGGCAGGAGCTTTTTTCACGGGAAAATAATAAGTTAGATTTCGGCAGAATGATCTTTATTGACCCACGTGGTCGGGTACTGTCGGCAGAAGCCGGCAGCGGTCAAAAGTTGCCACGCGCGGCATACAATATTCGCGGCAGATGATCGGTCGCGCGCGCGTGTTATTTCTCGCGGTTTTCTCGTTCTTCGCGTCGAGCTCGGCAGGTACAAGATTCCGCGAGGAGTTTACAAGCCGTAACGGCACGAGTCTACCGAGCTCCGGCGTTACACGCGGCAATATTCGACGACTGGCCAAAGGACGCGGCAAAGTTAGGCGAGAGAAAAACAATCGGGCATCGTCGCGTCGTCCCACCGTGGACGGCGCCGAGGATGAGCGGTATTTTCACTAATTCGGCACGTCCCGTATTCCCCCGGACGGAATATTATCGACAACGTGGCGTTTCACGGCCGTCTTGACGCGCCGCGTGCACTTTTCCACGTTTCCCGGCTACGCAGACGGACGCGTGACTACGACGCGAAGCTAGGACCCGCAAACACGCCCCGAGCCAACACGAACTGTTCACAAATTATAACGCAAAACCTGACCGGCACTTACCAATTCGGCAGTCACGGGACACCTCGAATTCCGGCAATGCAAAATACTTTGTGTTTAAGCGATCGTTAAAAGGACGACTCAACCTCGCAAGGTCCTGCGGCACAGTGACCTACTTCGCGTCGGCTCGGGAACGCGGAAGTGGGGCGTCCCCCTACTCCCTCATCTAATTCCGACGGTGCGAGGCTCGGGCCTATCGCAGGGGTTCCCGCGGCAGGGGCGCTTCTCAATCGGGAGCCCCCTTGTCTTCGGCAATTTGTCGATCTCCGGAGACGGTGTTCCCTGATTTTCCGCCGCGCGCCTCGAGGTTGGTTCGAGCCGTGCCGGCAGTCTGCTCGTGATCTACTCCGGGTGAGGGGCTGACGGGACGGAGGGGGTGGTCATCTCCGATTCACGAGGTCCTCGTTCGCTCCTCCAGGCTTGCTGGCCTGGGCTCGTCCCCATCCCTACATGTTCGGTACGGCGTCGATGCTGCGATAGGTCCTTTGAGTGCCTCTTCTCGAGGTATTTTCGCCAATTAGCGGTCGGAATTCGGCACCGGGTTCCCTCGCGGGGTCCGGCTACGGTCACAGCCTACTGTAATACTAGCCATGCTGAACAACTTGGCAACACTGCGAGAGTCCTATTAGAGATATATCTATATATATCAATATATACAGATATATCTCAATCGGAAAACCGGACTCTCACAGTGTTGCCATTTTACCTTCAGCACGGCTAGTATTAAAGTAGGCTGTGCTACGGTCCTGTAACTTCGCGTCGCGCTCGGTGGCGCGACGTTTAAAACGCGTTAATTCTCTGCCACTGGTACTCGGTTTTTCCCAGGAAGAGCGATCGCAACGGCCCTTTCGTTTCGGCACTGCTCGAGTTGACCCGGTCCTTCGTTAAGGGTTCGGAAAGATGTCGGCAACCTGCCACGTCACAGAAGATTGCTTGTTGTGACATAATTGCATCGTGATAAATGTCAGTAACAATCCTCGAACTCGACGTTGTATAGCGTTTAAAAGTGTTTCATCTGACAAATTACCTTCTGTCAATATTTTTAGTATCCGTCGCAAACGTTCGCGTACAAATACCCTTTTTTAAATTAGACCACACGACTTAACTTTTTTTAGCAATTAGAAGCATTGATTTACTAAATGATGTGCAGAACAGATTGTATAAAAATTATAATTGGTACGAATTACATGAAAAAATAAAAAAGACTTGAAAAATTTTTTGTTCCAAATTAGCAATGAAAATTTAAAATACGTGTCTTTACATCTGCGTTAATGATACGTGTACTAAAAATTTCATAAAAATCTATTTACGCAGAATTAAACAACAAGCATAGAAAGCAGAGATTGAAAACTGTTACGAAAACCGAGATGATATTAAACCTGTTACGAGAATTGGTTACGGTTCCGGTTACGGTTCTGTAATTTTGAATTCCGTATTGTGCCCGGCGTTATATATTTATTATCTACGTAGTTATTTATTGTTATTTATAATGTAAACAATTTTTAGATAAATTTTTTATAATCTGTTTGTATAATCCATATTTGAATTATTATTCCAATATTTTCGTGTTAAAATAATAGTTTAAATAAATTATTATGGAGATAATAATTCAAATAATAAATAGTATAGAAATAAGTTAAAATATATTTATTTAAACAATTACTTTAACAATAAACTATTATTGTAATAATAGTTCAAATAATGAATACAGCAACAATGTATAAAATTTATTTATTTGAATAATTATTTGAACAATAAATTTTTATTGAAGTTGCAATTAAAATAATTAATATAGAAACAAATTTCTATACATTATAAATATTTATTTATTTAAACAATTACTTTAATAATACATTGGTATTGAAATCAAAATTTAAATAATGAATATAGAAACAAATTATTAAAATGTATTTATTCAAAAATTGTTTGAATTATAAATAACAATCAATAACGATTAGTAGAGAATTTTAATTTTCAAATTCATGTTAATTTCAGATACTTTTTAAAAATATTACGTAGTGATTACTTTAAATTTTCCTACATCTATTCACTGTCGATTACAAAACCATAATTACAATGGTGAAGAATAAGAGAAATAAGAAAGCAATAAGAGTGCGTAATGAAATTATACAATAAAAACTAATTTTTTTCCAAACAATTACGGAATGATTAATGTCAGCATTCTACACTTGTTTATTACCTGCGGCACCGACTAGATACTGTTACGTGGTTCACGAACAAATGTTCTATTTAGGTAGAGAGCGCTGGACCACCAACTGTATCTCGTCAATGGTACAACTTTTAGCGATGTGGTCTTTCAGGTCACTGTAATTTCCACCGTTACCACCTCGCCCATTGCGCCCATTTACCGGACCACCGACGAGATACTGTTAAAGACTGCCAGCCCCTGTGCTATTCCGCGGTCCGATAAATAGGCGCAATGGGCGAGGTGGTAACGGTGGAAATTACAGTGACCTGAAAGACCACATCACTAAAAGTTACTCCACCGACGAGAATAGTATCAAAATAGTGCCAACACATAGTCTAAAATATGGCGGAGAATGCAATATTTAATAATAATATCTTCAGTGGTCTTTTGCACTAACGAAATGTCGTCGGAGGCTTTTTGTTTTTCTGGCTGGAGCCAGAATAAATCCTAGAGGGCGTAACAAAACACCGAAATTTTCGTGGGACACGTAGTCCCGTAAGGCTGGCAGTCTTTAACAGTATCTCGTCAGTGACCGGACCGCGGAATAGCACGGGCGCTGGCAGTCTTTAACAGTATCTCGTCGGTGGCACGGGTGCTGGCAGTGGTATCTCGTCGGTGGTCTGGACACCGTGGTCTTCTGCACTAACGAAATGTCGTCGGAGGTTTTTTGTTTTTCTGGCTGGAGCCAGAATAAATCCACTGATATATATACTATGGATACGGTATTGCCATAAGCCAGCCATACAGCGATTGATACAAATTAAAAAAGGACTTTAGACGCAACCGCCCCCATCGAAAACCAAATGTACTACAGTAAATGGCGGGAAGCATGAAAAATATGGTTTATAAGAACAAAGTGAATTGAGTAATGATTAAAAAAGTTTGCAAAAAGTGAATTTGAACATTCGTGTAGCGTCGGCGCATTGATATTATTTCAGTGGTGCGTCTGCGCGTGGCGAAGTGAGGCAAAGCGTAGAGCTTCACGGGGGATCGCGGGGCGAAGGGAAGTACATAGTACCATTGGTTTTCGATAGTGGCGCATCATGCCAATGCCAGCAATGGCGATTTTGAATTGGTTTCAAGGATCTCCTATCCATTCTTTTATATCAGTGAATAAATCCCAGAGGGCGTAACAAAACACCGAAGTTTTCGCGGGACACGTAGTCCCGTAAGGCTGGCAGTCTTTAACAGTATCTCGTCAGTGACCGGACCGCGGAATAGCACGGGCGCTGGCAGTCTTTAACAGTATCTCGTCGGTGGCACGGGTGCTGGCAGTGGTATCTCGTCGGTGGTCTGGACACCGTGGTCTTCTGCACTAACGAAATGTCGTCGGAGGTTTTTTGTTTTTCTGGCTGGAGCCAGAATAAATCCACTGATATATATACTATGGATACGGTATTGCCATAAGCCAGCCATACAGCGATTGATACAAATTAAAAAAGGACTTTAGACGCAACCGCCCCCATCGAAAACCAAATGTACTACAGTAAATGGCGGGAAGCATGAAAAATATGGTTTATAAGAACAAAGTGAATTGAGTAATGATTAAAAAAGTTTGCAAAAAGTGAATTTGAACATTCGTGTAGCGTCGGCGCATTGATATTATTTCAGTGGTGCGTCTGCGCGTGGCGAAGTGAGGCAAAGCGTAGAGCTTCACGGGGGATCGCGGGGCGAAGGGAAGTACATAGTACCATTGGTTTTCGATAGTGGCGCATCATGCCAATGCCAGCAATGGCGATTTTGAATTGGTTTCAAGGATCTCCTATCCATTCTTTTATATCAGTGAATAAATCCCAGAGGGCGTAACAAAACACCGAAGTTTTCGCGGGACACGTAGTCCCGTAAGGCTGGCAGTCTTTAACAGTATCTCGTCGGTGGTCTGGATCAGCTCCTACATCTACTCTCAATCCAGACAAGAACCTACATCGACACTGAGTCCGGACAAGAACCTACATCGACACTGAGTCCGGACAAGAACCTACATCGACACTCAGTCTGGACAAGATCCTACATCATCTTTGGCCTTGATCAGAACGAAAATATAACAAAAGTAGCCACATTATACGGAATAACTAATTTTAAATAAAAGAACGGCGACGCAAAACAATTAATCTAAAATCAAAACATCGTTTATTTCATACACACATAAAAATAAATATTATAACACATAGACAAATGCAATTCACATATTATAAAACAAATAAATAAATAATTATTATAATAAATAGCAACTATTGATAGGAATGCAATAACAATTAACTAGGCGAATGCCGGTGAAGTATTGACCTTTTGGCAGGCGGCGATGACTCTGCAAATAGGAAAATGCATTTTATTATTCAATTTGAAGGTTTTTTTATTTTATTTAAATATAATCTATTTAAATGTATTTAAAAAATAAAACAGAGTAATATAATCTGAATGTGTCCATCGTGAAACCATACAACTTCTATATCAAATATATTGATTGTCGAAGTTTTTATTTTATCATTGAATGTAATAAAATTTTAAATTTATATCTTGGGCTTACCTCGCTCACAATAAAAATCAAGGTCATAAGTTAGATATACTTTGTTAAACATCTGCTAAAAAATGAGATGTACAATATATTTTCATGCAAGGAAACATCGAAGATTATAAAAATTTTGAAAAATATATTTGCATTGTGTGCGTCTATTAAATTCATTCAACGGATTTACTCTTTGTATCGTCGAAAACAACAGTGGCACTCAGGTATTGGAATTCTAAGCGGATCCTCTCGACAACAAGGTTTATTGCGCTCCTTTTTATACTCGCATCTGTGTAATATACTTCGAAAATATTTATTGTCCCAATTTTTTATCTTCTGCTTGCTGTAAGAAGTTTCGAAAAAATCTCTAGAAAATAGTGTCAGTTTTACCGAAACAACGCACAATGTGTCCAAACGGCGAAATCGTTTAGGGAGACAATGACTTGGTACGGGGTCTATCGACGAAAACCCCTTTAAAGGGTATAGCCGGATAAGATAGTCAAAAATGCCCTTGAACCGAATTTCATCGACGATTTGCCATTCGATAGAGCACCAAGAAAAAACATACTGTGCAAAGTTTCAACCCTGTATCTCGATCCGAAGGGTAGTTATAGGGTAAAATCGAAAAATCAGTTTTTGGCCTATTTTCCCCAGTTAATGATGTTTAGAAATTCTGAAAAAAATGTGACACATGTCAAGAACCCAAATACATACTTTGCAATTGGTTTCAGATTTTTAAAGTGAAAATACTGCTTGTAAAAAATCAAAACCCTGAAAAAAATCGAAAAAGTGCAGATTTCACATGGAAGTTCTAGAGTGTCCACATTTATATTTTTACAGTAGCAGTATATTGTTATAGGTATTGTTCATGAATTTTTTCAGAGTTTTTGGTTTGGTGCGCCGTTGTTAAAAAAATATGTTAAAATATGTTGTAAATATTTAAATATTGCTAATAAAAGAAATCTACAAAAATACCATTGATTATTATTGTATAGTTTGACATAAAAAGAAGAATTTATCAGTAAAAAAAAACTATACGCGTTCGGGACGCGAACCTAGTATAATCGTGTCAACAGACGAACGCTTAACACGTTGAGCCAATCGAGCTGTTGAAAACCTGTTTAATACTTTCAGATATAATAGACTGACACAGAGAGTAAATGAGAGTGCTCACGCCCGGGTTTGGCCCGTGCCACTTTTGTTTGCACATCATGTTTAGCCTGGAACAGCTCCTACATCATCTTTAGCATGGAACAGAACCTACATCATCTTTAGCAGGATAAAAAAACTTTAATTATCTATCACAAGTAAATATATCATCGGAATAATAAATAATAAGGTAGTTCTGGTCCTGGTACATATGTAGTAAGTAGTAAAGTGGGTTCTGTATCTTGCTAAAGATGATGTAGGTTCTGTTCCATGCTAAAGATGATGTAGGAGCTGTTCCAGGCTAAACATGATGTGCAAACAAAAGTGGCACGGGCAAAACCCGGGCGTGAGCACTCTCATTTACTCTCTGACTGACATAATAAAAATATCAATCAAGCCGATTTCGTTGTTTAAATATTTTTGATAAATGTTCACGGATTATCAGTGCCTGATAGACTTACAGAACAAATATAACGTAATAATTTTAAGGTTAGCTTAGTTCTTCGCGGAGAAAACGTCGAAAAAATCGGTTTTTATTTTTTTTAACAACAGCGCACCAAACCAAAAACTCTGAAAAAATTCATGAACAATACCTATAACAATATACTGCTACTGTAAAAATATAAATGTGGACACTCTAGAACTTCCATGTAAAATCTGCATTTTTTCGATTTTTTTCAGGTTTTTGATTTTTTACAAGCAGTATTTTCACTTTAAAAATCTGAAACCAATTGCAAAGTATGTATTTGGGTTCTTGACATGTGTCACATTTTTTTCAGAATTTCTAAACATCATTAACTGGGGAAAATAGGCCAAAAACTGATTTTTCGATTTTACCCTATAACTACCCTTCGGATCGAGATACAGGGTTGAAACTTTGCACAGTATGTTTTTTCTTGGTGCTCTATCGAATGGCAAATCGTCGATGAAATTCGGTTCAAGGGCATTTTTGACTATCTTATCCGGCTATACCCTTTCCTCTGTCTCGCGGCACGCACACGATCATGTTCTGTCTCATCGACACGGACGAGTAGACTATAGTAGTAGGCTTTTGTAATTCCACACAATCAAATTTTGCAAAAACTTCAATAGCTTGTATCTCAATAACTATTTGTTTGCGACATGCACTTTCTTTCAAACTTTTTCTCTTTGTGATAAGTAGAAAGCGTTGACGTAAAAAAAACTTGAATAACAATTTTCTTTATTATAAACAATTTTGCGGCAACTTTCTCTTATAAATGTCCACCGATCCAGAGGTATAAATTCACCCCAGGGACGGATGTTCAGTACTTTTTATACACCCTGTACATTGAAATAAATTCGAATTTTCAAATGTGAACATTTTTTAAAATTCTAAATTAAAAAATAGATTTCAACTCATAATTAACGACCTAAGAGCATTATTACTGTACACATATTTTACAGGAAAAAATAATTTTTTGTTATACATACATGTCCGTCATATTGTATTCGTTATTTTGTTTTTTAAACTTTTAAGTTCAGATTCCTAATTAGCGAACCCAATTATCCTCACGTACCAATTCTTGTTCAGTTTTGTTCAGATTGAAGTGCGTTTTGATGTTTTGACCACGATTTCGCCATTTGGACACACTGTGCGATACGACGGTTTTGTGAATCCAATAACGAGTGTTCACGTAACCACGTCGGAGCAAAGTTTTACTGTTGGAATACTGAATTCGAAATCTTGACCCGAAGTGATCTTTGAAAGATCGTAGAGAGATGTATGTGTACATTGTTGACACGCAGTTCTGCCATTGGTCAGTGTTTGCACTAACCACATGTGCAAGTAATTATGTTAAAATATTCAGAAACTAATTCATTCATTGTGATAACAATTTGTAACACTGAAATTATAGAAACATATGCATGAACGTAAATATATTCGCAACGTTCATTAAAATGTCTGGTTTAATAATGTTGCCTTAACCCCTTGCTGTATTTTAACGAGTCAGACTCGTGAAAAAAATTTGAACAAAGTCTAACAAATATTATGCCTTTCTTTTTAGATGAAATAAAATTTAATTCGTTTGTAATCAATGTTTAAGCGTTAAAATAAATGTAGCCTGTCACGTTGCTCGGCAAGCAGGAGTCGCCAGAAGGGCGAAACCCTTTGCGATACCGTGTATTTACAGGCGGAAGGCCGGACCACGATCGGCCGCACGACACGTGGTCCACCCGGGACAAAAAGGTAATCGCGGACTCGCGGTTTCCGGCAACAAGCGCGAATTTTCGGGCGCCAGACACTTCTACGTGTCGTCTGAAATTCTCAACGAACAAATGGAACGAGATCGAGAAAACCCCGAGTCTACGATGACCGCGTGTAACCTGTGATAACTCTCCTAAGGGACCAGGATAGACACGGGGAGAACAGGAGGCATTCCTCGCGGCAGGAAGGTTTTTTTTTTTAATTTTAGAAAATCTCATATGAGATTTATTACAACATAAATACAAAACAGAAATACATTACATATAATATAGAGTATAGAGATTACAAAACAAAGTAGGTTTCTTATCGAAATACAAATATTATAATACGAACATGATTAATAGGAACAAAAAAAAACTTATACTTTAAGGCCACAGCTTTTAAAAAATGACAACATGTAGTGACAGGCCCTATGAAAGGAGAGGGGCTACCAGGATATTTAAGGAAAGGGTGGGGAGAGAAGAGATGGCAAAGGTTGGCAAGATATAGATTAGGAAATGGGATGAGAGGAGGGAAATATTGGTTAGAGGAGGAGGAGAGAAAATGCAGAGTGTGTGGATGGGAGAGTGAAACATGGGAGCATGTATGGGAAGTATGTATGAGAGGGGAGGATGAAAAGGGGTGGCAGGAGATGATGAGGTTTGTGTTGGGAGAGAAGGGGGAAGGGGAGGAATGGCTGAGGAGGGTGGAAGAATGGAGGGAGAGAAGTTGTGAGTGGGAATGGAGTTAGGGCAGGTGTGTATGTGTGTGGAGGGGCAGGGGAGAGGGGTTATACGGCCGGAAGAGGTGGTCCCACAGGGGGAGGAAGGGAAAGGGAAAAAGGTCAAGTGGAGAGGATGGAGGAATGATGCTATTGTAAATTATAATGTAATTTATAATGTAATGCGCAATGTAAATCAAACGGAAACATGCGGCAATTAGGAGGAAGTTCAGAAAATATATGCGATATTAGCTCTCTCTCTCTCGATAAATGTAAAGGGATTAGGTTAAGTTAGAGTTTAAGTTAGTATATAAGTCTAGTGGTAAGAGTAAATGTAGAAACGCGACGAGAGGTATGGAGGTTTTGTGATTAGGATTTGTAACCTCAAAGGGAACAAATAAAGTTTATCTATCTATCTATCTAGTGACAGGCCCTAATATTAGGTTTGGCTATTACACTGTCCAACACCAAAAATGTTTTCATATAACTGATGGGTGGGTCTTATAGAGTTTTTTGCGCTGATTCCGAATCTGTCCTTAGTTTTTCTCCTACACGCACAGTTTTTGAAAAACATGACTTTGAAAAAAAACCTATTTTTCAACTTTAAACAAATGTTGTGACGGTATGATAAAAGATATTGAATTGTTCTTTGCAGCAAAAGATTCTGTAGACTTTTCTGAATACGGTGATATCCATTATTGATACGTTATGATTGTTTAAACATTAATAAATAATCATTAAAGACGGAGAGACACCACTTTTGCACCAAATTTTGATGATATTTTTAAAATTATCTCAAAAAATAAGGGTCCAGCAGAGAATCGAAATATACCACGCGATAGAGCAGTTTTTTATCTAGAAGATCCACCCTTTCAAGTTAGCAACAAATGACGTTTTCACCTTTCTAGAAAGCAAAATATCATCGTCTGACACGAGTTGCTGCCAGTGGCGCTCTTCCACCAGCGCGATCTTACACCGCGTGGCGCGCCGACGAACGACCGCGCTGGTGGAAGAGCGCCACTGGCAGCAACTCGTGTCAGACGATGATATTTTGCTTTCTAGAAAGGTGAAAACGTCATTTGTTGCTAACTTGAAAGGGTGGATCTTCTAGATAAAAAACTGCTCTATCGCGTGGTATATTTCGATTCTCCGCTCGACCCTTTTTTTTTGTAATAATTTAAAAAATATCATCAATATTTGGTGCAAAAGTGGTGTCTCTCCGTCTTTAATGATTATTTATTAATGTTCAAACAATCATAACGTGTTAATAATGGATATCACCGTATTCATAAAAGTCTACAGAATCTTTTGCTGCAAAGAACAATTCAATATCTTTTATCATACCGTCACAACATTTGTTTAAAGTTGAAAAATAGGTTTTTTTTCAAAGTCATGTTTTTCAAAAACTGTGCGTGTAGGAGGAAAACTAAGGACAGATTCGGAATCAGCGCAAAAAACTCTATAAGATCCACTCATCAGTTATATGAAAACATAAAAAAGTTAAAATTTGTTGGACAGTGTTATTAGTGAGACATCCATTGGAAGCTGAAAGTTCATTTTGCTGAGTTTATTAATCAATAAGAGTCTCTCGTCATTGTACAAATTGCACTGCCATAAAACATGATTCAGAGACTCATCTCCATCCTCACAACTACACTCAGGATCATTAATAAAACCAATGCGTGCTAGGGAAAAACAGCAGGAAGGTTTCGCGCAAAAATTGAATACGTTATTTTCGGCAATCAGAGACGTTTATTCAACGAGATGGAAAATGACATAGCCGACATAGCTAACCGGTAAAGTTGATCGCTCGCGCGTTACATAGAATTTCGCGACGGATGTTGATCGCACGCGCTCTGTCCTCCGAGGACTTGTCTTCGTCGCGTCGAATTCGGCAGCCCTAGATTTAAAACGCGCTTGTACCCTACGCGGGGAATTTACAATCGAATTCCGATGTTATACGCGGTCCAATTTTAGCTTTTGGCGAAACTTCCGTTTATAGCAAAAATCAGAATTCGATGAAATTTTGAAAATAGGTTCATTTTTTACTAAAATGATGATTGCCAGAAGGATTTCTCCCGTTTCGAAAAAAATTTTTTATCATTTCAAGGTTGCGCTCTAGCTTACCGACTACTGACTTACCGACTTTGTACTTTATGTTTCTGCTGTCCGCATGCGTCTGTGTGATGTGAGAGTTGGTCAAATGCTTTTAGAGTTGTATAAGTCATTTTGACTCGACACTAGAATGGGTGAGAGAACTTGGGGCGAAACTTCCGTTTATGGTACAAATCAGAATTCGATGAAATTTAGAAAATAGGTTCAATCATCTATAAACGAATCCTCTTTAGTTTAAAGTAATACATATATAAGGTAAACTTGAAATTTATAAAAAGTACTCCTGGATCGCCGTGTGCGTGGTCGGGCCGGCCGCCAGGCCGGCCCTCTCCGCCCCTACCCCGACCTAATCACAAATCATTCTAATTGACGCATGCGCATAGCACGAACATAAAGAAAATCGGTAAGTCAGTAGTCGGTAAGCTAGAGCGCAACCTTGAAATGATAAAAAAATTGTTTTCGAAACGGGAGAAATCCTTCTGGCAATCGTCATATTAGAAAAGAAAGAACCTATTTTCAAAATTTTATCGAATTCTGATTTTTGCTATAAACGGAAGAACAGCCTAGCTTTTTTCGCCAATCGTATTCGCGAAACACAAATCGCTCACGTTACGTCGTCCCACCATGGAACGAGACGAGGTTGGCCAAGGCTGACGGCGACACCCAGTATTTTACTCGGCTCTCACGTAGGAGACTAATAGATTTTCATTATAAAATTAAACGATTAATCGAACTAACCTAAGTGAAGTTCTATCGTAATTGCATGAAGCGCCTCCTCCGTTGATCAACTCGTAGTACCTCTACTTAACGCCAGTATCATCACAATGTTTACAGATGGAAAAAGAAGAAAAACTATGGTCCGTGGCGCTATGTTCAAATCCATCATTTTCTTTAAAGAACAAACTGCCGTATCTGTATGGGTTAACAATTAGGTTAAGAATGGGAATTAATTGGAAGGGACCGATCTTCAGGAGGAGGCGCTTCATACAATTACGATAGAACTTCACTTTGGTAAGTTCGTTTAATCGTTTAATTGTATTACGCGCCTTCTCCTTTAATCAACTCGTAGATATTTAAAGATGTACGGCAGTGTACAAACAAATAGGTATTTTCTTGCTTTTACTCCTCGAATTTAATAGACTCTAAAATATTACCTTAATAACTCGAATAATAACACAAAGTAATAATAAAAACTCTAATAATGTTATAAAAAAAAATTTTAACTGTCTTATTTTAAGTTAAGAATAGCCTTGGAGAAATTATCTTCTTTGGATCTTATAATGTCACGATCATAAAACTTCGCAAAAGTTTGTGATTGCGGTGTCTAGCCGTTGTCTTCTTTATTACATCGATATTTACATTGACTCTCTTCGCAGCAGATGTTGCGGCATGACGGGTGCTGTAGGCCACGAAAATTGTCGTGTCCAAACCACTTTTTTGGAGAACACCCTTGATCCATCGATTCAGAGTTTGCATGGAAACTGCCCTGTGTGGACTTTTTCAAGAGATAAACAAATTCAGAGTATCCTCTCGCAGAATCTTAGTTCTTTCTATATATGCCTGTAATGCTGTGGCTACACAAATCGAACGATTCTTTTCGTATATAGGAAATCTGGGAACCGGTTGTGTCCTCCTGGGATTAGAAGTCTTTAATCGGGAGGGAATCATGATTTCCAACATGTTTTTCTTTATCAGAACATTTCTGATATCAATTTTTGTTGAAGTTTGCAACCTGTGTCCTGTGAAAGCTGTTTTAAGGGTATCGTGTCATTTGGATACATTACGATACTAAATCTAGAACTATCTTTGGGTTCCATGTATAATCATATCTAGGTTGTGATGGACGCAGATTAAAGACCCCTTTACAAAATCTTTTTACTCGATCATCTCGTCCCACGTCTGGACGGTATTAATAGACCCATACGATCCTCCATCTTCATATTCCTTTGTTAAAAAAGTTGAGACATTCTCAATTTTTGCCTTATACACCTTAATGTTTGTCGAATGACAAAATTGCCACTATTTCCTTAGTGCCACATTATATTGGCACAACGAGGAATTAGTAAACGATACCATTGTAATTGTAATTGTCTCCTGCGTAATTCCTTTCAGCGTATAGGCTTCCTTGATAAGATCCCTGGCTACCAGGGAAAGTTGGGATGTTAAGAGCACCGTCTGGCTAGCAGACGACACTCGCGCGTTGACGTGTGTGAGTGCACACGTTGCTATATCACATACACGTACACGAAAATTGTAAGGGTCCGGGAGTAAACGTCTGAGATCTTAATAATGCAATGATTGGATTTCTTATTTGTCAAAATCGCTAGATGAAAGAACAATCTAGGGTGCTATTTGGCTGAAAAGTCGTACTTCTAAGTTCACGAGCTATGATTTGCAATATTCGACAGTACGCCCGTCAGTGAGGACGTCATAAATGAAACAGAAATCAACGCTCGTAGCGGAAAATGTCAGAACTATATTTGAATGTCAACCTCACTGTGGCTTGGATTTTTGTAGAATTAAACGTACAGAATTTTTAATAGAAGTACGACTTTTCAGCCAAATAGCACCCTAGATTGATCTTTCATCTAGCGATTTTGACTACTAAGAAATCCAGTCATTGCATTATAAAGATCTCAGACGTTTACTCCCGGACCCTTACAATTTTCGTGTACGTATATATGATATAGCGACGTGTGCACTCACACACGTCAACGCGCGAGTGCCGTTTGCTAACCAGACGGTGCTTTTATTTGGAAGAGGGCAGTGTTACGTCTCGAAATTTGGGTTCGAGATGTAATGAGATGCGTCGTAGGGAAATGTCAAATAATGACGCAATTGATAGGTCCGAAAGGGGAATTTGAATGGGAGAGTAGCGCCAAAGCTATCCGTTGTGGCGTTTTACTATGGGGTACGCTGCGCTGCGCGGGTCTGTTCCTAGAGAGAAAGAGAGAGAGAGAGAAAGAGAGAGAGAGTGAGTGAGAGAGAGTGAAGCGAGGAGCACCGATTCGTGCGTTATGAGTTGGGTCGAGATTCAGAGATGCCCGGACGACTGGACCAAGTCCGCCTGACCGGGAAGGGGAAAGTGCAGTAGTGTAGTTCATGGTTGGATCGTTGGCTCGAACGGCCGGACCAAGTCCACCTAGGTAGATACACAACTCTCACTCTCGTCGGTGACACGACCCCACGATACACACACGCACTCGGGCACACGTCACTCGTTGAAATAAGATGGCCGAACGTAAGGGAACTTTTAGGAAAAAGTGGTGTTCTCTCAGATTACGGTGATCAACTATAAATTATTTATAGCACCCCGACTCGTTTCATCATCGAGAACTGGTTCGTGTAGGATGTTGGATTGTTGTAGACGTTACTGAATAATTGTTCGACTCGTTTGGAAGCGACTGTTCGACTGTATGCGACTCCTCGACTGTCTCGATTGAGCGACTGGGTGCGACTGTTGATTCTTGAATTCGATAGCTCTGAACTGTAATACTGAGATACTGTCGGAATAATAATACGTTCTCTGCTCTCTGGCTCTGGCTTTTATATGACTGCTGTCAGGTGAATTTGTGGGGGAAATAACAAAGAATCTCATGGTTGAGAGAGCAGGCAGTGGATCTCGTGGGGGAAATAGAAGAATCGCACGCTTGAGTGAGCAAGCCTCCTATTGTTTCCAAATTCATTGGAACACAACGAAATTCCTGCTTGATGACGCGTCATTTAAAAAACAGGTTTTCGAATGTATATGTGTGAACACCTGTGTCACAAAATGAGGAGGGAATGGGGTGACGGACGTCATAACAGTAAATTAATTTTAGATGTCAATATAATTGTTTGTGACTCAAATATGGCCATAACTCTCGGATATCACGCTTAGGATGGCCAATTCGGTACTACAAGAATACCTCTACATCCCTCCTCATTAATCTTCTTCAAAACTGTTGGAATAATAGCAAAAGGAGGAAAGGCATAAAAGAAATAAGAATTCCATTCTATAGTAAGTTCTGATTGGTCCGTGTTTTTCGTTAATAACTCTTAAACAAAGCCGCGGACACCATTTTTGTAAAGGAAAATGACGCTTCAAATGACCCAAGGAACCTCCCATTTCCGGGAGTTACACTTATTTTGGGACACCCTGTGTACTGTATGGTTAGATGTGGGTACTCTTGTTACTGTGACGTTACATCGTGGAATGCTATGCTCCCGTATTCTCGATTTTAACGCACTGGAGGTGATTTAGTTACCTTGCCTTGAGAATAACGGTTTGTAGCGTTCTAAGAGTTAATCGAAGCGGATTAAGAATCCTATCTCACGATGTTTATCGCTCCATTTTCAGATTCGTACTGCACCCGATTATGGGCAACCTTGATCCCTTTATAACGTTGAAATTCGATTAGGAAAATGGCAGTGAGAGTACAGTAACATCTGGTAGACACTTCTAAGTTTTCCAGATACTTTCTCATGAGATCAGAGTAATGGGAATTTGAGCCGGACCTCTTACATAATAAGAACACGCGTTTGCAAGAAGGGAGCAAAATAATCACAGTCTCCGTATGTAAAAGGTTAGATTCGGTTTTTGTCGTTTTCCCTAATTCTTGACATAATTGTAAGATGTACGTCACAATCCTAACAATGTTATAATACTCAACATTTTGAGCAATTCCAAAATTGATCTGGGTCTTCCGATTACTGAAATTTATATGATCAAAACTGTGGAAATATCGATAGTCAAACAGTACAATTGAATGGTTAGAAATGCAACTTCCTCCATTATTTCTTCTAATTGCTTATAATTATAATTTAATATTTTTTCAGGAGAGATCGCTATTCGTGTGTTTCGAGCATGTACGGAGCTCGGCATTCGTTCAGTGGCAATTTACTCGGAACAGGACAAGATGCAAATGCACAGGCAGAAAGCCGACGAGGCCTACGTGGTTGGCAGAGGACTACCGCCCGTTCAAGCTTACCTAAATATACCCGAAATCATCAAAATCGCAAAAGAAAACGACGTCGATGCCATCCATCCAGGTTACGGTTTCCTCTCTGAGAGATCAGATTTTGCACAAGCAGTCATCGATGCTGGAGTCAGATTCATTGGCCCCAGTCCGAAAGTCGTACAACAAATGGGTGATAAGGTATGTATGCATGTATAACATATGTACATGTATATTCATTGACTCCTCTTAGGGTTACAATCTTTCCACAATCTTTTTCTCCCCTTCCACCACTTTTATCCTTCCTTATTATTATCTTACATAAAGCAAGAAAGAAAGAGAGAGAGAGAGACCTATGTACAAAAGTCGTTATTTTGTAACATTTACAATATTGTCCAATATTTTCCTCCTACCGTCCTCCTTTCCTGTACCCCCCTTCCCTGTCTACGTACCCCCTCTCCCGGCTGCTCATCGTGCATCCTCATCCTCCAACACTTCCCACATCCTCTCCTGATATCTTTTTTCATCATCTATGCTCATTCATGTTTTTCACACATGTTCCCACGTCTCATTCTCCCAACCACACACTCTGCATTTTCTCATCTCCTCATTCGTCACTCACATCGTCACGATGGATTCATGTAGAAAAACTCGGCTCACGCCCGCCGGGTTGTGGTTGCAACGACGCGCGAGCGTGGCAAAACGATAAGACGGCACAGCGCGTACACGTCGTTGCGACGTTCGCTGCACGTTGTCGATCTCCGGTAATAGCGTCTCGTCGTAACGATCGTCGTGATTCGGGAACGCGGTGATCTCGGATCACGCGTTCCGGGCTCGCTGTTGCAACGAGCTCTCGAGAGCGAACATCAGGCGGCGGCTCGGACACGCGGACGTTTTCTCAACGCCCCGAATTCATCGCGAATTCTTGCGGTCGAGCTCTCGTTCGCTGTCGCAGCCACTCACGAGGAGCCGCAATCGGTCGCCAGTACTGCGCGGCTCGGTGTGTCACGGAAATTCCGGTGACGTCCTGTGTCCGGTTGAATAACTTTTGGCTTCCGGTTGCCGCCGGAAGTGGTTTCCAGGCGGGAAGAGAACGCGGTGTTGTCGGATCGCGACGCGTTTTGGTGCCGTCGTGCTTCGGCGTTACTCGGTTCACGTCGGTGCGATTCGGGTTTGCGGCGAGCATTCCGTTTCGTAACAGGCCTGGTACTAACAGGTCTGTCACACCCCCCTCCCTTATTACGGTAACGAGCGAACGACAGTGAGGTACATTTATTGCTGATAGAAGCATAGAAAAATATAACTATTGATACTATAAAATATCAAAATATACAGGTCCTCGCACTTAATGACTATATACTTACATACTAATGTTCAGCGTAATGTTCGAGTATAATACTGGCGGTCGTCGCCGCCGGGTATTCGCGGCGTGTATCACGGTGAAAAAACTGAACAATATCTTTGGTGATTCGGCTAATGGTTCACGGCAATGCTCCGATCGGCGGTCAGCAAGTAACGTAATGGTATCCGCGCGCTGAAACGGGTCGGGGAGAGCAGGAAGAACAACAAAATACGTACGCTCTGTGTATCAGATTGTTCGACGAGCGGCAAAATGAAGAAAAGAGAAAAGAAAACGAAACAATACGAAACGATCGCTTCAGCTACAATAGCCTCTGGTGGTGGTTCGTGAATTACACTCGACGTGGTCCCTCGGCCGACGGAACAAAAGGGAAAACTGAACTAAAAAATTGCGGCTACGGGGATAAAAGACGCTTTCGGTTCGCGTGAGTGCGGTGGATAAGCCCGTGAAACTAAGCGACAGAATACGGCGCGGAGGAGAAAAAAACGACTAAAAAAAATGTATAGCCATGTAACCCTAACGCGGGTTTTCACTCGGACGGGTCGACTCTTCACGCTCGTCGCGAGGTGGTGTCGATTTTCCTGTATTAACTCACCCTCGTCGCGAGGGGGAACCCTCCCTTTCGCTAAGCGCGACACTGTCCGGCGTGATCGGTCCATCACTTTCGTCGCGAGGTGAGGCCGTTATTGCTCTTCGCGGTGTTGTTCGATGGCGACCCTCGTCCTCGTCGCGAGGGGGTCGCGAGTCACTCGCGGCGCACCAGGAATGTGTCACGTCACCGCGCACGTCACTTTGTTCGCACTATGTGTTCGGTGACGTGTTCGCAGTTGCGTGCTGGTCTACTGGTGCTGTCCTGGTCCTCCCGTGGTGGCTGTTGACGTGGAGCGCAATTTGCACCGCCGCAGTTTCCCGGACTCGTCGAAGAGGAGTGTCTACCGCTCTTCCCCTCCTGGCGACGTCTCGTAGACTCGTCGATCGGTGACGAGCCGGATGGGCACCTCCACGCATCTGCCGGTCGGCAGGCGGTACCAAAGGCACACACGCGGTGCAAAACGGCCTTTGTATGCCCATGGCTGGGGCATCAACGGGTTCTGGGCGTCGACGGTGACCGGTTTCCCTCCTTTGCCTGGTCGTTCCCGGAGCGGTACCTCCTCTCGCGTTTGGCAGTTGGCGGCTGCCGCGGTTACGGCCATCACCTGCCTCATGGGTCGTGCAGGTTCCCATGTCGCCAATGCCGCGTAATTTATTTTTGCCGACACCATCAGTTCGTTCGGTGGTGTGTCCGACGTGGGTGACGGCGTGCTCATCTTTCTCGTGAGCGCGGCGAGCTTCTCGGGCGGCGGCGGGTTAAAGCCTGTTCATACACGGCGGAAACCGCGCGTTTTCGATCGCACGATTTTTGTTTTCGATTGTTCAACCGCGCTGTCACGTGTAAAATATTGCATTGACTCTAATGTAATAAGATCCGCGCGATTTCAACCGCGCGGTCGAAAACTCGTGGTTTCCGCCGTGTCTGAACAGGCTCTTAGGCGGCAGCTCGGCCGACAGTGTTGGCGCCGACGATGATATCCGGTGGGCGGGTTGGTTCGCCGCGCGTGCTGTTGTTACCTCTGATAGTGGTTCACTCCAGTGGCAGAGCTCCGGCGGCCCTCTCGACTTCTTCCGCGGCCGCTTTTCTGGTTTGGAGTAAGTTTCCTTCCGCTGGCGTCGTCCTCAACGGCGGCGGGTCCTGCAGCGTTGTTCAGCCTGCCTCTGGGGGGGAGGGCGTAGTACCGGTCTTAACCACCATTTAGACAGTTTTCGGTACTGTCTGGCTGGAGAACGTCGAAACAGTGACTAATAAAGCGAAGGTAATATTCAACAAGCTCGCACACGTCGCTAGGGCAAATTGGGGAATAGATTATAAAGGTATGAAAATTCTGTACAAGGGCATTTTTATACCAATAATAACATACGCTGCAGCAGGCTGGTATGACAAGGTCAATGCGTGGCACAGAAAGCGTCTCATGCAAGCGCAGAGACAAGCTCTGCTGAGAATTACAAAGGCATACCGCACAGTATCAAGCGACGCCCTAACAATAATAGGTGGGGAAATTCCTATTGAACTGAAGATACAAGAACGAGCAGCCATGTACAACTTAAAACGCAACAGAAACTTCACAATCGACAGGTTCACATACTCAACAACAGAAAAACAATAGAACCGGAATGTACAGCAGAAATAGAGGAACAAATTTGAACAGAGATTCTCCATATCTGGCAACAAAAGTGGAACGAGTCACCCAAAGGAAGACGCGTTTAAATTCTTTGACAACATAGAAAGAAGACTGAATTCCCCATGGATCCAGATCACACACTATAATGCACAATTCCTGACCGGGCACGGAAACTTCAAGGAGCAACTGAAGTACTTCAGCTTTTCCTTAGAAGACGTGTGCACATGTGGAGAGCTGGACACACCAGAACATATAATCTTTGACTACAACAGTATCCGACAACGTAACCTAGTTGGACACATAGCAGGACCCGAACAACACTGGCCATGTGATCTGAAACACCTTGCGAGTCAGGAGAATTTCAAGCACCTCCCCAAATTCGCCGAAACAGTTATGAAGACGAGAGAGCAAAACCTACAAGGACCAACAGACAGCAACAGACAAACACAGGACCTTCAGAGATTGTAAGACCGCAGACAATGTAAGAACCCACACAGGACACAGAGGAACACCACATACCGGATCTGACAACGCAGGCGCTGTATTTCTGAATACAACGTGTCAGAGCCGGCTAAACCCTCGCACAGCGTCGCTGTGCGAGCCTGTAAGAGGTCGAGTTTCGCACTGGCGACTTCGCCTCCTCGTGGCCCCCGCTGTCAACGTTCCTCTCGCAACCTGAAGCTGGCACAAGCCAGTGAACGGTTGCGGGGGTAACGGCTGAGTGGATCATCTCCCCTCGCGGGAGGTCTTACCCTTCGGATGACCCTTAAATGGTGACGAAAGGGTTTTTCCAAGTCTACCATGCACTCCACCTACGCATGTAACCCTTTAGCAGTGGCTTCATAAACAACATCGCAGCCATAAGCTTCAGCTTAGTGCTGCAGAGCCGTACCACTAGCGGTACATTGAAGCTCATATCGTAGTAGACAATAACTGTCTAGCTGGAAAGGCTGGTGGCGTCGTGCTGCCCAAGCCGATTTCGGACAGGCCCAGCTGCGCTGTCTCCTCGTCGCGAAGCAGTGTCATCTCGGGCAGCTGGATGTTCGGGGTGACCGGCCGTCGCAACAGGTCGGGTTCCCGGAACAAGTCCGCCAGGTTCCACTCCCTTGGCGCCTCGGTCATATCTACAGAATGCCTGTGACAAACGTAAGGAGAACTGATAACTTTCCGTGGGCGATCTCTGCGACGCGGTGCTGTCACGGCAGCAAGGGAGGGTGTGGCCGACGTGGTTTCCTCCGCGGGGCGGGTTCCCGGAGTTCCCCTTGTGTCCTACGTGTCGACTGGTTCCTCCGGGGTGCCTTGTGAGTCCTCGGTGTCCCCCCCGTCCGGTTTCAAGTCCTGCACGTGAATATGGTGCGTCCACTTTCGGTTCCGGTCGCGGAGGTCGACTGTGACTGGGGAAACGACGCGTTTGACGGTGTACGAACCGAAAAATTTCGGCGCGAGTTTGGCATTGATGCCTTTCCTATATCCGACAGAGTGTGTTCCTTTTTCCACACATGGTAGCCTACCGCGAACCTCCAGTCGCGGCGACGCAGATTGTAGTACTTCGCCTGGCGACTGAACGCCTGTGCCAAGTTTAACTTGGCGAGTTTCCGGGTCTCGCGTAGGTTCTTCCAGCGGTTGTTGGTCGGCACTGTCGACCCGGTTGTTGTCGGCTGTCCCGGTAGTCGAAGCTCCCACCTCTGGTTGAGGTATGCCGGGCTGTATGCCGTAGCCACGTGCCGTGCAGTGTTTATGGCGAATCGCGCCTCGTTCAGCTTCTGGTGCCAGCGATTGTGGTTCGTTCCGGTGTACTGGGCGAGCATGGTCTTCATCACCTTGTTGGCTCGTTTGACTGGATTGCACTGCGGCGGGTACGGGGGTGTCCTGCGGAGCTCGATTCCGACAGCCTGTAGCAAAGATGTAAATGGGGTGTCCACAAACTGGCGCCCGTTGCCGGAGATCAGGATCCTAGACGCCCCGTGTTGCAGGATGACATCCTTCTGTATTGCGGCGTCGATGGCGTTGCTGGTGGCTTTTCGCAGTGGCGTGAGTTCAACCCACTTCGAGGAATAATCCAGCGCGACGAGTAACCACGTGTGTCCGCTCCGCGAACGTGGTAGAGGTCCGATCAGGTCGACAGACACCGTATGCCATGGTTCGGTCACCTGATTTGCGTACAGGCGTCACGGCGGCTGGCTTGGCAGCGTTTCGAACTTCTGGCAGCCGTCGCAGCTCCGTACGTAGCGTGCCGCGTCCCGGAACATCTCTGGCCAGCAAAAACGCTGGGCTGGGCGGACGATCGTTTTGGCGATCCCCAGATGGCCTGTCGTGGGATCGTTGTGGAACTGTTGCAGCGTCGCCGGTCACCGACGGGCACGGAGAGTTTCCACGTGTTGTCTGATTCCGACTCGTTGCAGTCTAGTTAGTATACCAAGTATCGATACAGCTTGCCCTCCATTATCCTGAATTCCGGTTCTGCGGTCGGGTTCTGGCGGATGGCTTTGAACTTCCTCTCGTACCACGTGTCGTTTCGTTGCTTCGGGCGGAGCGCGTTCACGCCCGGCGGCGGCGTGGTCCGGGACAGTGCGTCTGCCACGTGGTTTTGTTTTCCGTGACGGTATCAGAATCGACCGGTCAGGCTGTTCATCTGGCGCAACCAGCGGAGTGCTTGATGGTCGGTGACGACGGTAAAGCGGTATCTCTCCAGGTACGCCATCATTTTCCGAATGCCCCATACCACGGCGAGGCATTCCTTCTCTGTCGCGCAGTACTTTCGCTCTGTTTCGCTGAGGGTGTGACTGGCGTACGCGATGCCTCTTTCATCGGGGTTATGTGGGGCTACGTGGCCAGAAGGGCGCACAATACCCACTAAAAACCTCACGACAACCTGCCCTAAGCTATTCGGGGGCGGCTGGGATCTCCAATAGAACACAACCTGCCACCCCCTTGCCCTTGGCCCCTTGTGGGACCCCATCCCGGGGATGAGAAAAGATCCCCCTAGGAATGCCTAATCTATCAGGGTGTAAGCACGTTGCCCACTTACAGCCTCCTTCCCTGGGCCGGTCGGTGGGCTTCGCGAGTCTCCAGCTCGCTCTGCTCAACGACCCCCGGTGACCCCGTTTCTCGCTCGAGGAGCCCTTCAAAGGGCTCTCAGCCGAGGAAAGAGGTCGCCGCGCGCGACAAGGAGGAGACGGAGGCAGGCTCCCCGCCCGTGCCAAGGTTCGCGGCGGAAACGCGGAGAGACGGAATTTTTGGCTGGAGTGAAATAACGCGTTAACAAGGGTCGATTCACTGTTTCACCTCACTCTGCATTTTCTCATCTCCTCATTCGTCACTCACATTGTCGCGATGGATTCACGTAGAAAAACTCGGCTCACGCCCGCCGAGTCGTTGCTGCAACGACGCGCAAGCGTGGCAAAACGAAAAGACGATACGGCGCGTACACGTCGTTGCGACGTTCGCTGCACGTGGTCGATCTCCGGTAATTGCGTCTCGTCGTCACGACCGTCGTGATTCGGGAACGCGGTGATCTCGGATCACGCGTTCCGGTCTCGCTGTTGCAACGAGCTCTTGAGAGCGAATATCGGGCGGCGGCTCCGACACGCGGACGTTTTTACAGCGCCCCGAATTCATCGTGAATTCTTGCGGTCGAGCTCTTGTTCGCTGTCGCAGCCAATCATGAGGAGCAGCAGTCGGTCGCCAATTCTGAGCGGCGTGGTGTGTCACGAAAATTCCGGTGACGTCGTGTGTCCGGTTGAACCACTTTTGGCTTCCGGTTGCCGCCGAAAGTGGTTTCCAGGCGGGAAGAGAACGCGGTGTTGTCGGATCGTAATGCGTTTTGGTGCCGTCGTACTTCGGCGTTACTCGGTTCTCGTCGGTGCGGTTCGGGTTCGGGGCGAGCATTCCGTTTCGTAACAGGCCTTGTACGAACAGGTCTGTTACACAACCAGTAACTCCCTCCCCCATCTCGTTTCCTAATCTGGAACCCGCCACTCTCTTCTATCTACTTTCCTTCCGTCCTTTCTTTAGATATCGCGGTAGTCCTTCTCGTTTCACCCTCCTATACCAGATATTGCATCTTGAATTTACTATCGTTTCCCGTCTTTCCTCTTTCTGTATTTTCTTTTACCTTCTCATTATTTCCTTACTCATTGACTCCCTTCTCTCCTTTATCATTTCATTCAACTCCTCCTGTGTCCATCCCCTCTCCTTAAGAAATTCCCATATCTCCTTATCCCTCCCTTCCTGTCCCCTTCTCCTTACCTCTTCCCAGCATAAACGCGCCAGCTCCCACCTTTTCCTTCCCTCAGTTTCTTCTCATAACCCCATGCCCTCAAACCCGCCCTTCTCCTTAACGACTCCTTTTGTAATTCCTCCCTTACCATATACCCCGGTGTATATCTTTCCACCTCTAGCAGCCATTTCAGATAATTCTTCGACAACTTTTTTAACCCTTCCCTCTCCTTCCATCCCCAAACTTCCACTCGGTAACTTATTACTGATCATATTAACTTATCAAATAACCATATCCTCCTAAATGGGTGATAAAGGTATACCTTCCAAAAATTTTATCTTTGGATAAATACAAAATATATACAGGGTGTCCCAAAATTAGTGTAACTTCCAGAAATGGGAGGTTCCTTGGGTCATTTGAAGTGACATTTTCCATTACAAGAATGGTGTCCGAGGCTTTGTTTAGGAGTTATTATCGAAAAACACGGACCGATCAGAGCCCTGCTATAGCGAACGGAGTCTGACTCAGCGACAGGTCCCGCTTAACGTGGTGTCGGTATTGGCCGAACCAGAATCAATCTGATTGGTCCGTGTTTTTCGTTAATAACTCCTAAACAAAGCCGCGGACGCCATTTTTGTAGAGGAAAATGTCGCTTCAAATAACCCAAGGAACCTCCCATTTCCGAGAGTTAAACTTATTTTGGGACTCCCTATATATACAGGGTGTTCGACTACAGGTGGGAGAAAATTTAAGGGGTGGTTCTTGACGATAATATAAGACGAAAATGAAGAATAAAAAATTGCGATTTCGGCTTCGTTAATTAGCTATTAACAATTAAGAATCTGTCTAAAATGCGGCAACGTTTCTTACAGAGGTGTACGTTGCGTACGTCACACAGGCGCGCGACAGTCATGTATCAAGCGACAATTGCATACATACCTTTGGTTCTCATTTGGGGCCTCAAGCGATGTGAAAATATTTAATAAATAGCTGGATGACATTGAACCTACCTACTCGTTACAATTCACAAGGGCATTTCTAATGTCCGCCCTATGGAATTATCGAATAGAAGGGGTCAATGCCCTTTCACTTTTAAATTGTTCTCACACATATCCACAAATCCTTATTAATTGTTCTTAACACCGTACATGATATACTGAAACAATCCACACCTATGCACATTATGTGCATGTTTACTGAGGGGAATGCAAAGAACTGGTAATCTTCTAATGTTGAAACATTGCACTTTATTGTACTTGATTTACGTCGCGAAATCCGTTCTCAGACGGAACGGATATTTTGAAGTCGTGTAATTTATGCCGTCATATCGCGACGGACATCTTGAACGGAGCCTGGCCTGGCGCCGCCGCGAACGGAAATCTTCGACGCGTGCGACGGAGATCTTGCCGCGGGCAAAGACACAGCACGCGACGCGAACAGAGAAACCCTTTGCAATTACAAATGGTTTTCAATGTGACCACCATTTTCGTTCACACACACGCGAAGTCTTTTACGAAAGTTTTCACACACATCCACAAATCCTTATTAATTGTTCATAACGTTAACATTCACGTTTCATACACGTCAATTTGACTTTGACACACGAAAAATAAAATATCAGAGAAATTAATGTGTACTGCACCCACTTCAACGTTTTAAGAAAATGTGTTTGTACAAGAAAAATCGTCCGTACAAGATAGCATCCATATGCACACTGTAAAACAAATGCCAATCTACAACAGCAAACGTCCGCCGATTTTCAGCGAACATCGCAATTCATTCTCATTATTGCTGTGACCACCAAATATCTCACGTTCGTTATATAAACGTTTGAACGATTTCATTTAATTTTTTCTGTTTAACGTTATTTTAGTTAAATTATTATTATTATTAATAGTTTTCGTTATTTTGTATGTAATTGTAGTTAAAGGTAGCGTTTCTTTTCAATTTTTTTTCCAATTTTTTGTGATCGCGGTAATGTGTTCGCGTAGTTTGTGCGGGAGTTATCACGATAGACGTGTGTGCGTTTTAGTATTAATGTTAGTGTCAGTGTCAGAGTTAGTGATTTAAAGAATGGAATTCAGTAATATTTAATTAGCGAACATTATTACGTGCTATGGACGCACAAATGGAAATGCAGCGAGAGCGCGACGTCTCTGTGCTCGAAGATATCCGGATAGGAATTTGCCGAATGAGAAGACTTTCTCTCTGTGCTATCAAAGGCTACGAGACATGGGATGTGTTAGAGACAGAAGATGTGGCGGACACGAACAGCGGAATCCGGACTTGGAAGATAGAATAATCGAACGCATCGAAGAAAATCCTACTACTAGCACGAGAATTGCTTCCGAAGAAGGAATAAGCAATAACACCGTATGGAGGATTTTAAAGCAAAATCAAATGCATCCATATCACTTCCAAACAGTGGAAGAATTGGAAGTGGGAGATAAAATTAAGAGAGTGCGATTCTGCGAATGGATGCTTCAAAAAATTGACAGAGACGCAGAATTTGTCGGCGGTATATTATTCACCGACGAGGCTACATTCACCAAACATGGAATGCTTAATTTACATGATGACCACGTTTCGGCATGGAAAATCCACATGCCATACGAGAAACGCATACGCAGCGGCAATTTTCTGTTAACATATGGGCAGGCATAACTGGAGGTCAAATAATTGGACCCTACATTTTACCTCGTAGATTAACAGGAAATATTTACTTGGAGTTTTTACGACTGCAATTGCTAGAAGACGTACCTCTTCAGGTACGCAGGAATATGTGGTTTATGGGAGATGGAGCACCACCACATTATACCATAGCAGTCAGGAATCATTTGGATCGAGAATTTCCTGACAAATGGATTCGAAGAGGAGGACCCATAGATTGGCCAGCAAGATCACCCGATTTAAATCCCCTGGATTTCTTTTCTTGGGGGTATTTAAAACAAATTGTGTACGCGATCCCAGTTATCAATGAGGAAGAATTGGAGTTTAGAGTGCGGTATGGGTATAACATTGTAAAGCGCGGAATGGAAGATTTCCGAAACGTACAAGAAAACTTCCGTAAAAGACTTCGCGCGTGTGTGAACGAAAATGGTGGTCACATTGAAAACCATTTGTAATTGTAAAGGGTTTCTCTGTTCGCGTCGCGTGCCGTGACTTTGCTCGCGGCAAGATCTCGGTCGCACGCGTCGAAGATTTCCGTTCGCGGCGGAGCCCGGTCAGGCTCCGCTCAAGATGTCCGTCGCGATCCGACGGCAGAAATTGCACGACTTCAAAATATCCGTTTCGTCTGAGAGCGAATTTCGCGACGTAAATCAAGTAGAAAAAAATGCAGTGTTTCAACATTAGAAGATTACCAGTTCTTTGCATTCCCCTCAGTAAACATGCACATAATGTGCATAGGTGTGGATTGTTTCAGTATATCGTGTACGGTGTTAAGAACAATTAATAAGGATTTGTGGATATGTATGAGAACAATTTAAAAGTGAAAGGGCATTGACCCCTTCTACTCGATAATTCCATAGGGCGGATATTAGAAATGCCCTTGTGGATTGTAACGAGTAGGTAGGTTCAATGTCGTCCAGCTATTTATTAAATATTTTCACATCGCATGGACCCCAAATGAGAACCAAAGGTATGCATGCAACTGTCACTTGATACATAAGGCCGTTATTACACGAGGACACTAGTGGCGCAACTTGGTTGCGCCACCAGTGGCTCAGCACATTTAATGAATCGGTAACTGGTGCTAACACCAGTATGTTGCCCGGCTGTTGCCTGTTGCCGGCCACCAGATCGGCAACAATTTTTGGTAGCACAACCAAGTTGCCTCGTGTAATAGGCTCCATATGATTCAATGCCCCGTAATGTGCTGAGACACCGGTGGCGCAACCAAGTTGCGCCACTAGTGTCCTCGTGTAATAACGGCCTAACTGTCGCGCGCCTGTGTGACGTACGCAACAAACACCTCTGTCAGAAACATTGCCACATTAGGCAGATATTTAATTGTTAATAGCTAATTATCGTAGCCGAAATCGCAATTTTTTTGTTCTTCATTTTCGTCTTGTATTATCGTCAAGAACCATCCCCTAAAATTTCTCCCACCTGTAGTCGAACACACTGTATAGGATAGACCCGCGTGAAGACCAGTTTTCGTTCGTCGTTGCTCATATTCGCTGTAATTGGTAGTACCCACTCCACGTGTTCCCTTTCCTATGTACAACGTATGCGCGTAGCGTCACTGAAATGACGCCACATGCTGCAGCGCCGCTGGAAGGGAAGAGAGAAAGAAAGAAAAAAAGTAGGGAAAGCGTAGTGAAGTGTGAGTTGAGGGGCTCACTGCGCCTACTCGCGATCATTCAAGCTGCGTGAAACGGGTAAAACAAAGTATAGTACAATCCGGGACAATAATAAGGGTGTAGATCCAGTTTCTAATGTGCGTGACTCAAACAGCGTAGACCCATATACGTGCACGAGGACTGCAAGAGTCCGGCATATTAGAAAGTATGATCTTTTACTGCATATTTACGACCCCTACGTTGTCACAATCGTTAGATGAAAGATCAGTCTAGCGCACTTGGTCCCTACTGTTTCGAAATTATGCGTTATAGAGGCGTAATCGACTTTATTCGATAGCATTTTCGGGAGCCTACGCAAGCAGGCTTGACTAGCCGTTTCGGGACGCTCTCGCACACAAGTACGTTTGGGCAGTGTGTACGTGTGCCTCGAGACGGCTAGTCGACCCTGCTTGCGGAGCCACCCGAAAATGCTATCGAGTAAAGTCGATTACTCCTCTATAATGCATAATTTCAGACCGTAGGGACCAAGCGCGCTAGATGGATCTTTCATCTAGCGAACGCAACTACGCAGAGCACCGAAATGTGCATTGCAGTGCTATGTTTTGCAAATACGAAACCTCTTTCATACGTCGAGGCACACGGACACGCTGCCCGAGCGTACTTGTGTGCGAGCGCATCGTGGGACGGCCAGTCGAGCCTGTTCAACAGAGCCTCTCTCTGTTTTACCGATACAGTGACTAGATCACCGACAACACCGACGAGATACTGTTAAAGACTGCCAGCCTTACGGGACTACGTGTCCCGCGAAAATTTCGGTGTTTTCTTACGCCCTCTGGGATTTATTCTGGCTCCAGCCAGAAAAACAAAAAGCCTCCGACGACATTTCGTTAGTGCAGAATACCACTGAAGATATTATTATTAAATATTGCATTCTCCGCCATATTTTAGACGATGTTTTGGCACTATTTTGATACTATTCTCGTCGATGGAGTAACATTTAGCGATGTGGTCTTTCAGGTCACTGTAATTTCCACCGTTACCACCTCGCCCATAGCGCCCATTTACCGGACCGCGGAATAGCACGGGCGCTGGCAGTCTTTAACAGTATCTCGTCGGTGAAATCGGTATTTGAAATTGTCGGTAAAAATGAAGACTGCCTTATATTTGTACGATATGTAGGAATTCATTTCACCGACATTACCAACATAACCTCGTCGACGGTGCTGCCCTGTATAACGAAATTCGCCGCTCCACGCAGACTCCACAAGCTGCCTTCCATCTGGCCGGAAGAAGCTGCTGGCCAGATGCTGTGACGGCAGACTTTGTCCTGCTGCGTTCATTTCACGGGCGCTGGCAGTCTTTAACAGTATCTCGTCGGTGCCGACAACTCGGCTCGTTGGTGACTGACTTAGCAGAAACAGACATAAGCGTTCGTAGCGGGTCGCAGCGTCGCCATATGACATACCTCTAAACTCGATGCTCAGCTGTTTGCTATCGAATAAAGTCGACTACGCCTCTATAACGCATAATTTCGAAAAAGTAGGGACCAAGCGCGCTAGACTGATCTTTCATCTAACGACTGTGACGACGTAGGGGTCGCAAATATGCAGTAAAAGGTCATACCTTCTAATATGCCGGATCCTTGCAGTCCTCGTGCACGTATGTGGGTCTACGCTGTGTGAGTCACGCACACTAGAAACTGGATCTACACCCTTAAGCGGACACTCTGAAAAATCATATATAATTTTTTAAAAATTGGTCCAAACGACTTGAATTTTTTTAAGATCAACGAGCTTGCTAACGAATGAGTAAACAAATATTTTTGTTTAGATTAGAATCAGTAAGAACCATATAAAATTTTTAAAATTATGTTTCTTTAACTTTTTTATCTGAGCCTGTAACGACCATTTAAAAAATGCATTTTGTAGATTTGTGTAACTCATATGCATTCTGAGAGTTTTATCAAAATCGGTCATCATAGCAATGAGCTGCACACGTTTAACGATTACACGGTGGCAACTCAAGGGTGAAAATCGCAGATTTCTACGACTTTTTCTTCTACTTTTCTTACTATTTAAAATTATTATCAAATAGCTTATGTATATGTATGCTTAGTTCTATTACTATCTTTTTGTTGAACTAGTTCGAATGATTAGTATTTTAATGTATTAAAACATGCCAGTCTAGTTGTATTAACAAATTGAGTCGCTCGTGCTGTCTGCACATTTTTACATTTATGTCAGTATTGCAGTTACAGGAAAATTTTTATGTTACGGAAATATTATTGGCTTTTCAACAAATCAGGTTGCTGCAAGACAAGCTGCTATAGACGCTGGCGTGCCAATTGTTCCGGGAACAGATGGGCCAGTGACCACAGCCGACGAAGCGGAAGAATTTTGTAAGAAACATGGACTACCGGTCATCTTTAAAGCTGCTTATGGAGGAGGAGGCAGAGGTAATGTTGTAAACTTCTTACCCAAACTTCTAATCGTCTCTTTTTCATCTACAAACATGTATTGTATTTAACAAACATTATTTTTTGTATTAATTACCGACGAAATACATCATGCTTGTTACTTTGTCTACTATTACTATTACTAGTAAAATAACTTTTGGAGATATTCGTTTATGTCCTTTTTGTATTTAGCAATTATACTTAAATTGCTCTATGCAATATGTTTTCTGATTTTATGTGTGATTAGTACTTTAGCTTTTGCCTATTAATATGTAAAGAAAAAATGCTATGTATTACAATAAATTCCCAATCTAAGGACGATGGAGGTGACTGTTTCAAGTCAGGTTACCTACCCCTTCCACTGGGTATAAAAGATTTATACAACCAAACCCGTTGCTAATTTTTGATCAATTAAACGGCCAAAAAATAATGCAGATTAAGTTTTAAGCAATCGTTCTAAAGATCCAATGTTCAAATCTGTAATAGATTCAGTTGCAAAATGATATCGGCGCTACGGTTCGATCAATAAATTACTTTAAGCAATTTTGCTAATTATATCGCCGATATCATTTTGCAACTGTTTTTAACAATAATACGATCGAGAAACACACGTTTATTTGTAATAGATTCGTTTATAAAAAAATCGTTAATGCTTTTACAGACAATTCAGTAGTATCATCGACCAAAAACGTGTCCTCAGATTTTGCGAAATTAGAAACTTCGAGCTTTGAAACGAGTACAAAATTACTGCATTATATTATTTTTGTTCACGAAATTGTTATAGTTCCAATTCTGAAAAATCTTGAAAATCGCAAATAAAAGGGCGTTGCATTCACTGTAGATACACACATGTACCATCTCCGTGACTTGGAAGACACCGAGGAACGAATGCAGTGCCAGTAAAATAAGTCGTATTCTATGCGCGACGCAGGTGGCCGTTCTAAGGATGCGTGTAGTACAGAGTTGCCAGACCAGGCGCTTTTTTCGCGCATGCGCGAATTGTGTCAGGAACGTATCTACGTCCGAAGTTTGTGGGGGACTATTTGGGGGGAAGTAGCGGGAGACTAAAAACCGACGATCTTCGATTTGTCGGAGAAATACAACGTTGAGAATGAGGTTTCCCATTGAAGATTTTGGAATAATTCCCTCTCCCACCCTCAGGAGGTGGGGGTGGGTGGTTAATTATGGTGTTATTGAATAGCATTTTTAAAAATATCAAATACGTCTACTTTTACTTTTTCTGATCTGATGTGTATTTCTCGAGATATCCCAAATTTTCAACGATTTTTTACCCATTTTGATTTTTGTCCATTACAGTGCCACCTGTGAACCAAAATGCAAAAACTCTTAGGTAAAATTTGTGTATTTTTTTCTGGAGAATCCAAATCTGCAATGAAAAATGGGGATTTCCATTTAAGTTTTTTATCTTCTCCCACTCCCACGCCCAGGGGATGGCGGTGGGGGGTCCAGTTTGGTATCATTGGATGTCCCCCCTCGCGACGAACAACTTTCATTGCCCACTTGTTTTGATCCGATACATAGTTCTCGAGATATTTCAATGTCTTCAGATAAAAAGACCACCCTGTATACCCCGTCAGATGCCGAGAAACTCGAGCAGCCTCGGTCGCCAAACAGAGTAGATAGCAATCGGGTAGATCGGTGTACTAATCTAGCACAACTCAGATATGCAATATTATATGTCGGATTACCAGAAAGTCCAAAAATGATATTCAGAGTGTCCCAAAATTCGTTCAACATTCGGAAATGAATTAGAAGCAACATTTTACTTTGCAAAAATGGTGTCCGCGGCTTTGTTTAGCAGTTATTAACGAAAAACACAGACTAATCAGAGCGCAACTACAGCGGCTTAATTCTGAATCGGTCAACGGCGACGCCACACTAAGCCGGACCTGTCGCCGACTCAGACTCTGTTCGCTATAATCGGGTTCTGATTGGTCCGTGTTTTTCGTCAATAACTCCTTAACAAAACCGCGGACGTCATGTTTCTAAAGGAAAATGTGGTTCCACATGGTCTCAGGAACCTCGCATTTCTGGATGTTGAAGGAATTTTGGGACACCCTGTAGTTGAAGCGCGATAGGCCGCGCACATGAGTAAAAAGGTCCATTTATACTGCACGGACGGATCAGCCACCGATCGGCCACGGACAGACTGAAATTCGAGAGGCTCGCACAAAGGCCTCGACCCAAACCCCAGGAGGTGGCGGATTGACTCCAGGCTTTCCTAAACTGTTTACACTCCTCTACACCCCCGCGGACGCCTATGGTAGGGTCGGTGTCCCGTGCCGGACAAATTTTGGAAGATTCCGTCGGCGAGTTCACATTTTCGGGCGAGACCCGAATCTAGCCACCGATCGGTCACAGAAATTGGCATAGGCAGAATACAAAATGCTGTATACAGTATGCGGCGCGAAAATAGTCCCCACGATTTGCAGATCGTTGAATTCGTTTCGGCACCGCCTACAATATTATGAAGTTAAAAATACTCAGTTTCATTTAAAGATATGACGGTGACCTTGATTTTTTGTTGAAAGTCGATCGTTTTTTTTATTTAAAAAATTGCAATTTGTTGTCGATCACATACTGATTAACTTTGGTACGAAACATTTTTCTGTTCGACCATCCGAAGGGGTTGAAAAATCGTGGGGACTATTTCCCGCCGCACTCTGTATATGTATTTAAAAAGCTATTTCAACTAGAACTCTTCAGAGTTCGTTGCACCAATAGGTTATGAATACGCTCTTAAGAAATTTAAACTTATACAAAAATAATAATTTTTTGACGAGGATCCGACAGAATCTGGTGGACAGAGTCCCTATCCTTAAGCATTGTCTTTCTGTCCGTGTAGTATAAATGGACCTTTAAGTACCCCTCATATCGTTGTGCTGGAGAAATCGGAAGTTGTACTGACTTGTGCTCAGTTAACAAAGCTCAGATATATGATTATATCCTGTTTGGATAATTGTTACTTACTTGAACGTTAATTAGATTTAGATGTCCAAAACGATTATTTACCATAACTTCTTTAGTTATTATTTTTTTTAGTAGTACTTTAGTACAAGCTTAGCACAATCTAGCACAACTTAGAACAATTGAGAAAATTGAAAAAACGGAAAGCGGTGGAATACTTAAAAAATCGTTTTTATCGAGTTTTAGACTCATTTCTTATATTGCAGTCATAATATTCGAGCACAATGTAGCACAAACTTTCCACAAATCAGAACATCTATTGAAATTATTGAATTGAACAAGTTGGAAGTTAACATCTAGGAGACAAATTTTTCTGTACTGTAAATCATTTAACTGTATTTAGTGGTTTAATTGACGTTAAGGAGTAACTGTGGGTCGTAGAAGAGGATAGCGAGTGAAAAAAAGAGAAGCAAGAACGGTCGGCAAAAATGCAAAACTTATTCTATTGTTTAAAATACCAATGCGATGCTAACTTCTTTTTTTCAATATTCTGCTTATTTGTATATGATAAATTGTAAGTTATGCTTTACGTGTACACTAAATATGAACCAAATTGTATCTTGTTTGGTCTCATTTTAATGAGAAGAATAACACAGATATATTGGTAAAGTTACATTAAAAATAAGTAAAAAATAATGATGTTTAATTACACTGTCCAACACCAAAAATGTTTTCATATAACTGATGGGTGGGTCTTATAGAGTTTTTTGCGCTGATTCCGAATCTGCCCTTAGTTTTTCTCCTACTCGCAGAATTTTTGAAAAACATGACTTTGAAAAAAAACCTATTTTTCCACTTTAAACAAATGTTGTGACGGTATTATAAAAGATATTGAATTGTTCTTTGCAGCAAAAGATTCTGTAGACTTTTCTGAATACGGTGATATCCATTATTAACACGTTATGATTGTTTAAACATTAATAAATAATCATTAAAGACGGAGAGACACTACTTTTGCACCAAATTTTGATGATATTTTTTAAATTATCTCAAAAATAAGGGTCCAGTGGAGAATCGAAATATACCACGCGATAGAGCAGATTTTTATCTAGAAGATCCACCATTTCAAGTTAGCAACAATGATGGAAGAGCGCCACTGGCAGCAACTCGTGTCAGACGATGATATTTTGCTTTCTGGAAAGGTAAAAACGTCATTTGTTGCTAACTTGAAAGGGTGGATCTTCTAGATAAAAATCTGCTCTATCGCACGGTATATTTCGATTCTCCGCTGGACCCTTACTTTTTGAGATAATTTAAAAAATATCATCAAAATTTGGTGCAAAAGTGGTGTCTCTCCGTCTTTAATGATTATTTATTAATGTTTAAACAATCATAACGTGTTAATAATGTATATCACCGTATTCAGAAAAGTCTACAGAATCTTTTGCTGCAAAAAACAATTCAATATCTTTTTTTTTTTCAAAGTCATGTTTTTCAAAATCTCTGCGTGTAGGAGAAAAACTAAGGGCAGATTCGGAATCAGCGCAAAAAACTCTATAAGATCCACGCTTTAGTTATATGAAAACATAAAAAAAGTTAAAATTTGTTGAACAGTGTTATTGAACTAGTGTTGTCTCACCGATACGGTATTTATTGTTGCGCCTTCGGCCGCGCAGTCCGTGTTTACATGCTGTCCTTTTCTACATTCGGCGCGGTCCACTCGGTCACAAAAAGTAGTATCCGGTCCCGATCTATGTCACAGCACAGAACCGAGAATCGACTTAGATTGGGACTTTACTGGAAGTGTGTGTATACAAAATTGCATTATGAATTGAATTCTGGACGAACAGTTCTGCTCCTCGCACGTCTATGATGTGACGTGTGATATGTAGTTAAATACACCGAAAATACCAAATTCTTTGTTCATTTGTTTAGGAATGCGAGTGGTGAAACAAATGGAGGAAGTGCGAGAAATGTTTGAGCGTGCCTCATCAGAAGCGGCGGCTGCTTTCGGTAACGGAGCTATGTTTATTGAAAAGTTCATTGAGAGGCCAAGACACATTGAAGTTCAATTGTTGGGCGACACTGCTGGCAATGTTGTCCATCTTTACGAACGCGATTGTTCTGTACAGCGTCGTCATCAAAAAGTTAGTTCATGATAATCAAAGCTATTCGTTACAATCAGTTACACTGTGTTAAATATTTTCATTTGACGTTTAACATTAAAACTGCCAACAGGCAGGACGAAACTATTTTTATCAAAACCTGTAAAAATGACTGGTCTTTAAACAATAAGTAATAATAACATGTTTTTATATTTATTGATTTATTACTATCTTACAGAAGGAATTCTATGTCATGGAATTATAACTATCATATAATGATAACTATAATCCTATAGTGCACATAGTACCAACTCTAATACAACGGATTACACGACACACTATTAATTATCACTATAAAGTTATAACAATCTCATTATCACAATTATGGGTAAATTTTTCCTTGCGTAATCAGAAATTTTGCCTTTGTTCAATAAATTATTGCCGTTTTCCAATGTTATCTAGTAGATTTGGGAAACAAGATGCGAGAAATCCAAGTTTCGATCCCGGAGAACTAATGGTTAAAAAATTATAAATGTTTAAAGTTGAGCGATTTTCAATAAAATTCAATAAAATAATGCCGATAAAATTAATTACGTAGTTGGTGGTTTGGTCAGGTATTTGGGACAGAGAGGGCTGGCTTGGAAATGTTACGAGCCGAGGTTTTGCAGCGTGCGGAAACCGAGGATTGTTTGGGATTTTAAGAGTTTTGGTATAAGTAGGAATAGTGCACTCCGAACCCACCGATGTTTCTTTCACCACCGGGTCGTCCGTGTGTGCGGAACAAAAGAGAACCCACCGATGTTTCTTTCACCACCGGGTCGTCCGTGTGTGTGGAATTTAGGGTGCAGTGAAACTACCGTTTTACTGGTACACTCCGGAACCCATCGATGTATCTTTCACCACCGGGTCGTCCGTATGTGTCACTGTCGGTTAGGATAGGGTCGTGGTTCCGCCGGTTCGTAACTTATTTGAAATAATTAGAATACACCTTGAGCGGCAAAGGTGTATTGTCGTAGGATGCTAACGACTGGGGATCGAATAGGAAAGGTTATGATTAAACTGAACTCTAGGTTTAAGTTTAACACACGATAATATAATCTTGAATCGAAAGGAATACAAATGTTTAGAGTGTAAATTGTCGCGGTGTCGCGGACTAACCTCTCTGTTTACGAACCGAGGGATGCGGGGGCTATCTACTACAGAATCCCGTTTTGGGATTCGTACCGGAAGAGATGTAACAGTTTTGCTCGAAAGAGAACTAATACTCGATCTTGCTCGACAGTAATCGCGACGTGAATCGACGCGTACAGTATAAAACTCTTGAGATGAAAGCCCGCATATGAAGGGATTCAGTGCCCTTATATAGTCCCAAAATCGGCCTAAACGAGAGTGGGGACTATTGATAAAATTGGGTTCCTGGAAACGATGCAGATTGATGTATCGTCTCTAAGTGCCCCAAAATCTCAATGAGTGCCCTAATCTGAATAATTGCCCTGTTCTGAATAGACTCTTTATTTCGATGTGCAGCTCCAGAAGGGCCAGAGGTTACCAACGGTCGCTGCCGCATACGTAACAGAAAACACAGGAAATAGCTCAACTTTAAACATTTACAACTTTTGAACCATCGATTCTCCAGGATCAAAACTTGGATTTCTGACATCATTTCGTCCAAATCTACTGGATAGCATAGGAAAAAAGGGAAACGTTTATAAGAGAAACGCAAACATGTCTCGCTACGCAAGAAAAAGTTTACTCATTTCTCTTGTTTTCTCTGTTATACATATATGCATGAAAACAAAATGATTAAACAATAGTCCCGTTCAAATCTGCGAAGAGGGTCTTAATCGATAAGATCACCTTGATTTCTTTAAATGATCTAACTGTTTTGCGTTTGATCTACTCCTTTTTATCTGAAACGCATAAAATCGTAAGTCTATTGACAATATTCGGTTCTTGTACAATTTATTTTATGTAGGTTATCTTGGACAATCGATATACAAATGTGATGTGGTCAAAAGCCGCGTACCATGATAAACTATTGTTTTACATACACACATATATGTCAAACATTATTCTGTAATATTTCCCTTCGTTAATATTTACAGTTTTCATTACATAAGTTTCCGTTTAAGCATACATAGTTCACTGTTAAGAAATACACTGTGTCACTTTTAAAAATACGACTAGTAGCGACACGAATTTTCTTGATTACATCCAATATTTTAAAATTGTCTTGCACAGCGATTGTTTTCGGTTTTGAAGTTATCCAAAAGTAAATTTGTAAAAGGTAAATTGAAATATTCTATTGGTTTTGAATAATCCTCACTAATAAGTGGAATTTTAATTCGTGGAAATGACTGGTAACGATTATATTAAGTATAACAATAATACTCACGTTCAACGATAGTCGTCAGCACTTTTCGCAAAAAGAAACGATTGTATAATATTGTTCATATATAAAAGAATATTAATATATAAAATATAAAATTCAATATAATATTATATACAGTGACTCCCATTAATATTCGGACGCTCTAAAAAAAACAATAACTGGTTAAACATTGAACTATACGACTTGAATTTTTTGGGGAAGCTAGAGCAAATAGTTTGCTACAGAATGTGGAAAAACATTTTTTCAAAAATTGCAATTGATCGGAGGTGTAGAAAAAAACTAAAAGTTGCATTTTACAACTTTTTTATGTGGGCCTATATTGAAAATTTTAAAAATACGTTTCGTAGATCTGTGTCAATTATATGCACTACGACAGTTTCATCGAAATCGGTTGATGCGGGGAAAAAACGACAGGCATTGAAAGATGTGAGAATCTGTAGATTTACTGCAGTTGTAGCCCGAAAATCGTGAAAATCTGGAATTTTTACCACCGTTAAACGTTTGTAGCTCATTGTAACGTCGAACAATATTGACGAAATTTTCAGAATATGTTTAATTGACACAGATCTACGAAACGTATTTTAAAAACTTTCTATATATGTTTTGTCGTCGCATTGTGATGTTCGCGACGTATTCCGGATCTGTGCCCGCCAATCTAATATTGGGCCAGTAGTTCAAGATGTTATAATGATACAAGACGCAAAAGACAACAATCGGTTCGCGTGACAATAAAACTCGTTAAAGAAAGCGTTTCGTCCCGGACCTGCTAATGGACTCATCAGTAAGGTTGATCTAGCAGGTCCTGCCTTATACGCGCGCAGATTTGAATGAGTCTATAGTTCTTGTCGAATCGCGACAATGTATGATGCTCGCGGATCTGATTGAGATGCGATCCCGTTTGACGTGTGTCCTGATCGCTGGACAACGAACTGCCGTAAACCGAGTTAAAGTGACGCGAATGACTGACAAGACTAAACTGATGAACGCGATCTCAACGCGATGTCCGTCAGGCTTCTCGAGCAGGAAGCAAGATGCACTGATTGGTTCGTGCAGAAAGTTGCATTTTCCAATCAGTACACTTTTGGCTGTTAGGACCTCCTTCCTGTAGCACTGAATGAGGCCCTTGGAAGGAGGAGTGGGGCGATCCCCGAATCTGTCATCGACGCGTCTCGGTAATTTAACACGGTGCAGTTAACGGTCACAGGTGATCCTTCGGAGGGACTAGATTTATGGCACGCTGTCCTTAAAGAGGTATATAAAAAGCTAAACATTAAGCAGATGCCATGACTGGTCGCCGAATGACTCTTGTTTGCTTAATTCTCAAAGAAGATTCTCAGTCACGAACGCACCATAAATGCCAAAGGAAAACCTCGTATTTTGTTCCTGTGCGACGGAACAATATAGGCCCACATAAAAAAGTTGTAAAATGCAACTTTTAGTTTTTTTCTACACCTCCGATCAATTGCAATTTTTGACAAAATTTTTTTTCGCATCCTGTGGCAAACTAATTGCTCTAGCTTCCCCAAAAAATTCAAACCGTATAGTTCAATGTTTAACCAGTTATCGTTTTTTTTAGAGCGTCCGAATATTAATGGGAGTCACTGTATAAAATCATATATAAACCACAATTCACCGTAAAAGAATATTACAATCATTCTTTTCGTGCGATCTGTTGACTCTTAAACGAAGACTAATAATATGACTTTTTTTAAAGACAGTGTTGCGACGTATTCGCCTCAACCGATTCTTTTCCCGTTTTACGTTCGTTCATAGCACACCTTTTTCAATAGCATCCGAGGCGAGCCTTTTTAGCCACCACCTAGCCCGTAGAAAATGTTTCGTACAGATTATTCCGGAGACGGGTCCGTTTAGAGCCCGCAGTCGACAAATTTTCTCTTCGACAATAGATTCTCGAAGCCATAGGGCGTAATTACAGTAATGTCGCGATAGTTGCCGTAGGAGCTGTTCTCTGGAGCGACAACTTCCAAGACAACTGCTCGTCTTTTGATTTATGACTGGCCTCTACAGTATACCGCGCCGAGACATCAATCGAAAGCCGAACGTAGAGAAGGACAGAATGATCGCGTGGCCGAGCGCGTCGTCGTCGCCGGCACAGATCAAAGGCCCGCGTGTTCGCACAATGTAATGCCAATTAAATGTGCCTTATTCTCCATTATTTTTTAATGAGATTTTACTGGCTTATTCCTAGCAAAATTCTGATTAAAACAAGACCAAACACGGTATAATTTGGACCATCAGTAATGTCTTGGAAGTTGCAATAGTGCGTATTAGTGAATTTCCTACTCAATATTCATTATTTTTTAATGAGATTTTACTGGCTTATTCCTGGCACGTCTCTCCCTTCCCCATACGCTGTTCTTCCTTGCAAATGTAACTTTCATCGTCGATTACACCACTAAATAAAATTGAAATTATATCGTGTTTGGTCTTGTTTTAATCAGAAAAATGCCAGGAATAAGCCAGCAAAATCTCATTAAAAAATAATGAAAATTAAACAGTTTGAAAATTCAATTCATGGTGTCAATGTAGTGGTGTTCACACCGATATACCCGAGCCGGCATCAAACATCGCCGCCCTACGGCCCGGCGCAGCATTGACAGCTGGTGGAATGGGTAGGCACTGCGGCAACTATCGTGTACAGCTCTTGTGGCAACTATCGCGACATTACTGTACTTCGTTTCCAAACCTTGCACATTTCGAGCCTAGCTCATCTGCTTGTCAGCCATCATCGTCTTATTCATCGCGTCCTTTTTTTCAGTATGCTTTGTTAGGTCCCAAGCGCTTTTTTAACTTCCCGATTCATAGGGAAGTTACTGTAATTACCCCGAAAATCGAAAATCGATTTTTTAGCAGATCTTCACGTTTCATGGTTATTGAAGTCATTTTAGACTATTTTTATCAAATTGTTAGTATGTGTGTGTGTGTGTGTGTGTGTGTGTGTGTGTGTGTGCGTATGGCCGTTTTTATGTTATCAAATTTTTCGTTAACGTTTTCTCAAAAAGTAACAATGCGATCAGAATGATGAATGATGCAATCGATGCGCCCCGTCGTAACTTAGAGCTGATTAGATTTTGGTCCATATTGGTCAAGTAGTTTTTTAGATTTTTTAGTTTTTTTAGTTTTTTTCGAAAGAAGTTCATCCAAGAATGCAATTTATACGAGAGGATGGAAATTTTCCACCGAATAAACAAACGTAATTATATATATTTCATTTTTATGTAAAAAAAATTTTTTTTTAATTTAACCCTTTGAACTCGAGCGGCGCCGATACGGCGTCCAGCCGATGTTAAGTAGCAACTCGAGCGGTGCCGATACGGCGCCCGGCCGATGTGAAGTGGCAAGGATGCATCTTGGCTATTGTTTTACTAAGTATCACACCAAAACTAATTACAGTTGTTGTTTTCGACATATAAATGAATAAACTGGTGAAATTTTTTTTTTTTAATTTTTTTAAAATTAAATATTTTTGAAGTACCTGTAAAATGTTCACCTAATTTGGCCGAAATCGTCTCGAGTTGCTGGTTCGCGCAAGCGAAAACGGCCTCGAGTTCAAAGGGTTAAAAAAAATTTTTTTTCAATTATGCAACTAATGCTAATGTTACCGCTTACAACTAACGAATCGGGAAGTTCTTTGTGTGGCTCGTGGAGAGTCACACACAAAATTTAAAAAATACCATTAATAGCTGCATGCCTCACTAGCAATGCGTACCACTAACCCTCTTGCAAGAGCAGTCCTACCCGCGAGCTCGCGAAGCGAGCGAGCAACAACAACCCCACCCGCGAGCTCGCGAAGCGAGCGAGCAACAATAACCAGCTAGTTATTTTATTGTCTGCTACCGTCATCGCCAGAAACTCAAGGCTTGTCCGCTCGAGGTATTCTCATTACTTGAGAGTCCGTGCGGACAAGGGTGTTTACCGTATAAAATTCACCAATCGAACAATTTTCCGAAGTCGTCATTTCCCCTCCTCAGCTCATTTTTCGACACCTCCTCTGAAGGGGCGAAAAATGACCAGGACAAAGTCGACAGCAGAATAAAGTCAACGAATGAACTGCTAACATCGTATCATCTCACCGTACTTATCGTATTGAACGTATCGTGCCGACCGTATTGTATCGTCAACCTAAGTATCGTGCGACCGCGTAACCTTGTTACCTTACACAAATATCACATTAAGTAAACGTTTAAACCCACAACGAGTCGACTATCTTCTCAATTAAGTTCGATTTTCGTCAATTCGAAAACGAACTAGAGCGGATCGCGAAACTATTATCGCGTCACCACTCAACGGACAGTGCAGAGATCAGGGAGTGTCGACTCCCATATAAAAAAGTGGACACTAATTTAGTTGTAGTTCAGTCCCCTTGGGCATGGTGGCAGCACAGTAGAGACCAAAGAGTAGGGATACAAGCGGTGTGTGATCACACGCACACCTAACTCACACATGATCAACCTTGCATATATGTACGTGTAATCGTATTCTTCGCTAGCTATTGATGGTTATGAATTTATTTTCAGGGAAAATGAATTGGTAATGTAACATATAATAATTACATTGAACAATTACATTGAATTACATCAATAAATAAACAGCAAATATGACAACTCAGCAACAGTCTGACTCTGCAACAGTTTGCAACAGTTATAAATGGCGTCTGATGGCGTCAAATAGCTGAATGACGCTCAAAGCAAAGATAGGATTTCCCCACCATCGAGGCACTACTGTGCTGCCACCATACCCTAGGGGTATGAATTAGAATTATATTCGTCGCTATGGGAGTCGACAGCCCCTGGCAGAGATGCCAAATGGAGGAATCTGGAGGAACTTTCCCTTCCGGCTGGACCCCCCACTCTTACTTCTCCAGTTCTACTGCGCACGCGCCATACACGAACGTACCTCTAAACCAGTGTGGCCAGACGAGTCCGACCTTGAAACTCGCGAGGGGAATACAATACCCCTTCTCTGATTACCAGCAATATGCGCAAGCGCGACGGGGATCAAGTGGCGCGAATGATGACGCGTGGCGCTTGCGCGATGGGGATGCAACAATGACAGATCACATATTACAAGTTTTAGGTTATTGCCGCGTATCGAACCTATTACCTACTTAATGAAATTAATTATATGAATCGTTCGTAATTTTACTGGAATGTAACTCAGTAGTACAGATTTCAACTTTTTTTTAACATACATATTATACATAATAAGCATACTTCACTTCACAACTGAAACTCCCACAAGGATACAATTCATTTTATTTATAATAAAGAATGTTGATAATATCCAGAACGACTCATATAATTAATTTCATTAAGTAGGTAATAGGTTCGATACGCGGCAATAACCTAAAACTTGTAATATGTGATCTGTCATTGTCGCGTCCCCATCGCGCAAGCGCCACGCGTCGTCATTCGCGCCACTTGATCCTCGTCGCGCTTGCGCAACTTGTCTCCAATGCGTCTTACTCACTGATATAAAAGAATGGATAGGAGATCCTTGAAACCAATTCAAAATCGCCATTGCTGGCATTGGCATGATGCGCCACTATCGAAAACCAATGGTACTATGTACTTCCCTTCGCCCCGCGATCACCCGTGAAGCTCTACGCTTTGCCTCACTTCGCCACGCGTAGACGCACCACTGAAATAATATCAGTGCGCCGACGCTACACGAATGTTCAAATTCACTTTTTGCAAACTTCATTAATCATTACTCAATTCACTTTGTTCTTATAAACCATATTTTTCATGCTTCCCGCCATTTACTGTAGTACATTTGGTTTTCGATGGGGGCGGTTGCGTCTAAAGTCCTCCTTCAATTTGTATCAATCGCTGTACGGCTGGCTTATGGCAATACCGTATCCATAGTATATACAGGGTGGCTGAAAAGTTCCCGGAATTGTTTAAAGTATTTAACCAGCATAAAAATACCGCACAAACGAATGAATCCACACATTTGACCGAATAATAACTTTTATTAATTCATTAACAATGAAATTAACCAAAAACATTTACAACAAATGTTCAAAATTGCCTCCTTTTAATTCTATACATTTACGAACCCGCTTTCTAAAATTCCCGACGATGGTCGCGCACTCTTCCACCGTAATCTCGTCCCAGGCACGCGTCAAAGCCGTTTTCAGCTGTTCCACGGTGGCGTATCGTCTTCCTGAAATTTTTACAGTCGAACCCTCACACAACCGCCAAAACCACCGCCAGCTGCTTAAGAAGGGCCAGCAGAAGACTTCGGCCGCGAAAATCATCGGCCGCAGCCATTTTCCAGCCTCGGTCATGGCTTGGGCCGGTATCTGCACCACCGGGAAGACGCCACTGGTGTTCATCCCGAGAAATGTGAAAATCAACGCGGCCGAGTACCAGGAACGTATCCTCCGGAAGGAATTAAAACCGTGGGCGACGCGACACTTCGGCCAGAGCGGATTCACGCTTCAGCAGGACTGGGCGCCGGCGCATTCCGCCAAATCCACCATCGCCGTCTGCGAAGTGCTGTTTACCGGTTTTTGGGGAAAGGATGTGTGGCCATCGAACTCGCCAGATCTTAACCCAATGGATTACTCGGTATGGTCCATCATGGACCAAAAAATTTCAGGAAGACGATACGCCACCGTGGAACAGCTGAAAACGGCTTTGACGCGTGCCTGGGACGAGATTACGGTGGAAGAGTGCGCGACCATCGTCGGGAATTTTAGAAAGCGGGTTCGTAAATGTATAGAATTAAAAGGAGGCAATTTTGAACATTTGTTGTAAATGTTTTTGGTTAATTTCATTGTTAATGAATTAATAAAAGTTATTATTCGGTCAAATGTGTGGATTCATTCGTTTGTGCGGTATTTTTATGCTGGTTCAATACTTTAAAAAATTCCGGGAACTTTTCAGCCACCCTGTATATCAGTGGTCTTACTCGATCCCCATCGCGCTTGCGCATATTGCTGGTCATCAGAGAAGGGGTACTATATTCCCCTCGTGAGTCCCAAGGTCGGACTCGTCTGGCCACACTGCTCTAAACGTGACTCACTCGGGCAGAGCAGAGGTACGTCGTGTGTGGCGCGTGCGTAGTAGAACTAGTAGAAGGAAGAGCGGGGGGCCCAGCCGGAGGGGAAAGTTCCTCCAGGTTCCTCCGTTTGGCTTCACTGGGACACTGTAATTTTTCACTCGAATCATACTTGTTCACGTTTGATTGTTTGAAGGAACATAAATTGTTCTTGTCGCGTCCAATTCCTACTCTTATAGGTTTAAAATGGAATGGATAGCAACAGCAATAAATTATTTATATTTGTTAATTCTATATTTGTCATTGATCATTAACTGTTGTGCCTCAGGCATATTAATAATTATAATAAAAACTTGTAGGTGGTTGAGATTGCTCCTGCCCCATTATTAGATCCAAAAGTAAGAAACAAGATGACTGACTATGCTGTGAAATTAGCAAAACACGTTCGTTATTCGAACGCCGGTACCGTTGAATTTTTGACCGACGATTCTGGAAATTTCTACTTCATAGAAGTTAATGCTAGGCTTCAAGTCGAGCATACAGTGACAGAAGAAATTACTGGGTGAGTACGCTACATCTATCTTACAGAATCATTCTACATAAAGAAGTTGGATATATCGATTTCATATGTGCTGAAACGCCTATTATGTACAGGGTGTCTAAAAATTATATGTCACGGCCACCATAGCATGATTCTACACCTACGATTTAGTGGAAATTGACATAAAAAACTCCCCACAAAATTGACCTTGACCTTGAAAATGAAGGTCAAACAATTTTTTTGTTTAATCGTGTTCTACTGGTCATAAGGACCAACTTTGTGAAAGAAACCATGGGTCGTACTTCAACCGTTCTCTTAAAAATTGATGTTGCATTTCTTATCATTTTTGCAACTTCTTTGTTCATAATGTTCGTTCTTTCATTTTATAATAAGTGAAATAGGAGTATCATGATTCTGATAATTTCATGCCCAACGAGATAGCTTACCGATGATACTCACAGAATGTTGTCATGTGAAATATTTTGATTGAGACGATTACGACCATATAGCTGACAATTTTTCATGCGATTCTCTATTTATTCATATATCATTGCTGAATGTAAAAATTTTCCAAATAAAGTTGAAAAAATGATAAGAAATGCAACATCATTTTTTAAGAGAACGGTTGAGGTACAACCCCATGGTTTCTTTCACAAAGTTGGTCCTTATGACCAGTAGAACACGATTAAACAAAAAAATTGTTTGACTTTCATTTTCAAGGTCAAAGTCAATTTTGCGGGGAGTTTTTTATGTCAATTTCCACTAAATCGTAGGTGTAGAATCACGCTATGGTGGCCGTGACATATAATTTTTAGACACCCTGTACTGTAACACTTTAGTTTATTTTAGTTGAGTTCACGTTGAGAATGAGAAATGCACAAAGCTCGTAGAACATAATATCACTGTCCAACAAAGGGCTTAGCCGATTAAGCAGGCCAAAGCTGCCCTTAGAGCTTTTTCAATGGCTCTTGAATCATTCGAAAGCTGACCAATAAAAACCCCTCTGAGTAAAATTTCAGCCCTCTAGCTTGCCCGTAAGGGTAGTTACAGGGTAAAATAGATTTTACGCTTTCCTGCGCATTTTCCGGTCTCAAATGCGTTCTAAAATTCTGAAAAAAATGTGACACATTCCTGATCCTAAGGAAGATTTTTGAGATTTTTTCAGATTTTTTTGTTGCAAACTGTGGTCGTAAAAAATGAAAAACCACAAAAATATCGGAAAAATATTTCTTTCTCAAAAATATAAAAACATGCTATTTTACTGTTTAGTTCCCTGATAAAATACTGTAACAGGCAATGTCGTCAATTTTTTGAAGATTTTTTGTTCGGCTGCTTCATTGTCAAAAACAATAAAAACCGATTTTTTTCGACGTTTTTGCTGTGAGGGGAAAAGTTACACATGTTGGCTTTACCGTGAGCGTATATTAAGTAAGTTTTAGCGTTATTACACTGAAACAAGCAACTGTTTTACCTAAAAAGTGTGATTTGAGAGGAAGAAAAAATTGTATTCTGTGCGATACATATCTGAATGTTCACCTACATGCATTAGATTTTTTTCAAAATCATGTTTTTATATATATTATATATATATATATATATATATATACAGGGTGTTCACGCTATTACTAGCCAGCATTTTTTTTGTAAATAGTAAATATTAGAAAAAAATGATAGAGGAAAAAGTAGTACTGTTTTTTATGCGCAACATAATGACATATGCATTTTTGTTTTACTTACATTATTTTGATAGAAATGAAGGTGACCTTCAATTTTTTAATGGAATGCTATACATTTTTTTATGTTGTATGAAAGCGTGTGTCAAGACGAATTCATCCATCTACTACACAATGACCTTCAAGGCCATGCAAGGTCAGAAATGGAAAAAATGGAAGAAACAATTTGAACTAGTTTACGAGACGCCGCCCAGCGATATAAACGACTTGAAAACCAAAATAACACAAGCATGTGGGTTAATAATTCAAACCACACTAGAAGAAGCTACCAAAAACGTAATTAATAGAGCCGAAATGTGTATTTATGCATAAGGAAGCCATTTTGAACATTTGTTGTAGCCTCATCAATAAAGAATACTTGTAAACACATTGGTACGCAATATTCAAATTGTTTCTTCCATTTCTTCCATTTCTGACCTTGCATGACCTTGAAGGTCATTGTATAGTACATGGATGAATTCGTCTTGACAAACGCTTTCATACGACATAAAAAAATGTATAGCATTCCATTTAAAAAATTGAAGGTCACCTTCATTTCTATCAAAATAATGTAAATAAAACAAAAATGCATATGTCATTGTGTTGCGCATAAAAAACAGTACTATTTTTTCCTCTATCATTTTTTTCTAATATTTACTATTTACACAAAAAATGCTGGCTAGTAATAGCGTGAACACCCTGTATATATACAGGGTGTCCCAAAATTCCTCCGACACCCGAAAATGGGAGGTCCCTTGGGTCATTTGAAGCGACATTTTCCTTTACAAAAATGGCGTCCGCGGCTTTGTTTAGGAGTTATTAACGAAAAACACGGACCAATCAGTGCGCGATCTAGACATGCGATGACACGTTCGGCCAATTGACAGTTGGTGCATCGGGCCGACTGTACTAACTCGCGTCCAGGTCGCACTCTGATTGGTCCGTGTTTTTCGTTAATAACTCCTAAACAAAGCCGTGGACGCCATTTTTGTAAAGGAAAATGTCGCTTCAAATGACCCAAGGGACCTCCCATTTTCGGGTGTCGGAAGAATTTTGGGACACCCTGTATATATACACAGGGTGTTCACGCTATTACTAGCCAGCATTTTTTGTGTAAATAGTAAATATTAGAAAAAAATGATAGAGGAAAAAATAGTACTGTTTTTTATGCGCAACACAATGACATATGCATTTTTGTTTTATTATATATATTATATATATTTTTATATTATATATATATATATATATATATATATATATATATATATATATATATATATATATATATACAGGGTGTTCGACTACAGGTGGGAGAAAATTTAAGGGTTGGTTCTTAACAATGATATAAGACGAAAACAAAGAATAAAAAAATTGCGATTTCGGCTTCGTTATTTAGCTTTTAACAACGCGGCAGTCACGTATTTAGTGATAGATGCATGCATACCTTGGTTCTCATTTGGAGCCCCAGCGAGGTGAAAATGTTTAATAAATCGTTGGACAGCATTGAACTCTTTGACGTACACAACGTACACTTTTGTTAGACGCGTTGTTGATTTTTAATTGTTAATAGCTAAATAACGAAGCCGAAATCGCAATTTATTTATTCTTCATTTTCGTCTTATATCATCGTTAAGAAACACCCCTTAAATTTTCTCCCACCTGTAGTCGAACACCTTGTATATATATGTAGCCACGCTCTGATTGATCCGTGTTTTTCGTTAATAACTCCTAAACAAACTCACAGACACCATTTTTGTAAAGGAAAATGTCGCTTCAAATGACCCAAGGAACCTCCCATTTTCGGCTCCTAGGGTAGTTTTGGGACACCCTGTATATATATATATATATATATATATATATATATATATATATATATATATTCCCTCGCGAGGGGAATACAGTACCCCGTCTCTGATGACCAGCTATATGCGCGCTTGCGCAACGTGTCTCCCATGCGCCTTACTTGATCCCTGCCGTGGTTGCGCACATTGCTGGTCATCAGAGAAGGGATACTGTATTCCCCTCGCGAGTTCCAAGGTCGGACTCGTCTGACCACTCTGTTCCTGGAGGAACTTGCCCCTGCCGCTAGGCCCCCCACTCTTACTTCTACTAGTCCTACTGCACACGCGCTACACATGAACGTACCCGTTTCTTTTTTTTTAGAGGATGAGAAAATTCTTTAAAAAACTCACCCTCGAGTGACTTAAACCCGTTCTCCACCTAAAATACCTAGTATTATGCGACTATAGGGGCCCGCTTTTCGCATTGCACGCTATACTCGCTTGACGCGTCTTACTAGACCTAACAGGCGCGGTGGCCATATTCAATTCCGAACACACGAACGTATCTATACTCTGCCCGGGTGAGTCACGTTCAGAGGTACGTTCGTGTGTAGTTCGTGCGCATTAGAGCTAGTAGAAATAAGAGTGGGGAGCCCAGCCGGAAGGGCAAGTTGCTCCAGGTTCCACCTTCTGGCATCACTGGTCCCGGGTTCGCGTCCCGCTGCCGAATGTGGTACCTCCCCTAAGTGGTTCTTCAGAGCTCACCTTATAAACTGTAGGTCCTGTCGCGAAATAACCTTAGCCAAAGAGTTGAGAGCGACGTAAAGTAAATTTAAAAAGTGAACCTTTCATTAAGTAGTGGTTAGAAATTGGTCAATTCTAGAAAAAACATTATTTATATATAATATGTACCACAGAAATTCGTTATAATTAGTATAATTATCTAGTACTCTGTAAATAATAAATTTATTTCTTCATAGGTAGACAGCGGATCTTTATGCAAATGAAGTAGAAGTTTATTTTCCTTTTTACTACATGTATTTAATAGGTTGAAAATAATATAATAGTATTTTCGAACTCTGCTATAGTGTTTTTACTCTTTTAAATTTCACCTACTCATTTTTGTTATAAATGCATAAAATCCGCTGTATTTCATAAGTTACGAGTATAAATGGGACTGAACCTATAATTTCTTAACGCATTGTATAGTCCATAAACTGTTGGATGATATCACATGTCCTAGCTTTCCTTCATACTAATTCAAGATAACCGTTTTAGAATCGACTTAGTGCAATCTCAAATTCGTATTGCCGAGGGTATTACGTTGCCTGAGTTAGGAATGACCCAGGATAAAATCCGTCCAGATGGTTCTGCTATACAATGTCGTGTAACTACAGAAGATCCTGCAAAGAATTTCCAACCAGATATCGGAAGAATCGAAGTATTCCGTTCCGGAGAGGGTATGGGTATCCGATTGGATGGTGCATCTGCATTTGCTGGTGCTATAATTTCACCTTTCTACGATTCCCTTCTTGTTAAGGTATAGTAAACTGTTAAGTTTTAATCTTAATTAAAGAATTTACGAATACACGACTTGTTCCTGATGTTTCCAAAATAGAGTATAGAAATTAACTCTTTATAATCTTAGGTTGGAGTTAAGATTTTCTTAAACAATATTTACGAGAACTCACATTCGTCAAAGGAGTCACAATTATTGTTATTAATAACCTTACATGTTTATGACAATTTACATACGCCGATGTGATAAAAACTCGTTAACTTGGAATTAATAAATACTTTGAAGCATTTCCCTTTGTAGGCAGCGACCGTTAGACGATGCCGCGATTGCAATATATTTCTCGCGACTCCGGTCTGCTTTTCAAACAGATGGCCATGAATAATTGTCGAATGATCTGATCGTGGCTCCGCGTTGCCGCGATCCGAAAAGAACGGCAGAGCACCACATTCGAGTAATTAGCTTGTAACGGTTCTAGTTTCTCGGTAGGCGCTTCCCCGTGATAGCTCGTCGAGCCGGGGTTCGTTCTGAGGAAGCGGTCGGGACGGTGATTGACGAGGTGCGTTCGGTAAATAATAAGACGCCGGATCGTGTTAGACGAGTCTCGCTGTGTGTCGCGATGGGGGCGATTTACGGAGCGGGGATCGCGGTGCAGTGATGCGCGGTTTCGGCGTCGCTGTTCTCTAGAGGAAAGGGGGAGTTTTCGCGGTCCCGGCGAAGGGGTTTTTTGAGGGTCTCTGTGGAGAGATATCGCTTTCCAGCGAGAGGTACGGTGGTGTGTAGCGGAGGCTAGAGTGTATCGCCTCACAGCGATGGGTGGGCAGTACGGTCTAGCGGAGTGTTGGTTGTGAGAGTGTCACTTCCCAGTGACAGGAACGTGGTACGGTCGAGCGGAGTGACGGTTGTGAGAGTGTCACTTCCCAGTGACAGGAACGTGGTACGGTCGAGCGGAGTGACGGTTGGGAACGTGCCGTCTTCCAGCGGCAGGAGAGTATCGCCTCACAGCGAAAGGTACGGTAGAGTGGAATGGAATCTAGAGGGTATCGCCTCACAGCGATGGGTACGGTAGAGCGGAGTGGGATCTAGACTGTTTCGCCTCACAGCGATGGGAGTGTTTCGCCTCACAGCGAAAGGTACGGTAGAGTGGAGTCTCGTGTTTCGACGAGAGGAGTGATGGGGCTAGTAAGAATTTGCAGAGAGTATACCTATGTCCCGTAGATGATACTTGGGGTTCGTTGTCCCAACGAGAGGATATCGGCAACTAGTAACTGTCCCAGTAGACGAGCTGCAGGTGGTCTATCACTTCCCAGTGATCGGACTAGAGTGATTTCTTAGGATTTTGATGGGGCTTTTAAATGGTTCGTTTGGTGGTGAGGAGCGGTGGTGCGGTAGGGTGTTGAGGGTAGTTTTTGTACATTTGGGTTTTTGGTAAATGTACTGTTTTCGGTGCGAGAAGGTTAAGCGGTCGGAGTGTCAGTTACTCCTTTAAACCGACGCGCTTTGTGGCATCTTCGGCCATCCTCGGTATCGGTCGATGGTGTTCGCGGCGCGTGTACTTAGTAACAGTTCTGCTCGTTGCAGGTCTGTTACAAGCTCTGAGCAGCGGAGGAGGACAGTTCTCGAAAACAGTTCTTTTCAACCGCGGAGACGGGATTGTGTTGTGCGCGGAATTCTGAAAGCCGGGTGTACGTGGTACGGGCCGATGTAGCGCGGAGCTACGATCAGATCATTCGGCAATTGTTTGTGGCAATCTGTTTTGCAAACAGATTGGAGTCGCGAGAAACATATTGCAATCACAGTATCGTTTAACGGTCGCTGCCTACACCTTGTAGCAATCTAAGCCAATAATAGTAAGCAGACTGTCGATCTTTATGCAAAATAAAATATGTAAGCATCAATTACAGACTACAGAAGCTAAATACAGTAATGTCCATATAAATGCAACAGCCCCGGGGGGATTGGGTTGCGTTTATCTAAGACAGGTACAGTAATGTCGCGATAGTTGCCGCAGGAACTGTTCTCTGGAGCGACAACTTCCAAGACAACTGCTCGTATTTTGATTTATGACTGGCCTCTACAGACTACCGCGCCGAGACATCAATCGAAAGCCGAACGTAGAGAAGGACAGAATGATCGCATGACCGAGCGTGTCGCCGTCGCTAGCACAGTTTAAAGGCGCGTAATGCATGTAATGCCAGTTAAAAATGCTTTATTCTCCATTATTTTTTAATGAGATTTTACTGGCTTATTCCTGACATTTTTCTGATTAAAACAAGACCAAACACGGTATAATTTGGCCCATCAGTAATGTGTTGAAAGTTGTCGGAGGGCTGTACGCGAAAGTTGCCGTAGTGCCCATTAGTGAATTTCCTACTCAATATTCATTATTTTTTAATGAGATTTTACTGGCTTATTCCTGGCAAAATTCACTAGTAGGCACTACGGCAACTTTCGCGTACAGCCGTCCGACAACTTTCAAGACATTACAGATTGGCCAAATTATACCGTGTTTGGTCTTGTTTTAATCAGAATTTCGCTAGGAATAAGCCAGTAAAATCTCATACAAAAATAATGAAAATTAAGCAGTTTGAAAATTCGATTCATGGTGTCAATGTAGTGGTGTTCACACCGATATACCCGAGCCGACATCAAACATCGCCGCCCTGCGGCCCGGCGCAGCGTTGACAGCTGGTGGAATGGGTAGGCACTGCGGCAACTACAGTAATTTCTCAATCGTAGTCCTTGGTCGCCTCTGCAATCGTAGTCCAGTGCCTACTCATTCCACCGCCTGTCAACGCTGCGCCGGGCAGCAGGACGGCGATGTTTGATGTCGGCTCGGGTATATCGGTGTGAACACCAATACATTGACTCGAGTGAATCGAATTTTCAAACTACTTAATTTTCATTATTCTTTTATAGGACTTTCACTATCTTATTCCTGGCATTTTTCTGATTACAACAATACCAAACACGATATAATTCCAACTTTATTTAGTGGTTTAATCGACGATGAAAGTTTTACTTACAAGGAAGGACAGCGTGTTTGATCTATGCCGGCGACGGTGACTGTTCGCGTCTCTTTCTTTCTAATACGCCCTTCTTCGTTGTGTTCGAAACTTTCATCGTCGATTAAACCACTAAATATTGGCAAAATTATATCGTGTTTGGTATTATTTTAATCAGAGAAATGACACGAATATGTTGGTGAAAGTTCCATAATGATATCATCGAAAATAAAGAAGTTAAGGTCTTGGTGTTTTATTGTGATGACGCACGGGCCTTTAAACTGTGCCGGCGACGGGGACACGCTTCGGCCACGCGATCCTATTTCATTCTGTCCTTCCCTACGTTCGGCTTGTCCTTTGAAGTCTCAGCGCGGTAGGGTAGACGCAGTCATAAATCAAAAAATAGCCACCCTACTTGATCGTAGTCCGTTCATAACACGGGTGTTGGGACTACGATTGAGAAATTACTGTATCGTGTACAGCTCTTGCGGCAACTATCGCGACATTACTGTAGTTATTGTTTTGGCTGCAAAGGCCGAGCCGAACGTAGAAAAGGACAGCGCGTGTAAAAACAGACTACGCGAGGCTAAAGCGACTACGACTCTCCGCGTCTCTTTATTTCCCGTACACTGTCCTTCCTTGCGCCGAAAAAGTTCGTCGTCAATTAAACCACGAAATACACTTGCAATTATATCGTGTTTGGTCTTATTTTAATCAGAAAAATGCCACAAATACAATTCGTGATAGTTTCATAAAAAAATAAGTGATAATAAAAGAGATTTTATTTTGCTATTACATTGTGAGAGCGCAAGGGCCTTTGAAATGTGCCGACGACTCCGACTCTCCGCGTCGCATTAGTAGTGTTTCATAACGATATATCCAAGATCAGATTACTAAGTGGAGCTAATATTTTTGTTGTGTTTATCTGGTACGTCCTTGTTGCGTTTGTATAAACATTACTGTACCGATATTCTTAAATTCTTCTATTCCTTTCAGTGTTTTAAATTGCACTTACACATTTTTGTAGTAATTGCATAAAATCCGCAGTTTGATAATCAGATAGAACATATATGTATTCATTAACCTTAGGCAGCATACACGATTTCGGTAATTTTAGTAATAGTTTTTACTAAATTAAATGTAAATTCAGTGAAGTCCTATTCTATGCGCGACGGAGGTGACCATTCTAACTCATTTCGCTTACCTCTCGTTTCATAATTGCATTAGTATTGTCCCATGCAATTTTTTGTTGTGCCTTCGGCCGCTGAGTCCGTGTTTACATGCTGTCCTTTTCTACGTTCGGCGCGGTCGACGCGGCCACAAAACTAGTATCCTGTCCCGATCTATGTCACACCACAGAACCGAGAATCGACTTACATTGGGACTTAAACTGTACTGCTGATGTTTGGCTCTTTTGACTGATCAGTTTGCCGACCGTGGAAACGAAGCAAATACCCAGGAAAAGATGATTCGATACAAATTTTCCATCTGTTTTCAGGTAATTGCTCATGCAGGTGATTTGCAAGCATCCTGTGCGAAAATGAATCGTGCACTCCGCGAGTTTCGCGTTCGTGGTGTCAAAACGAATATTCCATTCCTGCTGAACGTGTTGGAGAATCAAAAGTTCCTAAATGGAAACGTCGATACGTATTTCATCGACGAAAATCCGCAACTCTTCCAGTTTCTACCGAGTCAGAATCGGGCACAGAAGTTGCTCAATTATTTAGGCTCGGTTCTCGTAAACGGTCCCAGCACCCCTCTGGCAACGGGTGCGAAGCCAGCGGAAATAAAGCCGCAGATTCCTCAGATCGCTTTAGGTATAGTATCAGACTGAAGAAAGTGATTAATGCCGGATCATACTTGACCGTGACATTGACGCTAATCAGCGAACCTTATGAACCTTGGTTTCGCGATGAACCTAATTGGGTACGGTTAAAAGTTTGAAAACGCATGCTCTTCATGCGAGGTTTAGCAAAGCAGTGGAACCAATTATTTTGCATATAGGGTGTCTATACTCAGCCTGTACTCGTGAATGCATATCACAATGCCTATTTTAGTTTGCGCATTCATGGCACAATAGCAATAGGAGGTCCAAAATGGAAAATTTTTTTTCAATTAATTGCGCTTCAAGTTATAGACAGTAAACCTGTCGTTCTTGCCTTTTGACTTGTTAACTATGTTGGTAAAAGCAATAAGAATTACTCTGGCGAAATAAACAAATCGTATATTGGGTGGATCAATAACTTTGACCACCTTGAATATTTCCCACATTTGCAATAATATGTGTGGAGGCATTTCACAGATTTCAAATGTTCAGGATATTTATAATTAACACAGGTGTACAAAACATATTTTTAAAATATAGGCCCATATTAAAAAGTTTGAAAATGCAACTTTTAGTAATTTCGTTACAATTCCGTCCAATAACAATTTTTGAAAACATTTCTTTTCACATCCTGTGGTAAACGAATTGCTCTAATTTTTAACACGTAAATAGTTCGAATCATATAGTCTAATATTTAAAAAGTTATCATTTGTTTAGAGCGACCGTATATTAATGGGAGTCACTGTAGCAAAATATTAGCTCTCCTTAACTATTCAATTTGAAAATACAATAATTCAATATCTTCAAGGATTTTGAGGAAACAGTTTAGCACACTTTATCTGGTACATCCCGTATACGTGTAGTGTATGTAAACTCAAAGACACGTATGTTAGCAAAAAGTTCTTTGCGCAAGAATAGTGTAGGGTTTTGAACGAACATCAAATGAATACAGTTAACAAGCATAAGAGTCAATAAACGTAACAAAATAACACTCTCTTTACTCTTTCGAATTCGCTACGTAAATTTTTACCTCTCTACAAACAATATAAATCAAACAGAATTACCATTTTTTTATTATATTTCGTAATTCGAATGAACATTATAAATTATTGCGTCGCTGCTTACTAGGGATAAGTAAGAAAGATAGTGATGATTAATCAAGGAAATACAATCTCATTATAAAGGTTTTGATAAAGAACTTTACGAAGGAAGACTAACGTTAAATATTTCTGAAATTAAATAATACTGCATAACGTGACGCGCAATTCAACAAGAATGCAATTGTCCTTTATATGTACAAATTAGAAGTTTTTATTATTGTATTTTATTATCACCGGCAAGACGAAGGCAGTTCTTTCTGTCGAAATCGGTCAGTTTTCGGAGTAGTGTTTTAGATTTTGTTCAAATTCGTATCTTAATGAATTTTACATCTTGAAAATTGTTGGTTTTACAAACCTGTAAAATAAAGTGTCAACATTTTTTCATTTAATTATAGCGGCTGAACTTACAAACATCATTATCATCAGTTTGTTCGTGAAGCTGTTACAATGTAGTGAAAAAATTTCCCCTGTCATTGTCAATTTTGTAATGGAAGAATTAGAAAAAAGATGTGTTGATAATATCATCACGTGTTGTAAACTGGACCAAATAGAAATTTTGTTAGATACTTTTAACAGTTTCCATAACAGACATCAATTTACTCATGAGATAGAGACCAATTCATGTTTGAATTTCCTTGATGTTAGTTTAATTAGAGTGGGTAAAGAATTGAAAACAAACTGGTATCATAAATCCAGTTGGTCTGACAGATATGTGAATTTTTACTCTTTCCATCCGTTGCAACACAAGGTTGGTCTTATAAAAGGTCTAATTGATCGTGCAATTCTTCTTGCATACCCTGAATTCAGATCTAACAATTTGTTACTTATTAAAAAGGTACTTAAATGTAATGGATATTCTGATATTTTTGTTTCTAATGTCATTAAAAAACGAATTTTTGAAATATATCATCCTCTCTTCGTTAAAAGACGAAAAGAAGAAAGGTTCATTACAACAGGTCCTATTAATTGGAAAAACACAGTTGTTGTGCCATTTGCAGAAAACATTTCTGATGATGTCAAAAGAATTTTCAGAAAAGTTGGGATTCACACTATCTACAAAATACCATTATATTTAAAACAGTGGTTTCCACCAATAAAAGACAAAGTGCCACATGAAATTGCATGTAAGGATTGTAACCATACATACATAAGATAGACCTCTAGACATTTAGACACACGAATTTGAACCTAAACCGAAACACTACTTCGAGAAGTGACCGATTTTGCGTGGAATGACCCAATAAATATTTAAAAATACAAGAAATAGAGACAATAGAAATTAAAATTTAAAAGGCCAATGAATAGATACTACCCTGGCAACCAAAAATTTAATTTCTGTCGATCGTCTGTAAGCGCAGATGTGACTTGTTCTGGTGGCAGCTGGACCCTGAACCTGCCTTTGTTTAAGAGGTCAGCACGGTCACACTTAACTGTAAAGAAAATGGTACGGCTATGCAAATTGAGTTTCTATCTCTTGCAATCGACGCAGATAATTTTTATTTCCTATAAAGATCTACAGTCTAAGAAAAATAACATAAATGCGCACAAAATAAAATTCTGCATTTAAAAATCGGTATTTTGAATTGTCAGTAAAATGAACGAAACTTACTGCGCTGACATCTGCCACATTAGTGCGACCTACCCTCACCGACGTTGCTGCCCTGTAAAACGATATTCACCAATCACATCAGTACGACGCAACGGTGCTGCCCTGAAAAGCGACATTTGCCACATCAGTGCGACCGTGCTGCTCTCTTAAGGGGGTAGAGTACCCACGTGACATTACTAGAATCTAACCAGAATATTACTAGAAAACAAGTGAAAACAGGGGTTTACGGGAACACACCTCACGTCGTCATATGATTATATTTTGAGCTGAGTGAGGGCTCATTCTAAAGAGGAAGGTTAAATGAAGCGCGCGTGGGTCCAACTTCAGTTACATTATGTTTATATCCAGTAATGTGACTGTTCAAAGTAGCGAAAACAAATGAAGAAAAATTCCGGATATTCTAATGTATTTTTCGATCACAAAAAGATTTTTCCTGCTAATTTAGGGACCCACGCGCGCTTCATTTAACCTTCCTCTTTCGAATGAGCCCTCTCTCAGCTCAATATATAATCGTATGAGAACTTGAAGTATGTTCCCGTGATCGCATTCAATTGTTCCCCAGATTCCGTTCATGAAGGGTGAATAGAAGCAATTTTAGTTCAGCTACTTGGACGAGATGGCGCTTAGTCAGGAGAATTATCAGCGTAGTTTCTTAACAACAAAAGTGTAAAGGGCATGAAGCCACTCGGATGCATTAATAGCAATAAAGATATTGATGAAAAGAAAAAAACCTGTAATGATAACGAAACTAAAGCGTTAGATTGATACAGATGTATGTTCATCACTGTTGCCAAATTGGTTTTCCGCGCGGGGGTTGGTCACAATGAAAAATACCAAGGTCACATGGGGCCTCTACCCCCTTAAATAAAGGCAGGTTTAGGGTCCAGCTGCCAGCAGAACAAGTCACATTTGTGCTTACAGACGCTCTGCCAGAAATTAAGCTAATCTTGCCTTGAGCAGATCGGAGCGTAGCTTCGACCGCATTCTGCCCCATGTCTGCCATAAGCGGAATCTGCTGGGATCTGCTCGTGGCAGGCCTGGTTGTCAGGATAGTCAATATTCTAGCAGCATAGACAAACAAACTTATAGAATTTGTAAGGAATTATTAAATTGTTATTTTAAGTCAATTTCTCATTCTAGAATTAGAATAGAAATGCTTTCTAATATTAGATACGAAGCAGAATAGGTCAACATTATAAGTATCTACATTTGATCGTTAGCTTTTCATTTAATTTTTATTTCATCCTGGTGTGTACCACAGTTTTGAAGAATTAGTAATTGTGCGATGAAATAGAATTGTTTATAATATGCGTATTTATTATTTTATACATATGTAACGAGTAAACAGCTGTAGTAATAGACACCCTATTACCTTCCAATTAGTAAAATAATTTTTCATGCTTTCCTGCTGGGTACACAGGCAATTGTAGTGGGTTTTCACTAGTCGACATTTTATGTGACACTTTATTTCCGCATCCATAATTGGCAACACAGGTAAAACAATGAAGTTATCATTATCTATACAATCTGGCATGGTATTTCAAATTTTTGTTCATTGTCACACTTTATGTATTCATTGAGGGGCACAATCCGACTGAACGTTTGTAATTGAAAATTTTCTTTGTGTTTATTCATTTTGTAAGTTACCCAACTAGAGAATTCTAGTGTAGAGTGTTATCTTTCCAGCCTTTTTTTCTCTATTGTTAAATAACTTTTCACGTTCTTTTAGATATTAATGACCTTTTAGTTATTATACCTTGTTGTTTATCGCATGTTTTTATCTTTTCGTTTGGCCATGTTTTTAGACTTTGCTAAGCTTGCAGCTGCTGCCGAGAACAGTGATGCAGATCTACCAGGTATGCTGACCATGTATTACCTCTTATGTTATGTTAGTTTGTTTGCTATTTTATTTTAAGAGATGGAAAATATTGTCATATTCAGGAGACCTCGTTATCATTGCAAAGAACTGCGCAGAAAGGGTATAATCAAGGTTTTACTTTTTTTTTACATTTACCAGTATTTCGTAATTTTTATTTGACGTCTTTGCGACTTCTGAATTAATAATTTGTTTCATAATGTTAGATCATATATTCTACAATATTTTGCAACAGAAGTCGAAATTAATTCTCATTCCCTAATTTATAATAATCAATTTCTACTAACACTTTTGGCATTACTTTTTGTTTTTGCAACTAACTTCCAGATTGTCTTCTACGAAGGTCGGTTGAAAAGTAATGTAAACTCGTTTATATCTCGAGAACGGAAACAACTATTCGAATGAAACATAAGAGAAATAAAAGTACAGTAATATCCCATTCTAAGTCCGGCGGAGGAGACCGCTCTGTGCCACTTCGGCTACCCCTTCCACTGAGAGACGTATCCCGCGAGGGGCCAAAAGAACGTAAACATGCCGCGTCATCCGATACCGGATCGGGTATATCAATGTGAATCACTATAGTCCAATTACAAAACTTCTTTATCTTGGATTGGACTTCCACCAATTTATTTGTGGCATTTTTCTGATTAAAACGATAGTAAACGCGATATAATTGAAACTGTATTTAATAGTTTATTTGACGGTACGGGGTAACTTTAGGACATAGAAGAAGATAGCGAATAAAAAATAAAGAGAAACAGAATTAGAATGGGATATTACTGAACAATACAATTTCTAGAAAGTATCTTAGGTATTATTCTACATAGTCGTCACTTATGCTAAGAAATCTTTGGTACCACGTGAACAGGCCTACTAGAAGTTAGCCCCCCACTTGTGGAATTAAACAATTTCAACAGTTGTGCTGAATTGTGCTATGTTTGTGCTATATTGTGCCTGAATATTATAACTGTAATATAAAAAATAAGATGAAAAATTGAAAAAATCGATTTTTTGAGTAGCCTCCACTTTTCATTTTTTTAAATTTTCTCAATTGTGCTAAGTTGTGCTAGGTTGTGCTAAGATTGTGCTAAAGTATTATTTAAAAAAAATTATAAATAGAGAATTTATAGTGAAAAATCGATTTCGACATGTAATTAACGTTAAAGTAAGAAACTGTTATCCAAACAGCATATAATTGTATATCTGAGTTGTGCTAGCCTAGCACAAGTCAGTACAACTTTTAATTTCCTCAGCACAACGATATAAAGGGTACTTTACTCTTATGCGCTGCCTTTCGCTAGCCTAGCACAACTCAGATACACGATTATATGCTGTTTGGATAACTGTTTCTTACTTTAACGTTAATTACATGTCGAAATCGATTTTTCACTATAACTTCTTTATTTATAATTTTTTTTAAATAATACTTTAGCACAATCTTAGCACAACCTAGCACAACTTAGCACAATTGAGAAAATTGAAAAAAATGAAAAGTGGGAGGCTACTAAAAAAATCGATTTTTTCAATTTTTCATCTTATTTTTTATATTACAGTTATAATATTCGAGTACAATATAGCACAAACATAGCACAATTCAGCACAACTGTTGAAATTGTTTAATTCCACGAGTGGGGGGCTAACTTCTAGCAGGCCGTGAACAGTTTCTTCATTCTGCAGCGATGCACTTTACCGGAAAATTTCTGCTAAACGACTCTACTGGTGCCTTAACTTCATCATCAACCATGAAATGAGTATTCTTTAACCCCTTGCCGCACCTTTTATTTTCCTATTATTTTAGTTACAGTAATTAGAACGTCTTTAGCCCCAAAAATATCGTAGAAGAGAAGAGAAAATTTATACTTTTTGTTTGGCCACATTTATTGTAACGATTCAATATTGATTACAAACGAATCAAATTTTATTTCGTTTAAAATCAAACGCGTAACATTCATATTTGTTAGACTTTGTTAAAAACTTTCATTACGAGCTTGGCTTGTCAATATACGACCAGGTCGACAATTCAAAGATGGGGGTGTCAGTAGTCAAAAGCGCTAAATAAAAGATCAATCTCCCTCAAAAGTCCTATTTTTATGTTTACGAGGCGTAATTTGCATTATTCGGCAGTGTAATTTGTACTGTTCGGAAGCATACAGCTGCGCTTATATTTTTCATACAGCTGCGGGATAGCTACATGCCGAATAATGTAAATTACGCCTCGCGAACGTAAAAATAGGACTTTTGAGAACGATTGCGGCATAAATTGATCTTTTATGAGAAAGTCCATCTTTGCATTATCGAGAAATGACAAAGCGCATTTCACACCCTTGCAATCCTAGAAACGAGTCTAGTTATGGACTATTTATCAAGAAAACTTTGTACATACAGGGTGGTTCACCAGATATTACGACCTCGATTTTCGACATTATGTTTATGCGAAGCGAAGAATGTTTCTATAAGTTAAATATTCTTTAAACATTCTGTGGAAACGTAGAAAAGATGCGAAGGTCATCAGTATTTTTTAAAAATGGGATCGTATATCGTACGTTTTTTCCTGGACCAATCGATGGAGCTTCATATACTCTGCAAAGAAGTATTAACCTATTAATATCGAAATATCGTTAGTTAAGGAGATATTTCATGTTTAGCGTTGTTACGAAATCATAACCTTCTTGATAATAGTTCTCTGTATCTCGATCGTCACTTGTTCATAACAACGTATTAATGTTATCGGCGCACTGGTTCGATCAATTGGACAATAAGCAATTTTGCATAATATTACATGAAATTTATTTCAACGTTTCGGTCTCAGTTTTAGACCATTTTCAAGAATATATTATTTTATAAATGCGTCTGAAAGGATTATTAAATATAATTTTTACAAAAAAACTGATTTATATTAACAAAGTAACATAAATGTAATTCATGTAATATTATACAAAATTGCTTATTGTCCAATTGATCGAACCAGTGCGCCAATAACATTAATACGTTCTTCTTGATAATGTTATGAATTCGAATAGCTTACGTGGTCATTTTTACATAATTTGTCATTGCATATTCGACAAACGATGGAGCTTCAATAGGATGAATGTTCTGTACATTATAAAAGCATAACAAGAAATTCATTAAATCAAATATTTCCGAATCGTTAGATAGGACGAGGTGGTCCCATACATTCTCCGGCAAGGTCACCTGATTTAACCAGGGCTTTGGAGTCTGAGTTGGAATCGGAGTTTAGGAGTAATTGCTGATCACTGGAGTCGGAGTCGGAGTAAGATAAAGCAATATATCGACTCCCGGAAACGAAGTCAGAGTCGGAAAATGTATATCAATTCCAACTTCAACTCTGGCGCTTTTGTTTATAAATTATTAATAGATTCTTATATACATAAATAAATAGCAAATATTTGATAAACAGTATAGACGTATTGTATATGTATACACTAAAAGCAACAAGTGTTTCTATGAAATATTAGAGATTATATTAATTTTCGTAAATGCAAATTTATCTTTAGTATTTCTCAAATTGATACGTATTTTCTAACTATTTCCTCACAGTGAAAAAGTAACAGTTATGTTGTGTTGTATCAGAGTTACACTCGGTAAAATAAGTCTCCATACACCTTTTAAAAAGTAATAACTTTTTTATAATTGTACCAAACGACCTGATTCTTTATGATCAATTAAAAGCATTGGTTTATGAAATGATATGCAAAAAAGATTTTAAATAAATTATAATTTACAAGGTTACATGTAAAAATAAAAAAGGCATTTTTTAAAACTTTTTTATTTAGGTCCTCAATGAAAATTTAAAATGTACGTTTTGTAGATCTATGTTAATTATACATGTACTGAAAATTTCATCGAAATCGGTTGACGCAGAAAGAAACGACACGCACCGAAAGATTTAAATTTTAAGCAGAAACATCAAAATTCGTGAAAAACTACGATTTTCAACATTTTTAACCGCTTGTAGCTCGTGTGTATGTTAATCGATTTCAATGAAATTTTTAGAATATGTATAACTAACATATATCTACAAAACGTACATATTAAATTTTCATTGAGGACCCAAATAAAAAAGTTTAAAAAAATGCCTTTTTTATTTCTGCATGTAACCTTGTAGATAACAATTTTTTGGAAAATCTTTTTTGCGCATCCATTCATAAACCAATGGTTCTAATTGATCATAAAAAATCAGGTCGTTTGGTACAATTATAAAAAAGTTATTACTTTTTAAAAGGTGTACGGAGACTTATTTTACTGAGTGTATCTGTTCCATATTCATAGACTTTAATACAATATTTCAACTATTTATTCAGTTTTATTACTACCCTTAATTATTTTGTATAGTGTCTTTCATATTGTTTAAATTTGGGGCTCGGAGTCGATAACGGCGTCGGAGTCGGAGAGAAAAAAGAGGAGTTGGATGCAGAATCAGAGTTAAGAATTTTGTTTACCGACTCCGTAGCTCTGGATTTAATATCCCTCAACTTTTTATTATGTGCTTACTTCAAACATAAAGTATACGCTGAGACTCCGATTGCTATTATTGATACGAAAGATCGTATCATCACTAAATGCAATAACATATCAGCAGTTTTGTTACATAATGTAAAACAATTAACACTTTCTCGATTCAGAAAATTGTGTGATGTAAACGGTCGCCACATGGAACCTTTTCGGTGAAGAAAATCATTACAACATATTATTGAGAAAGTCTCGATTTCATAGCAACACTAAAATTAATATATTTCCTTAACTAAAGGTTTTTCAATATTAATAATTTAATACCTTTATGTAATACATTGAAACATTTTAAAAAATAGTGACGACCTTTATATCTTTTGTACGCGTACACCTAAAAAAACTCACAACACCAAAGTATCTCTCGAAACTATTCAGCCTTACATTATACAGGGTGGGGCATTTTAAACAGGTCACCTGAATAACGTGGCTGCTATTGGTGTTAGGAAGAAATGTATCAGATGGAACTTGTATGGTATCGAGGAGGCATTATTCTGATGTTAGTAGCTTTTTTGAAGCCGGACGCGCAAAGGACATATGAAGGTCAACTTCATTTTTTTAAATGGAATGAGGTATTTTTTAATACGTCAATCGATGCAGCTGGACATTCGTAATAAAAATGTACTAACCTATGTATGTCGAAAAGTTAGTAGTTCAGGAGATATTACAATTTAAATAACTCAAAAATACCATTACTTTCCTACAAAGACGTTACAACAGTAAGTAACACTAACGTCTTAGTACGATTGTAATGGTGTTTTAGAGTTATTTAAATTGTAATATCTCCTGAATACTAACTTTTCGACATACATAGGTTAGTACTTTTTTGTAACGAATGTCCAGCTGCATCGGTTGATGTATTCAAAAAAAATACCTCATTCCATTAAAAAAAAATGGAGGTGACCTTCAAAATGTCCGAAGTACGTCCACCTGCAAAAAAAACTACTATCGCCACCGGATGGCCTCCTTCGTACTGTGCAATTTTATTTCAGCAAATATTTCTGTGAGACTTATAATTTCGAAGATATCTGAGGTGCTAATAGTTACTGCCCCACCCTGTATATTCCTAGCTACGAATAATAATATGTAATGACGAAAATCGAGATGGTGATATCTGGCAAAGCACCCTGTACAGGGTGTCCCACTGTATCGAGAACGGCAGGATAACTCGGAAGACGGTGTCGTTATCAAAAAAGTGTTCCTACAAAAGTTGTTTGGTATGACGGGCTAAGTTACGTGGTATTAATTGTTTTTTTTTGTGGGTGGAGTGGTGGAGGACATTTGAAGGTCAACTTGATTTTTTAAAATGGAATAGTATATTTTTTTCTTTAGAAAATAATAGCGGGTAGTGAGACGAATCCAAAGATGTGCTACATGATATTATTCTGATTTTTATGAAGGTAAATTGTTAGCTTGTGTTTACATACTGCATCGGTCGATGCCACTTAGCAGCGGCTGCTGGCTGTTGGCCGTCGACCGATGCAGTATGTAAATACAAGCTAACAATTTACCTACATAAAAATCAGAATAATATCATGTAGCACATCTTTGGATTCGTCTCACTACCCGCTATTATTTTCTAAAGAAAAAAATATACTATTCCATTAAAAAAAATCAAATTGACCTTGAAATGTCATCCGCCACTCCACCCACAAAAAAACAATTAATACCACGTAACTTAGCCCGTCATACCAAACAACTTTTGTAGGAACACTTTTTTGATAACGACACCGTCTTCCGAGATATCCTGCCGTTCTCGATACAGTGGGACACCCTGTATAGTTCTCAGCACGGTTTTCAACGTATTGCGGATGAGGATACCTATTCGGCATGCCATTGTTCTTGAATGGGTTACGAGTTTGTGAGGGCTCCCATAAAGTTGATTGGCTGATTAAAAAGTGATCGATCAAACAGCGATATCTTTCGTTGGAAAACCGGACTTTTTTAAAAGAAGAAAAGGATAAAGATTTTCTTGTTGCAAAAAGGACATCGTCGTCTTATATTGAAAGAAAACTGTATCCGTTGTCGAGATATAAACAAGTGTATATTATAATATTAGAGTGGACTTAGTTACTACTAGAACATCACCTAAGATTATGACACTGTCTAAAAAAATAGTCTATCCAAAATTTTAGATAGATCGAACAACGGGAAAAAGTACCACATCGAGCTTGAAAATGTTTTATTTTTGAAATTTAGTTTTCTCTATGGTTGTACATCGTATGTGTACATTTTTATCTATTGTTGAATGTTGTCTTCTCATGCTCTACAACTATATTCAAATAAAATACAAGGTCATTATAAAACAAAATTCGCAACTTTGAAATTTCGAAAATTGGATTTCAAAAACAAATTTTTCTGTAGCATTATATTCATCGAACAAAACAACTTTTGTGGGTTTGACACATTTCTTGATATTTTGATATAATATATAAAATTTCTAAAATTTAATGGAGCAACTAACAATAAAAACTAGTAAATGTTGTTATTAGTCCCTATGTGCAGAATAATTTGTACGAACTTTTCTTTGTCATATTTTTCCATATATTTATTAATAAGAAAAGTATTTGCAGAAATTACAAAAATGCTTACAATATTTACAAAGATATTTACAATTATTTACGTAGAAAATATAATATAGTAGCGAAATATATATCTGTTGTACAAACAATTTTGTTTTAGAACCGAAAAGAAATATTTAGAGAAGAAAAACGAGAAAGCATCTTCGTGATTTTAAAATATCCTTTTGTTAAAAATATTTTATGTACCTTTTGATAATGTTTGTTTCTTGACATCAGGAAGCCGTTATGTATTATCGATGACGATTTCTTCCACATCTTTTCTTATTTGATTATATTTTTTTATAATATTGACACCACGTTCAACTATGCCGTTCACAACTTTTTAGTCTTGGACGATGCATACAATCGTTCTCATTTTCCCACAAATCAGAATCTTATTTAAACATTCTGTGGGAATTGAAGATCTTTCCAAAAATTTTGTTGTATATGTTCATAAATGAAATCATCAATATTTCTTTTTAATGTTTTCTACATCCTACGGAGTAATTTCAAGTCTTTTGCAAGGTTCATATGTCTCAATATTCAGCGCATCCACCATAGATAGTTAAAAATTCTTTTATTGATGCGCTGCTTATGTTTTCATCAATATAGCGATGTGCATAGAGTTTTTTTTTAAATACTAAATCTTGACGTGGAGTTTCCTTTACTATTGGATCTCGTATCCATGCCTTTACATAAACAGTAACAATAAAAATGCATATATCACAAATTCCAATTCCTTCTTCTGTTTAGTTAGACTGAATTGATTTTTAATTAAATTTATTTTCGAAGAATATGAAGCTTTCACTATCCATTGAGCGTGGTGGAAAGCTCCTGGACCACGGAACCTTGTATTTTCTGGCGCAATCCCACCCAAGAAAATAATTGTTAACTCCAAAAATTCCTTATAGTTTTCTCTTGATTGCCGTTCTTTCTGCAAAGTATCCATAGAAAATTGGATTATTTCTTGAACTTCTAATTTGTGAATTGTTTGACGGATATATTCGGTTTTATTCCCCCGTATAATATTCAATTTGTCTGTTGTTGGCCAAGCAACCTGAAAGGGTATAGCCGGATAAGATGATCAAAAATGCCCTTGAACCGAATTGTATCAAGGAAGTGTTATTCGATAGGGCACCAAAAAAAGCATACTGTGCAAAATTTCAACCCTGTATCTCGATCGGGAGGGTAGTTATGGGGTAAAATCGAAAAATCAGTTTTTGGACTATTTTCCCTAGTTAATTATGTTTAAAAATTCTGAGAAAAATGTGACATATGTAAAGTATCCAAATGTATACTTCGCAATTGGTTACAGATTTTTAAATTGAAAATTCTGCTTGTAAAAAATCAAAAACCTCAAAAAAATCGAAAAAATGCAGATTTCACATGAAAGTTCTAGAGTGACAACTTTTATATTTTTACAGTAGCGATATATTGTTATTGGTATGGTTCATGAATTTTTTCAGATTTTTTGGTTTACTGCGCCGTTGTCAAAAAAAAATAAAAACCGTTTTTTTCGACGTTTTTTCCGCGAAGAACTAAGTTAACCTTAAAATTATAACGTTGTCTATTTATTTTTTAAGTCTATCAGGCTCTGATAAACCTTGAACATTTCTAAAAGATAATTAAACAATGAAATCGGCTTGATTAGTATTTTTACTATGTCAGCCTATTAATCTGAAAGTATTAAACGGATTCCCAACAGATCGGTTGGCTCAGCGCATTGACAGTTCGTCTGATGACACGTGTATACTGGGTTCGCGCCCGGCATGCGTATAATTTTTTTTACTTGATTAATTCTTTTTTTTTATGTCTAACTATATAATAATCAATGGTTTTTTTGTAGATTTCTTTTAGAAGCAATATTTACATATTTAAACAATATTTTAAGGTTTAAGTTATCAGAGCCTGATAGACTTGAAAAATAAATAGAACGTTATAATTTTAAGGTTAACTTAGTTCTTCGCGGAAAAAACGTCGAAACAATCGATTTTTATTTTTTTTTTGACAACGGCGCAGTAAACCAAAAAATCTGAAAAAATTCATGAACCATACCAATAACAATATATCGCTACTGTAAAAATATAGAAGTTGTCACTCTAGAACTTTCATGTGAAATCTCCAATTTTTCGATTTTTTTGAGGTTTTTGATTTTTTACAAGCAGAATTTTCAATTTAAAAATCTGAAACCAATTGCGAAGTATGCATTTGGATACTTTACATATGTCACATTTTTCTCAGAATTTTTGAACATAATTAACTAGGGAAAATAGTCCAAAAACTAATTTTTCGATTTTACCCCATAACTACCCTCCCGATCGAGATACAGGGTTGATATTTTGCACAGTATGCTTTTTTTGGTGCCCTATCGAATAACACTTCGTTGATACAATTCGGTTCAAGGGCATTTTTGACCATCTTATCCGGCTATACCCTTTTCTAAAAAATAAAACACTTGTACCAGAAGAGATCATCATTTTCTGTTGTTGTATTGTAAATATAATAGTACATAATAGATGTCTCTCTGTGCAGTCGTGTCTCAGTACTGAGTGTCGCCCCGTCCGTGCGTCCCCTCTAGAGATGGCGCTACCTTACAGTTCCAAATATTCATAACATACACTACCGGCCAAAAGTTTGGAATCGTTCACTGATTTTTGTAAAAAATTAATACAGGGTGTCCCAAAACTCCAGCAAACCCCGGAAATGGGAGGTTGCTGATGTCATTTGGAGCGACATTTTCTCTTGCAAAAATGGCCGTCGTGCCTTTGTTTAAGAGTTATTAACGAAAAGCACGGACCAATTAAAGCGCGGCTACAGCGAACGGAGTCCGTGTTTTTCGTTAATAATTCCCAAACAAAGCCGCGGCGGCAATTTTTATAAAGGAAAATGTCATTTTAAATGACCTCAAGAATTTCCCATTTCCGGACTTTGCAGGGTTTTGAGAACACCTTGTATATCGATAAATTTTGAAATGGTCCACCGTAATAATATCAAATATTAACTAGTGAAATAATATTTCTAAACCGATTTCAGCATTGTTTTATATCCATAATGCTCTTGCATAGTCTATCCACCCAGTGTAAGACAATGTTCAGAATGCACTTTTCTAAAGGGACATCTTTGGCAACTTCAACAAGCAACATGGAAAAATATCAAATTAGAAACATTCAAAAACCTAATTGTTAGTTTGCCCTGAATATGTTCGGCTGTTATTAAAAATAAAAGCGCTTTTCAAGTGAAAGAGTAATTTGAAGAAAAATACGCATTCTTTGATACAAAAAAATAATACAACATGAGAAACATACTGCTGGTAAGTTTTTTGAAAAGTTAATCTTCCTTGCTTGTTCGAAAGACATTTAGTTCTTCTTATAAACCTCCTGTTTCTCTGAATACGCGCCGTGATTCCAAACCTTTAGTCGGTTGTGTATATGCTGTCTGCAAGACAAATATGGCACTTCTTCTGTAATGTTTGTTCGAGAAGGACAGTGGCTCCTTGATCATGTATTTGTGGATGTGGCGTCACAACCAAGGACTTGTACTTTGTCGGTTAATACCCATTCTTCAAATATTCCTGCAAATTATTCTGCTCATACAGTGAATCACGAAAGTATTTGAACGCACTTTAAAACAATACAGTAACCCATGTAAGTTGCCTAAACGCCGGTCTCTGGCAGGACAACTTACAAGGGAGACTTGCTTTTCTGTTTTATGGCTGCGTCTATCGTACCGACCGCGCCGAGCGAGACTTCAATAGAGAGTCGAACACGAATCGCGTTGCCGCAGCGTGTGGCCATCGCCGGCACAGTTTAAGGGGGTAGAGGCCCCACGTGACCATGGTATTTTTCATTGTGACCAACCCCCGCGCGAAAAACCAATTTGGCAACAGTGATGAACATACATTTGCATCAATCTAACACTTAAATTTCGCTATAATTACAGGTTTTTTTCTTTTAATCATTATCTTCATTGTTATTAATGGATCCGAGTGGCTTCATGCCCTTTACACTTTTGTTGTTACGAATCAACGCTGATAGTTCCCCTGAGTTCACCTGACTAAGCGCCATCTCGTCTAAGTAGCTGAACTAAAATGGCTTCTACTCACCCTTCATGAAGGGAATCTGGGGAACAATTGAATGCGATCACGCGGGAACGTTTCACGTCCTCATACGATTATATTTTGAGCTGAGTGAGGGCTCATTCGAAAGATGAAGGTTGCACGCAGTGCGGTCTTCTCGATTTTTTCGCGAGAAAAATCTTTTTGTGCACGAAAAATACATTAGAATCTCCGGAATTTTTCTTCATTTGTTTCGCCTACTTTGGACACTCATATTACTTCATATAAACATCATCTAAAGAAAACATAAGAAGAGCGCACTGCGTGCAACCTTCCTCTTTCGAATGAGCCCTCACTCAGCTCAAAATATAATCGTATGAGGATGTGAAACGTTCCCGCGTAAACCCCTGTTTTCACTTGTTTTCTAGTAATATTCTGGTTAGATTCTAGTAATGTCACGTGGGTACTCTACCCCCTTAAGAGGGTACCGTACCCATGGATATGACTAGCATATTACTAGAATATTACTAGGAAAACAAGTGAAAACCGTGTTTACGGGAATCCATTTTTTGTTTTTATACAAGCATGTTACGAGCTGTGTGATGGCTTGTTCTAAAGAGGAAGGTTCATCATAGCCCGCTCTGCTCATGATTTAGTTAGATTATGTTTATATCTAATAATATGAGTGTCCAAAATAGGGAAAACAAATGAAGAAAAATTCCGCAGATTCTAATGTATTTTTCTAATACAAAATGATTTTTTCGACTTAAATCATGAGCAGAGCGGGCTATGGTGAACCTTCCTCTTTACAATGAGCCCTCACACAGCTCATAACATGCTAATATCAGGACAAAGAATGTTTTCCCGTGATCGCATTCAATTGTTCCCCAGATTCCGTTCATGAAGGGCAATGAAGGGCAAGTAGAATGCTTTCGTCACTGTTGCCAAACTGTTTTTCAACGTGGAGGTTGCTTACACTGATAAATACCCAGATCAGGGGTTACGGTACCCTCTTAAAGGCCCACGTGTTCTCACAATGTAATGCCAATTCAAAATGCTTTATTTTTCATATTTTTTCATGAGACTTTTACTGGCTTGTTTCTGGCATTATTCTGATTAAACCAAGACCAAACACGATATAATTTGGCCCATATTTACTGAACATGTGAGAAGCATAATTTATAATTTATCATACATTCAACATACGCTATAGCATATGTTTAAATAAACAACTTAACATGTCGAAAATATGTTCTCTAAGAATTAGACTTGAATTTTGCAAATTAAGGGGGTAGAGGCCCCACGTGACCATGGTATTTTCATTGTGACCAATCTCCGCGCGGAAAACCAATTTGGCAACAGTGATGAACATACGTCTGTATGAATCTAACGCTTCAATTTCGCTATAATTACAGGTTCTTTTCTTTTAATCATTATCTTTATTGCTATTAATGCATCCGAGTGGCTTCATGCCCTTTACACTTTTGTTGTTAAGAAACTACGCTGATAATTCTCCTGACTAAGCGCCATATCGTCCAAGTAGCTGAACTAAAATTGCTTCTACTCACCCTTCATGAAGGGAATCTGGGAAGCAATTGAATGCGATCACGGGAACACACCTCACATCCTCATACGATTATATATTGAGCTGAGTGAGAGCTCATTTGAAAGAGGAAGGTTAAATGAAGCGCGCGTGGGTCCCTAAATTAGCAGGAAAAATCTTTTTGTGATCGAAAAATACATTAGAATATCCGGAATTTTTCTTCATTTGTTTTCCCTACTTTGGACAGTCACATTACTGGATATAAACATAATGTAACTGAAGTTGGACCCACGCGCGCTTCATTTAGCCTTCCTCTTTAGAATGAGCCCTCACTCAGCTCAAAATATAATCATATGACGACGTGAGGTGTGTTCCCGTAAACCCCTGTTTTCACTTGATTTCTAGTAATATTCTGGTAAGATTCTAGTAATGTCACGTGGGTACTCTACCCTCTTAACGGAGTTACAGTCCGTAGAAGCACAGCGCGACCTGCACATATACCATATGCAGAACTAATCCTCTCCTGTGCCTCTTCCAGGTTCAACATTTTTTCAGGCTATGCAACGTCAAAGAAAAGTATTTTGTTTTACATAATTAGAAAAATAATCACGAGAAAGTTATTAATAAAAGTGTTAGCATCACATTGATATTTTAAACAAAACAATACCCTAGTAGCATTTACGGTTGGCCAACGGTGGCCGGTGGTTGGGAGTTTGTTGGGGAATGGTTAGTGGTTTGCCGACAAATCCCCAACGCAGGGCCAACGACGAAAAGTTAACGTCAATTTGCCGACGAATACCCAACATTGGGCCTACAGATATTATAGTTGGTTAAGTAACGTGAAATTTACAACGATTATACTACATCGGCCCAACGAAAATCTGCCAATATTTAAATATATCGTCTAACAGACGGCAGTAGTGTTGCTGCAACCAAAAATAAATTATATTCCAAATTTTTTTTGTATGTCTAAATATACTTGAAATTTGTAATTTTTGCGCGATAGTTGATCCATTACAAAATTTTTATTGTGAGAGCAGCCTTGGAATTTTTTCATTTCTTTAATTTTTCATTTTCCAAGGGAAAGACAAGGGGGTGTTCAAGTAGTATAAGAAGACACTTTTGGATTTTTTCAAAATGGTTCTTCCTTTTTATTTAGATATGTCAATTTTAATTTGTTGACGTATTTAGTAACCCTAATCATAGCATCTACGAACAACAATTATCTGTAGGTTCAGCGATAGGTCATGTACTAACTACGCAAGCGGGTCCGGGTTCAACTCCGACGTGGGTATTATTTTAGTTCTTCCTTTTTTCCCAAAATTTTACCGTGAAAATACATTTTTAATATGTGTATTATTCATGATATACCATAAAAATAGAAAATCAGAATGTGGCCTCTATGGGTTCGTCTTGTAGTAACGTTGGTTCTAGGTTGGGGGTGATCGTTGGCCCAACATTGGTCTTGATTGTTGGCCCAACTGCAAAAAAGAGCGACATTTCCAACGGTTTCCCAACGCATACCGCCAACGGAGGGCCAACAAAACGCCAACCATAAATGCTACTAGGGTACAGTTTTGTTTACAAAACAGTACAAGTAAACAATACAGTTTTTCTTTCTTTTTCACTCGCTATCCTCTTTCATTCCTACAGTTATTCCATAAAGTCAATGAAATTCAAATAATGAAAAATTAAGCATTTTTAATTGGCATTACATTGTGAGAACACGCGGGCCTTTGAATTGTGCCGGCGGCGGCGACTGTCTCCGTCTCTTTCTTTCCTATACGCTTTCCTTCCTTACGATCGAAACTTTCACAGTCGATCAAGCCACTAAATATGTACAATTGAAATTCTATCGTGTTTGATCTTGTTTTACTCAGAAAAATGCCAGAAATACGTTTTTAAAAGTCCCATGAAAAAATAATGAAAGTTAAGAAGTTTGAACATTCGATTCATTGAGTCAATGTAGTAGTGTTCACACCGTCTTGCGGCGCGGGACAGCGTTGACAGGCAGTGGAGTGAGTAAGCCGGGACAACTTACTAGGGTTTACTGTATAACTTTTCTATCATCGAACCAAACGGCCTGACTTTTTTTGAGTAATTAGAAGAATTTATTTACCAAATGACACGTAAAAAGATTTTGAAAAAATTACAATTCTTAAGAATTACACGAATAAGTAAAAGAGGCACCATTTATAACTTTTTTATAAGAGTCCGTAATGAAAATTTAAAATATACATTTTGTAAATGTATGTTAGTTATACACATGCTAAAAATTTCAATTTCAACATTTTTAAGAAATGTTAATCGATTTTGATGAAATTTCAACATGGCTATAATTAAGATATATTTTAAATTTTCATTAAGGACCCAAATAAAAAAGTTTAAAAAAATGCTATTTCTATTTCTGCATGCAACCTTGTAAATTGTAATTGGAAAATCTTTTTTGCAGATCATTTAGTAAACCAATGCTTATAAAGCATGAAAAGACAAACTCAACGATATACATGTGTATGTATGAAAGGTGTTTTATTTATCTGAAAACAGAAATATCTCGTGACACACTGCAGTTACGAAAAGTTTCCTCACAAAAATTGTACGGTATGAAGGGAACAACCATATGCTGTAATTATTTTTCAGGACTTGAATGGTGGGGGAGGAAATGTCAAAGTCAAATTAATTTTTTTACATGGAACCTTATATTTTTTTGTCATAACACGATAGCATTTTTTGAGACAAATTCAACGACATGTCACGTTATGTTATTTACTGTTACAAAATATTAGAAATTATGTTATAAATTTGTAACTTCTTAAGCAGGTAATTGCAGTATCTGGTTACCGGCTATTAGCTAAACGCTGTAAACAAAGATCGACCTTCTCGTCATTTGTCTGCAAGAGTTGCCTTATTTGTGTCGAGTCTGATTTTTTTAGTTGAGAAGAAGTTACAAATTATTTTATTAATAACATAATGTGATATGTCGTTGAATTGGTTTCGGAAAATGCTATCGAGTAATGATAAAAAAATATATGGTTCCATTAAAAAAAAATTACTTTAACTTTGACATTTTAACAAATGAAAAGTTTCAATTTCAACAATGGAACAATTTTTTTTCGTAAGTTCAGTGCGTCACGAGATATTTCTATTTTCAGATAAACGAAACACTTGTAGAAATGTGTATTTAGAGAAAATCAAAGTTCAAAAATAAATTTTTTCAAGCTTGATGCGGCACGTGTTCCCATTGTTCGATCGATCTAAAAATTTGCATAAATTTAGCCAGTAACACAATCTTAGAGAATGTCCCGAAAAATTCGGTTCACCCTAGCGTAGTATCGCTTCTTAGCCGGTTCTTGTATTTGGACGACTTTGTTATAATGTGTGTGTGTATTTTTTTTATCAAAAGTCTCATTCGTTGTTTAAAAACGTCCATCTAATCTGTGTTCATACAGGATTTAGTTGTTTGGTATTCATAACTACATGTCGATTTATATCTGTATGATAAAAATCATTTGAATAATAAATTCGAAGCTTCCAAATTTTAAAGGAAATAAGTAAATCATTTCTTGACATTTGAAATATGTTCTACTTTTCATATTATGTACCATTATAAAGTAACAAAACACCATGGATATCATTATCTAACATCCCCTTTCTAATTATCATTGAAACGAAGATTTATAAGGTATATTTTGGATTACCACGTTGTATTTTCGTAGTAGCTTTTTTTCCTGCTTTGTAAATGGTGATAAAGAGTTTTGAAAAATTTAAAGATTTTTGAGTTAATTCATGTCTTCAGTTTTGAATTTTCTGTAACATACAAAAGTCTCAGTTGAAATTGAATCGTTTTGAGAGAATAGTTTTCACGCTTTGGTACGAGACCACGTTTATATTATGATATAATGTTTTTGCAAAATTATCACACTTTGAAATATGAACAATTTTTCAAGAATCAGAAATATAGTGCATCAGAATCAGTGAACATTGCTGTGAACCACGAATTATTAAAGATGGTTAATAACAATCTTTTTACTCTTTTGTTTGTAACTATTACAAATTTACAGATCCTTACATCTTTGGATGCTTGTCATTGGCTTCTGCATTGACGCAAAACTACGAAACGTATTTGCTGAATTTTAAATAAAAGTCTGAATAAAAAAATTGTAGAAAGCGATTTTTAATAGTTTCTTCACGGCCAATGGTGATTTCTTCAAAATTACTTTTGCAGATCGTTCAGTAGACTAATCTTCCAACTTTTAAAAATTGTTCGAATATTTATGAGTGCCACTGCATTCCATATAAAATTTTTTACCTAAAACCCACATATCTAGTGATTACTACAAAGTAGAATATCTTCCTTAGAGAAAAATGAAATTAATTGCTAATAGACGAGAAAACAAGTAACATATCTTACATGTGTAAAATCTGTGCAGCAGTTATTTGATTGAAAATTATTTATCTAAAATTCCCATTCATAGTATCTCTTAGGTGAACTATTGGGCTGATGTTGTCCCATTCAAATTTATACTAATAATTATTTAATATATTAAAACGTTTAAAACCGTAACTTTTTCTAGTTTTCGATGAAATTTTACTATCTAACTATATTTTTATTTCCCACTTCAATGGAGTTCAATATTAAATATAATTTAATTGAATCGCTGCATGTTTAATGTTTGCCGGATCAGCTCTGATTTTTGTAGGGTTAATAAAATATGTATTGAAGTTTTTTCAGATAACAGATATTACTGACTATATGTTGTTGCTTTTGTAATCGTATCTCCCTATTTTTCCCATATTCTGTGAAGTTTCAGCTGTATGTAAAAAAATGTCAGTCCTCTATCTCATTTCTATCGAAAGTTATTCCTTTTTTAATCGTATTTTGTCAAGTTTGCCCACTGTGCGGCGTTTGTTCGGGAAGGTTTTAGAGCGAACCGCGTTCAAAAAAGTCTATTGGTTCAAAAGTTGTGACGTCATTAGTGAACAGATGTTAACTTTTTCGCTCTTTTTTGCGCACGTTTCTGCTTATAACTTTTCAACGAATGGACTCTTTCGATTGCGGTTTGCTCTAGAACCTTTTCGAAGAAACGCCGCGCCTAACGGTTCAAACCGCAGCTTTCTACGTTGAGCCGTTCTCAAGTGATGCCGTTACAAACATACAGACAGACAGACACGATTTTATTATACAGGGTGAGTCCGCAGAACAAAAATACCATTACTGTCGTACTAAGACGTTACACTAGTAAGTAAACGCTAACGACTTAGTATGACTGTAATGGTATGTTAGAGTTATTTAAATTGAAATATCTCCTGAAATACTAACTTATCGACATACATAGGTTAGTACATTTTTATAACGAATGTCCAGCTGCATCGATTGATGTATTAAAAAATACCTCATTCCATTAAAAAAAATGAAGTTGACCTTCATATGTCCTTTCCGCGTCCAGCTACAAAAAAGCTACTAACATCAGATTAATGCCCCCTCGAAACCATGCAAGTTCCATCTGATGCATCTCTTCCTAACACCAATAGCAGCCGCGTTATTCAGGTGTTCTGTTTCTGCGGACTCACCCTATATATTGCAACGTTGTCCCCGCTCGAACGACTTTTTATGGCCGTCGGACAGGCTCAAGCCCGAGGTTTTACAGGCCCCGAGAATGGGCCGTGCGCAGCCGCGCGAGCACGGTTCCCTCGGGGCAAAGCGCTTTTCCGAGGAGGCCCAATCGACACACGAAACACTAGTTCGGGCGCCAGGTACTCGAAAGCACCACACGAAACTCTAGTTCGGGCGCCAGGTACTCGAAAGTACCACGCGAAACACGAAGAAGAACCGGGATTCGAAGAATCCGAGTCCGAAGTGAGTCTTCGCGGAACGCGAACGGAAGGATTGACGCGAACCACCAGGAATTCGGACACAGGAAAAAACGGGGACTACCCTCGAGGCTGGGCGGATCACGCAGGTCGAAATTAACGAGACGGAGATGGACTCTACGTCATTTATTGAAATTATTTCGACGTCCAAATTACAATAGGACAGCCACGTGGCCGCGGCCCGGGAGCCCGCGCTCCTAGTACAAGATGGCGATGGTTAGTCGTTCGCGAAGCGCGTTCGTTATTCTCGTTTATTCGCGAAGTACGGGTCGCCAGTACAGTGTTCGCCTCCGCTGAGACGGAAATTCGCGAAGCGCAGTTAGACGGCGCGACGGATTCTCGACTGTCGCGGGATTCTCGCTTCCGATCGCCGATACGGGAATCGATTCGCCACGCGCGCTGAATAATCCGCGGTCGTACGAGTCTGAAGGACTCGGAGCCTCCGCGCGTTCGCGTGCGAATTCATACGCCCGGCCCCTGTTCACGATTCGATAATTATTTCGCGACGCTATCCGATTTCCGACACGACTCCCGAGGAAGACTCCCTACGCGAGGAGGGAAACGATACTCTTATTCGAAGCGCCCTCAAAATGGACGCGAGCCAATTTTGCGAGGACGAGGCGAATCCGCGATCGTAGAGATTTCGTTCTTCGGTATTTGCCTGCCGTACCGTGCCTCTGCCCCGGGAATAGCGGCTTCTCGGTTCGGACCTCCCGACACGAAAACCACTCGGGCACGATTACAATAACCGTGGCCCCTACTTTGAAGGTTATACTTGTGTTCCTGGGATCATTTTAAGAAAAAAATGTATATATAACAGGCATCCAATAGGCTCCGTTTAGCCGGTAAAGTAGATTTCTTGTTTTTTAAAAAACTGCAAATATCTCGGAAACTATGCAAGATATGGCAAAATATCAAGAGACCTTTTTTGTAGGAAATCGAATTTCCTATAAGAAACGTTAAAATAATGTTAAAAATCCATTTTTCACGGAAAATATTCACTTGAAATTACGACTAGACTACCCTTGAATTTTCGTATGCGTAGTCAGCGCGGCCTTACTGCCGGGCCTCTCCGCCACCCCTCACGGTCTAACCCTAACTCACTCTGTTTACATAATCTTCCCATTGTGGATGTCTTCCAGAATTTGATCTTTTCAGAACGAAGCCTTTGCGTTCCACCGATTATTATTTCGGAGGAGAGGCAGTTGTTCTGCAAATTCACCGAAATATAAATATACTCGAAAACTGCGCAGCTGATAGAAAAATGTCATAGGACATAAACTATTGTAAATTTAATTTTCTACAAAAAAGGTCTGTTGATATTTTGCCATATCTCGTATAGTTTCCGAGATATTTGCAGTTTTATGAAAAACAAGAAATCTACTTTGCCGGCTAAACGGAGCCCATTGGATGCCTTTTTTTGTTTAAGGGCGGTGGGGGAATGCAGCTTATGTACACCCCCCCCCCTAACGATGACAGTCGGGGGGGTAGTGTCGGGCTCGGCTTCCCCTCAGATGGAGTTGGGGAATTATATTGCCTGTTGTGTCGCTATGTGTTGAGCGCGACGTGGTATTCTGTATCTGTGCCCGCCCAATTAATATTGGGCCAGTAGTTCAAATGTTAGAATGATATGAAGACGCAAAAGACAATAATCGGTTCGCAAGACAATAAAATACGTTAAAGAAAGCGTTTCGTCCCGGACCTGCTAGTGGACTCATCAGTAAGGCTGATCTAGCAGGTCCTGCCTTATACGCGCGCAGATTTGAATGATTCTATAATTCGTGTCGAATCGCGACAATATATGACGCTCGCGGATCTGATTAAGATGCGATCCCGTTTGACGCGTGTCCTGATCGCTGGACAACGAACTGCCGTAAGTCGAGTTTCAATGACGCGACTGACTGACGAGACTAAACTGATGAACGCGGTCTCAACGCGATGCTCGTCAGGCTTCTCGAGCAGGAAATAAGATGCACTGATTGGTTCCTGCAGAAAGTTGCATTTTCCAATCAGTACACTTTTGACTGTTAGGACCTCCTTCCTGTAGCACTGAATGAGGCCCTTGGAAGGAGGAGTGGGACGATCCCTGAATCGGTCATCGACGCGTCTCGGTAATTTAACACGGTGCAGTTAACGGTCACGGGTGATCCTTCGGAGGGACTAGATTTATGGCACGCTGTCCTTAAAGAGGTATATAAAAAGCTAAACATTAAGCAGATGCCATGACTGGTCACCGAATGACTCTTGTTTGCTTAATTCTCAAAGAAGATTCTTAATCACGAACGCACCATAACTGCTCTCCAAAGGAAACCCTCGTATTTTGTTCCTGCGCGACGGAACATTGCCTAACGCAAACGCCATACCGACTAAACCCCCACCGCCCAAGGGCACCATCCCTTCTCCAATGGCTATACACCGTCAGGCACTGACCGGGGACCCGCTGTGCGCATTAACGCCCGACCAGTGTTAACAACGGCTGATGCCGTGCACATGTTCTTCTCAATTAAGGCCATTGGATGCCTGTTATACATGTACACATTTTCTTCTTAAAATGATTCCAGGAACACAAATATAACCTTCAAAGTAGGGGCCACAGTTATCGTAATCTCCCCACCACTCGCGACATTACTTCCTTTCAGCGGGATTCGGGACCGGATTCTCGGGAATTTACAGCGGTGACGTCCTTGTAGACCAGCGCGACAGTGATTCCGCGATCCGTGTCGACGGGAAGCATCGATTCTTGTTCCCCCCTCTACTCTATTGGCCCTGCCGAATCTCCCGATGGCGCTTTCCGCTACGCGACTAGAGGATCGCAGGATCGTATCCGCGGACAGGTCCTTGGGCCCCAGACCTGATCTTACGCCAAATAATCGCCCTTTCGGCGAACGGGGAAGAACCATTCTTCCCCCTGGAATTCTTCAAGCCACCCCCGCCGGGATTCAGTGCGAACAGGGTGAGACTGAATCTCGTTGTTCCGGTACGTTGTCTCCGTTGGTCGAGATTTCCCCCAAAGATACCAGTACTGGATTTTCGCCAATTTGTGGCCAATTGTTTTTCCGGGAAGATCCTTGAGCGGGCGCCTTTCGATATTCCTCCTCGGCCAATTGTGCCCTGGGCACGTTCCTGAAACGTTGCCGTACTCGGCACGCACAATAGATGGCGTTAATTGATTGTATCGTTTGGGAAGTCTTTCCTTTAGGAGCGCTTTCTCGTCGACGAGTGGTTTCGTGACCGTTCGAGATCGGTCCGGTCCAATCTTGACGGTTTTGTAACTGTTTTCGCAAAACGTGGTGACGTCGCACACTTGCAACGTCACTATATGTATAGAGATAGAGATAGAGATTAACACCTATGTCTTGCAATTGATGCACAAACTTTTCATTTTGCATAGAGATCCGGAGTCTACTTATCACTGTTTTCGATAGTACAAATCACAATAAAGTTCAATTCAAACAATTGTAGATGGTAGCGACAATACTAGAAAAGTTTTCGAAATAAAAATTGCATCGGACAACAGAATCGCTTCAGAAATGTGAAGGTCACCTTTATTATTTTAAATAGAATGCTATGCTTTGGTACCTGATTTTTAATAGTGGAAATTGAGACGAATTCGAGTGGAATCCAGGTGGAATATATAGTCTTTGAAAGTCAGTAAAGGTCATTTATGACAAAAAAAGGCAAAATAAATTTGCATTTACAGGTGTTTTTTTTATCACGGATTCAGTAGTATTTCCTATCACTTCGGCACTTATCGAATCACATGCTGTAACAATTTATTATACAAATTATATTAAATTGTACGCCGTGTAGGGTGAGAACGTTGAGGATATTGTTCAGCGTATAAACCTCTATTTCTCACTGGGTGTTGCCGACATTCTTCGAAAATGAGAAGCATATCGGTGTATTCTTTGAAATAAAAGATCGTTTACAATTGCTTGATAACACGATAATAATCTTATGGTTCTTATTATTGATGTTCTTCGGTATCGTCCAGAATTGTTCATTTGTCATTGCCAGGTTTAGTAGATACGTTAAAAGATATCCTCAACGTTGTCACCCTACACACCATACATTTGAATACATTTGTTCAATACATTGTTGCAGCATGTGATTCGGCAAGTGTCAAATTGATAGAACATCCTACTCGATCCATGATAAGAAACACCTTCTGTAAATGCAAGTTTATTTCGCCTTTGTTTTCACAAATGACCTTTGCTGACCTTCAAAGACTAATATTGCACCTCGTTGGATTCGTCTCAATACCCTCTATCATTAGACAGGTATCAAACATAGCATTCTATTTACAAACAACAAAGGTGACCTTCACATCTTTGAAGCGACTCCACCTAGCAACAAAAGATGAACTCTACACTACGACCTCTGTTGTCTGAGGCAACCTTTATTTCGAACACCTTTCTACTACTATCATACTTGTGGAGTTATGTATTATGAGCAGAATTAGAGTTGTGTCACTTGTGAATAGTTGTGTCACTTGTTGAAGAGTTATGTTACTTGTAGAGAATTCTGTCACTTGCTTACAGCCGACGTGGCGATCAACCTGTTAAAATCAAGGATTTGCTTAATGGGAGGTTATATAACATGACAATCGCAAACGCTTTCACCATAATTTTTATTTTTTCGATTTTGGGTGCTTATTCATTACTTTTTTCTTCATAAATAACGAAAGAAATCATTCCAATACAACTTCGAGATGCTTTTTATTGATACTTGTTTTCTTGTGGGTAAAAGTTAAAGCTTACTAACAACTGCACACTAAAACTTTTTCGAAACATTTGGAACATGTATAACAAATTTGAACGAATATTTCAGATCCTCTGGAACCGCCAAAGGGTTTTCGACACATCTACAAGGAGAAAGGTCCGGAAGCGTTTGCCAAAGCCATAAGACAGCACAAAGGGTTGCTGTTGATGGACACCACATTCCGCGATGCTCATCAGTCCCTCCTTGCAACACGTGTCAGATCCCACGATCTTCTGACAATTTCGCCTTTTGTCGCTCAGAAATTTAACAATCTTTATTCTCTGGAAAATTGGGGTGGCGCTACCTTTGACGTCGCTCTAAGGTTCCTTCACGAATGTCCATGGGAGCGATTGGAAGATATGAGAAAAGCCATACCAAACATCCCCTTCCAAATGCTTTTAAGAGGTGCTAATGCTGTAGGTTATACTAACTATCCGGACAATGTTGTCTTCAAGTTTTGCGAACTGGCTGTGCAGACTGGAATGGACATTTTCAGAGTATTCGACTCGTTGAACTATCTACCGAATTTGGTTATTGGTAAGTCATTTGATTGAACTAAATCACATAAATTTATAATTATTCTGAATCGAGCCGTTTCGTACACTGGGTTTCTTTCTAATCAAATTAACGGGTAAACCTTGCGTTTCTGCCTTCTTCCTATGTTATCCAGTCGATTTGGTCGAGAAGATATGAGAAATCCAAGTTTTGAGCCTGGAGGGTCAATGGTTATTATTAAAATTGAGCGATTTCCAGTGTTTTTACAGGTTAGTGCCGCAATGTTGTGTGTAGTGACAGTCGAAGCCCACCCCCCCCACCCCGCCCGATAACCACCAACGATTCATTAACAGTTGGCTCCGCTCGGTAAGCGGCGCGCGACCGTCACTACTAACAACATGACAGTACTAACCTGTCCAAAACACAGGAAATCGTTTAACTTTAATCATTTAGAAGTTTTGAATCATATATCCCTTAGAATCGAAACTTGGATGTCTCATATATTTTCGACCAAATCTACTCGATAACTTAGGAAAAAGGTAAAAACTTGCAGAAAAAGGCAAAAATGTCTGATTATGCAAGGAAAAGAGCAGCCAAATTAACTATGTTACGAGCCAGAGCCGCGAGCAGTGCGAGAGACCGCAGAAGCTTCGTTACCCTTGGAATATGATTGCAATTTTTTCGTTTGATACGCGTACGAATCGGACGTGAAATCAGAGAGCTGCTCAGTAGAGAAACTGGCCGATGTAGGAGTGCGAAATTCAAAAAATCAAATATAGAGTTCAACAGGCATTTAATACTATTTCTTACATCAACGACAACACACATTGTAGCAGTTAAAATCGACAATTTTGTTTCTCTAATCAATTATTGTTAAGTGTGGCAAAGGTTAAAAGTAGTAGTAAGAAAAATAGCATCGGAATAAAGGACATCCTTTTCATATTTTATTTATTGTTTACAACGTTAATGTTGATTCTAATTATGATGACCGTGTTTAAAAGCATTATGAAGATATACAAATAAAAGGAAACTATTTCAGAAATGTTTCAAAGATTTTATGAAAACTGTTCCTTAAGTTCGTTGTAGGAAATACTAATGATATTCGCCTGTATTTGCGTTAATATTTGCATGGATATTAGGAATGGAATATGCAATTTATTACGCTTTCATCAAATTTTATTGGACCGAACTGGCTGTCTTTTGATCGCAAAGTATGATTGGAGATATTTGGTTTTAATCTGCACGATCAGATAGTGCTGACTTTGTAATAGACAGGCTGAAAAGTGTGTTATTGAATAAATCTATGAATAAGTATCTTAATTTTATCTTTGAATTTGCAACGACTTTTTATGGCCATCGGACAGGGTCAACCCCGAGGTTTTACAGGCACTGAGACCGGGCCGTGCGCGGCCGCGCAGGCAAATTCCCTTCGGGACAAAGTGCTTTTCCGAAGAGGCTCAATCGACACGCAAAATTCTAGTTCAGGCGCCAGGTACTTGAAAGTACCACGCGAAACACGAAAAAGAACCGGGGTTCGAAGAATCCGAGTTCGAAGTGAGCCTTCGCGGAACGCGAACGGAAGGATTGACGTGAACAGCTAGGAATTCGGACACAGGAAATAACGGGGACTACCCTCGCTGCAGGGTGGATCACGCAGGTCGAATTGAACGATCGGAAGTGGGCTCTATGTCATTTATTGAACTAATTCAAACGTTGTTCTTACAATTTAGCGGCCACGTGGCCGCGACCCGGGAGCCCGCGCTCCTAGTACACTTCTGCGACGGATGTTCGTTCGCGGAGTGCGTTAGTCATTCGATACCGTTCGCTAAAATACGGGTCGTCGATACAATGTCCGCTTCCGCTGAGACGGAAATTCGCGAAGCGCAGGTGGACGGCGCGGGGGATTTTTGACTGTCGCGGGATTCTCGCGTCCGATCGCCGATACGGGATTCGATTCCCCACGCGCGCTGAATAATCCGCGGTCGTACGAGTCTGAAGGACTCGTAGCCTCCGCGCGTTCGCGTGCGGATTCGGACGCCCGGCCGCTGTTCGCGATTCGATACTATTTCGCGACGCTATCCGATTTTCGACGCTACGAGGGAAACGATACTCTCTGTCTCAAAGCGTCCTCAGGACAGACGCGAGCCAAATGACGAAGACGAGGCGAATCCGCGTCGTCCTCACACCAAAATGGACGAGCCACCACTAATATAGGGTCGGGGAATCACTGGCCGACTTGGGGAGATTACGATAACCGTGGCCCCTACTTTGAAGGTTATATTTGTGTTCCTGGGATCATTTTAAGAAAAAAATGTGTATATAACAGGTGTCCAATGGGCTCCGTTTAGCCGGTAAAGTAGATTTCTTGTTTTTCATAAAACTGCAAATATCTCGGAAACTATACGAGATATGGTAAAATATCAAGAGACCTTTTTTGTAGAAAATTAAATTTCCAATATTTTATGTCCTATGACATTTTTCTATCAGCTGCGCAGTTTCCGAGATTATTTATATTTCGGTGAATTTGCAGAACAACTGCCTCTCCCCCGAAATAATAATCGGTGGAACGTAAAGGCTTCGTTCTGAAAAGATCAAATTCTGGAAAACATCTACAATGGGAAGATTATGTAAACAGAGTGAGTTAGGGTTAGGCCGTTAGAGGGGGCGGAGAGGCCCGGTCGTGAGGCCGGGCCGACTACGCATACGAAAATCCAGGGGTAATCTAGTAGTAATTTTAATTGAATATTTTTCGCGAAAAATGGACTTTTAACATCATTTTAACGTTTCTGATAGGAAATTAGATTTCCTACAAAAAAGATCTCTTGATATTTTACCATATCTCACATAGTTTCCGAGATATTTGCAGTTTTATAAAAAACAAGAAATCTACTTTACCGGCTAAACGAAGCCCCTTGGATAACTGTCATATATACATTTTTTTCTTAAAATGATCCCAGGAACACAAATATAACCTTCAAAGTAGGGGCCATGGTTATCGTAATCGTGCCGCAGACTTACCGTGGTTGATCGTAATGATCCCTCTGCCCTTCGGTAATTCGGATCCGATCCAGAATTCGGTTCGGTCGGGGCACGGTAGCAACGGACTTTCCTCCGGGCACGAAACCCACTCGCGACTCGGACTTTTGTTCGCGGAAATCGGGACCGAAACGAGATTTCGTTCAGCCACGTGCTCGTAGCTCTAATATCAACGCGACAGTGATTCCGCGATCCGTGTCGACGGCAAGCATCAACTCTTGCCCCCCCCCCACTCTATTGGCCCTGCCGAATCTCCCTATTGGCGCTTTCCGCTACGCGACTAGAGGATCGCGGGATCGTATCCTCGGACAGCTCCTTGGGCTCCAGACCTAATCTTACTCCTTTTTTTTTTAGCGTGAGGGAAATGCTTTTACGCATACCCCGTACCCCCTGGGAGAGATACGAGGTTATGTGGGGCTACGTGGCCAGAAGGGCTCACAATACCCACTAAAAACCTCATGACAACCTTCCCTAAGCTATTCGGGGACGGCTGGGATCTCCAAAGAACACAACCAGCCATTCCCCTTCGCCCTTGGCCCTGTGTGGGGCCTCGTCCCGGGGGGAGAGAAGCTCCCCCCAGCAATACCTAAGCTATCAGGGTGTAAGCAGGTTACACACTTACACCCCCCTTCCCTGGGCCGTTCGGTGGACTTCGCGAGTCTCCAGCTCGCTCCGCACAACGACCCCCGGTTACTCCGTTCCTCGCTCGAGGAGCCCTTAAAAGGGCTCTCGGCCGAGGGACGAAGTCTCCGCGCGCGACAAGCAGGGACGAAGGCGGGCACTCCGCTGACGGGGACGCCTCGCCAGAGCAATTCTTCTCTCGAAGAGGGGGTCGGACTCCCTCTCCCTTTCCGCGACCTCCTTCCGCTCCATCACCTCCTCGCAGTCACAATCTCGCTTCTCAGGACACGGCGCGGCGCCGACCACGCCGGACGCTCTCCCAGCGTGTGCCGTTCCGTGTCCAAAGCCTCCGCACAGTGGTGGCACCGTTCGGTGGGTTCCCTCTTGATCCACGCCAGGTACCGGCCGAAACATCCATGGCCGGTTAACACCTGGGTGGATCAGTAGGTGAGCCTTACTCGCCTCTCGCACCACTCCTCCAGAATGGGCCAGAGTTTCCGACCGCCACAGGGCCAGCGATTCTTGCCGGGCCTGGCGCTTCACTTCTCCGATCCTGTCCTCCTCGTCCGGGTCCGCTTCTCCCCTGCGCAACGAGCGGACGGCCATATACCAGGCCGTCCGCTCCCTTGCCTGGTGGTGCAGGGGAATCAGACCCGCGAGGAGGCACGCCGCCTCGGTGGAGACGGTGCGATAGCCCCGTATGGTCCGCAAGGCCAGCCGGCGCTGCACTCTGTTGCAGAGTGTTTTACTGCGCCGGCTGACCGACAATACTTGATCTTACTCCTGGAATTCTTCAAGCCACCCCCGCCGGGATTCAGTGCGAACGGGGTGAGACTGAATCTCGTTGTCCCGGTACGTCGTCTCCGTTGGTCGAGATTTTCCCCAAAGATACCAGTACTGGATTTTCGCCAATGTGTGGCTAATTGTTTTTCCGGGAAGATCCTTGAGCGGGCGCCTTTCGATATTCCTCCTCGGCCTATCGTGCCCTGGGCACATTCCTGAAACGTCGCCGTACTCGGCTCGCAAAATAGATGGCGTTAATTGATTGTATCGTTTGGGAAGTCTTTCCTTTAGGAGCGCTTTCTCGTCGATGAGTGGTTTCGTGATCGTTCGAGATCGGTCCGGTCCAATCTTGACGATTTTGTAACCGTTATCGCAAAATGGGGTGACGTCGCACACTTGCAACGTCACAAATTATAAGATAATAATGCTACAAACTTTCGTCATTTTATAAAAGTTATCAATCTTGTACTATCGTATAATATTTATCAATTTTGTGTTGGAACACCACGAAGATTGTGGCATTGAGTGGAAAAATAATTTGTGAAAAATTTGAGATCGATGAAACAGTAGGATATCGCATCGTATACATTCTGCAATTGTTTTTGTGTTTATAACTCGATTTTTTTATCTATTGTACTATACTGTCACTTATACAGGGTGTCCCACTGTATCGAGAACGGCAGGATATCTCGGAAGACGGTGTCGTTATCAAAAAAGTGTTCCTACAAAAGTTGTTTGGTATGACGGGCTAAGTTACGTGGTATTAATTGTTTTTTTGTGGGTGGAGTAGTGGAGGACATTTCAAGGTCAACTTGATTTTTTAAAATGGAATAGTATATTTTTTTCTTTAGAAAATAATAGCGGGTAGTGAGAAGAATCCAAAGATGTGCTACATGATATTATTCTGATTTTTATGAAGGTAAATTGTTAGCTTGTGTTTACATACTGCATCGGTCGACGGCCAACAGCCAGCAGCCGCTGCTAAGTGGCATCGACCGATGCAGTATGTAAACACAAGCTAACAATTTACCTTCATAAAAATCAGAATAATATCATGTAGCACATCTTTGGATTCTTCTCACTACCCGCTATTATTTTCTAAAGAAAAAAATATACTATTCCATTTTAAAAAATCAAGTTGACCTTGAAATGTCCTCCACTACTCCACCCACAAAAAAACAATTAATACCACGTAACTTAGCCCGTCATACCAAACAACTGTTGTAGGAACACTTTTTTGATAACGACACCGTCTTCCGAGATATCCTGCCGTTCTCGATACAGTGAGACACCCTGTAGATATATTCATTGATAATCGATGTTGATATTTTCATACTTATTGAGATAAAATAAATTAGCAAAGACAGTTGTATAAAAATTAAATAACAATTTGAAAGCATGTGTGTATCAACGTCGCGTCGCAGAGTCGGAGGTGATAAAACTAATGCAGCAACCTTACCCATCTTTTTAGAAACAAGTAATATAAACTAGATTGAATTTTTCCAGGTATGGAGGCTGCCGGCAAGGCTGGTGGGATAGTCGAAGCTGCAATTTCGTACACAGGAGACGTGTCTGATCCAAGCAAGACAAAGTACGATCTTAAGTATTACACGAACTTGGCGGATGAACTAGTGAAGGCTGGCACTCACGTTCTAGCAATTAAGGACATGGCAGGATTATTGAAACCAAAAGCTGCCAAAATTTTGATTGATGCGATCAGGCAAAAACATCCAGACATACCATTGCACATTCACACTCATGACACTGCCGGAGCTGGAGTGGCATCCATGTTAGCATGTGCGGAAAGCGGAGCGAATGTTGTGGACGTTGCCGTCGATAGTATGTCTGGAATGACCAGCCAACCTTCTATGGGTGCTGTAGTTGCGGCACTTACTGGTTAGCCTTTTCTCTAAACAGACAAAACACGTTGGTTTTACATCTCACCCGTCCCTCATTTTCGCAACTTAATACAACCCTTTATGGCATACAGTTTCCGATCGGAGGCATTGATACGGATATTACAGAAAACATTCATGTTTTAGAAGTGTAAAGTATTATTTTATTGATTTAATACTGATGGGGAGATAAAAGCGGCTTATTAAAGAATGAAAAACGACAAAGTCACATAAGCAATCCATCTATTATAACAAAGAAACGAGAAAATGAACAAAATGTTACACAGAATAAGTTTCCGATTAATAGAACTACTGGAAGAAAGTTTCCGATTCGATTTACACTGTCCAATACCAAATTTTTTCATTAAGTACTGTTGAGTGATTCTTACAGGGTCTTTTGCGTTGATTCAGAATCTGCCCTTAATTTTTTCCCTAGACGCACTGTTTTTGAGAAACTTGAGTTTGATAAAAGGACATATTTTTCGACATTAAACTAAGGTTGTGATGTTATTATAGAAGATATTGAATTGTTCTTTGCAGCAATAGATTCTGTCGATTTTCCCGAATCCAGTGATGTGCAATAGTAATACATTATGAATATTTAAACATGTTTAAACTTTTGCGCCAATATTTGAGGATATTTTTTTGTGTATCTCAAAAAGAAGGCTCTAGCGGAAAATTGGACTATGCCACGTGATAGAGCAGACATTTATCTTGAGAAACCACCCATTCAAGTTTCTAAGGTCGTTTTTTCGATCCAAAAAGCAAAGCATCTTCGCCCGACATTACTTGCTGCCAGATATAACGAGATACGACGAGGTACTGGTGGCAAGTAATGTTGGGCGAAGATATTTTGCTGTCTGATTCAAAGGAAACGTCGACGTTGCTAATGTCAAAAGGTGCTTTCTCCATGAGTATGGGTGGTTCATTCATGCTTATGTTATTTTGTTGTCTTTTATTCTTTAATAAACCCCTTTTATCTTCTCATCAGTTTTGACTCTATAAAATAATATTTTATACTTTTAGAACGTGAATATTTTCTTGAATCTTCGTATCAATACCTACAATCGGAAATATTATGCCATGGGTTACATATCCCTGGCGTGTCAAATTGACACAATCATAAAACAAGAAATGAAATGAAACGATAAGCGATTAACTTTGCTAATTATTTGATGGATAATGAAGTAATATATATTTGCAGAATTTGTTGCTCTCATAATCGCATATATCAATTTTATTCGTACGTGTCCGAATTCACTTCTCCCAGTAAGCAAATTGCTCGATATCTACTCGAATTTGGACAGCTGACTTTTTGGCAGAACTCCATACATCTTCTTCCGCATAAGTATTGATTTCTGTTGGCACTATGTGCCGGCTCAACTAAAGGCAGAAAGAGGGCACATGGAAGTCGATCATGTACATTACTCTGTCGGTAATTTGAATTTCTATTGTTTAAATCAGAGAGTAAATGAGAGTGCTCACGCCCGGGTTTTGCCCGTGCCACTTTTGTTTGCACATCATGTTTAGCCTGGAACAGCTCCTACATCATCTTTAGCATGGAACAGAACCTACATCATCTTTAGCAAGATACAGAACCCACTTTACTACTTACTACATATGTGACCAGGACCAGAACTAGCTTATTATTTATTATTCCGATGATATATTTACTTGTGATAGATAATTAAAGCTTTTTTATCCTGCTAAACCCGTGGCACGGGCAAAACCCGGGCGTGAGCACTCTCATTTACTCTCTGTTTAAATGTAATTATATAAGTTTTCCAAAGGAATTCTCTGTGACAAGTTTCAAGTCAGCACCTTTACCACAAGATTTACGCTCTATTCCTTCTGTTCCGTTAAACAAAAAATTACGAAAAAATTCCTGAACATTCTATCTAAGACCACACAACGCAGTGAATTATTTCAGAAGTTTTGGTTGCAAAATCGAATTTTAAAAATTGAGAAAGTAAAAATTGCTGATTTTATATTGAAGTTTCCACAGTGCCACATTTATATTTGTTGGTATTTTTAGGTGGAAATAAATGAATTGAGGTGATGTTTAACGAGTAGATTTTAATGTATAAAGAACTTTGAACATAACGTGTGTATACGACTAGTGAGTGTAGTAGAGACAGAACATAAAAACAATTGACGAACGATGATGGTATATACAACAGGTGTGCCAACCTAAACCTAATATTAAGGCTTCTAGTTATTTACACATGAAGTTGGCACTGTTCAGTGTACAGAACTCATATCTTACTATAGCTTTCTTATAAGATTTCAACAATATTAGTATGTTAGTTGTGTCTCATTGTGATTGTTAATGTATATTTTTAAAATTTTTCGAATTTTGCGAACAACTTTAAAAAATTGCAAATCTGCAAAAATTCGAAAACAATGCATATTTTGTATTGATGTTTGGGAGATACTAGTTGTATACCAATTCAGCAATAAGTTTGGTTGGCGCAGGTGGTAAATGTGTGGATTCGGGATCGAATCCTGCACCGAGTGTGTTTGTTCCTTGATCTCTTTTTTAAATTCACAATACCGGCAGTGTAATCTACATGATCGACATCCGCTACATTAGTGCGCCCGAGCTGCCCTCTATAATGAGGGCACGGTGTGTCTTCACCTGCCCTCTTTCTCTCCTCAGTTGTGACGGCACACCGGCACACTATGCATGCAAATACCAATACTTATGCGAAAGTAGATATGTGGAGTTCTGTCCGAAAGTCTACTGTCCAAATTCAACCAAATGTCGAGCATTTTGCTTACTGGGTAGTTTATAAACATGAATTACATCTACTGGTTGATCCTTATTAAGCATTTTGGTTGAGATGCAAATGACTCTCAAATTTTGGAAAACACGAGTCTTTGTAAAAATAGACCATTTTCCAAAAAATAATGTTTGCTTAAAAACTAAGAATAAGGTAAAGGTACTAGCAGTTGACCAGTTAAGAGAAGTTTTCTACGCGAACAATAGTAACAACTTACTCTGTCATCGAATAGCGAGAGTCGATGCCTGAAGACACTCTTTAAGTCTTCTAAATGATGTACCAAGGCCACTTTTTGAAAAAAGTTTACTTATACAAATTTAAGAAACATATTTAAAAATTCAATAATTGCTTCAGAAGTTAACCACTCTTGAAAATGGAAAATCTAGTAATTCACCTCCTATTCGTTAGTAGTTGACCACTTATACTAGAAAGAGGGTTAAAGCAATAATTTAATTGCTTTCTTAATTAATTCTCGCGAAATTTCATTCTTGTATTTTTAAAGCAATAATGTTGGGAATCATTTTACTATCATTTAGTTTCAACAATTACCAGCACAAATTACAATTAAAGAATGAAATAAGAAATAAAACAAATCAATTTCATAAAAAGTTTCATTGAGGAACAGAGTAGACGTTGCGAGTTAATAGGAAATAGTATAAAGAAATTTAACCAACAGATGGTATGGCATCCGAGGTTCATTTTCATCAAAAGTGTACATTAAGTATGCTTACAAAAATCTTATTTTTTATGATTTTCTGAAAAATGGTCAACTACTCGTACATGGTCAACTACTGGTACCTTTACCTTACTAGAGTCTGTTTGAGTTTTTCACGTACTTTCGGATAGTAACCACTAAACCACGCACTTTTGTACAAACTGATTTTAATGCCTGACAATATTTCCGTGATTTCCAGGAACACCAATCGATACTAAACTTGATCTCCGCGATGTTTCGGAATACTCCGCATACTGGGAACAAACAAGGACACTATACGCTCCATTCGAGTGTACGAGTACTATGAAGTCCGGAAACGCCGACGTCTATTTGAATGAAATACCTGGTGGCCAATACACGAACTTACAATTCCAAGCTTATTCTCTCGGATTAGGTGAATTCTTCGAAGATGTCAAAAAGGCTTACAGAGAAGCCAATTTGTTACTCGGAGACATCATCAAAGTTACTCCAAGTTCGAAAGTTGTGGGTGATCTGGCCCAGTTCATGGTACAAAATAAGCTCACAGCTGACGACGTGAGAAATAAGGCTGAAGAGCTGTCATTCCCCATATCAGTCGTCGAATTCTTCCAGGGTGCTATTGGCGAGCCTTATGGGGGATTCCCTGAGCCGCTTAGGTAATTTCAATTAATGTACGGCGTCTCTAGCAAGGGTATGCGAGATCCCTAAATACTGGGTTAGATCGGGAACACGACATTTTTTCAGGATCGAGACAGGTACCCGAAAGTTTCGAAATTCTCGAATTTATCGGGATTTCTGAAAAAGCTGGAATAGTGGCTGTAACGTACTAATTTGGACGTTCTAAGATGAGATAGAAAATTTAAAGATTTTTATAAGAGATATAACGCAGTTTTGAACCTACCTGCATTTATCGCCTTCGGTTCGGGTAATTGAGGATTTTTTAGACTAATTGACCTTGTTTGATGATTTAGAACATAGAAATCGAAGTAAAGTACACATTTAAAATGATTTGAGAGTATGATTTTAGATAAAAATTGAACAAAATATATTTTAAATGACAAAGGGTCTAGCAGACTAAGAATAGTGAATCGGCCCCCCACTGGATTTTTATTGAAATTGTGTGGAAAACATTGGTTTTAGGTTGAAAGATAACCCCCCAAAATTTCAAGTCGCTAACCCTTCATATAAGGATTATATGAGGGTAAATACCCTTCACTATATCATTTTTTTCTCGGTTGTTAATTAAGATATTCGGATAAAAAAAATACGAAAATACTCGTACTTACGTCCTTCATATCATATATTGTTTTCACAATTGTGATCATATTATTAAGGGTAGAAAAAAATTATTAAATTTTTCAGGGGTGGAAATTGCAAACAACCCTTCGAGTGACCACTTTCAAAAAATTCAACAACAATGTTCTGTTATCTATCTAATATATACAAAAGTTTCAAGATGGTCGGAGGGGTGGAACATAGTTAAATATTGAAAAACAAATGAAATTACGCCATTATAATAGTACAATATATAATGTCGGGTTTCTTACGACACTATTTAGTAATTCTTACCAGGAGATTAAGTCCCTTCTTAATCAATTATTTCTTTTTAAACGCGAGAGACATTATGTAGGTGTAAATGATAATTCTAGAAATCATAATATACATAATTTATTCAATCTTCGTCACTATTTTCCTGAATAACCGGTACTGTATGTGTTACATCAAATATCTTCGTTAATATGTCCAATGGTTTCATAATTTTGGCTTTAAATCGCCCGTGAGATAAATAATAAATAATCGAAGCGACATGAGAACAGCAACCCACTGTTCTGTTGTCGTTACATAGCACAGTCACATGTATGTCGTGTGATAGTGGTAACAGGAATGTGGTACATATTCAATATAGCATTGATAATATTTACGGTTAATATTCCTCGAGTGAACTTTCAGCCTTATAATATTGTTAGATTCCTTTAAATATTTAATATTTAAAATATTATCATCTTTCATTAATTCCGCGAGACAGCATACTACCTGGGTTAATTGATAGTTACCTAAAAATAATATTACATAAGTAGTATATAATTTTATACATGCTAATATTATACATATATAATACACAAAATGGTTAAATGATCGTGTTTTATAGGCACGTGCGGCATATTGTGCGTAACGTGTGAATAACGAGGGTTTGGACCGAGTGTTTAGACTGAACGATTTTTCTATTTAAGAGACGCGAAAGTTGTAGTAGAGATGGTAAAACCTAGTGAGAGGAATTGGGGGTGGGTTGTGGAAACAGAGGAACCATTGTCTTTGCATGTATTGCTAATAGCAATTTGCTATGGCGCACTAAAGACGCACGAAAATCTAGCGAGTCCCGTCGCGTCGCGTTCAAGAGTCTTCGACTCGTAGGGCACATTGGCTCGAGTCAGGTGGTCGAATTCCTTGACAATTAGTGTCGATTTTTTAAATCAACTAACAAAGGGGGGGGTTCACAAACTAATTGTAAGATTTCAGTTGCCTTTGGATGTCTCTATATTTCTGACTAGTTTAATATCGTGGCTTGCCATCACATTATATCATTTTTAAATAATTATAATTTGCGTGTTTAGGTGTCATCCAAAAGGGGGAAAAAAGAATGTTAATTTGTACACTTATACGTTTATATTGACAATACTGCTATCCATGTTTATACTATTTTTGTTTGTACTGTATTACCTAATGTTGTAATAAATCTTGTATAAGATTTTTAAAAAAACTAACAAGGGTTTAACCGAGTGTTTAGACTGTGCGATAAATATCGAGAATATTTTCGAAGAATAACGTAAGACAGCCGAGCGCGATGCAGTAGGTGTGTGTGATTTTGAGTTCAGGATTGAGCGATCGTGGGAGACCCAATAAAGAAACCGAATGAGTATAAGTGATAGTCGTAGCCTGAACATCTTAGAATCAATATTAAATACGTATAATCACTACTAAAATCTTCCACTAATAGTATTCCTACATTATAATGGCGTAATTTCATTTGTTTTTCAATATTTAACTATGTTCCACCCCTCCGACCATCTTGAAACTTTTGTATATATTAGATAGATAACAGAACATTGTTGTTGAATTTTTTGAAAGTGGTCACTCGAAGGGTTGTTTGCAATTTCCACACCTGAAAAATTTAATAATTTTTTTCTACCCTTAATAATATGATCACAATTGTGAAAAAAATATATGTGATATGAAGGACGTAAGTTCGAGTATTCTTTTTATCTGAATATCTTACTTAACAACCGAGAAAAAAATGATATAGTTAAGGGTATTTACCCTCATATAATCCTTATATGAAGGGTTAGCGACTTGAAATTTTGGGGGCTTATCTTTCAACCTAAAACCAACGTTCTCCACACAATTTCAATAAAAATCCAGGGGGTGCCGATTCACTATTCTTAGTCTGCTAGACCCTTTCGGATACATACAATTATTATGAATTATTATAAATTGTTAGTAATTACCGTCGAGATGATTCGCTTATATTCTATTTAGTAGCAGTCGCTTCAGCACGATGATGATGTGGATGGCGAAGTAAATTTGTTCTGGTATTAATTGTGCAAACTCCAGCGGATTTAACACGCTTTATTACTGGCACTTCAGCAAAAATCAACGGGACTGAACTAAACTTTGAATATAACTGAACTTAATGAACAACGACTGAGATCCGAAAACCAACTGACTAATTTCTACTGACTCGTCCTGATGAGGAGCCATCCGTTTTATAGATCGATCAATCCATTGTTCTACTCTTAATCTTCTTAGAGTGGATGCATTTGCCATAAAAATAACCGTAACCAGAAAGCAAAATATCATCGCCTGACATGAGTTGCCGACAGTGGTGCTCTGCCACTAGTGCGGTCGTTCAACGATATATTGCACAGCACGGTGTAACGGCGATGCAGAGCACGACTGCCGGCGACTCATGTTCCGTGCTGATATTTTGCTTTCTGACTCGGTAAAACCGTCGACGTTCGAAACCTGACAGAGTGGTTTCTTAAGATACAAATATGCTCTATCGCGTAGTTTATTTCAATTTTATGCAGGACCCTTATTTTTTTAGAAAAATTGAAAAATATCATCAAATTTTTGTGCAAAAGTGGTGTCTCTCCGGCTTTAATGATTCATTAGTATTCAGGAAAGTCTACACAATCTTTAGCTGCAAAGGACAATTCAATATCTATTATAATAACATCACAACATTTATTTAAAGTTGAAAAGTAATTATTTTCCAAAGTCATGTTTTTCAAAAACTGTGCATATAAGAGAAAAATTAAGGATAGATTCGGAATTAGCGCAAAAAACTCTGTAAGGTCCATCCATCAGTTATATGAAAACATAAAAACTGTTGAAATTTGTTGGACAGTGTAATCATAGCGTTTAGAGGAGCTATTGTACTATTTCCAACTCATTAAAATTGTTGAAAAAAGAGATGGATGTCTTTGTATCTTCAATTAAGTCAGACAATTTCATATGAACAAATTTGTGGCCTACTTGTCAAATTCAAATTTTTAAGTTTTTGCAAAAATGCATAACATAACATAAACATTATACATCAGAGACTTTTATGTACGTCACAGATGTTAGTTAGGTGAACAAAAATCGGTACGTACAGTTTAAAACAGTGGACACGTTAGAAACATTTAAGGACATCAAGGAATTAGTTTTAGCTTAATAAGATAATCACAAGGAGAATGCAATTTTAATTTGGTTCCTGTGTCCTGGCATTAACACGAACATCTTTTATTTTGCATAAAAATCCACAGTGTAGTTATATCGCAGTCAGCACGCCTGATCGATTTTGGATGGGTCTCTGCGCATGCAGAATGCATGCGTGTCCCCTACATAAACTCGAGCCCAGGGCCTACAGGCCGGGCCCAGATTCTGCCCATTTCTAGGATTGCAAGGGTGTGGAATTCGCATTCTCATTTCTTGATAATATAAACAGATGGTTTTTCAATAGTCGAAACCGCTAGTCCGCAATCGCCCGCAAAAGTCTTAGTATTTTCGTATACGAGGCGTAATTTGGATTATTCGGCAGCATATAAAATATTACTTTTGTCGGTAAACAGGGGGATTGCTACGCATTTGCACAGTAGAAATTTCCTTTAACGACATCTGCCACATTGACCGTGCTGCCCTCTCAAAAGTAGGTAGAAGCCCGGCCTATCCTGCAGGCCCTGTGCTCGAGTTTCTGCAAGGGGAAGGTATAAGTTTGGTGCTCACAAGATCGAGCAGCTTAACACAAGCATTGTTTTGCCCCGTACCACCGACGAGATACTGTTAAAGACTGCCAGCCTTACGGGACTACGTGTTCTGCGAAAATTTCGGTGTTTTCTTACGCCCTCTGGGATTTATTCTGGCTCCAGCCAGAAAAACAAAAAGCCTCCGACGACATTTCGTTCGTGCAGAAGACCACTGAAGATATTATTTTTAAATATTGCATTCTCCGCCATATTTTAGTCGATGTTTTGGCACTATTTTGATACTATTCTCGTCGGTGGAGTAACTTTTAGCGATGAGGTCTTTCAGGTCACTGTAATTTCCACGGTTACCACCTCGCCCATTGCGCCCATTTATCGGACCGCGGAATAGCACGGGCGCTGGCAGTCTTTAAGGGGGTAGAGTACCCACGTGACATTACTAGAATCTAACCAGAATATTACCAGAAAACAAGTGAAAACAGGGGTTTACGGGAACACACCTCACGTCGTCATATGATTATATTTTCAGCTCAATGAGGGCTCATTCTAAAGAGGAAGGATAAATGAAGCGCGCGTGGGTCCAACTTCAGTTACATTATGTTTATATCAAGTAATGTGACTGTCCAAAGTAGGGAAAACAAATGAAGAAAAATTCCGGATTTTCTAATGTATTTTTCGATCACAAAAAGATTTTTCCTGCTTATTTAGGGACCCACGCGCGCTTCGTTTAACCTTCCTCTTTCAAATGAGCCCTCACTCAGCTCAATATAAAATCGTATGAGGATGTGAGGTGTGTTCCCGTGATCGCATTCAATTGTTTCCCAGATTCCCTTCATGAAGGGTGAGTAGAAGCAATTTTAGTTCAGCTACTTGGACGAGATGGCGCTTAGTCAGGAGAATTATCAGCGTAGTTTCTTTACAACAAAAGTGTAAAGGGCATGAAGACACACGGATGCATTAATAGCAATAAAGATTATGATTAAAAGAAAAAAACCTGTAATTATAGCGAAATTGAAGCGTTAGATTCATACAGATGTATGTTCATCACTGTTGCCAAATTGGATTTTCGCGCGGGGGTTGGTCACACTGAAAAATACCATGGTCACGTGGGGCCTCTACCCCCTTAACAGTATCTCGTCGGTGCCCGTACTCTGCAGGTCAGGGGTTCTGCAGGCTGGGCTAGGTGGCAGGCCGTGCTGACTGGGTGTAGGGAATTGACTCGTGGAGGGAAAAGGTTGAATCCCTGTAGTCCACTACAAATTATTATTTTTGTCCACTGTTCAATATCTTTATTATAAAAGGCCCGAACTTGTGGGCGTACGCGTGCACAATAAAGATTCGCACCAAGATACTTGTTTGTCTCTATGTATAAGCTACGACTACTCGAGACACCAGTCGCCAGTGAAGTGGTTGGCGGCGAATCCCGCGCAACAGCGTTCGCGGCAGTTGGTAGCCGGCGCTGCCAACTTGATCGCCAGATCGTCGTTGGAGAGTTGCATGGGGAATATGGCGTTAGAAAGCCAAGATCCCCACATGGGATGTTATTATTTAAGGGGGTACCAGACCCATGGATATGACTAGCATATTGCTAGAATATTACTAGAAAAACAAGTGAAAACTGTGTTTACGGGAAACCATTTTTTGTTTTCATACAAGCATGTTACGAGCTGTGTGAGGGCTTGATCTAAAGAGGAAAGTTGATCCCAGGTCGCTCAGCTCATGATTGTGTTAGATTATGTTTATATCTAATAATATGAGCATCCAAAGTAGGGGGAAAAATGAAGAAAAATTCCGCAGATTCTAATGTATTTTTCTAATACAAAACGATTTTTTCGACTTGAATCATGAGCTGAGCGACCTGCGATCGACCTTCCTCTGTCAAAAGAACCTTTATGCAGCTCAAAATATGCTCATATGAGGACAAAAAATGGTTTCCCGCAAACACTGTTTTGTTGATAAAATCAGTGTTTGCGGGAAACCATTTTTTGTCCTCATATGAGCATATTTTGAGCTGCATAAAGGTTCTTTTGACAGAGGAAGGTCGATCGCAGGTCGCTCAGCTCAAGATTTAGTTAGACTACGTTTATATCTAATAATATGAGTGCCCAAAGTAGGGAAAACAAATGAAGAAAAATTCCGCAGATTCTAATGTATTTTTCTAATACAAAATGATTTTTTCGACTTAAGGGTGTGGGTCCAAATATGACCTTGACGGTCGCGCCAAAAAAAGAGAAGTGGCCACTAGCAGAAGCTAAGAAATAACATTCAGCGTCTTGACGGTGAGAGCAGTTACTACATCAGTAAATGTTGGCGGTAAGTCAGGCTTCATCAGCAAGCGTGACGTCACTACACAGCGTGATGTGCTCTGATGCAGTGTCGGTGTGCTCGAGCGAGAGTGTGTGCATCGCAATCTCTTCCGCCGCTTGTCGGCGCGTCCATGTGCCTCGGCAGCTCGCATGAGTTTCGAAGATTCCAAACCACTTCGCTATGATACGCATTTCGATGCTCTGCGTAGTCGCAATCGCTAGATGAAAGATCAATCTATGTGGGACGTATACCAGAAATGTTCGCATTTCGCGTTTTTCAGGCTAAATGTGCAGTATTCGTGATCCACGCTGAGCCCGCTCGACTGGCCGTGCTACAGTACGCTCGCACACGAACGCGTTCGGGCAGCGTGTACGTGTGCCTCGGCAGCTCGCGTGAGTTTCGAAGATTCCGAAATACTACGCTACGACGGGCATTTCGAGGCTCTGCGTGGTCGCAATCTCTAGATGAAAGATGAATCTATGTGGGACGTATGCCAAAAATGTCCGCATTTTGCGTTTTCGAGGCTAAATTTAGAGTATTCGCGTTGTACGCTGAGCGAGAGGCTCTGCAAGCCGGCTTGACACGAACGCGTTTGTGTGCGAGCGTACTGTAGCACGGCCAGTCGAGCGGGCTCAGCGTGGATCGCGAATACTGCACATTTAGCCTGAAAAACGCAAAATGCGAACATTCTTGATATACGTCCCACATAGATTCATCTTTCATCTAGCGATTGCGACTACGCAGAGCATCGAAATGCGTGTCATAGCGAAGTGGTTTGGAATCTTCCGAACCCCTGCGAGCTGCCGAGGCACACGTACTCGCCGACGAACGATGGGCGAGATGAAACCTCACGCCGTATAGTGACGTCACGGTTGCTTATGAATCCTAACTTATTGTCCTCTGTTTTATCGGCACCACTGAGCTCAAGCAACAGCAGCCCCGATCTCGCCAGTGACTGGAGTGATTCAATGATCGGAAACAGACTTCAGCGCTCGGAGTGAGAAATGCCGGATTTATGTGTTGACAAAATCCTCCGCTCTACTGTTTATTTTCGTATACGCGGATCTGTGGATTTAAATACGCAAAGTTTAACATATTAATCGTTGCATTGGCATTGTATGTGTCCCCACAGAGTGGGACGACAGGTTCTGTTTCAATTAGAAACTTAAATCTCTCGATATTGACGAAAATGCATCTCACTTCGAGCGGCACCACTGTCGCGCCACTCTGTGCTACTTGCGACTGCCTAAGGCCTGCAGAATAATGTAAATTACACCTCGAAAACGCAAAATACGGACATTTTTGACATGCGTCCCACATAGGTTGATCTTTTATCTAGCGATTGTGACCACTTAGAGCATCGAAATGTGCGTTATAGTGTCAGTGGTCCGCGTATACGTAACCCCTGCATTTTGTGTACGTATATGACTTAGTGGTGTGAGTCACGCACACTAGAGATGGGATCCACCCCCTTAAATCATGAGCAGAGCGGGCTATGGTGAACCTTCCTGTTTACAATGAGCCCTCACACAGCTCATAACATGCTAATATCAGGACAAAGAATGTTTTCCCGTGATCGCATTCAATTGTTCCCCAGATTCCGTTCATGAAGGGCAATGAAGGGCAAGTAGAACTAATTTTAGTTCAGCTACTCAAACGAGATGGCGCTTAGACAGGAGAACTATCAGCGTAGATTCGTAACAACAGAAATATAAAGGGCTTGAAGCCACTCGGATCCATTAATAGCAATAAAGATATTGATAAAAAGAAAAAAACCTGTATTGATAGCGAAATTGAAGCGTTAGATTGATACAAATGTATGTTCGTCACTGTTGCCAAACTGTTTTTCAGCGTGGAGGTTGCTTACACTGATAAATACCCAGATCAGGGGTTACGGTACCCCCTTAACGAAAACACTTTATAGAAATATATTTCACACTTATTTGTAAAGCAATCTCTGTTACAATTTTATGGTTTTAGGTCGAAAATTTTGAAAGACATGCCAAGGATAAAAGGCAGACCTGGAGAAAGTTTACCACCTTTGGACTTCGGCGCTTTGAAAACTCAATTGAAAGAATCTCATCCACACATTACGGATAGAGATGTCATGTCGGCGGCCCTCTATCCCCAAGTCACGGAAGAATTTTTAACGTTTAGAGAAACGTATGGACCAGTAGACAAATTGGAGACCAGAATTTTCTTGATAGGGCCGAAGGTCGGGGAAGAGTTTGATGTGACTATTGAGAAGGGAAAAACATTAGCTTTTAAGAAACTCGCCGTTGCAGAAGATCTTACGCCAAACGGAGAACGTGAAGTGTTCTTCGAGATGAATGGTCAACTTAGATCTGTATTTATCAAGGACAAGGAAGCCGTTAAGGTAAGATTACATCTGCAGCAAAAGTATAAAGTTCGAGTAGTGCACACTTAAGTGTCTGTTTTTTTGCGCATTCAAGCGATCGCCGCTATCCTCTCCAGTTCTAAAGAATGGGATCTTAAACTAAATTTCAACCTTTAATTAATTTATGTCAATTGTTTCGGCTCGAACGATGTTTTGTCCAACACAACACTTTATTAAACACAGTCACTAAATTTGGTATAAACCGAACACGGAAAGACAAGAAGTTTACAGAAATAGAGACGATGTCGCGAGAAGTGTAGCGTTGCAAACGAGAGTTGCGGTAATTAAGCAGTAATTTCGATACGTGCAAGCGAGAGCCGCGAGATCGTAACGTAGAGTGATTCGTTCGCGCATACGGTAACGCACGAGGGACGGAGCCGGTTGAAATTGCTCTTGTTTAATTGGTGACTTCGGTTTCATCTTTGTTAGCGATTCAAACGGAGGTTTTCGACGTTGGTAACAAGACCACTGATTTTGCAGGTCGCGCGCTCGTGATACGAAAACAATAAGAAACTGATCACCAACGATCGAAGCACCTTTATTTGAATCGCTGACAGTTATGCCAATACCGAACATCAATAAACAATATAAGTAACTCCAAATTATTTCTTTCCACGGAGAAGAAATTATCGTGCTACTATCAAAATATTTTATTTGCATTTTCGAAACGAAACGTCGCACAGTGGGGTATTTTCCCGATTTCAGCGGTCATGAAGCAATTTTAAAAATTTTACATAAATTGTAAAATTTTTGTGGCTTGAGTTAGTTGAATGTCTGAGGAACAATCTCTCATCATTCGTTTTCCTATTCATGCATCCATTAAGCACTGAAATTTGTCGACAGTTTGAAGTTTCGTTAACCGCTTTCATTTCTCAACGAATTCACCTATTAGTAAGTTTTACCTTATTTACATACACTAACAGATTTTTGTTTTACAAGAAATTTTTTTAGCTAAGTATAGGGTATACTTTTAAGAGAAATTCAGTTTTGTACTATATACATTTGTGTAATAGTTAATATTTATAGATAAACAACGAAGAGACACTTTCTTGACAATTTTTAAACTTTGGAGTGAGATCCTGCGTTCATTTCTGTGCCATTGTATTCTCTGAAGTTTTCTGATTAAGCTGCAAAAAAAATTGGGTCCGACTACGTCCGACTCCGTGTTTTAGAGCTGATTTACGAAAAAATTGCCACCGCGCGCGCGCGCGAAAATCGCGGCATTTCTCACATTCTACATGTTTGCATTCGCTATCGTAAAGTAAATACTTACTAAGGAATTATTTGAAGGAACTGTTTAACTCATAAACGCTCGTTGTATGCTGTAAAATACCGTAGATAGATCTTTGTCTCTATTTTTTATTGTATTCGGTTGAATCTGTCAGTTTACGTTGAAAAATTGAAAAAATTACATTTTTATGTATATCACTTAATGAAGATATTTAATTTCGGTATTGCAAAATAGATATATGAGAATGTACCTTTTAATAGGAAACCCTGTGTTTCTATTAATTTTCATCGGGACAAAATTCTTCGCTTGAGAATACTTCCTCCGTATCTGATATCGGTCGTTTTTCACATTCTTCTTCCTTTTCTTCTTCATTATCATCATCATCATCATCTTCTTCGTCTTCTGATCCTTGTTCTTCTTCTGTTGCTGGATATTCAGGTGGTAAAAACATTTGCAATGTCTCGCTTAGAAAGGGGTTTGATTTTTTCCTTCTAATATGTCTCCTACTGGATATTAGAGGATCAGAAGTAATTAAAAGTCTTTTGAGCACGTCTGTATTGGATGCTTTCCTAGAACATTTTCGTACATTATTTTCTCTGTAACGGCGGAAGTGTTTATTTCTTGCCTCGGCTGCTTCTTCTGATAGTTTTCCAATGGGTAAAATAACATTTTCAATAACTAATGGTGCGCTGATTAATATTTTATGCGTGGTGAGTGACATAGGGTACCAGGAATATAGTTTTGCAGTGTCCATAATGTATGTTCTAACTTTATTTAAATCTATTTTGTGACCGCTTAAAATTGTTTGTAATATGACTCTGTCTATTTATTAATTCTACGTCAATTCCAGTAATCCTAGATGATAAAAAAAGATATTTTAATAACGAATAACGTTAAAATATTGGTTATAATCCACAGTCTTGATTGAAAAATAGCTACAAACTTTACAGTCTGATACGCTCCTCTTTATGGACAAATTTTGCACTCAAAACATCAGTTTCAGTAAAAACGGCATACAAAATTTGAATAAATAATAGCAAAGTTACAGCAGTTTCAATATTGAGCGAATTTTGAAGTAGCTGTGACCTCTGAAATCGGGCGAATACCCCACTGTGCGTCGTTCATAATTTCTACTAACGACGTTTGTAAGTAAAAAGGTTTGTTCTATCGCTTGGTGTAATTAGAGTTTCTCCTATGTGCTCAGTGTTAGAGAGAAAAATTGAAAAATACCTGTAAAAATTAATATTTTATAGAAGCCTTTTTCACTTCAATATAGCTTCATAATTTATCAATCTACATCGCCATGTTTAGATGAGTTCAGATAATACTACCATGCAAGTTTAAACGGTTCTAACTATTATTGTTAAAGCACAATTCGTCTTCAAAGACAAGATGAAAATCTCCATCTTTATTAAAAATTTAATTATAATACATATTTACTAAATTCTAATTAGCTCGCGAAGATCTATTAGAGACACTTATTTACTCAAAGTTATAAATCCAATTCTATAGGTGTTGAACCATGTAATCTACCAGTCAGCCAAACTTGCTTTAAACAAATTTTAATAAATGTCTGTAATCGTGCTATGTGAGCAAGAGGCAGTTATTTTAGTGTTACGACCACACTTAGAGCAGAATTTGGCCCCTGCTTGCTATGAATTTGCCGATCGAAACTTGTCGACAAATGAGGAGCTTCTGCCGGAACATATGGATCGTACTTTGGCCGTTATTACACGAGGACACTAGTGGCGCAACTTGGTTGCGCCACCAGTGTCTCAGCACATCACGGGGCATTGAATCATATGGAGCCTATTACACGAGGCAACTTGGTTGTGCTACCAAAAATTGTTGCCGATCTGGTGGCCGGCAACGGGCAACATACTGGTGTTAGCACCAGTTACCGATTCATTAAATGTGCTGAGCCACTGGTGGCGTAACCAAGTTGCGCCACTAGTGTCCTCGTGTAATAACGGCCTTTGATTGCAAAGTTTGCACGCGGAAATCGAAGGAAAATCGAATGCAAAACGAGGGAAGGACGGTCGCACTAATATGGCGGACCTAATCTTGCCCTAACATTAAATATCAGGAAAAATCCTATAATACTTTCCTTCAGCCTCACGGCTAAGAAATTGGACTTGGTTTATATAAACCTAACCAATACAATTCTAATTTATGCTTTTATTCTTCCATTTGATTATTCATCATTCTCCTGGAATTTTATTTAAACTTGTAAATTATATTAAGGTGTTGTAATTGAAATGACCGTTTTTCACATTTGAAACTTCCCGCCTTTGTAGTTTAGTTTGGCCAAGCCAGATAGCATTGCAGTTGTAAAATTTCAAAAGTACATATCTCGTACATGAATTTGCGTGTATAAGATTATTGATATTATACAGTGTACATGATTCAATATCGATTTTAGACATACTGCGTCTGAAGCAGCAAAAAAAATAAATGCTGCTTTTGGTGAAGGTACAGCAAGTGATCGGACCATAAGGCATTGGTTTGAAAAATTTCGTTCCGGAGGAACAACTCTAGAATATGAGGCTCGTAGTCATAAGCTAACAGCTATTAGAGATTTATATTTAACAGATATAGTTGAAAGGGATTCACTTCTAACTGTTCGGGAAATCGCGGAGAGAACCAATATACAGGGTGGCGAAAATGGGAGGTTCCTTGGTCATTTGAAGCGACATTTTCCTTTACAAAAATGGCGTCCGCGGCTTTGTTTAGGAGTTATTAACGAAAATTAATACTAGTTATTGCTAGTCGCAAGTTAGCACAATCGGCCCGACGCGCTAACTGTCAATTGGCCGAACGTGTCATCGCATGTCTAGATCGCGCTCTGATTGGTCCGTGTTTTTTGTTAATAACTCCTAAACAAAGCCGCAGACGCCATTTTTGTAAAGGAAAATGTTGCTTCAAATGACCCAAGGAAATTCCCAAGGAATTTTGGGACACCCTGTATATTATTCAATTGTCTTACGACATCTGAAGGCTTTGGGAAAAGTAAAAAAGTTAGATAAATGCGTCCCACATGAGCTCACTGAAAGAAACGAGATGTGCCGTCTGGAGATCAGTTCTTCATTACTTTTCCGACAGAGTAATGAAGGCATGTTAAACAGGATAATTACCTGTGATGAAAAATGGATTTTTCTACGATAATCGAAGACGTTCTGCACAGTGGCTAGACGCAGATGAAACTGCAACTCATATGCCGAAACCGAACCTTCATCCGCGTAAAATATAGGTGTCTATATGGTGGCCAGCAAAGAGTATTATACATTCATTTTTAAAAAGGGTGAAACCATAAATGCTGTTAAATACTGACAGAAAATTGATGTAATGTACGAAAAACTGTGAGTTTAACAGCAGGCATTAGTCAGTAGACGTGGTGTAATTTTGCACCACGATAATGCTCGACCACATATTGCGAAGAAAACAGTAAAAAAATTAGTTGAAATGTGAGGTTCTTCCTCACCTTCCTTATTTACCTGGCCTATCACTTACTGATTACCATTTTTCAAGCACCTAGTTGGCTTTTTGAATGGAACAATATTCAAAGAAAAACGTGATGTAAAAACTGCATTTGATAACTTTATTGCCCCGCGTTTGTGACGGTTACACGATTCGGTGGAAGGAATTGCCGCCTCAAGGTCGATTTACACATGACCGATCCGGAGTTCCGGCAAAATATAAATACATAGGTTTAGATGGGACCGTTCACAACCGGTAACCGGACCGGCATTTCTCACAATATTTTTCCGTCTAGCCGGTTGGGCCATATCTCACTGGTGGGTTGACGGCTCCCTGCGGCGCGTGGCAGAAAAAAAGGTGTCTATGGGCACCCCCACGACTCCTCAGCTGAACTATCGGTAGCTCTCTTTACAAGATCATGTAAATGAGAAACGTTTCTGCCACTTGGTGAATACTTCTTATAAATAATGATTTCAAATAATTATTAGAAAAATATTAGACATGTCTTTGTTCCACAAATTTTTTCATCCTTTCAAGTGTGAAAAAATTTTTTAAAAATATGGTCGTATTCTACGATTCTTCCTTTTGGAAATTCTGTTTTTTTTTTCACAATTAGTAACAACTTGTCGCCATCTTTCTGATGACCTGTCAATTCCCGTATCCCACTGGCTAATTAGCATCATGTGTCTTCGATGTACAAACAAAATATTCTATATAAACTATAAAGGTTAGGTTTGAATTGTTTCTTATTTCAGGTCCATGAAATTGCTGAATATTCTTTAAATATTCTCAAATAAGAGTCGACGGAGTTTATCCTAAAATTACACCTTTCACAAAGTGAAAAACATTTTCAATTTGTTTATGTCCAATACACTGTCCCATACAAGCGATAGGGAACAGCAGTGGATTAACCCTTTTTGCACTCGGAGCTATTTTAACTCGAAAATCAAACATTTCTTCTGACCTAGAATATTTCCCCTAGTAGCACAAAATATTGCATGTTGTTTGACAAATTGTTCTTTACGGTACACTTTGTCAGATGATATTATTTTTTTCGTTATCATGATACAATAAATTGTTATTGTTTTTCGTTATAACGTTTAAAAATTCCTTAATATCGTATTTTCCACCAATTAGCACGACGAACTCTAATAATTTCTAGTTAATAGCTTTTTAAATAAATGTTATATTCTGCCTTCGTGTCGTCCGGTTTCCGGACAGATATCCTCTAGGTGAATCCTTCCGGATTACCAGAGACTCGGACCATAGGCTGCTCCTGAGGTGTAGAGGGGAGTAAACGGTTCATGGAACCCCTGGAGTAAGGGTTGTAAATTACACAATCTTCGGCTCTGAGCCTTTGTCGAGCGTCTCGAAACCTTCTCAAGTTGCCTGAGAAACCTGACGGAAATGTATAAATGCCCAAAAACGCCGTCCGCTGCCGGACGGTCGTGTATAAATCGACCTTTATATAGAATATAACATTTATTTAAAAAGCTATTAACTAGAAATTATCAGAGTTCGTCGTGCTAATTGGTGGAAAATACGATATTAAGGAATTTTTAAACGTTATAACGTTATTCATTTTATGTTAAGAAAAAAATGTTTCTTTCATAATATGAAATAAATATTATCTGTATATGAGGAAAAAATTTTCTATTTCCAATATGAAATAAAGATTCATTCAATATTTAGAAAGAAATATTAGCCTCGTAACATGAAATAAATATTCCATGCATATTTAAAAAAACTATATTTGTTACTCAATATAAAATAAATACTGTATGGGTATTTAAATATTAAAAAGAGATTAAATCTATTTTTAATATTATATGAATGTGTATGCAATATTTTGTGCTACTAGGGGAAATATTGTAGGTCAGAAGAAATGTTTGATTTTCGAGTTAAAGTAGCTCCGAGTGCAAAAAGGGTTAATCCACTGCTGTTCCCTATCGCTTGTATGGGACAGTGTATTGGACATAAACAAATTGAAAATGTTTTTCACTTTGTGGAAGGTGTAATTTTAGGATAAACGCCGTCGACTCTTATTTGAGAATATTTAAAGAATATTCAGCAATTTCATGGACCTAAAATAAGAAACAATTCAAACCTAACCTTTATAGTTTATATAGAATATTTTGTTTGTACATCGAAGACACATGATGCTAATTAGCCAGTGGGATACGGGAATTGACAGGTCATCGGAAAGATGGCGACAAGTTGTTACAAATTGTGAAAAAAAAACAGAATTTCCAAAAGGAAGAATCGTAGAATACGACCATATTTTTAAAAAATTTTTTCACACTTGAAAGGATGAAAACATTTGTGGAACAAAGATATGTCTAATATTTTTCTAATAATTATTTGAAATCATTATTTATAAGAAGTATTCACCAAATGGCAGAAACGTTTCTCATTTTGATGATCTTGTAAAGAGAGCTACCGATAGTTTAGCTGAGGAGTCGTGGGGGTGCCCATAGACACCTTTTTTTCTGCCACGCACCGCAGGGAGCCGTCAACCCACCAGTGAGATATGGCCCAACCGGCTAGACGGAAAAATATTGTGAGAAATGCCGGTCCGGTTACCGGTTGTGAACGGTCCCATCTAAACCTATGTATTTATATTTTGCCGGAACTCCGGATCGGTCATGTATAAATCGACCTTAAATCGACCTTCAGTCGGCTGTCCAGGGTCGCTGGTACCGCGAAGGGCACTAGGCGATGTTATCCTCGGTTCGGATCACAACGTATCGATTCGGTTCCCAGTCGGTTTTTCACCACTTGGGTCGGTTCGGATCGTCGGCGTTTCACCACTTGAACCATACACGGTTCGTCCTCCCTGATCGGTGTTCGGCCGGGGTAATTATACTTGCGCGTGCTCATTTTAACTCGCGAGTATCCGATTCGGCCTGGCGGACTTTTCTTGGTCGCGAGTCGCACTAATTGATGGGGATAGTTTCGCGTCAGGATGTAACCGTTACACGTTAGATTTCTACCATTATTTCTACAATTATAGTTCTCTACTTTCCTAATAAATTAAAAGAGAATACTTAAAACAACCGAAAAAATTTATGTTACGATCCAATGGATGAAAAGGAATTTTTTAAATAAAAAATTGGAAATTTTTTTCTGTATTAGGAACTTCATGTACATCCGAAAGCTGACAAAGCAAACAAAAGCCAAGTTGGAGCACCGATGCCCGGCACGGTGATCGATATCAGGGTAAACGTTGGTGACACGGTAGAGAAAGGAGCACCGCTGATCGTTTTGTCAGCTATGAAAATGGAAATGGTGGTGCAGGCACCGAGAGCTGGAAAGATCAAGACCGTCGAAGTGTCTCAAGGAATGAGATTAGAAGGAGAGGACCTAGTTTTGACTTTAGAATAAGGTTCCTAAAACGTCTCTGTTTTGTTTAATTAATAGTTGCTGAATATTGTTATCATTTGTATACAGTTAAGTCTTATTGGTCTAAGAACTTGTAGAAAACAGGAATTGTACATACTTTAGTTTTAATCAAAATTTGAAATTTCATGGATATTTTACGTTGAAATCTTTTGGAACTATAAATATAAACTTATAAGAAAAGTACCCTTTTTCGAAATATATTTACATCTTCTTGTTTTAACAGATGTGTACCTTAATATGTCTTCTACGCTTTTAATATTCAGTAATGTTATCGAAAAAATGTTAACAAAAAGTATCAATGTTGACATTGTACATTATATCTTATGAAAGTCAGCAAATTACCTAACTGAATGTATACCTACCTCAAATTCGACGAACAAAGTAATAAAAGGTTTTTAGACAAAGGTAGAGCTCGTGATCAAATCTAAAGAATGTTGCACATAATAAGTCGATCTATTATATTAGAATTTGCATTATGTTACGTATTGCTTGCTCAAACAATTCTGTGACACTTTTACGTAATATATTTTCTATTTTAATTGATTTTAATCATTCTATATTGTTACGTTACCTTACAATTATTTACTAGTATTTAATTTAATGTTATAAGTGAAGTGTTTTTTTTTATTAGAAGTCAAGGGAAATCATTCGACGGTTTTAAGAGACCAGAGATAATTGTTAAGCGTGACCATGCCTTGACAATCGCCTTGACAAATGCCTCATGTCACGATAAAACTAATCACTAGGCTGCGGATATTTATGTAAAATAAAAATTGTCTGCATCGATTGCAAGAAATAGAAACCAAATTGCATGTTATTTATTCCCTTAAAGATTATAATACAGGAGAAATCATATATTGACATCGTTAAATAAAGAAATTTTCAAACAATTTTGAATTACTCAATTTTTCTATAAATGCATAAAGATTCGCAGTCTACTAATCATATTGCCTGAAGCGTCAGATTAGTATGTAACTTCTCTAAAATAAAAAACGGTAGAGTATTTTTCCAACATTTGTAATTTTATACAATATCAAAACTCCAACCTAGAGAACATAAATACCAAATTTTATTTGGAAAACTGCAGGAAATGTCACATTGAAATTTTATGGTTTTATTTCACAGATTGATTTCAAATTCTTAATTACATTGCCAACTTCATACAATAGTATCAATTACGGAATTATGATACTTTTTGTAATAAGTAATAACGTTGAATAAATAAAATGCATTTTCGAAATTCTAATATCGTAAACGGTTTCCATTGAAATAAGGCTAAGAAGATGGTTTTTTTTTTAATAAATCTGTGGTTGCCAGAAAGAACGTCGCATGTCACATGCTTTCACTTTCAAGATATTGCCGTTTAATGTTTTGATCACTAATGCTTTGACATAGGATATCGGTTAAGTTGCAATATTTTTTTCAGCCATTCGAATAAATTTCCATGATTTTATTTCTGGAAAATACGTAAATTCTATACTATATATTTCAATTAATGCATAAACTCAAATGTTTAAAAATTCTGACATGCCGTGTTTTTCCTGATAACCACAGAAATATTAGCACAAAATTCTGATATATCAATCCTTCAGGGACGACAATGGGTTGTCAGTTTGCTTCTGTACTGTCGGCATTATACGATGTTATGGATGTTACAGTATCTCTTGATGATCTAGACCTAGATCATATGGTATTTTTCTTAGCTGCCCTGTAATTAAATTCAATAATTTGACTGTCTGTAAACAATTTTGAAATGTCAAGTCCAAGGGCTTAAATAGCGTTTTAAGGGCTTAAATGTCTACTCTTTTCCTTTCGTAACCAGATATTTTTGCGTTTTTTATATCTGGTACAAATGTTATAAATGTTGAAAGTTGAAAGATTTCCAATGTTTTTAACAAGTTAAGGGTGACTTGGGAATCTATTTACGTTATCAACTCCGGCGTATGCTACAGTAATTTCTCAATCGTAGTCCCAACACCCGTGTTATGAACGGACTACGATCAGGTAGGGTGGCTATTTTTTGATTTATGACTGCGTCTACCCTGCCGCGCTGAGACTTCAAACGACAAGCCGAACGTAGAGAAGGACAGAATGAAATAGGATCGCGTGGCCGAAGCGTGTCCCCGTCGCCGGCACAGTTTAAAGGCCCGTGCGTCATCACAATAAAACACCAAGACCTTAGCTTCTTTATTTTCGATGATATCATTATGGAACTTTCACCAACATATTCGTGGCATTTCTCTGATTAAAATCATACCAAACACGATATAATTTGGCCAATATTTAGTTTTTATTTTTTTTCACTCGCTGTCTTCTTCCATTCCCTACAGTTACTCCATACCGTCAATGAAACCACTAAATATTGGCCAAATTATATCGTGTTTGGTCTTGTTTTAATCAGAAAAATGCCAGAAATAAGGTAGTGAAAGTCCCATAAAACAATCATGGAAATTAAACAATTCTGTCATTGCCAATTCATTGCGAGAACACGCGGGCCTTCGAACTGTGCCGGCGGCGGCTACTGTTCGCGTCTCTTTCTTTCTAAATATTGGCCAAATTATATCGTGTTTGGTATGATTTTAATCAGAGAAATGCCAGGAATAAGCCAGTAAAATCTCATAAAAAAATAATGAAAATTAAGTAGTTTGAAAATTCGATTCACTCGAGTCAATGTAGTGGTGTTCACACCGATATACCCGAGCCGACATCAAACATCGCCGTCCTGCTGCCCAGCGCAGCGTTGACAGGCGGTGGAATGGGTAGGCACTGGACTACGATTGCAGAGGCGACCGAGGACTACGATTGAGAAATTACTGTAGTGGGGCCACTAGCGGCTCCGCTTGGTAAGCGGCGCGTGACCGTCACTACATAGAACATGGCGGCGCTAACCTGTCAAAAACATTGAAAACTGCTCCACTTTCAACATTTATAACTTTTGAATCATTGATTCTCCTAATCGAACTAATTCTCACATCTTTTTATCCAAATTTACTGGATAACATAGGGAAAAGGTACAAATTTGTAAGAGAAAGGCAAAAATATCTTGTTACGCAAGCAAAAGTTTACTCCATTGAACTGTGAATTGTAAAATTGTACAAAATATTTATACTCTACAATTGAATGATTGAAAACAGTGATTGCAAACGTTATGAATACAATTAAGCGTAATGTAAAAGATGATTTTCTTCGAAATACAATTTAAAGCAGAAATATATTACTGTTGCTGCAGTGAACATCGCAAACTTTTAAGTGAAATTATAAGAAATTACTGATTTTGATGTCTCATATATATGTATATTTGAAAAATTAGCTTGAGTAGTATCATTCCTCTAGTTAAAATCAAAAGAGGAGCTCGATACTTCAGGATGTATGAAATATCTAGAGATACTTTGAATGTAGCCACTAATAGATGCATTGATAACACATATTTTTGGAGTATTTACGTAAAATATAAAATGAATCTGCAACGGTTGTAAGCATAAATTACTGAACTCTTGTGTAAGTTATATAAGTACATATATACATATTTCCAACCTTGTTTTATTCGGTAGCTTCTATCAAACTCTCTGGTGTTTCTAATACAAAGGGAGATTTACATACCCTACATATTATGAACAATTATTACTAATATTGTTGATTTTCAACATTTTGTATTGAATAATATCCTAAATTATATTGTACAATCACAATTTTGATATAATAGGGGATAAGTGAACAAAGGTAGGGTACCATTATTTTAAAAAATATGCATATATTTTCAAACTTATTTGTTTCCATTAAAATACGAACTTGATGCAGAAAGTATATAAATTATGGTGAATCAACAATTTTTGTGTAAGTAGCGACAATACAATACGAAACTTTAACGTATTGTATTCATGAAATCCTTGTGTACATATAAGTATGTATGGCATGTAGGCGTATGTATATATAAAAATGACAATGTTTTTCTTTTGCTTATATTTTAAAGCACTGTACAATGGTATATAACAGAAAGGAATCCAGAAGCGTCAAATATTGACGTTACTACAATTTTTATACCAACGAGCGTCTAAGACAGTGTTCTAAGTGTATTTATACAAATATTAAAGGTGGACGAATGTAATTATATTTATAAGATGTAAAAGGAGCAAATGCAGAAAGTCCTTTACAATTAATGGTCTGAGACATTTTTTCTCAACATATAATTCCTTTTTCACAATATGTATACACCTGAGATTATGTAGTAATACTTCTAGTAAGAATTTTCTTCTTCTATTCCTCGTATTATTATTTACATCGTGTGTAAACAATAACTTAAGGCCTTACTTGATGCTACCATTCCAAGAATATCAATAAGAAATGTATGGCAATTTCTATTAAACAGTCACTGTAAATCTCTTTCTCTTCAAATTGCAACACGGAGCTCTGCACGATAACTCTAGTGACGGTGACGTATAGGAATTGGGAGTGTCGGAAATGAAGATATCAATACGTGTACGTTTGCTGCCTACACAGCTATGTTTTTTTCTGCAAGGGTAAGGGAAGGAAGAGTTCCAATTAACTCTTGGACTATTGTAATAAACAATACATTTACAGTCTGTCACACATGAGCGTGTCGACAATATTTCTGTAAATACCCAGTCAGCACGGCCTGCCACCTAGCCCAGCCTACAGGGCCTCTGACCTGCAGAGTACAGGGCAACACAATGCTTGGAGATGCTCGAGCCGAGGTAGTTCGATTTTGGAAATGCCCCTGCGCGCACAGAATGTGTTCCGTAGATTTCGCGACGAGCTTTGCCAGTGAAGACGAAGGGACAAACACGAGAGAAATGACAGACTTATATTACACGACACGACTATATATAATATATTTGACTTTATCTGCAATGTAACAGTCGGACGGGGGGAGGGGAGTGTGCCAGCTCAATCGGCTGTTCAGGGTTGTTCGGTACGACGAATGAACAATACTTGGACTGCACGCAGGTTTATTTATTATAATTCAGTATCACAAGATACGCGTCAACGGTTAGCGCGTCAATCGGTACAATAATCCGAAACGATGGGTAACGGAACGCGAATTACACGCAGCGCTGGAAGGGCGGGGCGCGAGTAAGATGCAATGACGGAACGCGAGTAAGACGCAACGGCGGAACGTGAGTTAAATGTAGCGGCGGAAGAACGCGAGTAAGACGCAACAACGGAGCGGCGGCTTATGACTAGTGCCTTATATACTATTGGAACGAGTCCGGAATCTCGTTACAACCGGATCTCTCCCTCGTTGCTGAATGGCTCGCCGAGTCAGGGTTCGCGGCGAAGGAGCGGCGAGGAAACGGACAAGGTACACGTTAAATGATTTCGATACACAGCGTTCGTTTACGTATCACTGCAGCGCGGATCGCGGAGAACCCGGTCGCGGTAATTGCGCGGAGTGTCGGTACGCGGCGTTACGGCGTTACGGGTACCGGTGTCGGTTACGGCGGCGGCTCGTCGATTCGTTTGCTAAAGGGAACCGGCGGCTTGCGGTAGGGTTTGTCGGGGGCGGTCTAGGTCAGGGGTGACGGCGAGAGTCGCTCGACGGCGCGCTGAGCGGGCGAGGAGGCAACGACGCGTGGCACCGGGTGTTCCGACGGCTCGAGGGAACGGCAACGGAAACTTCGGCGTGAAGCTGTACGAAGGATTCGTTCGACGGTGCGTTGAGCGGGCGAGGATGCAACGGCGCGCTGCAGAAGGGGTTCCGACGGCTCGTGGGAACGGCGATGGGAACTTCGGCACGAAGCGGGTACGGCGGACGGTGCGGCCGGGGTCGGGAGATTGACGGCTCGTCAGGGTAAGGCGCTTATCAAAATTCCGTTCCGTCTCGGTGGCTCGCCTGCAGGGCCCGGAAAGAAAGCGAGTCTCAGTCCGCGCTGCCCTTTATAGGCAAATTCGGTGGTTATTACGGGGTACGCGGGTCGCGGTGTGTATAAGCAGCGCTTGTTTCGAGGCGCGAAAACGCGGGACGGCACGCAACGTTGCGATGCGTCTGGTACCGAGGCGCGAAAGAACGCATCGCGACTTCGGTTCGCATCGGAAGTGTTCGGCGTGAATCGGCGATGCGCGGTCTTCGCGCTAATAACAGGGCTGTACATACGAACTATGTACAGGTCTGTTACACTATAATTACATTTATCGTGTTGGACAACGAAGAGTTTCAGCGGAAACAGTTTTCGGCGGTGGTGACATGTTTATAACTCTACGAAGGTCCACATGGTGCAGGTAGTCGAAGAACGAGGCGCTCGCGGTCTCTGTCGGTTGAGCTAATGGCTTCCTCGTGCCGTCTGGCACTTGAGGCCGACAGAGTCCTGTGCCGTTTGGCGCTTGGGTTCGCGGAGGTCCGGCGGTGGCTGTCGCTTCGGACGGCGGAGACGTCTGTCTCTTTGCAGGTAGGGACTCCCTGTGCCGTTTGGCACTTGAGGCCGTAGATCAGTGCATGGGAAAGGTCGGAAGCGTTTGTAGCCGTTAGTGATAGCATTCCAGAAATACTTCTCTAGTCGCTAGATTGTAGCCAAAACGACTTACTCCGGCTTCCGTGGCCTTATTTATACGCGCACTGATAACACTTTACTCGCGAGCACGTGTGTTGTCGCGATAGTAACAACGAACTTCTCTACTTTTGTTTCGATAACGAACAACTCGCGCATCGGTGCGCGCGGTATACATATACTAACCTTCGGCGCGGGGAAGGGAGTCGCGGGGTACGTTTTGCTGAGCGGTTCGAAAATCTATGACAATTTTACAAAATCTAGAAAATCTACTTTTGTATTAGAAGAATAAGATTGTAACACGCGGAATTAAGGGAGTGTGTTGGGTCAGCTTAGTCGGCTGTCCAGGGTACTTCGAGCCGCAAATGAATACGGTTGAATGGGTTTAGATATATGTATAACTATTTATTGTAACTACGGTCTCACGTTCTAAGAATGCTCGTAACGCGGGAAACAATATCGGCTTAAACCTAACGCGAAAAAACGGCGATCTTATGGGCTACGGTGATCTTAAGTCTAGTATTATATTCATTCCGGCGCTTCGCAGGCGCTTACACATTTGTGTGAGAGAGACAGGTCGGGGATGGGCTGCTCGCAGCATGTGCTGCTTGAGCGTCGAGGATGTTCCGTATCGTGTGACTCTTGGAGCGGCGAGATGCCGGACGCGTGTGTGTCTTCGACGAAGTAAACTCGACAGCGTGTGCAGCTTCGAACAGCGGAAACATGTGTTTCTTCGCTAGGCGGGTCTTCCCGTATCGTCTGATACTTGGGGCTGATAGGATGGTACGGTGGATAGGTTAGGAGAGAGTTCGTAGCTTCTAGCGTTAGTATTCGAGTACGGTGTCTCCAGTCGCCGGTGTTCGGAGTCCAGAATTGATTTAACCGGTTTTCGCGGACCTGTTTTCAAGAACCGTGTCGTCGCGGCAATCACCTCGCGGCCACCGCGGGAGGTAGCGTCGTGGTCACGTGTCACGGTCTCGCGTTTGGCGTTCAGAGGGAGATTGTCTCGCGGCAAATACAATCGTTACAAGATATCCAAGGAAATGGTACGAAATTCAATTCCGCCTCCTGGTGCACTCAGGAGTTGATGGCCACCTGGAAGAACCTGTTGAACGCAAACCGCGGGCAACGGCGACTGGCCATACGGACCATACGGGGATATCGCACCATATCCGGTGAGGCGGCGTGCCTCCTCGCAGGAATGGCTCCCCTGCATCTCATGGCGGTGAAGCGGGCGTCCACGTATCGGATAACCGGCTCCATCCGCCGGGAGGAGCTTGACCCCGAGAGGGGGATGACGTCGAAGAGTTGAGGCACCAGGCCAGGCGGGACACGCTGGACCGATGGCGGGAGCCGGGTTGCTTCCGACAATTCGGGCCGCTCTATTGTCCGGGTCCTCCTGCCCGTTTTGAGAGAATGGTGCAGGAGGCGAGTACGGATAACCTTCCGTGTGACGCAGGTGTTCTCTGGCAAGGGATGCTTCAGGGAATACTTGTGTCGCATCGGACGGGAACCGATGGCGCGGTGTCACCACTGCGGGAAGTCCCTGGACTCGGCGCGGCATACGCTGGAAGAACGTCCGGCGTGGTCGGCGTCTCGTCGTCCTAACAAGGGAATTGGGTATGATCTCTCGTTGCCGGTCATGGTCGGCCACTTGCTCGGCGACGGGGGTCAAGTAGAGCGTTCGCGTTCTTCTGAAGCATCGGCCGAGGTTGACCCGGTCCTTCGGTTCGGTTTCGGAATGACGCTGGCAAAATCTGCCACGTCACAATTTACTTGATCCGATATTTTTATTATTGGTGTAAAATTTTGATCAATATTTTCATTTTTCATATAATTACGATAATGAGTTCTTACTTTCACTCCCACTCTGGGCAATTGAAAATCTAACCACAATATAGACAGAATTTTAGTATTTTCTTGAAAAGAAATAAATTTTAATATCCCGCACGCTCAATTAACCAGTCCGTCTTCAACATGAATGTTATCTCTTCTCTATCTCTATCTCTATATATAATAAAATCGTGTCTGTCTGTATGTATGTATGTATGTATGTATGTATGTTTGTAACGGCATCACTTGAGAACGGCTCAACGTAGAAAGCTGGGGTTTGGACTGTTAGACGCGGCGTTTCTTCGAGAAGGTTCAGGAAAAAACATAATTCAAAAAAGTACATTGGTTCAAAAGTTGTGACGTCATTAGTGAACACATGTCAACTTTTTCGCTCTCTATTGCGCACGTTTCTGCATATAACTTTTAAACGAATAGACTTTTTCGAATGCGGTTTGCTCTAAAACCTCCCAGAGAGACAGAGGGAGAGAAAGAGAGAGAGAGAGGGAGAGGGAGAGAGAGAGTGGGGGGGGAGAGGGGGCGAATGAGAGAGGGAGAGACGCAAAGAGGGAGAATTCACCATCGCATTCACATTTACATTCACATTCACATTTACATTCAGATTCACATTTACATTGACACTGACACTGACAATCACATTGACATTGACATTGACATTGACATTGACATTGACATTGACATTGACATTGACATTGACATTCACATTGACATTCACATTGCTATTTACATTGACAGTCGCATTGACATTGACATTGTCATTGCTATTGACATTGACATTGACATTGACATTGACATTGACACTGACACTGACACTGACACTGACACTGACATTGACATTGACATTCACATTGACATTCACATTGACATTCACATGGACATTCACATCGACATCGACATCGACATCGACATCGACATTGACAATCGCATTCACATTGATATTGACATTGACATTGCCCTTGACACTGACACTGACACTGACAATGACACTTTCACTAATACTGACACTGACGGTGACAATGACACTTTCACTAACACTGTTACTGACAATGACACTGACACTGACATTCACATTCACATTGATATTGACATTGACATTGACATTGACATTGACATTGACTCTCGTATGCAAGTTGACATAGGGATTGACATTGACATTGACATTGACATTGACATTGACATTGACATTGACATTGACATTGACATTGACAGTGACATTGACATTGACATTGACATTGACATTGACATTGACATTGACATTGACATTGACATTGACATTGACATTGACATTGACATTGACATTGACATTGACATTGACATTGACATTGACATTGACATTGACATTGACATTGACATTGACATTGACATTGACATTGACATTGACATTGACATTTACATTGACATTGACTCTCGCATTCACGTTGACATTGAGATTGACATTGACATTGACATTCAGATTGACATTGACATTGACATTGACATTGACATTGACATTGACATTGACATTGACATTGACATTGACATTGACATTGACATTCACATCGACATTGACATTGACATTGACATTGACATTGACATTGACATTGACATTGACAATCGCTTTCACATTGACATTGACATTGACATTGACATTGACATTGACAATCGCTTTCACATTGACATTGACATTGACATTGACATTGACATTGACATTGACATTGACATTGACATTGACATTGACATTGACATTGACATTGACATTGACATTGACATTGACATTGACATTGACATCGACATCGACATTCACATCGACATTCACATCGACATTGACACTGACACTGACACTGACATTGACATTGACATTGACATTGACATTGACATTGACATTGACATTGACATTGACATTGACAATCGCTTTCACATTGACATTATCATTGACATTGACATTGACATTCACATCGACATGCACATCGACATTGACATTGACATTGGCAACCCGCCCGGAGGGCCTAGCTACAAGGGCGTGCCGGAGGCACGCCGCGAGCAGCTAGTCTCTATATATAATAAAATCGTGTCTGTCTGTATGTATGTATGTATGTATGTATGTATGTTTGTAACGGCATCACTTGAGAACGGCTCAACGTAGAAAGCTGGGGTTTGGGCTGTTAGACGCGGCGTTTCTTCGAGAAGGTTTAGGAAAAAACATAATTCAAAAAAGTACATTGGTTCAAAAGTTGTGACGTCATTAGTGAACACATGTCAACTTTTTCGCTCTCTATTGCGCACGTTTCTGCATATAACTTTTAAACGAATAGACTTTTTCGAATGCGGTTTGCTCTAAAACCTCCCAGAGAGACAGAGGGAGAGAAAGAGAGAGAGAGAGGGAGAGGGTGAGAGAGAGTGGTGGGGGGGGAGGGGGCGAAAGAAAGAGGGAGAGACACGAAGAGGGAGAATTCACCTTCGCATTCACATTTACATTCGCATTCACATCTACATTCAGATTCACATTCACATTGACACTGACAATGACAATCACATTGACACTGACATTGACACTGACACTGACACTGACACTGACACTGACATTGACATTGACATTGACATTGACATTGACATTGACATTGACTTTGACTTTGACTTTGACTTTGACTTTGACTTTGACTTTGACTTTGACTTTGACTTTGACTTTGACTTTGACATTGACATTGACATTGACATTGACATTGACATTGACATTGACATTGACATTGACATTGACATTGACATTGCCATTGCCATTGCCATTGACATTGACATTGACATTGACATTGACATTGACATTGACATTGACATTGACATTGACATTGACATTGACATTGACATTGACATTGACATTGACATTGACATTGACATTGACATTGACATTGACATTGACATTGACATTGACATTGACATTGACATTGACATTGACATTGACATTGACATTGACATTGACATTGACATTGACATTGACATTGACATTGACATTGACATTGACATTGACATTGACACTGACATTGACATTGACATTGACATTGACATTGACATTGACATTGACATTGACATTCACATTGACATTCACATTGCTATTGACATTGACATTGACATTGACATTGTCATTGCTATTGACATTGACATTGACATTGACATTGACATTGACATTGACACTGACACTGACACTGACACTGACACTGACATTGACATTGACATTGACATTCACATTGACATTCACATGGACATTCACATGGACATTCACATCGACATCGACATCGACATTGACAATCGCATTCACTTTGATATTGACATTGACATTGCCCTTGACACTGACACTGACAATGACAATGACACTTTCACTAATACTGACACTGACGGTGACAATGACACTTTCACTAACACTGTCACTGACAATGACACTGACACTGACACTGACACTGACATTCACATTCACATTGATATTGACATTGACATTGACATTGACATTGACATTGACTCTCGCATGCAAGTTGACATAGGGATTGACATTGACATTGACATTGACATTGACATTGACATTGACATTGACATTGACAGTGACATTGACATTGACAGTGACATTGACATTGACATTGACATTGACATTGACATTGACATTGACATTGACATTGACATTGACATTGACATTGACATTGACATTGACATTGACATTGACATTGACATTGACATTGACATTGACATTGACATTGACATTGACATTGACATTGACATTGACATTGACATTGACATTGACATTGACATTGACATTGACATTGACATTGACATTGACATTGACATTGACATTGACATTGACATTGACATTGACATTGACATTGACATTGACATTGACATTGACATTGACATTGACATTGACATTGACATTGACATTGACATTGACATTGACATTGAAATTGACATTGACATTGACATTGACATTGACATTGACATTGACATTGACATTGACATTGACATTGACATTGACTTTGACATTGACATTGACATTGACATTCACATTGACATTGACATTGACATTGACATTGACATTGACATTGACATTGACATTTCGCATTGACATTGACATTTCGCATTGACATTGACATTGACATTGACATTGACATTGACATTGACATTGACATTGACATTGACATTGACACTGACACTGACACTGACACTGACACTGACACTGACACTGACACTGACACTGACACTGACACTGACACTGACACTGACACTGACACTGACACTGACACTGACACTGACACTGACACTGACACTGACACTGACACTGACACTGACACTGACCCTGACACTGACATTGACAGTGACATTGACACTGACACTGACATTCACATTCACATTGACATTCACATGGACATTCACATCGACAGTCACATCGACATCGACATCGACATTGACAATCGCATTCACATTGACATTGACATTAAAATTCACATCGGCATTGACATTGACATTGACATTGACATTGACATTGACATTGACATTGACATTGACATTGACATTGACATTCACATCGACATTGACATTGACATTGACATTGACATTGACATTGACATTGACATTGACATTGACATTGACATTGACATTGACATTGACATTGACATTGACATTGACATTGACATTGACATTGACATTGACATTGACATTGACATTGACATTGACATTGACATTGACATTGACATTGACATTGACATTGACATTGAAATTGACATTGACATTGACATTCACATCGACATCGACATCGACATCGACATCGACATCGACATCGACATCGACATCGACATCGACATCGACATTGACATTGACATTGACATTGACATTGACATTGACATTGACATTTTCATTGACATTGACATTGACATTGACATTGACATTCACATCGACATTGACATTGACATTGACATTGACATTGACATTAACATTGACATCGACATTGACATTGACGTTCACATTGACGTTCGCATTGACATTGACATTGACATTGAAATTGACATTGACATTTACATTGACATTGACATTCACATCGACATTGACATTGACATTGACATTGACATTGACATTGACATTGACATTGACATTGACATTGACATTGACATTGACATTGACATTGACATTGACATTGACATTCACATCGACATTGACATTGACATTGACATTGACATTGACATTAACATTGACATCGACATTGACATTGACGTTCACATTGACGTTCGCATTGACATTGACATTGACATTGAAATTGACATTGACATTGACATTGACATTGACATTGACATTGACATTGACATTGACATTGACATTGACATTGACATTGACATTGACACTGACACTGACATTCACATTGACACTGACATTGACATTGACATTGACACTGACACTGACACTGACACTGACACTGACACTGACACTGACACTGACACTGACACTCACACTGACATTCACATTGACATTGAAATTGACTTTGACATTGGCATTGACATTGACATTGACATTGACATTGACATTGACATTGACATTGAAATTGACATTGGCAACCCGCCCGGAGGGCCTAGCTACGAGGGCGTGCCGGAGGCACGCCGCGAGCAGCTAGTATATAATAAAATCGTGTCTGTCTGTATGTATGTATGTATGTTTGTAACGGCATCACTTGAGAACGGCTCAATGTAGAAAGCTGCGGTTTGGGCCGTTAGACGCGGCGTTTCTTCGAGAAGGTTTAGGAAAAAACATAATTCAAAAAAGTCTATTGTTTCAAAAGTTGTGACGTCATCAGTGAACACATGTCAACTTTTTCGCTCTCTTTTGCGCACATTTCTGCTTACAACTTTTAACCGAATGGACTTTTTCGAATGCGGTTTGCTCTAAAACCTCCCAGAGAGACAGACAGAGAGAAAGAGAGAGAGAGGGACAGGTGTGACAGAGAGTGGGGGGGAGGGGGCGAAAGAGAGAGGGAGAGAGATGCAAAGAGGAAGAATTCACATTCACATTCGCATTTACATTCACATTCACATTCACATTGACACTGACACTGACATTCACATTGACACTGACATTGACACTGACACTGACACTGACACTGACACTGACACTGACACTGACACTGACACTGACACTGACACTGACACTGACACTGACACTGACACTGACACTGACACTGACACTGACACTGACACTGACACTGACACTGACACTGACACTGACACTGACACTGACACTGACACTGACACTGACACTGACACTGACACTGACACTGACACTGACACTGACACTGACACTGACACTGACACTGACCCTGACACTGACATTGACAGTGACATTGACACTGACACTGACATTCACATTCACATTGACATTCACATGGACATTCACATCGACAGTCACATCGACATCGACATCGACATTGACAATCGCATTCACATTGACATTGACATTAAAATTCACATCGGCATTGACATTGACATTGACATTGACATTGACATTGACATTGACATTGACATTGACATTGACATTGACATTGACATTGACATTGACATTGACGCTCACACTAACATTGACATTGACATTGACATAGACATTGACATTGACATTGACATTGACATTGACATTGACATTGACATTGACATTGACATTGACATTGACATTGACATTGACGTTGACGTTGACGTTGACGTTGACGTTGACGTTGACGTTGACGTTGACGTTGACGTTGACGTTGACGTTGACGTTGACGTTGACGTTGACGTTGACGTTGACGTTGACGTTGACATTGACATTGACATTCACATTCACATTGACATTCACATTGACATTGACATTGACATTGACATTGACATTGACATTGACATTCAGATTGACATAGACATTGACATTGACATTGAGATTGACATTGAGCTTGACATTGACATTGACATTGACATTGACATTGACATTGACATTGACATTGACATTGACATTGACATTGACATTCAGATTGACATTGACATTGACATTGACATTGACATTCAGATTGACATTCAGATTGACATTGACATTGACTTTGACATTGACATTCAGATTGACATTGACATTGACATTGACATTGACATTCAGATTGACATTGACATTGACATTGACATTGACATTCAGATTGACATTGACATTGACATTGACATTGACATTCAGATTGACATTGACATTGACATTGACATTGACATTGACATTGACATTGACATTGACATTGACATTGACATTGACATTGACTCTCGCATTCACGTTGACATTGAGATTGACATTGACATTGACATTCAGATTGACATTGACATTGACATTGACATTGACATTGACATTGACATTGACATTGACATTGACATTGACATTGACATTGACATTGACATTGACATTGACATTGACATTGACATTCACATCGACATCGACATCGACATCGACATTGACATTGACATTGACATTGACATTGACATTGACATTGACATTGACATTTCGCATTGACATTGACATTTCGCATTGACATTGACATTGACATTGACATTGACATTGACATTGACATTGACATTGACATTGACATTGACATTCACGTTGACATTGACATTGACATTGACATTGACATTGACATAGACATTGACATTGACATTGACATGGACATGGACATGGACATTGACATTGACATTGACGTTGACGTTGACGTTGACGTTGACGTTGACGTTGACGTTGACGTTGACGTTGACGTTGACGTTGACGTTGACGTTGACGTTGACGTTGACGTTGACGTTGACGTTGACGTTGACGTTGACGTTGACGTTGACGTTGACGTTGACGTTGACGTTGACGTTGACGTTGACGTTGACGTTGACGTTGACGTTGACGTTGGCGTTGGCGTTGACGTTGACGTTGACGTTGACGTTGACGTTGACGTTGACGTTGACGTTGACGTTGACGTTGACGTTGACGTTGACGTTGACGTTGACGTTGACGTTGACGTTGACGTTGACGTTGACGTTGACGTTGACGTTGACGTTGACGTTGACGTTGACGTTGACGTTGACGTTGACGTTGACGTTGACGTTGACGTTGACGTTGACGTTGACGTTGACGTTGACGTTGACGTTGACGTTGACGTTGGCGTTGACGTTGACGTTGACGTTGGCATTGACATTGACATTGACATTGACATTGACATTGACATTGACATTGACATTGACATGGACATCGATATCGACATCGACATCGACATCGACATCGACATCGACATCGACATCGACATCGACATCGACATCGACATCGACATCGACATCGACATCGACATCGACATCGACATCGACATCGACATCGACATCGACATCGACATTGACACTGACATTCAAATTGACACTGACATTCACATTGACACTGACACTGACACTGACACTGACATTCACATTGACACTGACATTGCCATTGACATTGACATTGACATTGACATTGACATTGACATTGACATTGACATTGACATTGACATTGACATTGACATTGACATTGACATTGACATTGACATTGACATTGACATTGACATTGACATTGACATTGACATTGACATTGGCAACCTGCCCGGAGGGCCTAGCTACGAGGGCGTGCCGGAGGCACGCCGCGAGCAGCTAGTATATAATAAAATTGTGTCTGTCTGTATGTTTGTAACGGCATCACTTGAGAACGGCTCAACGTAGAAAGCTGGGGTTTGGGCCGTTAGACGCGGCGTTTCTTCGAGAAGGTTTAGGAAAAAACATAATTCAAAAAAGTCCATTAGTTCAAAAGTTGTGACGTCATTAGTGAATAAAGGCAACTTTTTCGCTCTATATTGCGCACGTTTCTGCATATAACTTTTAAACGAATAGACTTTTTCGAATATGGTTTGCTCTAAAACCTCCCAGAGAGACAGAGAGAGAGAGAGAAAGAGAGAGAGAGAGAGAGGGAGATGGAGTGAGAGAGTGGGGGGGGCGAAAGAGAGAGGGAGAGAGACGCAAAGAGGGAGAATTCACATTCCCTTTCACATTCACATTTACATTCACATTCACATTGACACTGACATTGACAATGACACTGACACTGACACTGACACTGACACTGACACTGACATTGACATTGACATTGACATTGACATTGACATTGACATTGACATTGACATTGGCAACCCGCCCGGAGGGCCTAGCTACGAGGGCGTGCCGGGGGCACGCCGCGAGCAGCTAGTTAATTATCATATATTTTACATTAATTTTCCATTTAATCTCTGATCCTGAGGAACTTTCTATAGCCGCTGATGAACTTATTGGAAACTCATCGGCTGTCACTTCAATTTCTGCAGTGGAGTCTTGTGCGAGTGTACGTTCATTATCTCCAGCACGTCAAAATCAATCTCCTTACATATCATCTTCTTTTGGTCGAAATGAAAATATGACGACTCTTAACAATATCAGCGCTTCATTAATTCAAATCGTTGGTCTCAGTCGTCAAATTCTGGATAAAGTTTCTGTTCAGTCAAAAGGAAGCTCAAATCAACGTTGGAATGATCGCAGACGTAGTCCGGCACGCGCTCGTTCATCTACACCGCTTTCTGTTGGATATTGTTTCTTTCATAGACGGTACGGGATGGATGCTCACAAATGTGAACAACCTTGTTCTTTCAAACCAATTATATCTCAAATTGATCAGTCGGAAAACTAAATACACCGGCGCAAGTACAGGCGGCTGACGTCGGCGGAACATATAAAGAAAATCGCCTGCATGTTCATGACAGACAATCTGGCATGCGTTTTTTAGTCGACTCAGGCTCTGTGGTATCTCTCCTTTCTCGTTCAGCAATTAAAAGACCTTTGACCCCACAGAGACTCACCTTGTCAGCAGCAAACTCAACATCAATTCCAACTTATGGTCTTCAAATGATCGAGCTTAATCTTGGTTTACGCAGGTCTATTAAATGGCCTTTCATTATTGCGAGAGTGGCCTCTGCCATCATTGGAGCTGATTTATTAGCTCATTATGGCCTTATGGTAGATGTCAGACGTCGTCGCATCGTGGACCCGTTAACTACTTTGACTTCGGAAGGTGACATTGCTCTGGCCTGTGTACATTCCGTCTCGTTGGTGGAGAAAGGAATTCCATCGGATTTTGTACCTCGTGAAATAATATCAAAATTGATTACAGAATTTAGTGATCTGACTATTTTCAACTGTGCTACCGCACAATTTAAAGACCCTTTGGTACATCACCGCAATCACACTAAAGGACCTCCAGTGTTTGAACGACCTCGTAGACTTTCCGGAGAGTTGTTAGTGGCTGCTAAAACAGAGTTTGATAAATTACTTGATGCAGGCATTATTAGACCTTCATCCAGTCAATGGGCCAGTCCTTTACATATGGTGAGGAAATCTAACGGGACGTGGCGTCCTACTGGAGATTATCGTCGTTTAAATGCAGTGACCATTCCTGATCGATATCCGTTACCAGTCATCGAAGATCTTCTCCAAGGCTGTCATGGTTGTTCAATTTTCACTACCGTTGATCTACAAAAGGCGTATCATCAGATTCCAGTTGCGTTTGAAGACATTGTCAAAACAGCCATAACCACTCCTTTTGGTATGTTTGAATATTTAGGTATGCCTTTTGGCTTACGGAATGCGGCACAAACCTTTCAGCGCTACATGGATTCACTTTTTCGTACCATGCCATTTGTACGTTGCTATCTGGGTGACCTTTTCGTGATGTCCAAGTCATTTGAAGAACATATATGTCATCTTCGACTTGTATTTGAGGTGTTGCGGGAGGCCAAACTTTCGATCAATCTTCAGAAATGTATTTTTGCTCAGTCTGAGGTTATTTATTTGAGTTATTCCGTTCCAAAGAAGGTTATCATCCTCCTCCTGCTAAAACCAAGGCCATTGAGAATTTTCCTAAACCAGAGACGATTGCTCAACTCCGACGTTTCTTAGGGATGGTAAATTATTATAGACGCTGTATTCCAGGTGCTGCTTGCATTCAGGCACCACTCAATGATCTTCTAAAGGAACTGCCAAATGCTCCAAGAAATTATTGGTTTGGACATCGGAGGCAGATCAAGCATTCCTGAAATGTAAAAAGAGTGTTGCTAAGGCGGTCAGTCCTGCTTTTCTGAGTCACAATGCATCACTCACGCTTACCACGGACGCCTCTAATACAGCCATCGGTGCAGTTCTTGAGCAATTTGAAGAAAGTGTTTGGAAGCCTGTGGGTTTCTTTTCACGGAAACTTACTGAAATTGAACAAAAATATGCTACTTATGATCGTAAACTTTTAGCTGTCTTTGCATCAATCAAATATTTTAGAAGAATTCTAGAAGGTAGACCTTTTACGGTAAAAACGGATCACAAACCACTGGTTTTTGCAGAGTTTCAGCGATCTGATAAAGCGTCTCCAAGACAGCAAAGACAATTAGATTATATTTTACAGTTCAATATGAAGATGATTCATGTTAAGGGTGAAGAGAATATTGTTGCTGATGCTTTATCTCGCACATGTGCCATTGCTACGCCGACACTTTTAGATGGTATTACCATTTATGAAGCTCAATCAACTGATAATGAACTTATTCATTTGCAAGACAATCCAGTTTTGAATCTTAGAAAATTGTCCAGGGATGGACAAGAAATTTTTTGTGAAGTATCTACTGGTATTTTAAGACCTTATTTACCAGTAGCTCTCAGACGTGTTGCCTTTGATGTAATACATGGTCTCTCGCATCCAAGTGGAAAATCAACAAGTCGCATGATGGTACAAAAATTCTTTTGGCCTGGATTTAAAAAGGATGCACTTCAATGGGCTCGTACGTGTGAAGCATGTCAACGTGCTAAGGTTAATCGTCATAATCGAGCTGCTCTTGGAAGTTTCTCTATCCCTGATAGACGTTTTGATCATGTTCATGTGGATATTATCAAGCTACCACTGGTGCGAGAGATGCAATATTGTCTCACCATCATTGATCGTTACACTCGTTGGCCTGTAGCAATACCCATCAAAAATATTAATGCTGAAACGGTTGCCAGGAGTTTCTTTGATAACTGGATTTCCAATTTTGGATCTCCAATTACAATCTCAACGGATCAAGGAAGCCAGTTTGAATCAGCCCTTTTCTCTGCACTAGCTAATTTACTCGGATCAAGACATGTTCATACCACTCCTTATCATCCTCAATCCAATGGCATGGTAGAAAGGTTTCATCGTTCTCTCAAAGCTGCCTTAATGTGTAGTCCTGAGACTCCTTGGCCTGACATTCTTCCTACAGTATTGCTTGGTTTACGAAATACTTACAAAGAAGATTTACAGGCATCACCAGCTGAAATGCTTTTTGGAAATAATTTTCGAATTCCTGGTGAATTTTTTGTACAGGGAGATGTTTCCATTGAACCTCCCCTTTTTGTTTGTAAGCTTCGGGAACTCATGAGGAAAATTAAATCTGTACCTGCATCCTGGCACTGCAATCTTCGTCCCTTTATGCATAAAGGATTAGATTCGTGTTCTCATGTTTTCAAAAGAGTTGATTCTATTCGAAAACCACTGGATCCTCCGTACACTGGACCTCATGAAATTGTTAAAAGAATTGATAACAAAACTTATGTGATTCGTTTCAGAGGATTAGAAAAGACTGTGTCAACTGATTCCCTTAAACCAGCCTTTCTGGAGACAGTTGATACATCAAGACAACGTTCTCTGTCAGAAAAATCTTCGTCGAAGCTTTCACCTTTAGATGTTTCAACGCCGTTTACATCGTCACCACGTGGATCTGTATTTCAACGCCAGTTACCTGATGTATTATCGCCGAGATCTCCATTTCCAACTTCCTCAACGCTGCGTCAAAATCCTGCGATAATCACACCGGCGCAGCTACCTACATCTGTACGACGAAAAGTTTCGTTCCCTTCGCTACCTGCGAAGGTCTCTGGGGATGGAGTAGTTGTGGCACCTCAATGTCAAGATGCTTCTTCCGCTCACCGTTGTGTTACTTCTGGCGCTTCTAGAAGGAAGCAAATTTTACAACCGCGGCCGCTCTTCTCTGTTTGTTTTTCTTAAAGAGCGGCATTTTCAATTTTATTGTTTTTATTGATTTTATGTTACTGTTTATTAATGTTCTTTTGTTAATTTCAATGTTATTATGTTTATCCTGATTTTCTGTTCATTCTGTTTCTGGTATTCATTAAATAAACATCGTTTTACTAATTTCCTATAAATAAAGTTTATTATATTCAAAATACAACTTCTTGAACACGTTATTCTAAATACACACACACACACACACGCACACACACACATACACACACACACACACACACACACACACACACATATATATATATATATATATATATATATATATATATATTTTATATCACACATATATATATACCAATCACACACACATATATATATATCACACATATATATATATACTTAATTAACATATTTGGACCTGTAATACTCCCCGAAAAAGTTGTCTTTAGAACGTTTTATTTCAAACGTTAAACCAGCGTCCCGAAAAAGATGTTTTCAAATTGTCTTACTTTGGACGTAAAACGAACGTCCCCAGAAAGATGTTTTAATAATGTCTTGTTTTGGACGTAAAACGATCGTTACAAAAAAAACGTTTTCAAAATGTCTTATTTTGGACATAAAACGAAATGGACGTAACATGGACATCTTAAGGACGTCCTGCGCTATCTCACATATAATATCATTTTTTATTTGTTTAAGTATTATAGGCAGTTAAAGTTTCGGGCGCGAGGAAGGATAGCGTATGGGAAAGAAAGAGACGCAGAGAGTCGCAGTCGCTGGCACATTTCTCAGTAAATCGTGTAATACTATTGGAAAGTCGAATTCTGGACGGACAACTTTTGCAAAGAGACTTTATTTTTGGTTTATGACTGCGTCTAGCGTCCACCGCGCCGACCGTGCCAAGACTTCAATTGAGAGCCGAACATAGATAAGGACAGAATGAAACACTGATCGGGTGGCTGAAGTGTTTCTTTCTGTCCACTTCTCTTTCTTTTCCATAAGCTACCCTTCCTCGCGACCGAAACTTTTACAGTCGATTAAACCACTAAATTAACATCACTTAACTTCTAAAGAAGTCAATATTACAGAGCGAAAATATAATATAAATAAATAAGTAAAAAAGTATTTTTCTCACGCGAGGAACGAAGTCTTGTCCACCGTGTGTGAGTTGTCACTAGACCAGGACATTATTTGTAGTACAATTTTCTTCTAAAATAAAACATATTTATGCACTAATAGAAGTTCGTTTATGAATATCTTAATAATTATTAAGTGAATTAAGAGAGATCGAGATCTATAAGTATACAAAATCTCAACTGAATCGGTGACCCGAACGCCTTGCCTTCTCCTGTAAGTCAAGAATGGAAAACTCAAAATCTGCTGCCTGAACGGAGAAAATCAACTGATCCTCCACCGTCACCAATTTCTCCACGTTTCTCCCAGTTCGCGTTTTGGGGGACCGAGTAGCTGAAACGCGGGTTTAGAGAAGCTAAGTCAACAGTGGAATTGATCGTGGTAAGCTCATGTAAGTTCAATTAATCATTTACAATTCCATCAAATATATTTCTCATTTGAATGTATCAAACAAATAATTAAATATTTTATAAATTCACTTTTTCCTAATTATATAATCTATTTAAACAAATACAGTTTTTAAATATGTGAAAGTTTGTAACAATCGTTTTGAAACGAATTCAGTTTGAAACATATATTTTTTTATTAGTGAACATCTTCTTTGCAAGATAGTAAAATTGTTTGTTGTTAAAGAAATACAATTTTGTAATCAAAATATATGTTTGCTCAAACAATATTTTTTGTATAAAGATCCTTTCATAAACAGAATTTTCTAGGTAAATTAAATTGTTTAAACAAATAAAATTTTTTAAACAAAGTATAATTATTCAGAAACAATTTTTGTATAACCATCTATTTATAAACCGAATTTTCTGGGCATATAAAATTGTTTAAACAAACATAAAAAATCTGTTATTTTTTAAATAGATTTAAATAGATCATATTTAAATAAAGTAAAAAAACCTTCAAAGTGAATAATAAAATGCATTTTCCTATTTGCAAAGTTATCGCTGTCATAGCTGCCTGCCAAAAGGTCAATTCTTCACCGGCATTCGCCTAGTTAATTGTTATTGCATTCCTATCAATAGTTACTATGTATTATAATAATTAATTATTTATTTGTTTTATAATATTTGAATTGTATTTGTCTATGTATTATATTTGTTTTTATGTGTGTGAAATAAATGATTTTTTCATTTTAGATTAATTGTTTTGTGTCGTCCTTCTTTTATTCCGACTTCCAAACTGAACATATAATAATTTTTGGAGGTACTAAGAAATTGTAAATAGTACTTTATACATTTTCCAATTTGTTGGAAGTCGATCTAAAATGTTGTTTGATCTTTCTCGTTTAAATAAAATTATTTAGTCCGTATAACGTGTCTACTTCTGTAATTGTTCCTTTTATTTGACCCTATTGAATAATTATTTTTTGCAGATAACTGTATAAATAATTTAATACCGAATATTTCCCTCATTTCACGAAAAAGAAAGAAAAATATATTTAGGTAAAAATTGTTTGATAGAAAGGGGATATAATACGGGTGCTGCGAATCAAACAATATAAACTAAACGTTCTGATCATGGCCAATTCGATGATACGGCTTTGCGGTGTAGATTGCGCGCTCGAGACGCGCCAATGAGGGAAATTCGGCGATAGATGAAAGGTGGGAGAATCAGGATCGACGTGCCGTATCGGGAGGATCACTTTCACGCCGGTTACCGTGTCGAGCAGTCGCCTATTGTCATAGTTCTATTGTAAATCTCATTATCGTTTGCATTTCGCGAGTGGTATAGTACGCACGTGCCGTTTTAAAAATCCTTTAGAGGCCAGACTCAACAAAGAGGCGAGCTAGTCTAGTGGCTACCTTATCGAAACCCGATTAAAACAACAGGAGAGGTAAGTCGACTCGTTCCTTCGTAATTTCGTTCGCGAAGTGTTTCGGTTATTTCTAATAATCGCGGTTTTGAACATACAAACACGTGGCACGTTAACCGTAAAGTACGGAATTGAGGATGTATTCGGAAGGATCCGTGTATTAGGGTGGCTCTTATTTTCAATTTTTGAATTTATTTTACGGTACACCCCCAGAGTTATTCCAAATAAGTAGTTCAAAAAGAATCTGTGCAAAGTTTGGGTACCTATAGATAACGAGAGGACGTATCCCAAATGGTTTAAACATTAAAATATTTAATTTAATGCTCAAAATTATTTTTTTCGAATATCTTCTAAACTTTTTACTGCGTCTAAGAATACGTTAAACAAAACCTGTAAATCTGAACAGGCTGCATCTTTTACATTCTATTACTTTTTCCAATAAATATTAGCGAAAATTTCAATTTAAACAATTTAAATAAAATCGCTAATGAAAACATCCGTGTAGAACGAATTTGTTTGGCACTTTCGAGTCCGGGGACGTTTATGTTATTCGGTCGAATTTTTTTCAACTGTTGAAGTTACAAGTGAGACGCAAGCGAGACAGCAATAAGTTGACGGGAAATTGTTCGACTTTATACCTCCGTGTATTCAAATATACAAATATATGTGAAACTCAAATTTATGGGCAAATCCGTATTTAATAATTCGTTTATTACATGTGTCCACACGTATTTGTATTCATGGGAAATAGCGATCTCTGGTTATTTCGTGTGAGGACGAAACGTAGAAGGTGAAATGCCCTAAGCCTGGACAACATTTTTTGCTACCATTAATGTTATCTAGACAATATATAATGTTCAGATAGACAAAAATAATTTGTTAGAAGTTTCAACGTAATATTAAGATCTTGTAAAGTAATTTATAATCCCAAAATCATTCTGGCATGTCAAACTCTTTTACCACCAACGACCTCATTAAGTATAATAAATTAATTCGAGGGATGCAATCAAAAAAGCATGCTCGAAATAAAAGAGACACACATAGTTTTTATTAACATTGCTCTTACACTCACAAAGTATAACGTACGTACAAAAGTTGTTTTTCCTCAAGTTTACTTTATTTAAATAAAATTATTTAATTTTTGTTTCGAGGAAACTTAGCAATGTTTTTCAGTAATAAAATTTTCAAAATGATCAATCACACTGCATTTCGATTAATTACAGTTGTATAGGTTTTGTATTCCAAATTCACCCTTCCTCAAGGCAATTTCAGCCTTCTGTAAATCAATTTTGCCCCTTTGCAAATCAATTTCACCAATGGGCTAAAATGGAATGTTCTTCATATTTTCAAATTGAGTGGATACTTTCGCTTTCTTGTCTTTAATTTCGTGTTTATTTACATTAGTTGTTTTAGACTTTATTTTTTTAGATGTATCATTGATTTTTAATAATTGTAATTGTCTTTCTTCTTTCGTGTAAATTTTTATTAATTTGTTGTTCTTTTTTATATATAATTTTATTTCTCTCCTTTTACAAACTAATAAACGATTAATTTTACATAAACTTAGTTCAGCAATTTGTCATTTATGTGTAAAAACAACGGGTTCATTTTAGTTGCAAACACGTGTCCGGCTTCATAAACCTTCTTGCAATTACATTTTTACATTTTTAAGTTACGTATAATAAATTGTCATTTATTTTAAAATATCAATATTATTATGCGTGATAAGTATTTTTGGCTGTTCTTACATTTACCCTCCTTATCAGAATTTGATGAAATTTTGAAAATAGGTTCATTTTTGACTAAAATGACGATTGCCATGTTACGAGCCAGGGCCGCGAGCAGCACGAGTGGCCGGCGAAAGGTTATTACCCTGGGAGTATGGTTCAAAACTGTTAGTTAGAGCGGACGCACCTTGATACGATTGTCAGGGAGCCGCTAGTATGAGTGAAGTTTCAGGGATGAACCTACGTGTGAATGAGGGGAAACTCTGACTTGAAAGATTATTAAGGAGGTTATAGAGTTTAGCGGACGCACCTAATACGATTGTCAAGGAGCCGCTAGGAGGTTGGATTCAAGGGAAAAACGGACGATCCTAATACGATTGTCAGGTTGCCGTTTAATCTGTGTGGACGTATAGGTAACGTGGATGATCCCAATATGAAATCGGGTAGGTACTAGGTTGGAAAATATCCCGATTAGGCGATTGGAATGTCGTCTATGAGTTTGATAGGTGATAGGGTTGTTAGTAAGCCTCGTAACAAGTATAATTTAAATTGATACAATCCGAGCGGTAAGATTGTATCGTGTGGGAACGTTCAATTACTAAATTAGGATGGGTGTAACAATAATTATGGGTTTAGAGAATTTACAAGTGATTAGGTAAAATTCAGATATATTCAACTCGTAATAGTTTACATTGATATATATGTATATGTAAATGTCGCGAGATAGAGTGTGCAAGAATAATAGAATATTACCTATGATGCTTGATGTTAACGCACTAGCAAAATGCGGGGGTCTCGAAGCGACTTTACGAAATGCCTTAATAGATTTGTTACCGGACTGGTGGAATCTATACGGTTCAAAGGTTGATCCGAAGGGGAACTTTAGCCCGATCTTACTGGAAATCGACACGCGAGAATACAGCACGACGCGACACGATTCGTGGCTGCAGAAGTACTACCCCCGAGAGTAAAAATGTACGGGTTTATATACCCCAAAATTGAAGGGGGTGGTATGTTCATTATCTAATCGCCGCTTAGGACCAGACTCTAGTTTTTGTCGATTTCCATTAAGTCGAGCCAGAAGTCGGTCTTCGTTAAAAGGGATCAACTAAGGTATGAAAGGTTATCTAGGACGTTTCCTGCCAGAGACGATTTTGAAGAGATTCCTGTGGGAAAGTCAACGGAATCCGTTCGATAACCGTCACAGCCAGAAGGATTTTTGGCGACTCCGAAAAATTTTTTTTTTTTATCATTTCAATGTCGCTCTCTACTTTACCGATTTACTGACTTACCGACTTTCTACTTTATGTTCGTGCTGTGCGCATGCGTCAATTGGAGTGAGTTGTGGTTAGGTCGGGGCGAGGGCCGGCCGTCAGGCTGGCCCGACCACACGCACGAGAATTCAGGAGTAGTCTTTAAAAATTTTAAGTTTACCTTATTGTATATGTATTACTTTAAATTAAAGAGGATTCTCTTATAGATGATATGTGTGAATTTTTATGGCGTTATGAGGTGAACTAGGCTGGGGATAATCCATTTTTACAATTAATTGAAGATATACTATATAAAATAGAAAGTCGGTAAGTCGGTTAGTTAGAGCGCGACATTGAAATGATATAAAAAAATTTTTTCGATGCGCCGAAAATCCTTCTGGAAATCGTCATTTTAGTCAAAACGGAACCTATTTTCAAAATTTCATCGAATTCTGTTTTTTGCTATAAACGGAAGTTTCGCCCTTTTTTATAATAAAAGTTCAAACTATAAAGGAAAATGATTCGCATGACAATAGACTACAGTAATGTTGTGATAGTTGCCGCAAGAGCTGTACACGATAGTTGCCGCAGTGCCTACCCATTCCACCAGCTGTCAATGCTGCGCCGCGCGCCGGGCCGCAGGGCGGCGATGTTTGATGTCGGCTCGGGTATATCGGTATGAATACCACTACATTGACACCATGAATCGAATTTTCAAACTGTTTAATTAACTTCCCGATTCATAGGGAAGTTACTGTAATTTTCATTATTTTTTTATGAGATTTTACTGGCTTATTCCTGGCAATATTCTGATTACAACAAGACCAAACACGGTATAATGTCAATCTTTGATCACGATTACTCCGCAATAATAACTGAAATGAACCTGGAACCATTATCCGTTCGAAGAATAATATCCGACCAGAGCTTTATTTTCAATTTAATTAATAATCATGTTGACTGTTCCTCTCTACTTGAGCTAATCAATTTTTATGTACCGGAACGTGAACTGAGAACAAGAACGGGCTTTCAAACACTTAAAGCGAAATCTAACTACGGATTAATTCATCCAATAAATCGCATTATTGCAAAATCTTGTACTGTCTATAATCGTGTTGATTTTTTCATCAACTCGTTAGTAAATCTTCAAATACAACTGTTTTGACGTCGCTGTGTGGATGAGCGCGACGTATTCCGGATCTGTGCCCGCCAATTTAATATTGGGCCAGTAGTTCAAATGTTATAAATGATACGAAGTCGCAAAAGACATTAATCGGTTCGCAAGACAATAAATACACGTTAAATGAAGCGTTTCGTCCCGGACCTGCTAGTGGACTCATCAGTAAGGCTGATCTAGCAGGTCCTGCCTTATACGCGCGCAGATTGTATATGCTAAATGGAATTGAATCGCGACAATATCGTACGCTCGCGGATCTGTTGAAGATGCGATCTCGTTCGACGCGTGTCCTGATCGCTGGACATTGAACTGCCGTAAACCGAGTTGAAATGAACCGAAAGACTGACGAGACTAAACTGAAGAACGCGGTCTCAACGCGATGTTCGTCAGACTTCTCGAGCAGGAAATAAGATGCACTGATTGGTTCCTGCAGAAAGTTGCATTTTCCAATCAGTACACTTTTAACTGCTAGGACCTCCTTCCTGTGGCACTAAATGAGGCCCTTGGAAGGAGGAGTAGGGCGATCCCTGTATCGGTCACAGACGCGTCTCGGTAATTCGACACGGGACGGTTAACTGTCGCGGGCGATCCTTCGGAGGGACACGATTTATGACACTTTGTATTTTAAGTGTAGAAAACAGCTAAATATTAGGCCATATGCCTCGACTGGTCGTCGAATGACCATAGTTTGGTTAATCCTCTACGACGGTCTTTAGGCACGAACGGACCATAAATAATAATCGAAAGAAGTCTACGTGGATGATTCCGACGCGACGGAACAACAACTACGCAGGATTGTATGATGGTACCAGGTCGATTGTGCATGTCCCTTCTTTGTTCATTATTGTTAAACGAGTTATCTTATATATCTCATATTTCTTTTGTTTTTCCTCTTCTTTATTATTGTAAACAGTTTTGTAAAAGGACGTCAGTCCGTTTATAATAAATAATAATAATAATAATAAAAATTTGGCCCATCAGTAATGTCTTGGAAGTTGTCGGAGGGCATATTTACTATACTTGTGAAGCATAATTTATAATTGATCATACATTTAACATATGCTATAGCATATGTTTAAATAGACAATTTAACATTCACGTTCTTGGAAACAAAAGTATATGAATTTTATGTAACAAGGACAAGTGTCAACTTGGCACTCTTGTCTGAATCGTTATGTGGCGGCTCTGGTACTGCCGTACGCCGCTACCACTTTAGAAAAGTCCTTACATATAATTTCCTTGCAATATTTTTTTTCCTATTGTTCTCCGTTCTACGCGGCTTGGCCTGTCCTGGTACACATCTGGCGACCAAATTCAGGCAGGCCTAATCCTCTTCTGTGTCTCTTTCAGGTTCAAGGTCAGGGCCTAGTGAACATTTCCTGTTTTATGACATCCTTTCCCGATTGCCTTTTTCCACTCTTTCCGTTTTTATAGCATCCTTCCGCGACTGCTTCTTTCCGCGTGTCCTTACCTTACCCTCTTCTCCACCTGGGTTTTCTCGTACCTTCCTCTTCTTACTTTTCTCCCACTATTTTTTACCTGTTCCTGCAAAGTATTCTAAATGTTGACAGGGTCAGTTGGCTACAAATCGTGGTAGAGACATCTCGGTTCCTCCACAGTTAATACAAGACGTTCTGGACTTTTCGTGTGTGCTATTTTTTAGTTTTTTATGGATTATTATATAGTGATTAGTTTCTTTTTGTATTGGTTTTTACGCTATACTAGTTTTTAAAGTTATTGATTAGTTGTTAGCGCTAGTTTAAGTGACTGATTAGTTGTTAGTGCTAGCTTAAGTGCTAAAAATGTTAAGGGCCAGGAAGAATTATTTAACTATGCAACAATGGGTGGATGTTCTAAAGAACTTGGAGACATACCCTACTTCACATGTCGCTAAGAAGTTTGGAGTACATCGCAGGACAATTGAACGAATCCAAAACAACGCTGCGCAAATCTACAACCTCGTACAAAGAGGGAAAATGGAGAAACGACGGAAAACTTTCAAGCAACTGATGTATGAAGAGTTGGAAGAACGGTTGGAACGGTTGGAAGAACGGAATCCTACTGTCACAGCATCTGATTGCACACGGTTATAGTATAGACGAATTTTTTAAAAAGTACACAATTAAAGATTGTATACATGCGATCATTGCTTCTTGGAACCATGTGACATGCAGTGACATTAAAAACGCGTGGAAGAACATTCTTCCTGACATGCAAACAAGTGACGAAACACAGGAAGATACAGTAGCAACAGAAATGCAACAAACTTGGTCACAGATTTCGGAGCACGATGTAACAGTTCAAGACATTGAAAATTATTTCACTTCATGTACTGAGGAGGAACAAAGGTTATCAAGATCATTAGAAGAAAGGGCCACAGAAATAGCAAATGAAGAAAGGGCCACAGAAGAAGCCAATGAAGAAGGGGCCGAAGAGGAAGTAAATGAAGAAAGGGCCGAAGATGAAGCAAATGACGAAGGGGCCGAAGAGGAAGCAAATGAAGAAAGGGTCGAAGAGGAAGTAAATTAATAAGGGGCCGAAGAGGAAGCAAATGAAGAAAGGGCCGAAGAGGAAGTAAATTAATAAGGGGCCGAAGAGGAAGCAAATGAAGAAGGGGCCGAAGAGGAAGTAAATTAATAAGGGGCCGAAGAGGAAGCAAATGAAGAAGGGGCCGAAGAGGAAGTAAATTAATAAGGGGCCGAAGAGGAAGCAAATGAAGAAGGGGCCGAAGAGGAAGTAAATGAATAAGGGGCCGAAGAGGAAGCAAATGAAGAAGGGGCCGAAGAGGAAGTAAATGAATAAGGGGCCGAAGAGGAAGCAAATGAAGAAGGGGCCGAAGAGGAAGGAGATCAAGGAAATTGGACGGAATTAACTCCAAATATAAGAGAAGAATTTATCGGCTGCATTAATCATTTAAAGCATATAGAAAAATACCTTCCACCTCCGGCACCATATCTTACAGAAGCACTAAAATTAACAGTCTTAGGTAAGACAATTGAAATAGTTAAGTAATAAATAATACGTCATACTATTTTATGCATAACTAACGTTTTTTTAGGCTATCCAACGTCGAGGAAAAGGAAACACTCGTAGAAAATATTTAAACAACTTATTTTCCATAATCAGAAAAATAATCATCAAAAAGTTATTAATAAAAGTGTTACCATCGCATTGGTATTTTAAACAATAGAGTAAACAATACAATTTGCTTTCTTTTTTACTCGCTACCTCTTTCCATGTTCTTCAGATACATACTCCGTAATGTTGATCAAATCAAAAAATTACAATTTATTATTACTTCCCTATGAATCGGGAAGTTAATAATAAAAAAGAAGGCATTTTTAACTGGCATTTCATTGTGCGAACACGTGGGCATTTGAACAGTGCCGGCGACGACGACCATGCACGTCTATCTCTTTCCCATATGCTGTTATTCCTAGCAAATGAAAATTTCATCGTCGATTACACCACTAAATAAAATTGAAATTACATCGTGTTTGGTCTTGTTTCAATCAGAATATTGTCAGGAATAAGCCAGTAAAATCTCATTAAAAAATAATTAATTTTGAGTAGGAAATTCACTAGTACAGTAATTTCTCAATCGTAGTCCCAACACCCGTGTTATGAACGGACTACGATCAAGTAGGGTGGCTATTTTTTGATTTATGACTGCGTCTACCCTGCCGCGCTGAGACTTCAAACGACAAGCCGAACGTAGAGAATGACAGAATGAAATAGGATCGCGTGGCCGAAGCGTGTCCCCGTCGCCGGCACAGTTTAAAGGCCTGTGCGTCATCACAATAAAACACCAAGACCTTAGCTTCTTTATTTTCGATGATATCATTATGGAACTTTCACCAACATATTCGTGGCATTTCTCTGATTAAAATCATACCAAACACGATATAATTTGGCCAATATTTAGTTTTTATTTTTTTTCACTCGCTGTCTTCTTCCATTCCCTACAGTTACTCCATACCGTCAATGAAACCACTAAATATTGGCCAAATTATATCGTGTTTGGTCTTGTTTTAATCAGAAAAATGCCAGAAATAAGGTAGTGAAAGTCCCATAAAACAATCATGGAAATTAAACAATTCTGTCATTGCCAATTCATTGCGAGAACACGCGGGCCTTTCGACTGTGCCGGCGGCGGCTACTGTTCGCGTCTCTTTCTTTCCAATACGCTCTTCTTCGTTGCGTTCGAAACTTTCATCGTCGATTAAACCAGTAAATATTGGCCAAATTATATCGTGTTTGGTATGATTTTAATCAGAAAAATGCCAGGTATAAGCCAGTAAAATCTCATAAAAAAATAATGAAAATTAAGTAGTTTGAAAATTCGATTCACTCGAGTCAATGTAGTGGTGTTCACACCGATATACCCGAGCCGACATCAAACATCGCCGTCCTGCTGCCCGGCGCAGCGTTGACAGGCGGTGGAATGGGTAGGCACTGGACTACGATTGCAGAGGCGACCGAGGACTACGATTGAGAAATTACTGTAGACACTACGGCAACTTACGCGTACAGCGTTCCGACAACTTCCAAGACATTACTGATGGGTCAAATTATACCGTGTTTGGTCTTGTTTTAATCAGAATATTTCCAGGAATAAGCCAGTAAAATCTCATTAAAAAATAATAGAGAATAAAGCATTTTTAATTGGCATTACATTGTGCGAACACGCGGGCCTTTAATCTGTGCCGGCGACGGCGACACGCTCGGCCACGCGATCATTCTGTCCTTCTCTACGTTCGGCTTTCGATTGATGTCTCGGCGCGGTAGTCTGTAGAGGCCAGTCATAAATCAAAATACGAGCAGTTGTCTTGGAAGTTGTCGCTCCAGAGAACAGCTCCTGCGGCAACTATCGCGACATTACTGTATTTTGTATACTGTTTCCATAAACTTTGGATTTTTAATTTCAATTGATGTCTTAATCAAATTACAGTAACTTCCCTATGAATAGGGAAGTTAATAATGTTCACACCTATGTATGTATTTGTTGCTAAGGCTTTAGAATATATAAAATAATTATTGAATGTCTTAGTAATTGGTTCACCATAAAAATTCAATTGTCCAGATTGAGGCATGACTTTTGGCTTGTCCACACATGGGGCAATTCACCTTTCTATGATGACGTACCTGTGAAAAAGTCGCTATAAATAATTACCTTCATTGTTACAGTTAAACGGTTCTCAACGATTTGTGTTAAGAGATGTGTGGAACGTGAAAAATTGCTGAAAGGTTACATTAATTTAAATTCGTGCGTTCCAGGATTAGTAGTGGGTGAGTTAATTTTGTTTTAATTTTTATATGAATTTTTTACTTTATTATTCAGTTGTGAACATTATATCTGGATAACAGATGCATCAGCAAAATTTTATCAAGGATTTGGAATATTTTTTCTTTGCTTACATTGGTAATACGGTCCAACAAACTAACAAGCTGTAGCGGTGCACGGTTCGCAACGTAGGGCTGCAAAATTAACCGCCTGCAGGTGTTGGGGTTTAGACCAAAAGTCTTACTCTGCTCTCTGTAGGATGGCAAATTAGTTTATTAGAACCGCACGTGGGTAGCAGACACAGTGACCCTACCATAAACGCTGCCAGCCGTGCACCGTGAGGGCCTTTCCGACCTCGCGGCCGAGCACGTGACGAACACGCGATAAAGCCGTTCTTTGCAGAAAAGCGCGATTTCCCCCTGCCAAATTAAGGCGGCGACAAAGTCTACGAAAACTCCACCCTTGTGTCTTCAGAAAGGAAACGCCTTTTTCGAAGAACACTTAAATGTGGAAAGATTGGTGGAGCAGAGGCAGTTGCTCGACGTCCTCTAGTACAGACGATTCACTAGAAAGTGCACACTCTTAAATAAAGACAAATATACGTATATGTGTGTTTTGAACAAGCAGCCCGTACAACATATCCCACATAGCCATTCGTTATATAGAGTGTAGAGAATTTGCACAATGGTACCTTTCTTGGCCTGAATATGATTTTCGTTGGTACTCGTTATTGGTACTTTTCTGGTGACGAATATATGTCCCATCGAAAATCAACGCTGGTTGGTTGCCCATTAGGCCGGGCCGAAAAACACGAAAGTAAGTATTTCGTTTGGCCTTAGTGCGGGAAAGTTGCGTCTTGGGGTCAATAAGAACTGTGCAAAAGTTGAGCCCTGTGAATTGATATCTTCTGTTCCGGCAAGAGCCTTGAATTTTCGAAAATTGAGTGAAACGGTATAAAGTGACTTATAAGTGAATGATCGAGGATATTCTCAACCGAATTCGATAGGCTTTGGATATTTTATGGAGCATAAAAAACTATTAGACCCGTATTTTTTATTATCGGCTTATCTCGAAGTTTAAGGGTTGAAACTACCCCTGGTATATGAGGTGTATTGAAAAATGTGTTTCATACAATAGTTTTATAGAATTTAATAGTCTTTGCAACAATGTATTTATTTTTTTTAATGTCAAATTTGATCACCCTCCCCCCACTCGTTACTTTCGCAAATTTTTAAGTTTTAGTAAAGACAAAAATTCTGGAGCATTTAATGCTAAAATCCATTCATATATGTATAATAGGAGGTGAATACGATTAAATTTTCGAAAAACGAAATTATAACATTGTGTTATTAATGCTATAAGTGCCGCGCTGTACGAATAATCCGTCTAGTTCGTGTGCACCCTTTGATCACCCCTTTAGTATGAGGTGACTCAGAACTCACCACGTGAAGGTGGCTGCACGAAGAGTTCCTCCCAAGCCCATCCCAACCAACCCTACCTTGTGGACTTTAAAAACAAACTCAGGGAAAAAAATTATAAAAGGAAATTTATATTTTTAGTAATCGGATTTATTTTCAAATTGAGGCATTTTTTTTACGAGACTCAAGAGTGGCACGAATGAAGCCGTCTCTTGCTTCATGGCCGATAACTTGATTTGAAGCCTCCGTCACAAGTTTGACCATGCGTTCTACTGCTTGAGTGTGGCATGGAAAAACCTCAAAGTACCACGACTTGGGAATAACTTCGTCCCGCATCATTTGGCTGAAGGACTCAGTGTTGATATAATCAAGTGCCGGTGGTGAAGACACGACACAATTATCCCAATTAATCATGTCAATATAATCAGATGCTTGAAAATTTATTATTGGCATGTTATACTTCCGTATTTCAGGAGATCCAATCTGTTCACGTGCTTCTAGAACTCTGCGCACGGCAAGTTTCCTTACACTGTCTCTTTCATCTGTGATCATTGCCAGGAGAATGTTTTCAGGTGTGGCAAAGAAAGCATTCCTAGATATAACATTATCAATCACCAATCTGTGCTTCTTTGGCAAGTAACGAGATGACTGAATAACGTGCCAGATATGACGTGCGCCATCCTTGATGGAGTGTTTACATCTTATCCGAAACCATGATGGAGTATAAACTTTTAGAATAAAGTTTACCAGCAATCGAAGAGATGCGCTGCGTCTTGGAGTGGAAACATAGAGCCTCAAAATTCTATTAGCAGTAGTCAACCAGCGCGATAAATTTAATGTTCCTGGTTCAGACTTAGCGAGGTCATCTGGTACCTTACCAAATTTAATGGCAGAAGCAATTTTGAATAAATACTTTTGATCTTTGCTGAGATTGCGGAGTATCAAAGGATCGATTGGAGGTAACTCACAGTCAATAGGTTTAAATTTAACTATTGGAAGCTCTTCGCACCTTTTCAATTTTTGCCCAATGGGACCAGAATAGACATTTGGTCCAGAACTTGGACCGTGTACGCTGGTAAAAAGATGCCTGAAAGGCAGCTCATTGAAATGTAAAAGACAAATAGCCCAATGGAGCGGTCTGCCTAGCTTCAGTTCCAGGAGTCTTATGACTCCTCCATGAATGCCTGTATCAATGACAGTCCCATCACAACCTACAACACGAAGGTCTGTGATGCCACCAGGAACTTCTTCATTTATATAAGTATATATTTTTTCTGCTATATCAGCACTACAGCCTGACTGTGGCGATACGTGACCTAAATATTTGTTTCCTGGTTCCTTAACTAGTGAATAATGATCTTCTGTAATAATTTTTTTGAAATACTTGGCCCCTTGTTTTTCTTTGGATAAGGTAGTGTCATGACGACCGTCAAAATAGAGACCAATTAATCTATCACCATCATCTTGCTGGACTTTCTTTCTCAATTCATTGCCTATTCGAGTTTTCTCCCGAGATATCTTGTTTTTGTCAATAACAAGATTTTTGTCTATTTCGGAAATTAAGCCCATATCCTGAAGGAGACTTGAAGCAATTGCCGCTGTTGCTCTGTTCGAGACACCGTATCTTTGAGAGACCAATGCAGTATTTGTCAAATTGACTCTCATCTGAGACGAGCCACGCTTACCACTGGAAATAGATGCCCGTGCCCGTATTTGAAACTCGTCGTTATCGACAATCATCATGTTATCATCATTACTGTCATTGTCTTCTTGTATTTTCTATGACATGCTTGATGACGAGGCAGGGATAGAGGAAGTATTTCGAATGGATGTTTTAACCTTACGCTGATGTTTTTTTTCAAGTTTTAAAGTTTCAGCAGGATCCATTCTTCCTATAAACATTTTCCTGTCACCTCTTTGATCTTGAAGAAATTGTTGTTCAATTTTCGGAACCTTTTTGTCTTTGGGACATGAACAGAGTTCGTTGAAACCAGGGCATTTGCAGGCTGAGATGTCAAATAATGATTCCGCGTCCTGTTTGAATTTTTCAACTCTAGCTTTCACTGTTTCGCTCTGGCAGACACGCCTCAGATCGTGTTTAATGTTGATGTATTTTTTGTGATAACATTGTAACATGGCAATAATACGTTGTCGAGAAACAGTAGGAATAGATGCTTTGTCATAAACCTTTTTTATTTTCGTGGCAACTCTGTCAACGATGTTTGAAAAGCAAGGCTCTCGATTACTACCTGATTCGGAACCTATTACCCATCGTTCGTTTAAACAGCAAGAAATAACATCCTTATATGTTGGAAGTACTCGTTGATCACTGAAATCCTTTGGTGAACCAAAAAGAGGACAGTTTACAGCTTGTCGAAAAGCGAATTTTGACTTGATGACATTCATTTTTCATTGAACGAAAAAAATACCTTGCTGAGCAGCTAATGTAGAGATTATTGAAAATAACGCTTCTGTATTGAATAAATATAGGATATAATTTATTTTCTGCTTTACAAATATAATAAGTGAAGAAACAAGAACGAATGCGTCACGTCGCTTGCGTGGTCAGAATATTAACTGAACACCGATGGCATCGAGAAAAACAAAATCCTAACGAAGAGGGCACATCCGATCTTGCAAATCGGTGGCCGCCCTCCTCATTGTCAACTAGCGTGGCGCAGATGATGAAAAGCCTCCTTTACTTTCCAACAGAGATCGTATGCTTCAACAAGTCAAGATATTCTATAGTGCCAGAGCTGGCAACCACAGCAACCGCTGTTCGAAGCAATTACGGGGGGGTATTATATAAGGGGGGGGGGTATTATATAATATATATATATATAATAAAAAATACCATAAAATATCCAAAGACTAACGAATTCGGTTGAGAATATCCTCGACCATTCACTTATAAGTCACTTTATACTGTTTCACTCAATTTTCGAAAATTCAAGGCTCTTGCCGGAACAGAAGATATCAATTCACAGGGCTCAACTTTTGCACAGTTCTTATTGACCCCAAGACGCAACTTTCCCGCACTAAGGCCAAACGAAATACTTACTTTCGTGTTTTTCGGCCCGGCCTATTGCCCATTTTGTGCAATCGTTTTGCAATGTTAGAAGGTTTATGCTCCAAAACTATTTTTGTATGTATTTTAATTAGAAATGTTACCTAAATATTTTTAAACCATTAAAAAAATACTGATAAACTCGTATGAACCAACTATGTACATAATAAGAAATTGACAAATTGAAGTTTGACGTATGGAAAAAAGACTGCTATCGATAGGATTTGAAATTTAAGTGCCAACCGGCGATGCAACCATTGCGAACATTCGGATATCGCACAGAATACCATTTTTTCTTGGCTGCAAATCACATTTTTTAGGTAAAATAATTGCTTGTTTCAGCGTAATAACGCTAAAAATTGCTTAATATACGCCCACGTTAAAACCAACAAGTGTAACTTTCCTCCTCGCAGCAGAAACGTCGAAAAATTCGGTTTTTATTGTTTTTGACAAGGAAGCAGCCGAACAAAAAATCTTTAAAAAATTGACGACACTACCTGTTATAGTAGTTCATCAGGAAAACAAAAAGTGGTATGGTATGTTTTCATATTTTTCAGTGTTAAAGGAAAGGTTGGAAAAAGCGCCGTTTTTCAACGTAACCGTCACGTCTTTATTCACTGAATGTTTCGTCACACTTAACAAGAAATTGAGTTAGAAATTGTGAATACACTGAGCGTTGCAATGTATCGAATTTAAAGAACAATAAACTGACTTATAAATGATTCGTTTCCTTAGCTTAGGAAACCCGGAGATTTGAGATAATTGAATTGCTCTTAACCGTAATCGATAGCGAACTGAACTGTCGGATCAGCTGGCGGTTAGACAACACCGGGCGCCGAGTAATCGATGGATCGATGTGCGAACGCCCAATCAGTCGTCCGTTCCGCGGACGACAATCGATCGCAATCGACTTCGGCGCACCGGCCAATCATTACGCGAGCTGATCTTCGACTCAACAGCTCTCGATCCGCCGAAAGAAAACCAAACACGGATTGGCTTCGGTCATTGACCCTTGTCGCGGCCGATCCGCTGGGCCAATCCCAAACATTCCGCCCGCCTCGTCAGCCAATGACGAAACTGTTTACATATTCTCCAATACAAGGTGACGGCTCAAGCGAAGCGAGAAGAGATGAACGGACCGGCCACGACAGCGTAGTATTCTGAAACAAACGCGTAGTACAGTGAGAGTGGTATGGAGTGCGACAACGTGAGTGAAAATGGTGATACAGTGATACATGGGTGAGTAATTTACGCTGATTAACGAACTAAGTGTGTATAAGGAGATTACTGATCCGGAGAATCGCTCAAGAGCCCAGTCTCGGGGTCCTCTCCCGTGTTCCTGGCCTCGTCCTCCGGTTTCAAGAGCGGGATGAGTTTGTGCACCGGCCGAAGGAACTGCGAAGTAGCTGTACGAATGGTGGCGACGCGGGCCGCGCCGTCTGGTCCCAGATGCACTTGCACGACTCGAGCCAGTGCCCATTGAGTCGGAGGTAAAATCTCATTTTTTACGAGACAGAGAAACCCGGGCTCGATTAATACCTTATCTTTTCGCCACTTGACTCGAGTCTGCAATGTGTTGAGGTATTCCTGAGACCAGCGTCGCCAAAAATGCTGTTGCATTTGCTGCAGTAATTGCCACCGTGATAACCGAGACATCGGGAGCTCCTCCAGACTGGGCTCCGGAATCGCAGTAAGAGGTTCCCCGACCAGAAAGTGACCCGGAGTAAGAGCCACTGGATCCTCCGAGTCGTCGTGCAATGGTTGCATTGGCCTGGAATTCAAACAAGCCTCTATCCCGGCCAGGAGCGTGGTCAGCTCCTCGAACGACAGTCGTTGCTCTCCTATTATCCGACGGAGGTGATGTTTTACCGATTTTACCGCCGCCTCCCAGACTCCTCCGAAGTGAGGAGCAGCGGGGGGATTGAATTTCCACGTGATCCCCTCCCTGGAGGCTGCCTCGAACGGACCACCCCCTTGCTTAGTGGCTTCTCTTAGTAATGTGCGAAGCTCCTTATCCGCACCCACGAAATTCCGGCCGCAGTCGCTATGCAGCTCTAAACATTTTCCCCGCCGGGAAGTGAACCGCTTAAGCGCGGCTATGAATGTCTCGGTGGTTCCGTCCGACACAACCTCCAGGTGCACTGCTTTGGTTGCAAGGCAGACGAAGACCGCGATGTAGCCTTTCGATGCGAGCTGACCACGACCCCGACCTCGGCCGACACGAAGCTCAATTGGACCAGCGTAGTCGATACCCGACCTAAGAAAGGGACGACTTTGAGTTATACGTGCTACGGGTAGATTTCCCATTTTTGGTCGGGCCGTTTCCCCTCTCCAACGAATGCAAACAGTGCACTGACGAATACATTGTTTTACCATAGGCCTTCCTCGGAGAATCCAGCACTCCTGGCGCAATGTAGCCAGCGTGAGCTGTGTCCCCCCATGAAGACATCGGTTGTGAGCAGCGTCGACCCACAACCTTGCAAGAGGGGATTCGTCTGGCAAGATAGCTGGATGCTTGTGTTCGTAAGTGGTGTTTGCTGCTTGTAGACGGCCTCCGACCCGTAACACCCCGTCCTGGTCCAGGAATGGGCAAAGCTTCGCTAGTCTGCAGCTGACCTTGACCGACTGGTTCTTCCGGAGAAGAGATAGTTCCTCAGAGAACCCGGCTGCCTGCTCCAGACGAAGTAAGGTTAATTTTACCTCATGTACCTCAGTGGCGGTGATGAATGATTCCCCTTTTCTTTTCCTAGGGATCCAGCGAAGGCACCAGGCCAGTACCCGGAGTAAGCGGTTCAGGTTTGAGAACCGCTTGATCAGTGGACACGATGATTCTTCTGCTTGCCTGGTTACGTGGTGGATCCCCAGATCCTCGGCCTCGTGCGTCTCCTCCTCGATGAATGGCTCTGGAACAGGATTTGACGAAGAGAGCCATTCAGGTCCTCGCCACCACAGCTCAAACGTGGGAAGCTCTGCTGGGGACAGGCCTCGGGACGCACAGTCAGCTGGATTCTCCGTGCCCTTCACGTGATGCCATTGGGCTTGAGGAAGCATCGTTTGAATTTCGGCCACCCTGTTCGCTACGTAGGTAGGCCAACGAGAGGGGTGCCCCCGGATCCAGCTGAGTGCGACTGAAGAATCCGACCACAAGTGGATACGCACGTCCTGCCAATCGAGCGCCTTTATAACCTGCTCCACGAGCCTTGCCAGCAGGAAAGCGGCAGTGAGCTCCAGCCGAGGTAAAGACACCTTCTTCAAGGGGGCCACCTTTGACTTGGCAACTACCAAGGATACAGTTGCCCCTCCCTCAGCCCGGATAGAGCGAGAATATACCACCCCCGCATAGGCTCGCTCGGAGGCGTCAGCGAACCCGTGGATTTCCAGTGGAACGCTGGAAGTGCTCGATCCTAGCCACCGAGGGACCCGAATCGTCTGGAGCGCAGGAAGTTGTTGCCGGAACCGCTGCCACGTCGAGTGCTCCTTTTCCGGGAGAGGCGTGTCCCAGTCCACCTTGAGGAGCCACAATGACTGGATGACCACCTTCGCTACGATTATAACTGGAGCCAGCCAACCGAGCGGATCGAAAAGTTGAGCCGTTCCGCTGAGTACCGCCCGCTTGGTGGATCCAGAGTTCTTCAGGGATGTCGCAGCAGTCACCTGAAAACAGTCGGGGGAAGGGAGCCACCGTATACCTAATACGCTTTGTTGCGTTGGCGAGTTCCACTCGACTGACCCCTTCAGCTCCTCGGGCGAAAGGTCATCCAGAAGCTCCTTCGAATTTGATGCCCACTTCCGTAAGGGGAATCCGCCCGCCATCAGGAGCCTCCGAGTTTCTTGCTGCTTCCGTCGTGCATCAGTCAGGGTGTCTGCCCCGGAGAGGACATCGTCCATGTAGACGTCCCGGAGAATCACGCTGGCGCCAGAGGGGTATCGCTTCTCTTCACCTTTTGCCAGCTGGTGCAGACATCGAATAGCCAGGTATGGTGCACAAGAGAGCCCGTAAGTGACAGTATTCAACTCGAAAGCTGTCACTTCGCTCTCCTGCGAAGTCTTCCACAAGATCCTCTGCCATTTTCGATCGTCAGGGTGGACCACGATCTGACGATACATCTTCTCTATGTCAGCAGAGAAGACGAATTCGTGCAGCCGCCACCTCAGCAAGACGTCGGCGATGTTGAGGAGTAGGTTTGGGCCCCGAAGAAGGAAGTCGTTAATAGACTTCCCATTGGAGGACGGCATCGATCCGTTAAATACCACCCTTAATTTGGTGGTAGAGCTCGCTTCTCGCAGGACCCCATGATGTGGGAGGTAGTACCCTTCGCTGCTCGGCCGCCGTGAAGCAGTCATGTGACCCAGAGCCTCGTACGTGTCAAGGAATTCGGAGTACGCTCGCTGGAATTCTGCCGATCGACTGAACCGCCCGTTCAGAGACTCCAAGGTTCGAAGAGCTGTGCGGCGAGAGTCTCCCAGAACCGGTGCGCTGCTGAACGGCAGGCGCACCACGAATCGCCCATCAGGTTGCCGTAGGTGAGTCTCAGCAAAGTGTTCTTCGGCCCTTCGGTCGTCCTCTGTCCCTGGAATCGACGCTTGGATTTCTTCTTGCTCCCAGAATCTAGTCAGCAATTCCATTAATTCCCTGTCTACATTGCAGTGGTGAACGGGAATTTCCGGACCGCATGCTGCATCATCGCCGACCTTGGAGTCGATTCCTCCCGTCAGGATCCAACCTAGGGCTGTTTCCTGAGCAATTGGCGTATTCTCCTGTCCTCGCTTCACGCCTTCCCGCAGGATATGATTGTAGGAATCGGCTCCGAGCAAGATGTCCACAGGATCGGCGAGATGGTACCCTGGATCGGCGAGTCGTAGACCCTTCACATGATCCCACTCGGCCACCGCAGGTAGGTTTCTGGGCGTGTACCTGGAGAGCTCTGGAATTATGTAAACTGTCACCTGGATCTCGCTTTCTCTGCCATAGTGAGGTGAGATGGTCAGCGTCGTCTTCCCTCTGGTGAGCTTGGCCTTAGCTCCTCCTACACCCAGGAGCGGAACTCGTGCTGGAATCCGCTTCACGCCGAGTCGCTGAGCCAGGGCCTCCGACATGAGGGACACTTCGCTTCCAGGGTCGATCAGCGAACGTGCGTAGCAGTCTTCTCCTCGAGGGCCGGAAACTGAAACGCGAGCCGTTCCGAGCAATACCCCGGAGGGTCGACTCATGGGCTTGGCCACATGTTGTACGACGGCTCCCGGAGATGCAGGCTCCTTCCCGGCAGTCGATGGTACGTGCAGAGTGGTATTGTGCTTCCCTAAACATTTCTGGCATCTCTTTCTTGATTTGCACTCATGAGCTGAGTGCTTGCCCAAGCAATTATAGCAGAGGTTGAGATTTCTAACCACTTCTCTTCTCTCAACAGGAGTTTTCTCTTTGAATTGGTCGCAATAGAGAACGTAGTGACTCCCTTGGCACAACCCACAGCTTCCGGCAGGAGGAGGACTGTCCTTGGACACCACATGGACGCGGAACGCCTTCGCCGAGGATTTCTTGCTGTCCTCGGGAGCGTCAGCTTGGGCCGGCTCTAACGCTTCGCAAGTGTGTATGCGTCCCTCCATGAACTTCTTCAGTTGATCAAGTGTCGGAAGATCCTTTGAGTGCTGAAGAGAGTCTTCCCACTCGCGCCGAGTCTGCCTATCCAACCGCTCAACTGTCATTTCCACTATCCAATCCGTGGCGTTCGTTACTGGCCGTCCAAGATTTTCGAGAGCGTCGATGGCGTCGAAGGTCTCGTCGTATAACCTCTTCATCTCAGCGGCCGATTCCTTTCGAACGGGAGCGAGTGATGAAAGGGCTCGGATTTGAGCCTGAACCAACAAGCGCCGATTTCCGAACCGACTCTCCAGCTTCTCCCATGCGACTTGAAAGTTGTCAGCGGTCGTTTGGACATTTTTCAAAATCGAGGCGGCGCTGCCTTTCATACACGCTTTTAAATAGTGAAGTCGCTCAACGGATGACAAGGTCGGTTCGTTTATGATGAGCGACGTAAACAAATCGCGAAAAGAAGGCCAATCCTTGTAATGACCCTCAAACGACGGCAACGACATTTTCGGCAACACAGCTCGTGACCTTTTAGCGGTCGCGTCGGCGACCGTTTCATTTGACGGATTCGAATCTTGTGATGCCTCCAATTGCTTGATCCACCTCCTCAGAGAGGCGGCCAACTCAAAATAATTGTCTTGGGTCACATTGTATTCCTCCTCCTTAAAATACCGGCTCTCGAGCAGCTTCGCGTCCTTCCTTGCAGCTGCTCTCACGTTCCGATCGCTCTGGTTGTACTCACTCCACAATCCTTTAGCCCCCTCCAGATTCTCCTGGAGAATTTCCAGATTGATGTTTGCCTTCCCTCTCTTTTTTAGATTGACCATAATTCGAGAGAGTCGGCTTGCGATGCACCGTTGGTCATCAATCAGGTCAGCCATGATTTTTCTCTTGTCAAGTAGAAACACTAGTCGGTGAAATTAACGCACGATTTTGAACTCTAGAACTGCAGCGCTGGATCCGGCTCGAAGGACCAAATGTTAAAGGAAAGGTTGGAAAAAGCGCCGTTTTTCAACGTAACCGTCACGTCTTTATTCACTGAATGTTTCGTCACACTTAACAAGAAATTGAGTTAGAAATTGTGAATACACTGAGCGTTGCAATGTATCGAATTTAAAGAACAATAAACTGACTTATAAATGATTCGTTTCCTTAGCTTAGGAAACCCGGAGATTTGAGATAATTGAATTGCTCTTAACCGTAATCGATAGCGAACTGAACTGTCGGATCAGCTGGCGGTTAGACAACACCGGGCGCCGAGTAATCGATGGATCGATGTGCGAACGCCCAATCAGTCGTCCGTTCCGCGGACGACAATCGATCGCAATCGACTTCGGCGCACCGGCCAATCATTACGCGAGCTGATCTTCGACTCAACAGCTCTCGATCCGCCGAAAGAAAACCAAACACGGATTGGCTTCGGTCATTGACCCTTGTCGCGGCCGATCCGCTGGGCCAATCCCAAACATTCAGAAAAAAATATTTCTCCAATTTTTTTGAGGTTCTCTATCTACGGTCACAGTTCGCAACAAAAGAAATCTGAAAAATTCTCAAAAATCCGTCATATGATCCAAACTATGTCACATTTTTTCAGAATTTTAGGATGTACTTGAGACCGGAAATTATGCCGAAAAGCGAAAATTCTAGTTTACTCACTATACATAGTTCCCAAAATTCTCTCAGCATCGGGAAATAGGACGTTTCTTGGGTCATTTCAAGCACTATTTTCATTTACAAAAATGTCATCCGAGGCTTCGTTAAGGAGTTATTAATGAGAAACACGGACCAATCAGAGCGCGACCTAGACGCGTATTGTCACGTTCTGCGCCGCGCGCCAGCAGCTGAGCGCTGGTATCACGCCGCGATGTCGCGGCGTCGAGGCTGCGATGGGTCCTTTGAGTGCCTCGTCTCGAGGTACTTTCGCCAATTAGCGGTCGGATTAAGTACCGGGCTCCGTCGCGGAGTCCGGCTATGGCCCTGTAACTTCGCGTCGCGCTGAGCGGCGCGACGTTTAAAACGCGTTAATTCTCTGCCACTGGTACTCGGATTTTCCCAGGGAGAGCGACCGCAACGGTCCGTTTGTTTCGGCACTGCTCGAGGTGACCCGGTCCTTCGTTAAGGGTTCGGAAAGACGTCGGCAAAACCTGCACGTCACAACGGATAGACTGCGGATATTTATGCAAACTGGAAAATGTCAGCGCCGATTACAAGAAATAACTAGGTGGTTATTGTTGCTCGCTCGCTTCGCGAGCTCGCGGGTAGGACTGCTCTTGCGAAAGGGTTAGTGGTACGCATTGCTAGTGGGTGATACAGCTCTTAACGGTTTTTTTTATTTATTTTGTGTGTGACTCTCCACGAGCCACACAAAGAACTTCCTGATTCGTTAGTTGTAAGCGGTAACATTAGCATTAGTTGCATAATTTAAAAAAAATTTTTTTTTAAATTAAAAAAAATGAAATATATATAATTACGTTTGTTTATTCGGTGGAAAATTTCCATCCTCTCATATAAATTGCATTCTTGAATGAACTTCTTTCGAAAAAAACTACTTGACCAATATGGACCAAAATCTAATCAGCTCTAAGTTACGACGGGGCACATCGATTGCATCATTCATCATTCAGATCGTATTGTTACTTTTTCAGAAAACGTTAACGAAAAATTTGATAACATAAAAACGGCCACACGCGCGCGCGCGCGCACGCACACACCTTCCCTATGAATCGGGAAGTTAATATTACTTTATGGAGTTAAAACTAATGGGGAAATGAAAAGGGGCTTATTGAAGAATGAAAAACAACAAAATAACGTTAGCTTCCATTTATTGTACCAATGAAACGAGAAAATAACCAAATTGTTACAGGGAAAGAAGTTTCCGAATAATAGATCTGCTGGTAGAAAGTTTCCGATTATGACTCGAATCAATCAAAGCGTAGAAGCTCCTTGAATTTTAAAAGTGTAGAAGTTAAACGTAAACATAAAACAACACCATATAAAAACGTAAATACGAGGTAAACATGTCTGAAATATCAGTTCGTAGTACTATTCCATTCGGTACAGACGTAAGTTAAAAGTCCGTAATATGCCACCGCGCCTGTTGTATTCAAACGATATAAAGTTGAATATAATTGAGCTTCTAAAGGAGGGCGATACTCAAAAACGGTGGCAAGCAACATAAGACGCAGCCAAAGAGACAATCACTGATTTAAAGACGAAGTATGAAGAAGCGGGAACTGTAATACGTCTCAAGAAATGTGGCCGTCCTCGTGCAACGTGTAACCGAGACGAAAGGAATTTGCGTAATATAACTTTGGTGCACAGTATTTTTAGAAAGGTTTCTAGTGTTCTTTTAGTTTTTGTAATGCTTGTTCAGCTTTTCGGCGTTTCGGGACAATGTTTGTCGAAGCCTGTCGTTTCGAATACAATTTGTAACTATTATTTTTATCTATTATTCCAACACTTCGAATAAATCCACGATTACAGCCACTAGACACAGCTCGAATTCCATCGAGTTTAGTTTTGTTCTAATCGGAAGAACGTCCCGAACGCTGCTAGCATTGCTCCATGAAAAAAATTATGTGAAATATCCAAGTCTAGCAAATTAATTTTTAGCGGTTTCACGCCGATATACCTGGCCGTCGGGTTACCCGGCCGTGTTTATTGCACTACTATTGCGCTTTGGGGCGCTATTGTGTTGGCGCCTTGCCGCGACCCCCTATAATCACGTAGTAGGAGGCGGTAACGGTTTCATATCCTGATCCACTCTGCTGTTCCGCTGTCAGTAACACACATGCGATATCTTTGGCGTAGCCGTAATAAACGACAGAATAAACATTTAGACTTCGTATTCGTAACAAAACGAAATAAGAATGGCAGGAACCCTGCTCCTCCGAATTACTGCCGCGGTTTGTGACGAGCCGGTTTTCGGAGCGACATTTCCCCGGACGCGGTAGCGGGAATTTACGCGGGCTCAGGGCCGCCCGAGACGCCCGGCCTCGTTCTCATCTCCATAATTATTTCATATTCTGCAAAGTTTCAGTTTTCATTTTAAAAAAACTTTGTCGCTCTATCTCATTTCTATCGAAAGTTCCTTGGTTTTAACACAGAATTCACAGGTTTGGCCCACAGTACGGCGCACAGTGGATTGAAACAAGAAAAACGCGAACAAAAATAATTTTTTGAGTTATTCATAAGTTTAAATTAATAAAAATTGTACTGTTTCGTAGATTTTTAGGTGATGACGTCAAATTAATACTCAGATTTTACTTAATACCAAAACCATGAAAGCTGTGTAAGGTGTTTTAGAAACGATTTTCTCGAAATCGGACTGACATATTATTAATTGTTAAAAAATTTATAAATAACAAATTTGGTCAGGCGTGCTCTGTTTACAATAGATTATGGTTGACTAATTATTTAAAAAAGTACGCTGCAGAATATGAAGGAATTTCGAGAATAATACTGCCGGATATTAAAAGCGATACAATAGCTATCTATCTGTTCTACTTGTCGAACTGCACTGTCGAAAAAACCATACGCGTCGCAAACCACGCGCGACAGAAGTGAAACTTCTTGCAGCCTAATAATGTTTGGGAGTAAATTAAGATTGGAAACAGCAAAAAATCATGTTGGAGCGACAACAAGATCAGGGAATGCTCTCGATGCAGTGTGAAATAAATAATTAGGTCTAAACCAAACACACAATTTAGAATTAATTAAAATTAATTTTGTCCCAGCGAGGTGGAAATGTTTAGCGAATCGTTGGACAACATTGAACCTACCTACTCGTTAAATCCACAAGGGCATGTCTAATATCCGCCCTATGGAATTATCGAGCAGAAGGGGCCAATGACCTTTCACTTTCAAATTGTTCTCACAAATCCTGATTCTGCATTACAATTGTTCATAAGTTCTTCGTTATGAGCTTTCCTATTCCTCGGTTGCTTCGGTGGCTTCCTTCTTCTCCTTCCCTGGACTGCGTCATTGCTTTTTTCATCGAATTCCAATAGATTTCCACATCACCACGGAGGTACTATTGTTGATGCGTTTTTTTATAGTGGTATCCCCGGTAGGCCTATTCCACTTTAAAAATGAATCACGCTTCTTCAGCGTCTGCAAGAACTGCGACAGCCCATTCGGAAATTTCCGATGCGCTATCGCAGTTTTCACTCGCACTGAACAGCGGCATACGATAACATTTCGCTCTTATTGTCTCCGCGCTAGCTACAACTGTTTCTCTACTTAAATTGGAACATTTAAAAAAATCTAACGCGGATGACTCTATGGCAATATCATAAAACTCGCCTACACATTGAAACCGATTTACGCTGAATTTATAATTATTTCCCGACGAAATAATTGACGAAATGATACAAACTGTCCCGTCGCGCAAAATGCAACAATTATCGCGATCGTCTGTAGAAAACAATATATTTCTAATTTTAATTTTACCAAGGGAGGCTTCGTCACTGCTATTATTTAATCTCGTACGCGATTGAAGGATAATTGGAGGATCACCTCCTCCCTCATTGCGTCGAGCATCAAGCTCGATCTCTGCTATTCGGTTCGCGAACTGTTGCAAAGGAAGCCCGGGCTTCCTGATATTTCTTTTAAAAAACATCATATTGCTCTCGTATGGGAAAGCCGAATATGAATCTAAAGTGCCTAAATTTTTCGCGTCATTTGCTAGATGGAGAAGCCCATGAACGTTGTACGAATAGAAAGTATTACCGTGGTGACGTTCGCAGGACAAAACGAATTGTTTTAACGCTTTTTCTGCGAACGTCATATATTTGAGACGAAGCGAGGGCGAAACAAGAATTCTAATTGCCCCGTGCAGAAGTAAAAAATGAAAGCGGATGCTTTCATTCATAATTCCGCACGTGACGACAGGACCGGTATACAACAGAAACTGTCGGAGTTCTGTTGCTTTATATTTAGAAAAAATCTCTATTGGTCGCGGACGCCTAGCGAAATCTGACGGACAGAAGCTACTAATTAAATCTAACCTCGCGGATATGGTTTCCATATTAATTTCCGATAATTTGGCTTCTCTCGAATAATTTCCACACACCCAGGCTGTTAACATCTTCTTCATTACACCGAGACATATCAAATGCATGTATTCGAATGGCACTTGGGAAACCATTCCCATTTGGAGGGGAGCTAGCGCGCTTTTACCGACTTTATGATGATTATCGATGCTGTGATTGCAAGTCGCGTATGTCGCGTCTGTTCTAGGGGGGTGGTCGATCGCGAGGAAAACTTGACGACCTCGTTCCTTTGTGCCAGAAACCTCGCACTTAGAACAAGGTCGGTGGGATGTGTGCCCTAAGTGATTTAGTACGAATGCGCGGGCTGGTGCGTCGGCGATAAAGCACCTTAATTCTACCGGGATTCTAGTGTCTTTAAAAATGATGCCCCCGTTGGACATTATTGAGTTAATATCGGAAATGAATTTTTCGAGATACTTTAGGTTGTCGATTGGTTTATGTTGGCCTCTGCACAAGCCAACTATTATAGGCTTACTATTTTCAAGGTTCGCGATTATAATCTGGATGGGCCAGAAATGTACGGTTTTCTGCTTGTCCAGAGTGTACCCGTCCACGTGAAAATCTATGTGTGAATTGGTGGGAATGGTTTCCTGGTGCCGATGTAAGTAATTTACGATTTTCGATTTGACATTGAAGTGAATGTACTCGCCCGGTAGTACTTCATAGATAATTACGCATGATATGCGAGTTGCGCAAAGGTCGCGTTTGATACGCGCCCGCCCACGTGTACGCGGCTGCGGTGGAATCCGTCAGGGCCTGTTTAAAACAGGAACTGAACGCCTCTTTTAGTGATGTTCCTCCCCACCTGATGAAGAACCGAACCTGAATAGAAAATGAGTATTAGTTTACATATTTACAAATTTGATACACGTACTTTTATTATTTCTGTGTTCCAATATACTTACTACACTGTCAAAGTCCTCTGCAGGACCTGCCCCAAACCTCTCTACTGCCTCTACAGAACGTAGAGGCAGAAACTGCGGCCGCCCCGGCTGCTCCGCCCAATGGGCTCCCGCAAGGGGTTCGCGAATTTGCCCGCTACTGTTGATTCTGGGAGCAAAGAAAAATTAATAAATGAAACATTTTTTCGACAAACATATAATTTCAACTAATTCCGAGGATGACTCACTCCAGATTGTTGACCAACGTGGTCTGGCTCCGCACCAGTTAGGCCTGCAGCTGTGTCTGCTCTTTGCTGGTCGATGTCAAGTCGTCCAGCTTCTCCGACATTCGAAGAAAGTGCGCCTTGACGTCTCTCATTTCCTCCAACAGGGTGGCGACCACACCGTTGGCCTCCGGAGCAATTTAGCCGCTGAAACAAATGCAAACATTACACCGTGTACAACAAAATTCAATTACAATTATTGTTGCATTTAAAAATATCTATATAACTTACTTATGTCGCTCTTCGGCATTTCTTTCCTCGTTGGGAGGAGGCAACGATTGAGTCGGAGACTCTGCCTCCGGCTCTTTTGGTTTGCCGCGCAACGCCTTCAATCTCCTACGCATGGCGTCGTAGTCGCTCTCATATTCGTTTGTAGGCTTCCTCCGTTTGACTTGAGGTTCGTCATCAGAGGACGTCGTCACATACTTAAGCGGTTTCGGCGCGTTTCTTTTCGGGCGTTCCGTCTGAAATGTATGAAACGTATTTTTCTACTTCAAACAAATATTGTGATATTATTATGAAAGATATTGAATTTTATTACACTTATACAAAGTAACATATGCGGTTGATACAAGCCGTTTTTTGATGAAACTTATGTGAGATGTAGTTCTTCGAAAAATATTTGACACGTGCTTTTTTGATCGGCAACCATCCACAATGAAGGGGTGAAAACAGCCCTCATAGTTGCGAGGCAAAACCATATTTTTCGAGATATCTCTGAATCCAGTCAACGAGCTCGGAAACATCACATTTTTAACTTCCCGATTCATAGGGAAGTTACTGTAATTACCCCGAAAATCGAAAATCGATTTTTTAGCAGATCTTCACGTTTCATGGTTATTGAAGTCATTTTAGACTAATTTTATCAAATTGTTTGTGTGTGTGTTGTGTGTGTGTGTGTGCATATGGCCGTTTATATGTTATCAAATTTTTCGTTAACGTTTTCTGAAAAAGTAACAATGCGATCTGAATGATGAATGATGCAATCGATGTGCCCCGTCGTAACTTAGAGCTGATTAGATTTTGGTCCATACTGGTCAAGTAGTTTTTTAGATTTTTTAGTTTTTTTAGTTTTTTCGAAAGAAGTTCATTCAAGAATGCAATTTATACGAGAGGATGGAAATTTTCCACCGAATAAACAAACGTAATTATATATATTTCATTTTTATAAAAAAAAATGGTTTTTTAATTTAAAAAACAATTTTTTTTTAAATTATGCAATTAATGCTAATGTTACCGCTTACAATTAACGAATCGGGAAGTTCTTTGTGTGGCTCGTGGAGAGTCACACACAAAATAAATAAAGAAACCATTAAGACCTGTATGTCCCACTAGCAATGCGTACCACTAACCCTTTCGCAAGAACAGTCCTACCCGCGAGCTCGCGAAGCGAGCGAGCAACAACAACCCTATCCGCGAGCTCGCGAAGCGAGCGAGCAACAATAACCAGCTAGTTAATATATTGTTTAAGCAAAAAACGTTAAAATTTTCTTGCCCGACTACATTTACCATTGAAAAACTCAATAAAAAGTAATCTAATTTTTCCAACCACTGGTTTCCGAAATATCTCAAAAAATATGGGTTCCACCTCCAACCTTCAAGGCTGTTTTCGCCACTTTCAGAGTGGATGGTTGCCGATCAAAAAAGCACGTGTCAAATATTTTTCGAAGAACTGCATCTCACATAAGTTTCATCAAAAAACGGCTTGTATCAACCGAATATGTTCCCTTGTTTGCTGAAAACACTTCTTTTCACGAACTTTCACTATTTACAAAGATTGTAGAAATTTCAAACTTACATTCTTCATCATTTCCATTGTTTACAAGGTAATGCACACTGGAAAAGCACACGTTAAAAATCACCGCTCGTTACCCGTAGTGGCACTCAACGTATGCAGGACCGCGACTCGAGAGCTACTGTGGCTTCTGACTTTTTACGTTTTGCCACGTTCATGAACGCGGATTTATGCGGGAGGAGGCGCGCGGAATGAGAAGCGCGCTGATTGGACAGCGTCGTTGGTTGCTTTCTTGGGCCAGTACAACCCCGCCCACATGCCTTAGGCCTCGTACAGACTAGAACATTTCGACGAACTGCGCCGCGAACCGCGCATTTCGACGAACATTTCGACGAACGGCGATCGGAACGGATTTGTGCTACTTCCAGATTTCCTTGCAGAACAACTATGGGAGCTGCAGCGGCGTATACTACAGAAATAAATACAGAAAATGTTGGCAGTTTATTGAGTTGTAATGTTCAAGTCTGTACGAAGCATCAGATTCGACATTAAATGACTTGAATTTGTGAGATATTTATGACATTTCGGCGCGCATTTCGGCGCGCATTTCGACGAACATTTCGACGAACAGTGCCATGAACGTCGCCGCGCACATTTTGGCGTGCATTTCGGCGCGCATTCGCGCGAACGGTCGATCCATCAGCTCTGGGAACGCCGCCGCGCGCATTTCGACGAACATTTCGACGAACGGTGCCACGAACGCCGCCGCGCGCATTTCGACGCGCACGAACGCAAACAGGTGGCACTTACAAATCTGTTTGCAGGATAGATAGCATATCCTAAATATTCATAATAAATGTCAAGAAATAGACAGAAATTTACAAACAAATACATCGGTGATTTAAATTATCTGGAAAAATTACATTTCTACTTCATAATTTGTCTCAAATTATTAAATATATTATTATGTAAGTACTAGAGGTGTGCGGGACGGGACGGGAATTCCCGAATCCCGGTGCCGGGAACGGGATGGGAAGCCTCGTATCATGTCGGGACTGGATCCCAAAAATCCTGAGTTTTTCCGGAGAATATCCGGGATTACCGGTGGTGTTCGGGTTTCCCGTGAATTTTTTCGGGATTTATTATGAATATTTAGGACATGCCATCTATCCTGCAAACAGATTTGTAAGTGCCACCCGTTCACGTTCGTACGCGCCGAAATGAGCGCGGCAGCGTTCGTCGAAATGTTCGTCGAAATGCGCGGTTCGCGGCGCAGTTCGTCGAAATGTTCTAGTCTGTACGAGGCCTTACGTTTTAGGCACATTTTTGGGGGATGCGAGGTGTAACCGTAGAGGTTTAACCTCCTTTGCTGCGATACTATTTGTTTGCCGGGCTAGTCTTGAATACAAAATGGCTGTGTCTCGGGAACGGTGCGTTCTACCACAAAAATAACTAAATTTTCAAAAGGCTCAACCGATAAGCGGACAGAGTGTGCCCGACTCTACATTACGTATGTAGTCTTTTTGATTTAATAATAAAAACATAATTTTTAAAAAATCATACGCGTCGAAAACCATGCGCAACAGAAGTGAAGCTTCTTGCAGTATAGTAATGTTTAGAAGTAAATTAAGATTGGAAATGATGAACTTACTTGTTAAAATTATGAACGATTGGAAATGATGAATTAAGATGAAAAAATAATGACCGATCAAAATTTGCGACGCAAGGGAGAAGGGCGCATGGGAAAGAGAGAGACATAGTTCGTAGCATTTCCCATACGCTCTCCTTCTTTGCATCGCAAATTTTGATCGTTCATTCTTTTTTCTACGATTTTCTGCGATTCTATCATGAAAACAACTGGCTTGTGATTGCTAAAGTATGATATAGATATTATTGATTCAATTTTATCTACATGTCTTGCAAATACTGCATCGAGAGTTTTTCCTGATCTTGCTGTCGCTCCAATATGATTATTTACCATTTCCAATCTTATGTTACTCCTAAACATCACTAGGCTGTTTCACTTATGTCGCGCGTGTTTTTCGACGCGTATGATTGTGCAATTAATAATTTTATTCAATTTTTGAGGGCTTACGAACACTTTTTCCATCCGCTGTACATTAGACTCTATTTAGAAACTACATCGCGAGTCTGCCTATTGCGGAGCAAGTAAAATTTGAAATTGCAATTGAAAATAAAGGCAAACAAAAAATATTTTCAATATATTCTTCTGTTAGGGTGGCCTTAACAGGATTCCCCGGGTACCATCGACTTGGACCTTGTAGGGTTCGGGGTTTTATGACCCTATGCAAAGCTTCAGACTACCGCTGTTGAAAAAATTCCGTTAACTTTAGCGGATGTCTTAATTGCCCTGCCTAACAGTTTCCTCAAAAATAACTTCTATTGTAGCACGAGTCACAATACCTCTCTAGCATTTGCACACCACGTGTTACTTTATTTTAGGCTTAGCTGTCCGTTGCATACTGTCGGTGCGGAGAGTATTCGTAAAGTGATAAATTCGAAGTAAAACTGTATATTCATGATGTTTGGGATTGGCTTAGTGTTTCGGCAGCGTGAACGCGCCGATTTACTGCGCCGCCTCGCTATTGGCGGAATCACGCGTAACAGCGAGATCGAGAGTCGATAAGCAGCTCGCAGTAGCTTAGACCAGCACCGTCGGACATCGATTACGATCGATTATCGACCCCGAACTTGGGATTACTATTGGCGGATCGCTCTATCAATCCGCCAATCACTAGTTCGACGGTGACGGTAGACTGCCAGCTGTTCGACTCCGATCTCAACGTACGTTAATCGTTCTCTCTCGTCGCTATAGAAAACGTCGCGCGTCTCGTTGACCGGTTTTTCGCGAGTTAGACGATTCGCTATCGGGATTCACGGGCACTACCCGTGAAAGTATCTATTTGTTATCAACGCATTTTGTTCGTATAACATTCTTTATTCAACATATCTAGCCAGAACGAGCTTGTGTTTTGGCCAGATAAACATCTACATTGTACATAATATCCATTACAAATTGAACGAACCCAACTTTGGGAAATAAAGTTACGTTTAAGTGAAGTGGCTTGTCTTAACCCCTTCTAATCCGTAACACATGACGATAATACATTTTATGAGGAAAAATGATTAACCCTTTGGTTACCATGGACGAGATATCTAGCGCCCCGATACTTCCAGATAAACGCCTTTGGCGAAATATCTCGTCCCATCTGGACACTACAGACACATTTAAAAGTAACTATACTCTGATTTGTAAAAGGAAGAAATTAATGAAACCTTTATTAATTTGTCAAATCACTGGTGAGAGATGGCGAGATATCTCACCAAAGGCGTTTATCGGGAAGTATCGGGGCACGAGATATCTCATCCGGGGTAACCAAAGGGTTCATGAATATTCTCAGATGTTTGTAGAATAAATTTAGCGCAAACAGAATTATAGTTCCCTTCAGCATTACAGAAGAATCAACAAAACCAGATAAATGTGCAGAAACAGAAGCGTGAAAAGTATTCGTACAGTCAATAACAAACGAGAAAACTATGAATGTATACTAAATATTTAAGGGTTTAATATTGTGCTTTTTGAGTCTACAATAGGTGCGAGCCTTCTTGATATGCAATGTACTAAGTTGGATGTTGTGTCAAGCTCTAGTTTATTCAGCTCTTCTAGTAAAGCAGCTTTTAAACTTTTTTTGGATGTAATATCGTGATTACGAATCTTTTTCTCCGAGTAATCCCATGGATGTTCAATGGGATTAATGTCTGGTGATTGTGGTTGCGTCTTCAAGTATTTTGGTGTATTAAATGAAATCCGTTGCCTATACAGGGTGTCCCAAAATAAGTGTAACTCCCGGAAATGGGAGGGTTCTTGGGTCATTTGAAGCGACATTTTCCTTTACAAAAATGGTGTCCGCGGCTTTGTTTAGGAGTTATTATCGAAAAACACGGACCAATCAGAGCGCGGCTATAGCGAACGGAGTCCGACTCAACGACAGGTCCCGCTTAACGTGGTGTCGCTATTGGCCGAACCAGAATCAATCCGCTGTAGACGCACTCTGATTGGTCCGTGTTTTTCGTTAATAACTCCTAAACAAAACCGCGGATTCCATTTTTGTAAAGGAAAATGTCGCTTCAAATGACCCAAGGAACCTCCCATTTCCGGGAGTTACACTTATTTTGGGACACCCTGTATAATAGTATTATATGCAGAATGTTTTTGGATCATTGTCATTGGTGGATGTAAAATCAGTAGGATATATAGGCGGGTTCTAACTCACAGTTATCATTATAGGCAGATTCCTGCCTTACCGGCATTTTACTTTATAGCGCGAGCATATTTTTGCGGGGTGAGGGGGATTAGCTTAGAACACAACCATATTTTGCGGGGGGCGGGGTGAGGGAGATTACTTTATAACGCGACCGTATTTTTCGGGGGGGGGGGGATTTTTAGTTTTCCTGGTATTGGCAGTTCCAGGTATTGCGTATGTTTATAATAATATATCCTGTCGACGGTGCGATATCAGATCGCCCAGCTTATCATTTTGTAAATGTTTATAATAATATAAACATCCTGTCGACGGCGGGATATCATTCTCACATCATTTTTTTAAAATAAACATACTTTGACCCAGATCACTGTTCTCACTGACCGGGGGGAGGGGGGATTTTTAGTTTTCCTGGTATTGCATTGAAGGCCAATTTCCTGGTATTGCGTCCAGTCCCCTGGTATGTTTATAATTTCGATGGCGGGCGTCGTGATATCAGATCACATCATTTTTAAATAAGCATCCTTTGGCTCTCTCCTTATCGTTTCTCTCCTCGCCTCGTTCGTAATAGCAACATCCTTCTGACGGTTGGTATCGAGTCGCGATATCAGATCTCTGTTCTCACCCAGCTTATCATTTTTTAAATAAACATCCTTTGGCTCCGATCTCTGTTATTGCTCTCCTTATCATTTCTCTCCTCGTCTTTATTGTATATTCGTAATAGCAACATCCTTTTGACGGCGGAGTCATGATATCTGACCACATCTGTTTAGTCTTTTCATTATCATTTCTTTCCTTCTCTTTATAGAGAGAGTCGTAGAATCGCGTCCGAACATGTTCGAACGTGTTTCTTACCTATGGGGGAGGGATTGACCTTGATTTTTTCAAAGACAGCATCCCACGAGAACACGCGCACTTTTGTTTAAGACGATTGACCTGATCGATGTAAGAAAGAGAGAGAGAGAGAGAGAGAGAGAGAGACCGTTCAAGATGTAAGAGAGAGAGAGAGAGGGACCGTTCACGATGAAAGAGAGAGACCGTTCACGATGTGAGAGAGAGAGAGCTTCTAATTCGCGGTATAGAGATTCCCCTTATCTTTTTCGATGTAAGATCGTGTCCGAACATCTTTTCTAATCTCGCGAGCGGAGATTTCGTTCCATCTTTCTTTATAAATTAATACGAATAAGAATTTATGTGCTCAAAATGTTTTGAATCCGGATTTTTTGAATAATTTGATTGAAGTTACTTAAAAATATTCGTTCATCGCCAGTATATTGGGAACAAAAAAGAAAGAGTTACTAGCAATGATCCGTTAATTGGGTAAACCCCACTTTCTTTATGACAGTGTCGGTTGCAGAAAATTACTGGCCTGAGTTATTGCAAACATTGATGAAATATCGGTAAAACATTATCCGTAAAAGACGCATTCAATTTGGGTTACAATACCAAAAACTGATCTAATTAGAAAATGATCCCGTTACATGCGCTCGATATTTTGAGATGAAATTCTAGAGAAACTGAATGTAACTGATGAAGAATAGCTATTAGCTATTCGAAGTAGTTTAAAAGAAAAAACGGGTATTCTTAAAAACGATTCAGCCTTGAAGTAAATATTAATGGTTATAATGCAGATATTTTACAATTATTCGAATCGAATATGGACTTACAGTTTGTACTTGACGAATATTCGGCGGTGAGTTATGTAACCAATTACATTAGTAAAATTGATGGAAGTTTATCAAAATTATTAAGGGAAGCTGTTAGTGATTGTGGTAATAAACAATGTCAATGTCAATGTCAATGTCAGTGTCAATGTCAGTGTCAATGTCAGTGTCAGTGTCAATATGAATGGAAATGTGAATGTGAATGTGAATGTGAATGTGAATTCTCCCTCTTTGCGTCTCTCTCCCTCTCTCTTTCTCCCCCTCTCCACCCACTCTCTCTCTCCCTCTCCCTCTCTCTCTCTCTTTCTCTCTCTCTCTGTTTCTGTGGGAGGTTTTAGAGCAAACCGCATTCGAAAAAGTCTAGTCGTTTAAAAGTTATATGCAGAAACGTGCGCAATAGAGAGCGAAAAAGTTGCCTTTATTCACTAATTTTCACAACTTTTGAACCAATAGACTTTTTTGAATTATGTTTTTTCCTAAACCTTCTCGAAGAAACGCCGCGTCTAAGGGCCCAAACCCCAGCTTTCTACGTTTAGCCGTTCTCAAGTGATGCCGTTACAAACATACATACAGACAGACACGATTTTATTATATACTAGCTGGTTATTGTTGCTCGCTCGCTTCGCGAGCTCGCGGGTAGGACTGCTCTTGCGAAAGGGTTAAAGGTACGCATTGCTAGTGGGGCATACAGCTCTTAATTGTTTTATTATTTATTTTGTGTGTGACTCTCCACGAGCCACACAAAGAACTTCCCGATTCGTTAATTGTAAGCGGTAACATTAGCATTAATTGCATAATTTAAAAAAAAATTGTTTTTTAAATTAAAAAACCATTTTTTTTTATAAAAATGAAATATATATAATTACGTTTGTTTATTCGGTGGAAAATTTCCATCCTCTCGTATAAATTGCATTCTTGAATGAACTTCTTTCGAAAAAACTAAAAAAACTAAAAAATCTAAAAAACTACTTGACCAGTATGGACCAAAATCTAATCAGCTCTAAGTTACGACGGGGCACATCGATTGCATCATTCATCATTCTGATCGCATTGTTACTTTTTCAGAAAACGTTAACGAAAAATTTGATAACATAAAAACGGCTATACGCACACACACACACACACATACTAACAATTTGGTAAAAATAATCTAAAATGACTTCAATAACCATGAAACGTGAAGATCTGCTAAAAAATCGATTTTCGATTTTCGGGGTAATTACAGTAACTTCCCTATGAATCGGGAAGTTAATAAATAATAAATAAATAAATAAGTCATAAATAAATAAAAAAGTTATAAATAAATAATAAATTTATTCATAAATATAAAATAAATAAATGTCATGTAAATAAAAAATTTATAAATAAATATAAAATAAATGAATACGTCATAAATAAAAAATTTATAAATAAATATAAAATAAATGAATACGTCATAATAATAAAAATATATATAAATAAATAATAAATAAATTCATAAAAATAGTCACTGAATACAAAATAAATAAGTCTGGTTGTTAAGGGGGTACCGTACCCATGCATAATTACTAGCATATTACTAGAATATTACTAGAGAAACAAGTGAAAACCGTGTTTACGGGAAACCATTTTTTAACCCCTGATCTGGGTATTTATCAGTGTAAGCAACCTCCACGCTGAAAAACAGTTTGGCAACAGTGACGAACATACATTTCTATCAATCTAACGCTTCAATTTCGCTATCAATACAGATTTTTTTCTTGTTATCAATATCTTTATTGCTATTAATGGATCCGAGTGGCTTCAAGCCCTTTATATTTTTGTTGTTACGAATATACGCCGATAATTCTCCTGTCTAAGCGCCATCTCGTTTGAGTAGCTGAACTAAAATTAGTTCTACTTGCCCTTCATTGCCCTTCATGAACGGAATCTGGGGAACAATTGAATGCGATCACGGGAAAACATTTTTTGTCCTCATATTAGCATATTACGAGCTGTGTGAGGGCTCATTGTAAAGAGGAAGGTTCGTCGCAGGTCGCTCAGCTCATGATTCAAGTAGAAAAAATCATTTTGTATTAGAAAAATACATTAGAATCTGCGGAATTTTTCTTCATTTGTTTTCCCTACTTTGGGCACTCATATTATTAGATATAAACATAGTCTAACTAAATCATGAGCTGAGCGACCTGCGATCGACCTTCCTCTGTCAAAAGAACCTTTATGCAGCTCAAAATATGCTCATATGAGGACAAAAAATGTTTTCCCGCAAACACTGTTTTGTTGATGAAATTAGTGTTTGCGGGAAAACATTTTTTGTCCTCATATGAACATATTTTTAGCTGCATAAAGGTTCTTTTGACAGAGGAAGGTCGATCGTAGGTCGCTCAGCTCATGATTCAAGTCGAAAAAATCGTTTTGTATTAGAAAAATACATTAGAATCTGCGGAATTTTTCTTCATTTTTCCCCCTACTTTGAACGCTCATATTATTAGATATAAACATAATTTAACAAAATCATGAGCTGAGCGACCTGCGATCAACTTTCCTCTTTAGAATGAGCCTTCACACAGCTCGTAACATGCTTGTATAAAAACAAAAAATGGTTTCCCGTAAACACGGTTTTCACTTGTTTCTCTAGTAATATTCTAGTAATATACTAGTAATTATCCATGGGTACGGTACCCCCTTAACGGCTATTTCTAAACGATATTTCAATCGTGTACATACAGTGGCTCACGAAAGTATTCGAACGCTTACCTTTACAAATTTTAATGAATAAAATAAGATGTACTAAACTAATCTGTATAGAACAATTTGGTATTTATAGTGAGGGGGAAGTCTCAAGATTATATGAATAAAATTTGAAAAGAATTCAACAACGTTGACAAAAGTTATGATATATTTATTCGAAACACGCATAATAAGTGACTCACAAAAGTATTCGAACGCTACATGTATTATTACATTATTCAATGTTAATATTTTGTAACCTGAGCCAAAGATGTTAAATTTAAGCTCATCCGAAAAGATGACTTAATCCCAGAAAAAATTATCTTTATTGAAATATGCTTTTGCAAAAACCAGTCTTTTTTCGATTTACCGCATTAATATACGGATTCTTTCGTGGTACTCTGCCATGAAAATCATTATTTCATAAGATTCGTCGACATAATTCGGGATGAACTTCTTTGTGAAACATATCAGCTACCATATTTGTGAGTTTAGGAGCGGATAAAGTAGGATTTTTTTTTTATTTCGCGAATGATAATTTTCTGTTCTCTCTCAGTTAATTTCTGTAGTCGAGCTGTGAAACAATGGATCATATATAACACACCACATACATGTTAACTACTTCACCGCAAAGTCCAGACTTGAATCCAATTGAAAATTTATGGGCTAAAATCGGAAAAAGATTAAATAAATATGAAATAACTTCAAAGGAGGTATTGAAACAAAACATCATAGAAGTATGGAATTTCATTGATTGTACTGTTACGAAATCATTAGTTTATAGTATGGAACGTCGATTGAGACACATCGTTACTGCTAAAGGTGGTCCAACAAAATATTAACATTGAATAATGTAATAATACATGTAGCGTTCGAATACTTTTGTGAGTCACTTATTATGCGTGTTTCGAATAAATATATCATAACTTTTGTCAACGTTGTTGAATTCTTTTCAAATTTTATTCATATAATCTTGAGACTTCCCCCTCACTATAAATACCAAATTGTTCTATACAGATTAGTTTAGTACATCTTATTTTATTCATTAAAATTTGTAAAGGTAAGCGTTCGAATACTTTCGTGAGCCACTGTATGATTTTGAACACTGGTAATATAAAATATAATAAATAAATAAATAAATAAATAAAAAATAAATGTGTCCGCTAACATAAAAACTAATAAATAAATAAATAAATAAATGTGTCCGCTAACATAAAAACTAATAAATAAATAAATAAATAAATAAAAAATACATGTGTCCGCTAACATAAAAACTAATAAATAAATAAATAAATAAATGTGTCCGCTAACATAAAAACTAATAAATAAATAAATAAATAAATGTGTCCGCTAACATAAAAACTAATAAATAAATAAATAAATAAATAAAAAATACATGTGTCCGCTAACATAAAAACTAATAAATAAATAAATAAATGTGTCCGCTAACATAAAAACTAATAAATAAATAAATAAATAAATGTGTCCGCTAACATAAAAACTAATAAATAAATAAATAAAAAATACATGTGTCCGCTAACATAAAAAACAATAAATAAATAAATAAATAAATAAAAAATATATAAATAAAAACATATAAAAATTATATTTTTTTATGATATCTGCGGTTTAGTGTGCTGTAGGGAATAGCAAAGTCACGACTGGCTGCCCTTATGGACGTTCCCGTCCTGAAACACGGAAACGGTACGCATAAGTATTAAAAGCCGTTTCCTTCCTGGATTTTAATTTAAAATTCCCCCCGCCACGCTTTGCTGTGGCACATTATTTTTTAAAAGTATGTAGGTATTATATGTAGGTTGAAACGTTAGACGCGGCGTTTCTTCGGGAAGGTTCTAGAGAAAACCGCAATGTGAATGACAATGTGAATGTCAATGTGAATGTCAATGTCAGTGTCAGTGTCAGTGTCAGTGAAACTGTCATTGTCAGTGTCCGTATCAGTGTCAGTGTCAGTGTTAATGTCAACGTTAATGTCAATGTGAAAGTCAATGTGAATGTCAATGTGAATGTCAACGTGAATGTCAACGTGAATGTGAGTGTGAATGTAAATGTCAATGTCAACGTGAATGTCAACGTGAATGTGAGTGTGAATGTAAATGTCAATGTGAATGTCAATGTCAATGTGAATGTCAATGCGAATGTCAATGTGAATTTCAATGTCAGTGTCAGTGTCAGTGTCATTGCAGTCTCAGTATCAGTGTCAGTGTCAATGTTAATGTGAATGTGAATGTCAATGTCAATGTCAATGTCAATGTCAATGTCAATGTGAATGTCAATGTGAATGTCAATGTGAATGTCAATGCAAATGTCAATGTGAATGTGAATATCAATGTGAATGTCAATGTCAATGTGAATGTCAATGTGAATGTCAATGTGAATGTCAATGTGAATTTCAATGTCAGTATCAGTGTCAGTGTCAATGTTAATGTGAATGTGAATGTGAATGTCAATGTCAATGTCAATGTGATTGTCAATGTGAATGTCAATATGAATGTCAATGTGAATGTCAATGTAAATGTAAATGTCAATGTCAATGCCAATGTCAGTGTAAATGTGAACCCTCTCGCTCTCTCTCCCTCTCCCTCTCCCTCTCCCCCTCTCCCCGCCCCTGCCTCCGCCTCCCCCTCTCTCTCCCTCTCTCACTCCCTCTCTCTCTCTCTCTCTTTCTCTCTCTCTCTCTTTCGAAGTTTTTAGAGCAAACCGCATTCGGAAATGTCCATTCCATTAAAAGTTATAAGCAGAAACGTGTTCTCTCCATCTCTCTCTTTCTCTCTCTCTCTCCCTCTCCCTCTCTCTCTCTATCTCTCTCTCTCTCTCTCTCTCTCTCTCTCTCTCTCTCTCTCTCTCTCTCGGAGGTTTTAGATCAAACCGCATTCGAAAAAGTCGATCCGATGAAAAGTTATAAGCAGAAACGTGCAGAAAAGCGGGGTGAAAAAGTGTCATAATCACAAATGACGTCGCAACTTTGGAACGAATAGACTTTTTTGAATGCGGTTTTTTCCTAAACCTATTCCAAGAAACGCCGCGTCTAACGGCCCAAACCCCAGCTTTCTACGTTGAGCCGTTCTCAAGTGATGCCGTTACAAACAGACAGACAGACGTACAGACAGACACGATTTTATTATATACTAGCTGCTCGCGGCGTGCCTCCGGCACGCCCTCGTAGCTAGGCCCTCCGGGCGGGTTGCCAATGTCAATGTCAATATCGATGTGAATGTCGATGTCGATGTCGATGTCGATGTCGATGTCGATGTCGATGTCGATGTCGATGTCGATGTCCATGTCAATGTCAATCTGAATGTCAATGTCAATGTCAATCTGAATGTCAATGTCAATGTCAATCTGAATGTCAATGTCAATGTCAATGTCAATGTCAATCTGAATGTCAATGTCAATGTCAATCTGAATGTCAATGTCAATGTCAATCTGAATGTCAATGTCAATGTCAATGTCAATGTCAATCTGAATGTCAATGTCAATGTCAATCTGAATGTCAATGTCAATGTCAATGTCAATGTCAATCTGAATGTCAATGTCAATCTGAATGTCAATGTCAATGTCAATGTCAATGTCAATCTGAATGTCAATGTCAATGTCAATGTCAATGTCAATCTGAATGTCAATGTCAATGTCAATGTCAATCTGAATGTCAATGTCAATGTCAATGTCAATCTGAATGTCAATGTCAATGTCAATGTCAATGTCAATGTCAATGTCAATGTCAATGTCAATGTCAATGTCAATGTCAATGTCAATGTCAATCTGAATGTCAATGTCAATGTCAATGTCAATGTCTATGTCAATCTGAATATCAATGTCAATGTCAATGTCAATGTCAATGTCAATGTCAATGTCAATGTCAATGTCAATTTCAATGTCAATGTCAATGTCAATGTCAATGTCAATGTCAATGTCAATGTCAATGTCAATGTCAATGTCAATGTCAATGTCAATGTCAATGTCAATGTCAATGTCAATGTCAATGTCAATGTCAATGTCAATGTCAATGTCAATGTCAATGTCAATGTCAATGTCAATGTCAATGTCAATGTCAATGTCAATGTCAATGTCAATGTCAATGTCAATGTCAATGTCAATGTCAATGTCAATGTCAATGTCAATGTCAATGTCAATGTCAATGTCAATGTCAATGTCAATGTCAATGTCAATGTCAATGTCAATGTCAATGTCAATGTCAATGTCAATGTCAATGTCAATGTCAATGTCAATGTCAATGTCAATGTCAATGTCAATGTCAATGTCAATGTCAATGTCAATGTCAATGTCAATGTCAATGTCAATGTCAATGTAATTGTCATTGTCATTGTCAATGTCAATGTCAATGTCAATGTCAATGTCAATGTCAATGTCAATGTCAATGTCAATGTCAATGTCAATGTCAATGTCAATGTCAATGTCAATGTCAATGTCAATGTCAATGTCAATGTCAACGTGAAAGCGATTGTCAATGTCAATGTCAATGTCAATGTCAATGTCAATGTCAATGTCAATGTCAATGTCAATGTCAATGTCAATGTCAATGTCAATGTCAATGTCAATGTCAATGTCAATGTCATTGTCATTGTCATTGTCAATGTCAATGTCAATGTCAATGTCAATGTCAATGTCAATGTCAATGTCAATGTCAATGTCAATGTCAATGTCAATGTCAATGTCAATGTCAATGTCAATGTCAATGTCAATGTCAATGTCAATGTCAATGTCAATGTCAATGTCAATGTCAATGTCAATGTCAATGTCAATGTCAATGTCAATGTCAATGTCAATGTCAATGTCAATGTCAATGTCAATGTCAATGTCAATGTCAATGTCAATGCCAATGTCAATGTCAATGTCAATGTCAATGTCAATGTCAATGTCAATGTCAATGTCAACGTGAAAGCGATTGTCAATGTCAATGTCAATGTCAATGTCAATGTCAATGTCAATGTCAATGTCAATGTCAATGTCAGTGTCAGTGTCAGTGTCAATGTGAATCTGAATGTAAATGTGAATGTGAATGTGGATGTCAATGTCACTGTCAATGTCAATGTCAATGTCAATGTCAATGTCAATGTCAATGTAAATGTGAATGTCAATGTCAATGTCAATGTCAATGTCAATGTCAATGTCAATGTCAATGTCAATGTCAATGTCAATGTCAATGTCAATGTCAAATGTGAATTTACCGCCTAATATGGATTGAGCAAACATAGATCACTTGCTTCTAATTGGTCAAATTTCAATTCTCTATCCGTTAGTATGCATTGTTTACTGTGTAACCTTTAACAAGGATTTAGTACATTATCTACCAGCATGGAAGTAACACATTATGCATAAAAGATAAATTTCTTTCCTATATAACATGTAAGAAAAATAAGTTCATTTTCGAGTTCAAAACTTTGTTTTTTCCTTTTCATTTAAAAATACAGTTATTTTTGCAATGTTACACTTTGTTTCAGACGCAAAAATCTCTTGAAAATGATCCTCATCAGGATCGAAACGTCGAGATTTCAACTTGCAAATTTGTTATAAAACATGGAAATTTAGTTTATATTTGATCGAACCTGTGCGCCGAAACCATCTATCTATTATCAATTCTTTTCGATCGCAAAACTATTTCAATATAACTATTTTCCTACTATTTTCTTAATGTCTTGAGATGCATACACTCAAACCCTCCTTTTATGTTTCATCATATTCTCTGAAATTTTTGAAAATTTTATTCCCCTTCTATTTTCTAGGTATAGGCCACCTCCCTTACGTGAAACAAAAAAAAACACTTAACTAGTGCACGCCGTGATTTTGCTGCCATTCACTATTGCTCTCATAAAGCCGGGTTCAAGAGTTTTAATAGTTCAGTCTTTTAAATCGTTTTAGATCACTTTGTGCGAGCAACGTAGATTACGTGCACCGGACGTTCAGAAGGTTAATTAATATCGAATCGTCGCGTCGATTTCATTTTGCTCTAATGTCTCCGAAAAGATTAGACACGCCTCGATCTTCGCGTAAGTCGTATAGTCATATAACTATTAGGCAGAAGCAGAGAATTTTAAGAGAAAATCGATCAAACTTAATCCGCGATCAAAAGACAGCCCTCGCGAATGTCGGCATTCCGCAGGACTCTACCACCTCCTCTTCATTCGTTCCCGTTGTTGAGACCCCCCGCGAAAATTTAGATTCACGTCTTTCTAGAGACAATTCTCAAAGTACGTCCAGCAGCGCGTCTTTTTCTTCGCTCCCGTCGTGCGATAATACAGCCCGGCGATCTGCTGGCGCTGTATCCAGTAAATCGTGCCGCGATTGTTTAGTGTATTGCTTCTTGAAAAATAATATCTCACACACTCAGGGAAATAGTATATTACGCCTTCTGCGTTCCCACCCATGTTTTCGCGGTTTACCGGCTGATACGAGAACGCTTCTCGGCACTCTACGCAATAGCGTAATTATCTATGAAGTACTACCGGGCGAGTACATTCACTTCAATGTCAAATCGAAAATCGTAAATTACTTACATCGGCACCAGGAAACCATTCCCACCAATTCACACATAGATTTTCACGTGGACGGGTGCACTCTGGACAAGTAGAAAACCGTACATTTCTGGCCCATCCAGATTATAATCGCGAACCTTGAAAATAGTAAGCCTATAATAGTTGGATTGCGCAGAGGCCAACATAAACCGATCGACAACCTAAAGTATCTCGAAAAATTGTGACGTGGCAGGTTTTGCCGACGTCTTTCCGAACCCTTAACGAAGGACCGGGTCACCTCGAGCAGTGCCGAAACGAAAGGGCCGTTGCGATCGCTCTCCCTGGGAAAATCCGAGTACCAGTGGTAGAGTATTAACGCGTTTTAAACGTCGCGCCACTGAGCGCGACGCAAAGTTACAGGATCGTAGCCGGACTCCACGAAGGAACCCGGTACCTAATTCCGACAGCTAATTGGCGAAAATACCTCGCGACGAGGCATTCAAAGGACCTATCGCAGCACCGACGCCGTACCGAACATGTAGCGATTGGAGCGAGCCCAGGCCAGCAAGCCTGGAGGAGCGGACGAGGACCTCGTGAATCGGAGACGACGACCCCCTCCGTCCCGTCGGCCCCTCACCCGGAGTAGATCACGAGCAGACTGCCGGACCGGCTCGTACCAACCTCGAGGCGCGCGGCGGAAAATCAGGGAACACCGTCTTCGGAGATCGACAAATTGCCGAAGACAAGGGGGCTCCCCAATTAAGAAGCGCCCCTGCCGCGAGAACCCGATAGGCCCGAGCGTCGCACCATCGGAATTAGATGAGGGAGTAGGGGGACGCCCCACTTCCGCGTTCCCGAGCCGACGCGAAGTAGGTCACTGTGCCGCAGGACGTTGACCATAGTAGTCGCTTTAACGTTGCTTAGAAATCGAAAGTATTTTGCACTGCCGGGACCCGAGGTATCCTGCGATTGCCGATTCGGTAAGTGCCGGTCAGGTTCTGTGTGATATTTAGTGAACGGTTCGTGTTGGCTCGGGGCGTGTTCGCGGATCATACTTTCGCGTCGTAGTCACGCGTCCGTCTGCGTAGCCGGGAAACGTGGAAAAGTGCACGCGGCGCGTCGAGAGGGCCGTGAAAAGCCACGTTGCCGAGAACCTTCCATCCGGAGGAAGGCGGAACGTGTCGAATTCGGAAAAATATCGTTCATCCTCGGTGCCGTCCACGGTGGGACGACGCGACGTGCCCGATCGTTTTTCTTTCTTCTCGTACTTTGCCGCGTCCTTTGGCCAGTCGCCGATTATTGCCGCGTATAACATCGGGGCTCGGTAGATTCGTGCCGTTAAGGCTTGTAATATCCTCGCGGAATCTTGTGACCACCGAGCTCGACGCGCGAACGAGAAAATTCCACGCGAGGACAACGCGCGCGCGACCGACCACCTGCCGCGAATTTTGTAAGCCGCGCGTGGCAAATTCTGACCGCTGCCGGCTCCTGCCGACGGTACAAGACCGGTTCAATAAAGACCTTATTGCCGAAAACGTTGTAGTAATTTTTCCGTGAGAAACGTCCCTGCCGCGGGGGATGCCCCGTCCTTTCCTTTCGTAGAACCCTCGGCCTGTTCGCGAGCTATTTCAGGTGTTCGTGTAGTCTCCGTCGCTTCGGAAACCGCCTTCGCGATTCATAGAGTGTTCGCGTTGTTCGCGTGGCACGTTCACGTGCCTGGCGCCCGAATTTTATCGTAAAATCGTGTAAAGAAGCGAGTGAACTCCGAAGCGACGACGGACTATTTGTCGCGGGCGGACCACGTGTCGCGCGGCCGCGCGTGGCCCGGCTGTAAAGCCTATCAAAGACCCGTAGTCGCTCTGTTTTTCGGCCACGAAAAATAGACGACGTGACAAAATTCATTTCCGATATTAACTCAATAATGTCCAACGGGGGCATCATTTTTAAAGACACTAGAATCCCGGTAGAATTAAGGTGCTTTATCGCCGACGCACCAGCCCGCGCATTCGTACTAAATCACTTAGGGCACACATCCCACCGACCTTGTTCTAAGTGCGAGGTTTCTGGCACAAAGGAACGAGGTCGTCAAGTTTTCCTCGCGATCGACCACCCCCCTAGAACAGACGCGACATACGCGACTTGCAATCACAGCATCGATAATCATCATAAAGTCGGTAAAAGCGCGCTAGCTCCCCTCCAAATGGGAATGGTTTCCCAAGTGCCATTCGAATACATGCATTTGATATGTCTCGGTGTAATGAAGAAGATGTTAACAGCCTGGGTGTGTGGAAATTATTCGAGAGAAGCCAAATTATCGGAAATTAATATGGAAACCATATCCGCGAGGTTAGATTTAATTAGTAGCTTCTGTCCGTCAGATTTCGCTAGGCGTCCGCGACCAATAGAGATTTTTTCTAAATATAAAGCAACAGAACTCCGACAGTTTCTGTTGTATACCGGTCCTGTCGTCACGTGCGGAATTATGAATGAAAGCATCCGCTTTCATTTCTTACTTCTGCACGGGGCAATTAGAATTCTTGTTTCGCCCTCGCTTCGTCTCAAATATATGACGTTCGCAGAAGAAGCGTTAAAACAATTCGTTTTGTCCTGCGAACGTCACTACGGTAAGACCTTTTATTCCTATAACGTTCACGGGCTGCTCCATCTGACAAATGGCGCGAAACGTTTAGGAACATTGGACTCATATTCGGCTTTCCCGTACAAGAGCAATATGATGTTTTTCAAAAGAAATATCAGGAAGCCCGGGCTTCCTTTGCAACAGTTCGCGAACCGAATAGCAGAGATCGAGCTTGATGCTCGACGCAATGAGGGAGGAGGTGATCCTCCAATTATCCTTCAATCGCGTACGAGATTAAATAATAGCAGTGACGAAGCCTCCCTTGGTAAAATTAAAATTAGAAATATATTGTTTTCTACAGACGATCGCGATAATTGTTGCATTTTGCGCGACGGGACAGTTTGTATCATTTCGTCAATTATTTCGTCGGGAAATAATTATAAATTCAGCGTAAATCGGTTTCAATGTGTAGGCGAGTTTTATGATATTGCCATAGAGTCATCCGCGTTAGATTTTTTTAAATGTTCCAATTTAAGTAGAGAAACAGTTGTAGCTAGCGCGGAGACAATAAGAGCGAAATGTTATCGTATGCCGCTGTTCAGTGCGAGTGAAAACTGCGATAGCGCATCGGAAATTTCCGAATGGGCTGTCGCAGTTCTTGCAGACGCTGAAGAAGCGTGATTCATTTTTAAAGTGGAATAGGCCTACCGGGGATACCACTATAAAAAAACGCATCAACAATAGTACCTCCGTGGTGATGTGGAAATCTATTGGAATTCGATGAAAAAAGCAATGACGCAGTCCAGGGAAGGAGAAGAAGGAAGCCACCGAAGCAACCGAGGAATAGGAAAGCTCATAACGAAGAACTTATGAACAATTGTAATGCAGAATCAGGATTTGTGAGAACAATTTGAAAGTGAAAGGTCATTGGCCCCTTCTGCTCGATAATTCCATAGGGCGGATATTAGACATGCCCTTGTGGATTTAACGAGTAGGTAGGTTCAATGTTGTCCAACGATTCGCTAAACATTTCCACCTCGCTGGGACAAAATTAATTTTAATTAATTCTAAATTGTGTGTTTGGTTTAGACCTAATTATTTATTTCACACTGCATCGAGAGCATTCCCTGATCTTGTTGTCGCTCCAACATGATTTTTTGCTGTTTCCAATCTTAATTTACTCCCAAACATTATTAGGCTGCAAGAAGTTTCACTTCTGTCGCGCGTGGTTTGCGACGCGTATGGTTTTTTCGACAGTGCAGTTCGACAAGTAGAACAGATAGATAGCTATTGTATCGCTTTTAATATCCGGCAGTATTATTCTCGAAATTCCTTCATATTCTGCAGCGTACTTTTTTAAATAATTAGTCAACCATAATCTATTGTAAACAGAGCACGCCTGACCAAATTTGTTATTTATAAATTTTTTAACAATTAATAATATGTCAGTCCGATTTCGAGAAAATCGTTTCTAAAACACCTTACACAGCTTTCATGGTTTTGGTATTAAGTAAAATCTGAGTATTAATTTGACGTCATCACCTAAAAATCTACGAAACAGTACAATTTTTATTAATTTAAACTTATGAATAACTCAAAAAATTATTTTTGTTCGCGTTTTTCTTGTTTCAATCCACTGTGCGCCGTACTGTGGGCCAAACCTGTGAATTCTGTGTTAAAACCAAGGAACTTTCGATAGAAATGAGATAGAGCGACAAAGTTTTTTTAAAATGAAAACTGAAACTTTGCAGAATATGAAATAATTATGGAGATGAGAACGAGGCCGGGCGTCTTGGGCGGCCCTGAGCCCGCGTAAATTCCCGCTACCGCGTCCGGGGAAATGTCGCTCCGAAAACCGGCTCGTCACAAACCGCGGCAGTAATTCGGAGGAGCAGGGTTCTTGCCATTCTTATTTCGTTTTGTTACGAATACGAAGTCTAAATGTTTATTCTGTCATTTATTACGGCTACACCAAAGATATCGCATGTGTGTTACTGACAGCGGAACAGCAGAGTGGATCAGGATATGAAACCGTTACCGCCCCCTACTACGTGATTATAGGGGATCGCGGAAGGCGCCAACACAATAGCGCCCCAAAGCGCAATAGTAGTGCAATAAACACTACCGGGTAACCCGACGGCCAGGTATATCGGTGTGAAACCGCTAAAAATTAATTTGCGAGACTTGGTTATTTCACATAATTTTTTTCGTGGAGCAATGCTAGCAGCGTTCGGGACGTTCTTCCGATTAGAACAAAACTAAACTCGATTGAATTCGAGCTGCGTCTAGTGGCTGTAATCGTGGATTTATTCGAAGTGTTCGAATAATAGATAAAAATAATAGTTACAAATTGTATTCGAAACGACAGGCTTCGACAAACATTGTCCCAAAACGCCGAAAAGCTGAACAAGCATTACAAAAACTAAAAGAACACTAGAAACCTTTCTAAAAATACTGTGCACCAAAGTTATATTACGCAAATTCCTTTCGTCTCGGTTACACGTTGCACGAGGACGGCCACATTTCTTGAGACGTATTACAGTTCCCGCTTCTTCATACTTCGTCTTTAAATCAGTGATTGTCTCTTTGGCTGCGTCTTATGTTGCTTGCCACCGTTTTTGAGTATCGCCCTCCTTTAGAAGCTGAATTATATTCAACTTTATATCGTTTGAATACAACAGGCGCGGTGGCATATTACGGACTTTTAACGTCTGTACCGAATGGAATAGTACTACGAACTGATATTTCAGACATGATTACCTTGTATTTACGTTTTTATATGGTGTTGTTTTATGTTTACGTTTAACTTCTACACTTTTAACATTCAAGGAGCTTCTACGCTTTGATTGATTCGAGTCGTAATCGGAAACTTTCTACCAGCAGATCTATTAATCGGAAACTTCTTTCCCTGTAACAATTTAGTTATTTTCTCGTTTCATTGGTACAATAAATGGAAGCTAACGTTATTTTGTTGTTTTTCATTCTTCAATAAGCCCCTCTTCATTTCCCCATTAGTTTTAACTCCATAAAGTAATATTTTATACTTTTAAATTGTGAATGTTTTCTCTAAAATTCGTATCAATGCCTCCGATCGGAAACATTCTGCCATGCGGTGTAATCGGAAGAACGCCCCAAACGCTGCTAACAATACTCCATGAAAAAATCATGTGAAATAACCAAGTCTCGCAAACAAATTTATAGCGGTTTAACACCGATGCACGTGGCCGTCGGGTTATCCGGCCGTGTTTATTGCATTACTATTGTGCTTTGAGCTCGAGCCTCGAGCTGGCCAAAGCGATCCGAAAGGATCCGAAAATTAAATACAGGTGCCAGTTACAAAAATATATCCGAAGCTTCGGATACAAGAGTATCTAATTAACCGCTTCGTTCTCATGGACGTGTTATGCCGCGACGCCGAAACAAAGGCGTCAATATATGATTTATCCTCTATTAAAATCACATTCAATTTAGTTTTTAACTTCCCGATTCATAGGGAAGTGTGTGTGTGTGTGTGTGTGTGTGTGTGGGCGCGCGCGCGTATGTCCGTTTGTATGGTATCAAATTTTTCGTTAACGTTTTCTGAAAAAATAACAATGCGATCAGAATAATGAATGATGCAATCGATGCGCCCCGTCATAACTTAGAGCTGATTAGATTTTGGTCCATATTGGTCAAGTAGTTTTTTAGATTTTTTTCGAAAGAAGTTCATTCAAAAATGCAATTTATACGAGATGGAAATTTTCCACGGAATAAACAAACGTAAGTATATATATTTCATTTTTATTTAAAAAAAATTTATTTTTAATTTAACCCTTAGAACTCGAGCGGCGCCGATACGGCGCCTGGCCGATGTGAAGTGGCAAGGATGCATCTTGGCTATTGTTTTACTAAGTATCACACCAAAACTAATTACGGAGTGTAATATTTATCAAAATTTGTTGTTTTCGACATATAAATGAATAAACTGGTGACTTTTTTTAAAATTTATTTAAAATTAAATGTTTTTGAAGTACCTGTAAAATGTTCACCTAATTTGGCCGAAATCGTCTCGAGTTGCTGGTTTCATTTTTATTTTTTTTAATTATGCAACTAATGCTAATGTTACCGCTTACAACTAACGAATCGGGAAGTTCTTTGTGTGGCTCGTGGAGAGTCACACACAAAATTTAAAAAAAACCATTAATAGCTGCATGTCGCACTAGCAATGCGTACCACTAACCCTCTCGCAAGAGCAGTCCTACCCGCGAGCTCGCGAAGCGAGCGAGCAACAATAACCAACTAGTTTTTCTAGTTATTGCTCTAGCTTCCCAGAAAAATTCAAATCTTATTGTACAATAGTAGAAAAGATTAAGCCTTTTTAAGAGTGCGCCAATACTCCTTTTTAATCCACTGTAAATAATAATGTAAAATAATTATTAGAACATCTTTGTTCCGCAAATTGTTCCACCGGTTCGAGAAAAAGATTAAATTCCTGTGTAATTACACTAATTATAAATTTCCCTGGTTTCCATGTTTTGGGGCACGTGCTAGTAATAAAGGTGGAAGGTGTTGTACCGTTCGCCCGTTAGCTCAAGCCTTGGGCCCATCAATTTTATGACAGGTGAGGACGGGTGCTGGGCTACTCTACAAATGAGGCTATTGGGGAAATAAGTTCCTTTGACGAGCATGAATTGCTTTATAACCACCGTCCGACGAAAACACGGAGGAAACGCGTGATCAACGCGTGTTGGAAGGGACTTCCCCGTCCTAGATTATAATGTATCAACTCAGAATCCATAGCAATATATTGCAACGTTGCCCCAAAAGGCGTGGTGTGTTGCCCGCCGATTTGTTAATATAGGGCTGCCCCGTGCGAGCAATAGCGGAGGAGCAGTAGGTGAAAGACCTAAGATGTTAAACCGTTGCCGCCCACTACTACGCGGGTTGTGGGGGTGGCAGGACGCCATCTCGCATGGTGGGTCCCTTTTTTTTATTTTTTACATGAGGAAAATGCTTTTACGCATACCCTGTACCCCCTGGGAGAGATACAGGGTTATGTGGGGCTTACGTGGGCAGAAGGGCTCACAGTACCCACTAACGACCTCACGATAACCTTCCCTAACCTAATCGAGGGAGGCTGGGAACTCCGAAGAACACAACCAGCCATCCCCCTTCGCCCTTGGCCTCTATGGGGCCCCGTCCCGGGGGGAAGAGAATCTCCCCCCAGCAATACCTAATCTATCAGGGCGCAAGCAGGTTACCCACTTACACCTCCCTTCCCTGGGCCGTTCGGTGGGCTTCGCGAATCTCCAGCTCGCTCCGCTCAACGACCCCCGGTGACTCCGTTCCTCGCTCGAAGAGCCCTTAAAAGGGCTCTCAGCCGAGGGACGAAGTCTCCGCGCGCGACAAGGAGGGACGAAGGCGCGCACCCCGCCCGCGTTCACAGATTTTTTTGCGGCATGCTGTACATCATGTCCCATAGATTCTACCACGCTGACTTCAAATCTAGTCTCAAAATTTGTGTACCAACCCAGGATTAAAAGGGCTCTCGGCCGAGGGACGAGGTCTCCGCGCGCGACAAGGACCCCCTCCCCCCGACCCAACGATCTTTACGTCCCCCCGGGGGGACAGAGAAAAGGGGGCGGGAATAGTCTCCTCATAAAAGAGCAACCCGTCTGGGATGCCTCTTCGGGGGAGGCGGGAAGGACTTAACGAGTCCCGCCTCCCCCGGTCCGTCGCCTGCCCCGTAGCGTGGGGCGGGCCGTTCGGCGGGGACACCTCGCCAGAGCAATTCTTCTCTCGGAGAGTGGGTCGGTCTCCCTCTCCCTTTCGGCGACCTCCTTCTGCTGCATCACCTCCTCGCAGAAGTAGGTCACGGCCTTGTGCGACCTCTCGTCGCCAACCATGTGGTTGACCACGGCCGACAACGAGAGGTCGCCTCCAATCTCGCTTCTCAGGACACGGCGCGGCGCCGACCACGCCGGACGCTCTTCCAGCGTGTGCCGCTCCGTGTCCAAAGCCTCCGCACAGTGGTGGCACCGTTCAGTGGGTTCCCTCTTGATCCACGCCAGGTACCGGCCGAAACATCCATGGCCGGTTAACACCTGGGTGGATCTGTATCGCATGGTGGGTCCCAACTGATGACATTGTATTGATGCGAGCCTGAGAAGGAGGTTCCCAAACAGGACAACTTTGACGCGTCCATGTAGGTACGAGTGCGCGGCCGATTGGATCAGAGAGGAGGAGGCGGCAGGCCTAGGCCCGCACGCATTTTCGGCTATGTCGAAATATTGGCTACAGCGGCCACCCACACATACACACACACACACACTCTATGCAGCGTGCAACGTCGAAGTCAAAACATTGAGACTGCGGGCGCGGATGTGGTGGGGAATAGGCAGATCTTATGACAGGTCATTCCACTATTCGGCGGGAAATCGGTACTCTCGGACATAACACGTGTTTGCTGTAAAGTAATTTACGCGGACCCGTACTTCTTCGGCGAAATGAAAATGCTAGATCCGAACAATATGTACAACAGTCGTCCCCTGTTGTAAATGGTCATTGATTGTACATGCCTGCAAAAGAGTGTCTGCCTTTTTTCTCTGAATCGCAACATCTGCACATTTGCGGAGCTTCAAATTGTTTTAGTTGAAAGCACACGTGTTTTTTCTAGGGTTTGTCGGTTTTTAAAAATCGGTTTAAATTTATATATAACACTTATATTAATCCGCTGTAACGATTTTGATGCAATGAAAAAGTACACAGCTAGTGGTATAAGTATACCGGAGAAAAAGAAAATAAATAAATATCTGAAAGAACCTGAAGAAGTGACTTCCTCCAGTACTCAAACATTAAAGAAGGAGTGCTTGGTCTTAGAGGCTACAAATGAAAGAACAGAAAATTTAGATTTATTATTTAACGCTTTAAAGACGATTAAGCCAAGTTCAGTAGCAAGTGAGCGAGTTTTTTCTATTTCTGGTAATTTTGTGTCCAAACTAAGGACACGAAAAGCAATAAATCAATTGACGTTCTTTGCTTTTTTAAAATCATATTTTATTAAACAAAGAAAGAAGTAACATTATAATTTACATAAGTATATAACATTTGTTATATCTGTGATTTTTTAAGGGTATGTAAGTATGTATATGTACCTTACTTTTTCCTTTTTTATATTTTTGAATTATTATCATTAAAAAAAATTAATAACTTCTGTTTTAAATAGTAAATATGTCTTGTTGTCTATCTGTAAAATTTCAAAACCGGTTTAAACCGGTTTCATGAAAACGTAAAAACCGAAATCCGGTTTTTTAAAAAGTTGGTTTTCGTATAGAACCTAGTTTTTTCGCCATAGTGCACGTTGCCATTGAAAGATTCAATGAAATTAGTCACAGACTGCGCTCGATAACAAGATAATGCACCAACTGGCTGTGGTTTCTGGCTATGTTTTTCAGAGAAATCTAGGATTTGGAGGTATTGTTTCAACTCAATACATAATACTTTAAATGATTCATCGACGGTTCGAAGGAAATAAAGCACGCCACTGGAAAAAAGTATCAATATGCCACCATCTCATCTTGTGATATTGAAAGGACATTTTCAGCATACGCCCCGCGACAAGAAGATAGCACGGATAAGTCGAAAACGTGAACAGTGGTGTTGACTGCTGCGTCAAAATGATAACATATTGTGTATGTTACAGAATTGAAATATTGTGAAATGTTCAACAATCGGTCGCGGCGAAGGATTGACTGATCCTCAAATGTTAACCATTCAAAATTTGCGTAAGGAAAATTGTTCCATTGCTAAAATTGCGAAACTGTTGAATCGCAGTCGCAAAGCTATTTACAATTTCTTAAAAAATATGGACGAGGATAGGGTTCCATGGAAATACGGAAATCAAGTGTGCAAGTGCGGAAATTAATAGTGCAGAGTAACGTACAAACTTTATTTATCAGCAAGACAATGCAAGTGTTCATACCGCGAAGATATTCAAAGGAATATTTTTTAAGGGAAAATATTCAAATTTCGAAGTGATCAGCCAGGTCTCCAGATTGCGCCGCCACGGTTGGGACAGGTAAGTTGCAGACTTTGGTTTGCAAAGTACGAGCCACGCTGCGTACCCTATCGTAAACCGCATCTCCCAACCTCGTGCAAGGGCTAAAAAGCGAGGTTACTTTTTAAACGAATGTTCGGCAGAGGTATCTTTCTAATTTGGCTAGCCAGGAGTGTACATCCTTAATCATTGAACCGGTGAAGTGAACGATGCAGGACGAAAAGTTAATCGAAGCCGTGCGGAGCCGCGAGTGTTTGTTCAATCTGCAGCATCCGCGATATTTGGATACTAAGTATAAATCAATTGTCTGGAGGGAAATTGCAGAAGAGTTGGGAGAATCAGGTTAGTATTCGCTATATTTTATTAATAATTGAGTATATGTAGTGGGACCATGCGATTATGTATGTTCAATCTGCAGCATCCGCGATATTTGGATACTAAGTATAAATCAATTGTCTGGAGGGAAATTGCAGAAGAGTTGGGAGAATCAGGTTAGTATTCGCGATATTTTATTAATAATTGAGTATATGTAGTGGGACCATGCGATTATGTACTAACAATGAGAATCTTGTCAGTTTGAAAAGATTTTTTTTCTACAAAATTTCTATAAAAACATTTAATTTATTTAAAAAGTATTTAGAACATAGTATTATAATATTTACAACATCATACAATATATTTACATTATGATGTTCGCGAGCCCGCTGGAGATAGAAAAAAGTTTTTAAATGTCTCTCTTAATCTGAATGCTTCGTTTGCCGCCCTATTCCTGCCCCTCGGTGCTTCCTGCTCCTGCTGATCCCTCGAAGCCCCGAATAAAATTATGCAGTATGCATGTAGCTGTTACAATATTATCTACGTTCTCCGGCTTGGCATGTAACCGTCTGTTGTATATTTGAAACTTTCGTGCTAATATCCCGAAGGCGGTTTCGACAACGCGTCGCGTGCGTGAGTCTGTAATTATACTGCGTGAGGGCGTCGTTCCCTGAGGATTGGTCCCCTGGATAAGGTCTTAGCAAGTACCTCTTCAGTGGGAACGCCTCGTCTCCCACAATGACGCAGGGCGACGAAATGTTTGTGCCCGGGAAGTTAGTATCGGGTAACATATCCATCTCGCCGTTGGCTAGTGCTTGGCCTAGTCGCGATTTGGCAAAAATACCCCCGTCGCTGTTTCGCCCATAGGCACCCACTTCCACGGCGATAAAGTTACAATTGGCGTCAACCAGAGCCAGCAGCACGACGGAAAATATTTTCTTATAACAATAATATTGTGACCCCGACTTCGCTGGGGCTACTATATTCACGAGCTTCCCGTCAATCGCCCCTAAACAATTGGGAAACCTACATTTCTCCCAAAATTCATCTTTGATACGTTCCCATCTCTCTTGGCTGGGCAACCCTATTGTGTCCTTCAGCATCGGCGACGCGATGACTCGGCACGTTTCATTCACAATCTCGCAAACTGTTGAATGCCCCATCCGGAAGTTGTAGCTTATTGTTTTCCGCGAGGCTCCCGTTGTTAAGAATCTAGAACAATGGCAAATGCTTAATTAATAAATATTTCTATTTGCAGATGACGCCTGCAAGCAGAGGTGGAAAAATCTTCGCGGTTCGTACGCAAAGTACCGGGTCCGCCAAAATGCGATACGCAGTGGATAGGCGGCGGAAACCGGGAGGGGGCACAAATTTTCTGAACAATTGAGCTTTCTGAGCCCATATCTTCAAGAGAGGCCAATGCTCTCCAACGTTGCCACCAGTTTAGGAGAACAGCAAGCTGCAACCTCGAGCCCAATGCCCAGGAGGAACCAGGCGATCTAGACGATTCGCAGCCCCCCCCCCCGAAAAGGAGGAGGCGGGAGACGGGCGGTGAACTATCCACTACTGTCGACCGATGCGCTACCTTGATCAAGAGGGTGGTCGGCAATCGCGATCGGCCCGATTGGGACAACGCTCTGTTTTTTCAGAGCATGGCACTCAGTGTTGGGAAGCTGAGCCTGAAGCGCCAGAATATCGTTAAGATGGCACTCTTGGCGAAGGTCGCCGAAATGCAACTGGAGGAGTCAGAGGAGAACGGATGATTTTTAAAGGGGGGGGGGGTAAAGGAAAAATGCAAACGTTAGGTGACTCACCCAGTATATATATATTCATGTATAGGTTAAGTTTAGATTTAAGGTAGTTCATAAGTTAACGTTATGTGAGATGTTGAATAAAGTTCATATATATGTATACTTGTTAGTATTTATATAATTATTTTCTGGATTTTTGTCTTATCTATGAGAAATTTTACAAGTAATTTTTGACGATAATGTAGCATTCAGCGCGGGGGAGGGGTTCTAACGGTAAATATTTAATTGTTATATCTTCTAAACGGATAGATAGGATTTGGAATATAAAAAAGAATTTTAAGAAAACATTACTAGTGTTTTACTAGTGTTTGTTGATCGTTCCACGTGTTCGGTCCGGGCCCTATCAGCTACAGGCCTATGATTTGCGGGCCGTTCTACGCGTCCTTGCGTCCTTCTGTTCTTGCACTCTCGCTCCCATGTTTCGGCCTCTAAAGCATGTCTTTGTGCTTCCGCAATGCTATTTGGTTTATGCGGGTGCACCACTACGGCCAGCTCGTAACGCAAACTCTTAACATACATTCTGACGACCTCTTTATCTACGATATTAAGAGCTAGTCGCCTCATTGCAGGTACCGTATGCTCGTTTTGTGTCGCGTAAAGGTCCATTTATACTACACGGACGGATCAGCCACGGACAGAAAGACAATGCTTAAGGGATAGGGGCTCTGGCCCCCAGATTCCGTCAGAAGATGGCGCGGCAGAGTCCCTATTCCTTAAGCATTGTCTTTCTGTCCGTGGCTGATCCGTCCGTGTAGTATAAAGGTCGATTTATACATGACCGATCCGGAGTTCCGGCAAAATATAAATACATAGGTTTAGATGGGACCGTTCACAACCGGTAACCGGACCGGCATTTCTCACAATATTTTTCCGTCTAGCCGGTTGGGCCATATCTCACTGGTGGGTTGACGGCTCCCTGCGGTGCGTGGCAGAAAAAAAGGTGTCTATGGGCACCCCCACGACTCCTCAGCTAAACTATCGGTAGCTCTCTTTACAAGATCATGTAAATGAGAAACGTTTCTGCCACTTGGTGAATACTTCTTATAAATAATGATTTCAAATAATTATTAGAAAAATATTAGACATGTCTTTGTTCCACAAATTTTTTCATCCTTTCAAGTGTGAAAAAATTTTTTAAAAATATGGTCGTATTCTACGATTCTTCCTTTTGGAAATTCTGTTTTTTTTTCACAATTTGTAACAACTTGTCGCCATCTTTCTGATGACCTGTCAATTCCCGTATCCCACTGGCTAATTAGCATCATGTGTCTTCGATGTACAAACAAAATATTCTATATAAACTATAAAGGTTAGGTTTGAATTGTTTCTTATTTCAGGTCCATGAAATTGCTGAATATTCTTTAAATATTCTCAAATAAGAGTCGACGGCGTTTATCCTAAAATTACACCTTCCACAAAGTGAAAAACATTTTCAATTTGTTTATGTCCAATACACTGCCCCATACAAGCGATAGGGAACAGCAGTGGATTAACTCTTTTTGCACTCGGAGCTACTTTAACTCGAAAATCAAACATTTCTTCTGACCTAGAATATTTCCCCTAGTAGCACAAAATATTGCATGTTGTTTGACAAATTGTTTTTTACGGTACCCTTTGTCAGATGATATTCTTTTTTTCGTTATCATGATACAATAAATTGTTATTGTTTTTCGTCATAACGTTTAAAAATTCCTTAATATCGTATTTTCCACCAATTAGCACGACGAACTCTGATAATTTCTAGTTAATAGCTTTTTAAATAAATGTTATATTCTGCCTTCGTGTCGTCCGGTTTCCGGACAGATATCCTCTAGGTGAATTCTTCTGGATTGCCGGAGACTCGGACCATAGGCTGCTCCTGAGGTGTAGAGGGGAGTAAACGGTTCATGGAACCCCTGGAGTTTGGGTTGTAAATTACACAATCTTCGGCTCTGAGCCTTTGTCGAGCGTCTCGAAACTTTCTCAAGTTGCCTGAGAAACCTGACGGAAATGTATAAATGCCCAAAAACGCCGTCCGCTGCCGGACGGTCATGTATAAATCGACCTTAAATGGACCTTAACGATATTTATTCAATCGTTGTCTGAAACGAAGGGTGTAACTCGCAACACTTTCCACCCTTCCTTGAACTAAAAACGGATAGATAGGATTTGGAATATAAAAAAGAATTTTAAGAAAACACTAGTAATGTTTAGGAGTGTTACGTCCCGGATGGGGGTCGTAACTGGTTTCATGGACTTTTCGCGATCTTCGGTCCACGTGGCACGTACGTCCACGTCTGACCAGGGCCGATTTCGGTTGTCCGCGCGAGATAAGAAACGGGGGAATGACCAAAGTCGCGTCGCGATCCGAAAGAGAAAGAATGCTGTCGAAAACCCCCGACGGATCTCACACACTCGCGTACACAACCGCACTGACGTGATCCAACGCAATGCGAAGGGAAGAGAAAAATAAAAAGAAAGAAGATAAGCGAACTTAACCAAAGTATAATAACCAAAAAGGGAAAAGAATTGAATACAAAATAACGCGATGATTACGCAAACAAAAATAGAGAAATTACTGCACAATGGCTAGATTAACGAAATGAACAAGAGAATAGCGAAATGACTAGGTTTACGGAGTAACTACGAGCTAGAAATAAAGATTAACGCAATGCAGTGAATGAACAACGAACGCTACTTAACTATAATGGAATAACGCGAACTAAACTAAATTAATAACTATAAATAAAAGGAATAAGATAAATGAAATAAGAGAAATGGAAAAAGGAATGGAAAATTGAATGAAATAGAAGTGAACTTGAATATGGCAAGATACGATTCGAACTGGAAGAGCGATGTGAATTCAAGAAACTGTTACAGAGAACTGTCGCAGAGCGCGGATCTTGCCATATTTATAATGGGAGCGCGGACCATGACAATTCGGTGGAGCGTGACATTAATTGTTCTCGATCATACGAGTTATATTATTATCGATATATTGTTCCTTGCGTTGCCGAGACGCACCGGCGTCTCATGATTGTGATTTGACGCGAATGTATATATAATACAAATATACATGTGTACATTTTGAACGAGGTGGCACGAAAGTAGAATTTCAATTAGGCGTAACGGCCACGATTTGCTCGCAAGAATTATAGATGCCGAGATTTTGCTCGTTCGAGCAAATTCCGAAGCAAGACGTTGGTACAACGTAACAGGAGTAAATTAAGATGGGAAATGTTTGGGAATGAAATTCGCTCTCTCCGCTGCGTCTTTATGGAGTAACCGAGTCCTCCAAATGCAAGGAGTTTCGTTTAAATAAGAACACCTAAATATCTCTTCAGGTCATTGTTGCACAAAAAATGTTTGTTACGTAATGTGCATGGTGCCAATGGACCAATATCTGACAAGAATATTTTTTCCCGAAGGTCAATTTTTCAAAGTCGTCAAGGTCATCGGTGTTTTTTGATATATAACTACATTTCTTTTAAATTACATCGTGTAACTGATGGAAAAATACATTCATATATACATGACCTTGCAATGTCTTCGACATTCGGTTGCTCGGTGCAACAAGATGAGTCATTTCAAGGTCACATTACTATACATATCTGAATGTAGTTTTGTATAAAAAACATCGAACTTTGATAGCTTCGAAAAAAATGACCTTTAGAAAACATCTTCTTGCCAGATATTGGTCCATTGACACAATACCCATTACGTAACAAACATTTTATGTGCATCAATGACCTGAAGAGATATCTAGGTGTTCTTATTTAAACGGAGCTGCCTGTATAGTAAAAAATCACTCACCGTAGGCAAACTGCTAATAATCGTTCCTTCGGAGTAATAGGAACTCGGTTGTTCGTGGGGAGTCTAACGAGGTCATCCTCGATTCGGCTCAGCAAAGCAGCGAAGCAGCCCCTGCTCATATGGAAGTATCCATAAAATTCCTTCTCGCGGTCCATTGACAAATGCTTGAATAGGACCAATTCACCATCGGTACCTCTAGTCTCCACAGGGGGTGGACGCTGTAGCGGCGTTTTGCTCCATTTTGCTCCTCGAGCGGGATTCGCAGCGAGCTCTCCACCAGACTCACCAATGACGAATTGACACTAGACGAACATACCGTAAAACACGAGACAGAAATCCTCATTCCATCCAACAAAACGTTTACAACCGGAATTCCTATTAATGAGCGTATCCAAGTAGCACACCTTTATAACCCCACGAACCAAGTGCTCACATATCCCCTCAATACCCTTAACCATACCTTGCCAGATCGAATAGAAAAATTACAGAATAAAATCAGCTTAGAACACGTAGATCCAGTACTAAAACCGAGTGTAGAAAAAATACTAGTTTCCTATAACGACGTGTTTTCTTTCGAAGACGAAGATTTGCCCTGTACAAACCTAACTAAACACGTAATTGTAGGATGGGATTTAACCAGGTTAAATGAGCGTAAGGCACTTGTAGGATAGAAAAACGGTTAAATATATTTGATAGGGGGTTATACGTGTTCTCAAGCGCAGCGATGTTGCCTCGAGCTAAGTTTGCAGCGGACTGCCTCGCCGGCCGCCCCCACTCTTACATATTGCCGACCGTCGCGCACTTAGTCATCTCGGCACGTAACCGAACTACGCGGATCACAGTGCTACATTCGGCCATACCTGACTATCTGACGCCCTCGGCAGAAATACATTTTGTTTTATCTTAAGACTAGTGAGATCGTATACATTAATATGATTTACTTATTCTTGAATACAATAATCAACTTAACCAATTAAAAATATAATCATGTACATAGATATAACTTACTTATTAACGCTATACTCTAATATTCGCTCGGAATTCTCGCCATTCATATTCGGAATTCACACTTGACGCCACGGTCTAATATTCGCAGCTTGCCATACGCCGCTATAAGGCCGTTGCGTGTTCTGAAACCCGTCGACATCGGTAATCGCATATCGGTCGTTACCGAGTTTCTTAGTAACTTTGTACGGTCCTTTGAACACCGGTGTTAGTTTCTGTGATGTCCCGGCCGTACTGTCGAAATTTTTTATGGATACTAAATCCCCTACGGAATATTCGTGCGCTTCCTTGCGCTTTTTATCCGCATATTGCTTGTTATACGTTTGCGATCTTAAGATCCTATCTGATGCGCGTTCGCGAGTCTCGTCTAGATTAAAATTCGTTTGTACATTATTCTCTTCCAAGTATTCGCGTAATTTGTCTACGGGCTTTTCGCGTTGTCTCACGCCGAACAACAGACGACTCGGTGTCTCGCCCGTGGTTTTGCTTATTGAGTTATTTAGCGCATACTCAACATCGGGAATAATCTTGTACCAATATTTTCCGGCGGAATCGTCCGATATTTTAGCTAACATTGGAGTCAGGGTTCTATTGACCCTTTCTACCTGCCCATTGGCCTGCGGTGAGGCCGTAGCAATTTTAATATGTTGTATTCCATTGTCATTCATAAAATCTCCTAACTCCTTACTCGTAAAACAACTACCTCTATCCGTAATTATCACCTTTGGTCGCGAATAATGATCGAAATATTGCTGCAGGCTGCTAATTACCTCCTTACTAGAGGTCGTCTTCGTCGGGTAGAGTTTTACGAACTTTGTAAATGAATCTATTACGACCAATATGTGCTGCTTTATTAATCGTTTTTTATCGATCGGACCCAGATGGTCTACATGAATAATGCCGAAAGGGACATTACCTTTGGGAATCGGATGAAGCAGACCTTCGACTTTCCCACTAACCGGCGAAAACGTGATACATTTTAGACAGTTTTTAATGTGACCATGTACCTTCTCGCGTAGCTTCGGAAACCAATAGTTTTCGAGGATTGCTCTAGCCGACTTCTCGGTTCCTAAGTGACCTAACTCATCGTGATATTTATACAGTACATTTCTCTCCATCTGTTCTGGCACGTAAAACAATAATTTATCCCCGTATTTGCGATATACAAGACCATTTCTCATTTCATAAAACTTGTCTTCGGATTTCTCGAGTTTGGCCCGAATCTCGACAATTTTCGGATCTTGTCCTTGACAAATCGTAACATCCCATTCGAACGGGTTTTCTTCTATCACACCGACGGTTCGGCTGAGTGCGTCCACGTGACGCATACGCGTACCGGGTCGATATTTTAATTCATAATCATAGTTGAGCAACGAAATCGCCCATCTCTCAACTCTGCGATTAACATCTTTTTTCTTGAGAGTCATCGTGACCGCACTACAGTCAGTCACGATTTGAAATTTCAGCCCCTGAAGATAAATTCGAAAACGTTCCAGAGCGTAAATTATCGCGAGGGTCTCGAGTTCAAAACTATGCAATTTCGATTCGCCTTCTGTTGTCCGTCTAGAATAGTAAAATACCGGATGCATTTTACCATCCGACTTCTTTTGCATGAGCACTGCTCCGTAACCCGCAGAACTTGCGTCGCAATGCAGTTCTGTTTGATCATTTGGGTTATAAACCGCTAAGATCGGAGCTTCCGTAAGTTTGCCTTTCAGTGTTTTATATGCTTCGTACTCCGTTTCCCCGAAGCGAAACGGAGTATTCGTTTTTGTTAAATCGTACAGGGGTTTAGCAATAGACGCGAAATGTTCGATAAATTTTCTAAAATATGAACAGAGCCCAAGGAAGCTACGCACGTCGCGTGTGCTTCTGGGGATCGGAAATCTCTCAACTGCTTCGATACCACTTCTTGTCGGCCTTATACCTTTCTCGGAGACCATATACCCCAGGTACTCCACTTCCGTCTGAAGGAAGTAACACTTTTCGATTCGCAACTCCAAAAGATTTTCCGAAAGAGTTTTAAATACTCGTTTAAGTATTTCTAAATGATGATCTATTGTCTGAGTAGCTATCAATATATCGTCCATGTAGATTGCCATATCACCCGCTCTCGTAAATTCGGTCAGAATTAAATTTATATAGCGCTGAAAAGTCGCTGGTGCTGTACGTAACCCGAAAGGCATTCTTAACCACTCGTACTGACCTAATGGAGTCACGAACGATGTGTATTTTACCGATTCTTTCGCGACCTGAACATGATGAAATCCGTCTTTCAAATCTAATAGCGTATAATATTTTTTGTTTCCCACTATTGCCAATTGGTCTTCGATAAGAGGCATAGGGTAGTTATCCCTCGCCGTCGCTTTGTTAAGGACACGGAAGTCCACGCACATTCGTAATTTTCCATTTTTCTTTTTCGTTAAAACTATAGGTGATGCAAATTCGGATTTACTAACCTGTATGTAACCTTTTTCCAATAATTCGTCTAAAATCACCTGAAGCTTTGCTTTTTCATCATAAGCGAGTTTGCGCGGGGTACAGTAAAACGGTTGCGGATTGTCTAATCGTAAATTCAATTCGGCCTTCGTTTTCGGTTCCCGCGGTCTCGGGTAATCCACGTAAAATTCTTTAAAAATTTGTTTCAGTTCAGTTTTCGCTTCGTAAGGTATTACTGAATTTATCTGCAAATTGTCAGCTAAATTATTCTCATTTTCAATTACGTTAATGTTCAGCATTTCTCGCCAAGTGTAATCGTCCGTCGGTAGCGTCAAACGAATGCCGAACTTGCGCAGTATATCGCGTCCTAGCAGAGCTGGCGTCACCGACGTGTCTTCCGGTACCACGTAAATTCTAAGATTCTCTCTCGAAATGTCGTCAATAGAGATCGTTGCATAAACCTTTCCTAAGAAATCTAATTGTACCTTTTTACATCCGCAATAATATCGATCCGTCGAGTCTAACGGTAAAAGCCCGTGCTTCTCGATAAAACGCTCCTTCACGAAACTGATCGGACTACCGGTATCTAAAAGTGTATCTAAACATAACACTCGGTGTAAATCAGAGTCTTTTATTTGATACGTTACGGTCTTTCGATGTTCAACGCTATCTTCGTCTGCCGGATCTTCGTACACGTTGGATACTTGGGACTTCTCCTTTGTCTCCTTCGTTTCCTTGGTTTCCCTATTCGGGCAATTCTTCACCGCGTGTCCCATCTCGCCACAGTGGTAGCATGATCCACGTTCTCGTGCAGGTTTCGGACAGTCTTTCGAAATATGTCCCACCTTGTTACAATTGTAACATTTAATCTGCTTTACGCCCGGTTCTTCCTTCACTGAAATCCTCATGCCTTTCGTTTCCGATTTTATCTTCTCCGTCGCCTTCTCAGCTGTTTGTCTCTCACCTTGCACGGCATCCTTCTTACCGCGATTTACAAGAGATATTTTCCGAAAACCGTTGAGCAAGTCTTTTACACCATTGAAATTCTGCATCCTTGCCTGATTCCGTAATGTTTGGTCGGGTATTCCGTCCACTAAATAATCTAATAAATCGGCTTCTTCGATTGGCACTAAATTACTCAGGATAAGTTTTTCATGGTAGTAATTGTTAAACGACTCGGTGGTTTGCCACGTCCTTGCTTCGAACTTCCTAAGTCGATCTATTTTGCTTGGTCGTTGATCAAAACCATCCTTCATTGCTTCGAGTAATTCGTCCAAGGTCATTTCCGTATACTCCGATTTTGAGCGAAACCATCTCTCCGCTTTACCTTTAAGCTTCGAGCTAATAATTATTTTCATAATTGCGTCGTCCACATTGAAGAGTCTCTTGACCAGTCGAACCTGTCGCTCCCAGTCCTCATAATAGCGATTCGATCCGTCGAATTCCCCCAATAACTCTCCGATGCCTTTGACATCCGCACGCAACTGTTTTTGCGCGTTACCGGCCTGTTGCAGCGTATCCTCCTAAACCGTTCGCTGGATTTTCTGGGTTTGCCAGCGCCAGTTCCCGTCGAGCCAATTCTGCTTCCCGTTGCGCTACGTCTCTTTCTCGACGCATCAGCTCTAATTCTTGGTGTAATAGCTCGTTTCTCTCTCGTTCCCGTAGAAGCTGATTCTCATTATGTTCCTCTTCTTCTTCCAGATCATCTGCCGTCATCCATCTTCCTTCAGGATCTGCTTCCATTAATCGAGTTATTAATTCCGATTTCAATCCTGTTTGTGGTAAATTTCTACGTCTTAATTTTTCCCTCAATTGTGCTGCTGTAAACCGACTCGTCACTTCCGCCATTTTTTTTTTTTTCTTAGCAACAATCGTTTAGGATATTTTGGAATACACGGAGTATCGCACTGTTCAAAATCCGTTCCACTTGCTTCTCACACCGTCGACACTAAACACAACGCGCACCGGTGATCATAAGCGTCAACGTCAATCGCAATAATATTTGCACCTATCACTTGCGTTGATTTTCTTTTCGTGAATCTCGTTCGTCCGTAATATCGTACGCCTTGACTTTCCTAAAATCGATGGCGTTATCGATCACATAAGCGTTGAATTAACGTAAACACAACAACGTAACACAGTTTCAAAACTGTCTTAAAAAAAAAAAGATGGCTACACTTCTTGCCACGCCGTGAGGTTATTATGCTTGCGCGCGCACACAGTAACGAACACCCACCGAACGTTCTCGACTTCAGCAACAACCAATGGCGTCGCGTTTTCCCGCGTAATTTTCTTCTGTCCACAGGATTCACAAATCCTGATTAATTTTGATGAGTTTATCTTACATAAATCCAATGCTGCACACGATACATAAAATGCACATCGGTAAAACGTAACTTAACACGCGCTGCCGAAATTTCCGTAAACACATAAATTGTTCTTCTCGCGTAAAAAAAAAAGAAAAATTCACGTTTTTCGCGGATCCCACTTCTGAAATTGTAGGATGGGATTTAACCAGGTTAAATGAGCGTAAGGCACTTGTAGGATAGAAAAACGGTTAAATATATTTGATAGGGGGTTATACGTGTTCTCAAGCGCAGCGATGTTGCCTCGAGCTAAGTTTGCAGCGGACTGCCTCGCCGGCCGCCCCCACTCTTACATATTGCCGACCGTCGCGCACTTAGTCATCTCGGCACGTAACCGAACTACGCGGATCACAGTGCTACATAATCGAATTGAAAACAAACCGGCCTATCAATGTAAAATCCTATAGACCACCTGAAGTACACAAAGCTGAAGTAGATCGACAAGTTCAGGAAATGTTAGATCGAGGAATTATTGAGGAATCTGATTCACCTTATAACTCATCAATTTGGATTGTTCCCAAAAAACCCGACAAATTAGGGAACCGCAAGTGAAGGCTGGTTATCGATTTTAGACGATTAAATCAGGAAACAGACCAGGACGCCTATCCATTACCACCGATAGATGAAATTCTAGACCATCTAGGCAAAGCAAAATTTTTCTCCGCGCCATCAAATACCTATGGACGAGGGTTCCAAGAAATTCACCGCGTTCAGTACTCATCAAGGTCATTTTCTGTATCGTAGGATGCCATTCGGGCTAAAAAACGCTCCAGCCACTTTCCAGAGAATGATAGACAACGCCTTGCGAGGACTCGTCGGAAAACTCTGTTTTGTGTATCTAGACGACATTATTGTGTTCGGCTCGACCATAGAGGAGCACAATAAGAACTTTGCAATTGTTTTCCAGAGACTTAGGGAACCAGGACTCAAGCTTCAGCCCGAGAAATGCGAGTTTCTCAGACCCGAACTCGAATACCTGGGTCATGTTATAACCGCGGACGGAGTAAAACCGAATCCGAACAAAATCGAGGCAATTAAAGATTTCCCCATACCGAAATCTGCGACAAATGTGAAAGCCTTCCTGGGTATCACCGGGTATTATAGGAAATTTATCCGAACCTTCGCCAAGCTCGCGAAGCCCTTGACAGAATTGACGAAAAAGGACATACCGTTTCATTGGATAGACGCGCAACAGAAATCCTTCGACATACTAAAACAAAAACTTTGTGAATCCTCCATACTCGCGTATCCTGACTTTAATAAACTCTTCACGTTAATAACCGACGCATCGAATATCGGACTCGGTGCAATCCTATCCCAAGAAGGCCATCCCTGCTGTTACATTAGTAGAACATTGAACAAGCCGGAAATCAATTACACCACCACCGAGAAGGAATTGTTAGCAATTGTTTGGCCGTCAAACATTTGCGACAATACCTCTTGGGAAAAAAATTCAAAATCTTAACAGACCATCAGGCTTTAAAATGGTTATTTAGTGTCAAAGACCCGTCATCCAGATTGCTACGTTGGCGGTTACGTTTAGAAGAATACGATTACGAAATAGAATACACCAAAGGCAAAGAAAATACCGCAGCAGATGGCCTATCTCGCATGTACCCGGTATCCCCATTAGAGTAAGAAAATGACAACTCAAATGAAAACTTGGACGATCTAGAGCAGACACAACTTTTCGCGGAATATGAGAATTGGAAACAGAACCTCGCGTACGTTTTGACCACTCGACCTAACCCCGTCGGAAAAGTTTGGAAACCACTCCATAAAGACATGTTAGGGCCGTATAAGCCTTTAAATTGGTTAATAAAATTAGATAGAATTGCACGAATCTCCATAGAACAGTGTCACACCGTTTCAAAGTTATATTTACCCGAGCCCATCAGATTAGTGGACCTTTTAGAATTACGGGAAATCCTCTGGTATATAGGGTATAGATATTCAGATCAAATCGGAATCATCTTTTCAGAAAACTCCAAAGAATTAGGTAGAGAAGAACGTTCACAACTGATTAAAGAATGTCATAATAGTAATGCAGCGCAACATTTCGGAGAGAATAAAACATTGAAACGAGTACAAGAAAAAGTCATCTGGACCAACATGGAAAGGGATGTAGTAGATTTTGTAAAGAGCTGTGAAAGCTGTCAAAGAGAAAAATTAATTAGAATCCGTAATAAGGAACTCGCCGTTATACCCGAAACACCCCGTGCACCGAACGACAAAATAGCAATGGACATACTCCGACCATTGACTCCTACCAACGGAGATAACAAATACATCTTATCCATACAAGACGTTCTAACGAAATATCTAGTGTTAATTCCCCTAAAAACAGCAGAAGCAACGACAATCATTGGCGAACTCTTACGACACTACATCTATATATTTTCGGCACCAAAACACATATTGACCGACCAGGGAGCAAATTTTCTCAGCAATTTGATACAGGAATTCGAATCACAATTTCAAATCAAGCACATTAAAACAACCGCATTCCACCCCGAATCTAACGGCAGTCTAGAGAGAACGCATAGCACCATATTAAATCTCATCAGAACATGTATGCGTGATAAAAACAATGAATGGGACGAGAATTTACAACTTGTTTGTATGGGTTTTAACACCACGGTACACGAATCAACCGGCTACACCCCATTCGAGTTAACCTAAGGGCATAAAGCAAATCTCCCTTCAACAATAGCAAATACGCCACTATTATCCAAAGACGAACTATTTCAAAATTGGAAACGGCAACATAACACTTATATAAGCCGAGCACGTTACAATTTAGATAGAACAAAGGAGAAAACTCAAAAACGAACCAACCGAAATATTATACGAACACAACCGGTATTTAACATTGGAAACTACGCACTTCTACATAACGACAACGTTAGAAAAAACAAACTAGGACCACAGTGGCTTGGACCATACCCAATCTTAAACACTTCTCCCCAACATACACAATTAAAATAGACACTCATACAGCAAGAGTACACGGAAATAGACTAAAACTCTGTATTTTTCGTTCCCCAGACAATTCTCCTGACCATAACATTAGTAACGCTACAAACAACCCCAACATCCCATAATACTGTTCTAGAACAATCATACACACTCATAGATACAGGAAACATGACATAATATTCTTGAGAACGAAAGTTAATAATATTCCGCCGCAAGGAGTTCGTTTTGTCACGAAGAAAACCGTTACGCCGAAATTTCCGTCGAAGCCTTCTTTTATCATCAGGTCACGACTATTTCTAAAGAACACTACCGCTCACAATTCAGGATATCGCACACCACGAAATATTTTAAGACGCGCTTAGTCTGTAAGATTTATTGTATATCCTAATATACACTTCTCGAGAAGTTTTATACTTGTACAACCCTCGACCCGTCAAAAGGTCCGCTCACTTTCAAAACACCTAACAATAAGACTCGGAGGACCAAGTCAAATGTAAGGAGGGAGATGTGTTACGGGCAGATCGGAAAATGTAGGAAAGTAGACACGTAGGACAAAAACATAGATAGCACACCAGAAAATAAGTAGTAAAAGACCGACAGTAATAAACCAGGATTAGGACATTTTAACGAGGGGCAACCCTTGTTAAATAATAGAAACTCTGTCTGAAGAGACTTAAGGGCAATTAACAGGTATCGAACACATTGGGTACTCGTACACCCACCTGGACATATTTACCGCTAGTTTCCTAAGCTACCGCACGCCAACCAGAAAAGAGAATCACTCTCATTGGTCCATACTTGGAACATCGAATTGGTATTTAAGACCACCAAAAACTGAATAAATAGCTATTCTTGACAAGTGTCCGACAAGTTCGCATCTTACAAATTATTTCTCATCCTACCCGATCCCGAATCCACGGAGCGCGATCGTTAGGTGTTTCATATGTGTGTGTGTGTGTGTGTGTGTGCGTGCGTGCGTGCGTGCGTGCGTGCGTGCGTGCGTGCGTGCGTGCGTGCGTGCGTGCGTGCGTGCGTGCGTGCGTGCGTGCGTGCGTGCGTGCGTGCGTGCGTGCGTGCGTGCGTGCGTGCGTGCGTGCGTGCGTGTGTGTGTGTGTGTGTTACAGTACTAACTGTACAACAAGTATTACGAAAGAATGTCCGCGATGTCGAAAATGCAACAGAGACGGTCATGAAATGATTAATTGTAAATATGATTTTAAATGCGTAACATGCGAAAAACTAAAATTACCTTCTAAACACTTGGTCTGTTCGATGGCTTGTCCACAGTTCCGACAGAGAGTGAGATCGCTAAAACATCAATTGACATTATATCAAAACGCTAATCCTACAACTCAATTGTAACAGGTTCAAACTAGCACGAGAAATAATGTACCAAACTTGTACTCAACAAAAAATAGACCTAGCATGCCTGCAAGAACCGCATAAAATCGATAAAAACTGGATCCATTCCCTTGATAATAAAACAGCAATCTACATAAAAAATTTAAATATAAAACTGACTAAAGAAAATAAAATAATTGAGCAAAATTTCGTCGGAATTAAACTAGACTTCATGACACTTATAAATATATATATTAGTCCTAATATAACTAAAAACGAATACCACATGCAACTAGAAAAAATTAAACAAACAAGAAAAAACTGGAGCGGACCGGTCGTCCTCATAGGCGACCTTAACGCGAGAACCTACGCTTTTGGCGATAAAAAAGAAAATCAAAGAGGTCGCACTTTCTTATACTTCTTAAACGAAATGAAACTCGAACCAATAATTACAAAAGGTGGCGACACCTTTTTCAAAAAAGACAGAAGCTCAAACATAGACATTATTTGCTCAACTAAAGATGTACACAAAAATATAAACAGTAAAATAGACAAATCTTATAACGCCTCAGATCATGTCAACTGTATACATAACATTAAAATTAAAAACAATAAATATAATAAAACACTGTACAAACATATCACATGGTATTGGAATACCAAAGCAATGGATCCAGAAAACTTTATAAAAACCTTCAATAAATTAAACGAAAACTTACAACTAGATAACAAAGATATAAAAACAATAGATACATACATAGGAAATATAAATAAAACATGCAACAAAATATTAAAAAAGAAAAATAACAAATACTTACCAAGAGAAAATCCGTGGTGGAACCAGGAGATCGCCAACGTCTGCGATGAAGTCCAAGCTGCTCGTCGTACCCTGCAACGTAAAAGTGTAACAGACCTGTACCGAGCAGCTCTGTTACTAAATATCCGACCGAGCTTCCCCGAACAAACCCGAAGAACACCGAACCCCGTAAGAAACCACCGGCTCCCCGGCACCGTCTCGCAACACCCTTACCGCGTTTACCCCTCTCCTAGAAATACGAATTCGCGGGAACCGGATACGAAAATCCACGAATTTGGCGGGAACCGGGCGGGAATAGTACCCCCATAAAAACAGCAACCCGTCTGGGATGCCTCTTCGGGGGAGGCGGGAAGGACTTAACGAGTCCCGCCTCCCCCGGTCCGTCACCTGCCCTGTTGCGTGGGGCGGGCCGCGCGGCGAGGGCGCCTCGCCAGAGCCAACCTTCTTTCGGAGAGGAGGTCGGCCTTCCTCTCCCTTTCCGCGACCTCCTTCCGCTGCATCACCTCCTCGCAGAAGGAGGTCACGGCCTTGTGCGACCTCTCGTCGCCAACCATGTGGTTGACCACGGCCGACAACGAGAGGTCGCCTCCAATCTCGCTTCTCAGGACACGGCGCTACGCTGACCATGCCGAAAACTGTTCCAGCGTGTACCGCTCCGTGTCCAAAGCCTCCGCACAGTGGTGGCACCGTTCGGTGGGTTCCCTCTTGATCCACGCCAGGTACCGGCCGAAACATTCATGGCCGGTTAACACCTGGGTGGATCTGTAGGCGAGCTTAACTCGCCTCTCGCACCATTCCTCCAGGATCGGCAAGAGGGCCCGGACTATTGGCCGGCCCGTATTGGCGTCCAGAATTTCCAACCGCCACAGGGCCAGCGACTCTTGCCGGGCCCGGCGCTTCAGCACTCCGATCCTGTCCTCCTCGTCTGGGTCAGCGTCTCCCCCGCGCAACGAGCGGACGGCCAAATACAAGGCCGCAGTTCCCTTGCCACATGGTGCAGGGGAACCAGACCCGCGAGGAGGCACGCCGCCTCGGTGGAGACAGTGCGATAGCCCCGTATGGTCCGCAAGGCCAGCCGGCGCTGCACTCTGTTGCAGAGTGTTTTACTGCGCCTGCTGACCGACAATGCGTCGGACCACACGGGTGCCCCGTATAGGAGCTTGCTATGCACTACCCCCGTATAGAGGCGGCGGATCCTTCCATCGGGTACCCGAATATTGGACAGCAGCGTCCTAGGGAGGCAACCGGTCGAAGTGCTTTTCGAAGCGCCAGCGACTGTCGAGAGTCAGGCCCAGATATTTCATCTCCTGCCTAACCTTGACAACGGCATCACCCACGGGGATCCAGAGTTGGGGCGGCCGCCGTCTCAGGGACAATGCGAGTAGCCACATTGCCTCCGTCTTGCCGGCGGTTATCTTGAGCCTCAACCCCTGGATCTTACCCACCACGGAGTCTACCACCACAGCCGCCAAGGCTATCGTTCCCCTCCATGTCTCCCCCTCCACGGCCACCAGTGTATCACACTGGCGTCGCGGGGGAGAGTAGCCCGCAGCACCGAGTCGTATGTTATGTTCCACAGGAGCGGTCCTAGATCCGACCCCTGCGGAACTCCTCGGTGCATGTTCTCCCTCTGCATTACACCGTACCGGCCACGGTACTCAAACAACCTGTCACGGAGATAGTCCCGTATGACCTCCCGGAGGTAGGGGCGCACTCTATGATACTCCAGCGCCCCCACTACCTCATCCCAGGGCAGAGTGTTAAACGCGTTGGTGATATCAAGCAATACCGCAAACAACACCCCGCCCGCAGCCACCGCCCTGGTCTGGAGGGAGGCGAGCCGATCGATAGCATCGATCGTAGAACGCCCCCTCCGGAACCCAAACTGGCAATCGCAGAGATCGGGACCACTCGTGGACAGGTGCTCGACGAGGCGATCTGCGATAATCTTTTCATAGACTTTCATAGACCACCTCGTCGAGGAGACACAACGACCGGTACGCAGAGGGAAGCTCTGCGGGCTTGCCTGCCTTTTGGAAGAGAACAAGCCTGGCGACTTTCCATTCCCTGGGGAAGGTTCCCTGGCTCAGGCACGCGTTCAGTACGCCGATCAGAGCCGGGGCGAGGACGTCGAGCGCCGCGACCAATACTGGTACGGGAATACCATCTGGTCCGGGGGCCTTAACACCCCCATCCCTTATCCTCCGGACCGCCTGGGAGAACTCAGCGCTGGATATCCGAAGTCCCTCGTCCCACTCTTGGGACGGAATGGGCGGGTACTCCCTCTCCCCTCAATAGGGGGGAAGAGGGTGGGTATGACCCGCCCTAGGAACTCAGGTTCCAGCCGCTCCGTCAACGGGGGCGCCCATGGGCGTAATTTGCCCAACACCATTTTGTAAGGGCGCCCCCATGGGTCACTCTGAAGAGTGCCCAAGAGCTCGTCCCAGGCCTTGGCCTTGGCGGCAGCGATAAGTCGCTGCAGGGCCACTTGGGCCTCCCCGTAAGTAACATACAGGGAGGCCATCCTTGCCTCGGCATCGTCGTCATCCTGATCGGGATCTGGATGACGACGCCGCGCGCTGGTATACTGGCGTCGGGCCCGAATGCTAACCACTCTAGCATCCTCTATTTCGCCCGACCACCAGTACACTTTCCTCAACGGGGGGCAGCTCTTAATCCGGGGCATCGAAGCGTCGCATACGCTTTCCATGATGCCCCGGAACCACTCCATCCCCTCTTCCGCGCCGCGCTCTGTAGCCTCCGGCCACACGCAGGCAAGGGCAGCGGCCCTCAGGACGTCCCCGTCCAGTGTCTTCAGCGCCTATCTCACGGGCGCTTGGAGGGTTGCTGATGGGGGGGTGCCCGCGGGCTGGGTGGCCTCCACCTCCATTGTGATATGAAGATGGTCGGAGAGGGATTCCCTCTCCTCAGCCACTCGCCAGGCGGACACTCGTGCGGCGGCGTTCGGGGAGGCCTATGTCAAGTCGACAATGGACCAACCGTTCCACCGCAGGCACGTAGGTACGGAGCCCCGGTTCACCAACCGGAGCCCCAAGCCTCCCGCCCAATCTTCTATCGCCTCGCCGCGTGGGGTGGTCCTGGGGTTTCCCCAACTAGTGGACTTCGCATTGAAGTCTCCCAGGACCAAGACTGGACCGTTCATGCTGGGGGCAAGAAACACCCCCAAACGGTCCAAGTATTCCCCGTATTTGGCGAGGCTACAATTGGGCGATATGTAGCAACCCACTACCAGAAACCTTCCCCATGATATTGGAAACTCCCAGGGGAAACTCCTGGCGCTGATTGCGCCATATTGCCATGGAGCCCTCCAGGTCCCCAACCCAAGGGGACAGGGCGTCGGGGACCCTATAGGGCTCCGTGACTACGGCCACTGCAACCTCCCACTCCGCTAGGCCCTGGATGAGCAGATCTTGGGCCCGGCGGCAGTGGTTGAGGTTGATCAGTTTTACCGGGAACGTGCGTGGCATTGTGGGGCCGTTGACGTTCCCGGCACCACCGACGACTCGTCAGCCTGAGGTGGAGGAGTATTCTCCACTTCTATCATCGCCTCCGCCGTGGGTGGAGACGCAGGGGCAGGGGGTGGGGGCGTGGCAGTGCCAGCGCCACTCGCCCCCGCCACCGCCGGAGTGCCGGTGACCCCCTTGTCACCAGCCCTCCGGCCTTTCCTCGCCGGCGGGGAGCCACATTTGCTCCCCACTTTGTGCCCGGCGGGCCTGCCCATCTCTGCACAGATGGGACAATTAGGCCTCGCCGAGCACTCCTTGGCACGATGGCCCTCAGCGCCACACTTGTAGCACCGGCCACCGCGGTCCACCTCCGATGTGCACCGTTGCCGCACATGGCCGATGGCCAGGCAACGGAAGCACTGGAGGGGCCTAGTGGCCAGTGCCTCTACTCGAACGGAGGACCATCCGACCCTCATCCTCCCTGCCCCGATGAGGGTCCGCGCCACCGCTGCAGGACACTGGACCCATATGCTGCCCAACCCGGCAGGCTGGGGCTTGATAGCCCCCACCTTCACCTGCTCGGGTGGGCAACTTCCCGCCTCAACGACGGCCGCCTGCACCTCCTTGGGGGTGACAGAATCGTCCAGGCCCCTTAGACGGAGTTCCACCGTCTTTACGGGCCTGGCGACCTTTACCCCCGTCTCCCGGATGGTCACCGCCTTTCGTGCCGCCAGCTTGTCAACCTTGGCGGCACCCTCCGGACCGGGAATCTCTAAAATTGGACCCCCGGTCATCGCCCGCTTGGGCCGCACCTCGCCTATGCCCAACTCGGCTAGATTGGTGGCCCTCTTGGCCATCAGCATGGCTTCAGTCAGAGTGGTCGTGCACCCCTCTGGAGCGGTAAACGTGACCGCCGCCGTACGAGGTGGTGCCGCCACCCTGTCACAGGGCCATCACGTTTACCCCCCTCTTTTGGGGGGGGTACCTTCTGGGCAGCCTTTTTTAGCGCGGCCCCCTTAAGCGCGGCCCCCTTGGGCGCGGCCTCCTTGGCCTGCTTTTGGCGGGCCTTTCGCCCCACCACCTGTGTCCAGGACTCTCCCAACGCGGGAGTAGCCAGGACTGACGGTGGCGGGGGCGGGTTGGCCCGATTCCCAGCTGTACCCTACCCAGTCTTACTGGGGAGTGGCGCAGGCGCAGCAGCAGGGAGAGAACTGGAGGGCCCCCCAGCTTGGGAGGCCCCCTTCTTCTTTTTCTTCCCCTTGCCCTTCCTCTTCTTTTCCCCCGGGGCCGCGTGGCTGGCCGGCTCCGCACGCACAGGGGCAGGAGGAGGGGCGATCGCAACAACACCGGAATAGGTGGAGGGGACAGGGCGGGGGCACCACCCAGCGTAAGCCGGGAGATGTCCGGTACGCCCCCGAATACCGCTCTAGTGAGGCAGTCCTGTGTCTGCCGGATCGGGGCAAGCTTGGCATCAAGCAATGCCCCGATCTTGGACAGCACGGGTCCCTCCCTCACCGGCAGCAGGCGGAGGGGGCGGTAGTGCCACCGATGGGACCGGGGAGGCGGGCGGCAACCCGGCCGCCAGCCTCTTGGCCGCCATCATCTCCTCCCTGAGGGCCCGGTTAGTTTCCCTCATCTCCCGGATTTCTCGGCGCAGCGCCTCATTCTGGTCGTAGAGTAAAGTGAGGGCCGCCGAGTCCTGGTCCTTCCCTCCCATTGAAAGGCGAAGCGGAGTGAGGGCCGCCGAGTCCGGCTCCTTCCTCCCCCTTGAACGCCGACCCATGACCGCCTTCTGCGTTTACGCCCCACGCTCTCCTCCCCCGCATCCCCAGAAGCCCCCCGGCGTTTACGGGAGCCGGCCACCGAGACGGCGACCGAACCCCCGACAGCCGAGGAGGCGCAGCGAGAGGCCAGGGGGATCGACGACTCAGAGCAGACGGATTCGTAATCCGTCCCAGCGCCGTCGCCCCCGGTACCGCTGCTGCCATCCCCCAAACCCAAGGGGTCGAAAACTGTCTGCGGCCGGGGCGCGGTCCTGGACCGCGCTCCTGAGCTCCCGAGGCTCGACCCCCCAGGCTGAAAAACTCTGTCGAGGCGGATGCGAGGCACCGCACCCGACAGAATCCCCCCCCCCACTCCGCGACTGGTGCCCCAGTTGCTCGAGGTCCCAGCCGCCGAGGTGACAGCGCTCGCGGCGGAGGTATTCACCCCAGCTGCTACTCCAACACCCCCCTGTACGACCGCTTCCGGGCGCGGTGACCCCTCCTGCCCAGTGAAAATCCGAGGCGTCTGTTTCGTCTTCATCATAATTTCATAACGGGCTTGGTTACTACCCTCTCCCCAAGTGGAGGATGGACTCACTCATCACCCTTCCTGTCTCCTGGTGCGGTCCACGAATACTCCCGGGGGCGCCGCAAACCCCTACCGCCGGGGGCCCTAGGGTCCCATTGCTGGGACCCCTTGTCGCTACCCGGTCCCAGGCTAGACCGGAGGTGAAAAACCACACCCACCTACTGCTGTGCGTGTGCCCCTACGCATGCGTGCGCAGGCGCCCACGCACATCAGTGACGCGCTAAGTGGCCGATGCATCCACCGGCCCACCAGAGTGCAATGGTGCTACCTTCACCGCGCGTCGATGCTTAGTAGTTAGAGACATATTTTATAGAGGTTAGTCATCCTCGCGAGAGGGCCGATCAAGGCAAGCTCCCCGGTCCGGTAAAACATGACCACCGGATTACGGTATGTGGCCCTGGACAGACCTTGCCGCTACGCCTGTGTCCAGGGCTCATGGGTACCTTCCTACTCAGTTCGCACTCTGCTTCGGCCGAAGCACCACAGAGTCCCAGGAGTCACCACGAGGAGGTGAGGTAGGAGGATTTTGCCCAAGATGGACCCTCAACTTCACCGAAATTCTCCAATCGAGGCTTCTCTCCCGAGAACTTACCGAAAGTAAGTAATCAGGTAATTACCCAGTTCAGGAGAACATCAGTTCCATCGAGGTCATTCCTTCCCCCGCTCCGAATCCATCCCGGACTCCCAACTAGATAAGTTCTTCCCGCCTCCCCCAGAAAAAGGGCACCCAAGTCGGGTAGTATCTTTGCACGGCGGGAACCAATCCCACCCCCTTCCTTCTGGCCCCCCTGCGGGGTACATATATATCATTGGGTCGGGGATGTTGGTGGGAGAAGGGGAGGGGCGAAAGCGGGTGGGGTGCCCACCTTCGTCCCTCCTTTTCGCGCGCGGAGGCCTCGTCCCTCGGCCGAGAACCCTTTTAAGGGCTCCTCGAGCAAGGAACGGGGTCACCGGGGGTCGTTGGGCGGAGCGAGCTGGAGACTCGCGAAGCCCACCGAACAGCCCAGGGAAGGGGGTGCAAGTGGGCATTATTCGCTCGGCGAGAGTTGGCACAGAATTTCGTCAGTGGGGTGCAGGGGGAACGGCGAGTCCCCACCCTTGACGCAAGGCTGCGGATCCCACTCTTATGCTTTTACTCCCGGCGGGGACGATCGACAAAGGCGTAAGTAAGTAGGTTCCGCGTAAACTATGAGGGGTACATGATATTCTCTGATTCTCACTAATCGTGAAGACTGGAGTCTTAGTGCATTAATAAAATATAAATGGCACGTATATATTATATGATTGAATGTATTCTTAATCTTTTACCTTATAACAACAAGTCAGACGCGTTATGAGGATGATTTCAAACAGCTGAATTAAATCAGACTAAAAATCTAGTTTGCTATCACCGATATTTAGGCATTATACATATAGGAAATATACATCTACAATAAATATCAAGTTTCTCTTTCTTGTAGAATCTTTTGCACGACAAGAGGCTGTTATCATTGCTTGAGGTTTGTTACGGATTGTAAAGAATTCGTGACTCAGGAATGGGGACGAGTACACTTTTATTTGAAATCGTCAGTTAATTACAACACAGAACTATGGACACTATGTACAGTAACTCAGGTCAAAATCGCACGTTGACAAGAGCAATTTAACGATACTTTGTTACAAAATAAGTCCCTGTATCTACCGAACTGAATAAAGTTAAGTAATGATATTGAGGCGCGGGTGTTTCTTACGCGTTCGAGAAAACCAGTCAAAGACGCACGACATTTCCGAAGCTCAACGTTAGAATGATCAAAAACGGTTAAGGGCACCGTCTGGTCGCGTGACCTTGACGAGTTGATCGTCACGCTAAATCGGATGAGCGGCCGGTAGATGAAGCTGAATTAGGGGGCGTTGGGTACACTTTCTAAAGTTGATACGCTCCCGGCGGAGACAGCATTCACTAAACAGAAAACATGTACACAGCCGGTAAGTTAGGCTTCGTAAGCAACCGTGACGTCACAATTCAGCTGCTGATGGAAAAGCGTCGGTGTGCTCGAGTGAGACTCTGTGGCGCTACGCACCGTTCGGCCGGCGCGTACGTTTTTCTACGAGCATCGCAAGGGTTCAGGAGTAAACGTCTGAATTCGTTATAAAGCAAAAACTGGGTTTCTTATTAGTCAAAATCGATAGATGAAAGTTCAATCTAGGGTGCTATTTGGATAAAAGTCCGACTTTTACGTTCACGAGTAATGTTTTTGCAATATTCGGCAGTGCGCCCGTCAGAGACGCTATGGACGCTGGCGGCTGCTTGCAGCGTCGGTGTGCTCGAGTGAGACTGTGTGGCGCGTACACACCGTTCGGCCGGCGCGTTCGTGTGCCTACGAGCATCGCAAGGGTCCGGGAGTAAACGTCTGAATTCGCTATAAAGCAAAAACTGAGTTTCTTATTAGTCAAAATCGATAGATGAAAGTTCAATCTAGGGTGCTATTTGGATAAAAGTCCGACTTTTACGTTCACGAGTAATGTTTTTGCAATATTCGGCAGTGCGCCCGTCAGAGATGCTATGGACGCTGGCGGCTGCTTGCAGCGTCGGTGTGCTCGAGTGAGACTGTATGGCGCGTACACACCGTTCGGCCGGCGCGTACGTTTTCCTACGATATAATATAAAATCATACGCGTGGAAAACCACGCGCGGCAGAAGTGAAACTTCTTGCAGTCTAGTAATGAATTATCAAAATTTTTGACGCAAAGAAGGACACTGTATGGTAAATGCTTTGAACTGTGTCTCTTTCTTGCCAATACGCTGTCTTCGTTTGTGTCAAAAGGTTTGATCGTTCATTGTGTCATCGTGCATACAGTGCAACAACAAGATGGTAAAAATTGTATTTTTAAAATACAGTTTTTACGCAAAACAATTGGATTTTGATTAAACTTTTAATGAAAAAGGGTGTTTTGGTTGTAGACCACAAGATAGATCATTATCAGTAAAATATATATTTATTTTGATATATCAGATAATTAATTATAATAATTGTATACGACGACGCGTCCACGACCGCCACCGCGTCTCCCTCGTCGACCGCCTCTGCCGGCGTAGCTCTCTTATAATTTGTCTCTGGAACATAATAATATAAATATAAAATAAATAATATAAAAATAACGTATATGTAGTAAAATAATATTCAATTGGATAACTCACCATTTGCGTGTCCGTTAATTTCGGCGTTGCATCTTCCTCAATTTTGGGTCCGATGTTTTCCTTGGGCTGTAACACAAAGAATAATGATTAATAATGTATGTAACATACACGTACATGGTCAATAGTTGATAATGTATCGTATACTCAGTGGTACTTTTCGGTGCCCCAAGAATAAGTTGGCGAAGACCGTTGCCGTGGCTGGTAATGCTCGAGCCGTCGCCGGTGGTGCTCTGTCCGACTCCACCGCGGCCGCGGCGCTTATAAAATTGCTTCTGCAGTTCTCACAGGATTCGTATCTGCAACATATAAATATTATATTAATATAGCGAAGACCTAAAATAACGGATATGTGGTAGGAAGATGTTCAGTTTTTGTAACTCACTATTTGATCATCTGTTGCATTGGTTGGAGAGGTCGGCGATTTTCCGCCGACGTGGTATCTTCCAGTTTTTGTAACATACAAAATATATATCAATTATTATTAATCAATTGTTAGTAATCTTAATGTTAGTGCACAATCGAGTAATTTTTTTTTTTTTTGTTACGGATGAGGGGGAAAATGACATTACGCACACCCCCCGAAGGGGGTAGTGTGGGACTCTGGCCGCGGATAGTCAACGTACCCATACCCACTAAAAACCTAAACCTCACCCGGGACGGCTAATAAGACGCCCCTCTACTATCTTTTACCCGATCCGAACCGAGACATGCGGTCCCATTGTCCACATTGGTCACATGTCTCGACGATCGCCACGTCTTCGGGTACCACACCTGTGGTACATTCGTGGCAGACAGTCCAGACGATACGTGACTAGAACAGAAACAACACATAAATAAACGAAAAACGAAAAAATGCTCAATAAACTTCAAAGTATGAAAAGTAGAATTTCGGTTGTGTGTTTACATCGTTAGCTGATGCTGGATCTGCTGTTGCCTCAGAATCGTGCACTCCCTTCTCGTTTCAGTCATCATCACAATATGGGAATCTGTTTTTCTAAAAACAACATATTTTAATTAATTTTGATAGTTTTGCGTAATTACAATTATTGAACAATTTTAAATGAATCAGCGATTCTGCACACTCGTTTGCAAGTGTACTGCCCGACGTCGGACAGCTCTAAGATCGTATACGATCCTAGAGCTGTGATTGTAATCACTTTACAATCTTTTTATTAATCACCAGCTGATCGAGTCAGTGGTGTTGCACTGGCAAGTGCAACTCGACGTCGGAAAGTTGCAACTGTTTTCAATCGCTGAAATGAATCAGCGATTCTGCACACTCGTTTGCAAGTGTACAGATCGAGGTCGGACAGCTCTGTGATTGTAATCACTTTACAATCTTTTTATTAATCACCAGCTGATCGAGTCAGTGGTGTTGCACTGGCAAGTGCAACTCGACCTTGATTAGTGTCAACTTTTCTTTTTGGTATTTTCTTTTTCGCACGCTCCTCAAGAATATATGTCGGCTCCCGAATGGGCATGCGTCTAATATCCCTGCCGTCGACTATTTCGGGCAGCATACAATCTATATAAAAGCGCGACAATTTTGGCTCCATTTTACTTAGCCAAAATTGGTCGTCTCTATCAATTGTAAGTGTCTTCATTCCTTTTTTTGTCCATAGACAAAAGAGACAGTACTTTCTGCCGGTTATATGCAGCTATCCCTGTATTTGATAATAGTACTTGTGCTTTTCGTTCATAGCAGTACCCGTACTATCTTTGAAATATTTCTTTACTCCCGGCAATGTTGAAATAGCCTCTTCTGGTGTCATATTTGCAGCGCTCATTGGGCATTTTATTTCCACGATGCCGTCGTCACCGATTAGGCCATCCGGCGATGCTCCCAAATATGGGATCGATGCATCGATAAACAGGCCACATTCTTCGATTGCGATTCCTTCCTTTCTTGACAATTCTTCCCGTGCGATCTGTTCGTTCCGCCGTCCATACGTGACAGCAGCAACGTTTACCTCCTTGGGATAGACCAATCTTTTCACTAGCTTGGCGCACAGCGTTCCTTTGAGTCGGTTGCTCACTTCGCCGAAGTTGGACGCTGTCAAAAGCTTTGTCTTCTTATCCAGCCACTCGCTGTTTTTGGATTGTCCAATTGTTCTCCGCTCAATGCTAACCCTATCCTTTTGCCAATCGCGTAGGGTTTCCATATGTTTCTCCTTTTGTAGGTGAAACATAGATTCGTCCATGTCTGGCCTCTGGGCATTTGGACCGTAATCAGCATCTGTCGTTGTTGCAAACCGCTTGCGTATCCTCTTGGTATTCTTTTGCGTTTTGGCCAAGGCTGTCTTTTTGCGTTGTTGTTCCATTTTGTATACAATTTCTGGAGACTCGTTTTTGAACTCTCTCCGTAAACGAGATAACACTTCTTGTGTGTTGTATTGAATTACAGCAGCATTGCATCTTGCTGTGTACGATCCCCTTAGGCCGAAATTTATTCTTTTTCCGCTAATGTATTTTGCGATGACATTATTAAAACTTTCCACCGGATTATTGTTGCTTTGCTGGAGGAGACTCTCTGCATTCGCCGCCAGGCGTGCAATTATTTCTTGTATCTGTTGATACACTCCTACATGCAATAATTCGCCAACAATGTTTTCTTCGTCTTGCTTCCTAGTCCCATCGCAGAAGTAGCCTATCTTCGCGCACTCTTTGTGCTCTCCAAAAATATGGCTAGGAATATTCGTTATATCTTCATATAACTTCTTTATTTTCTCTGCTGACGGGAAATTCTCATTTGCTCTGTATTCTGCAGCTTTCACGATTCCTGTTCGCATGCGCAGAATACTTGTTTGTACGGCTCGCCTGTAGTAGCCGGCAACAGTTTTTTTTGCAACATCCTTCATTTTGTTGCAGAAGTTGCGCAGCAAATGATTCGTACATTCTGTTTTTTTCACGCGAATCACCGTCTTGTATGGATCGCAGTCCACAATTTTTTGGTACACGCTGCTATCGCCGTCAGCAATAATCGTTGAATACATCAATCCCCGTTTTTCAATGCTTGTCATGAAGCCTTCAGCGATAGCCTCGCTCTCCATTTTGGTGGAGGCATCGGATTTTCTCCAATTCTTATAACATTTATGTTGCTTTGGTTCTTTATTTTTCTTCGTCGCGTCACGACAAATGGTGCACTCTTTATTTTTTACTTGAATGGATAAAACTTTCTTCGTGTGCACACCCACTATTACGCCGACACCAGATGATGAGTCATATTTTCCTGTGCGGTACGACCTCTTCATCCAGCTTCCGTCAGCCACGACAGGAATGTAAGGAATTCCGTTTATTACGTCGTTCCTTGTAATGGCTAGCTTCTTTTCCTCTTCGGCCGCTGCTATCATTTCCTTTTCTGCAGCAGCGTTTAATTTCTCGGCAACGTCATCATGATATTTCTGATACGTTTCCTTGGACATCACGGGAACGTTCATGGCTGCCAAAAATTCTTCCAATTGTGCGTATCCGCCTCCGGTGGTTATTGTTCCGGCGATTGCACTTCGGTTGATGTCCATAGCTTTTGGGTCGTGACATTCGCTACGGACATGGTCCGTGTAACCGCACATCGAGCATTTCAAAATCATTATCGTCTTCAAGCCCGCTCTCATCATCTTTTCTATTTCCATGTTTTCGGACGTACATCCGTACTTATTTCCATGGTTGCTTGCCTCCTTCATTTGTTGAAAGACGTAGCGCATATCAACTATGCTCAACCCGTCTGTGAGGCACGATTCTTCCTGTGGTTCGATCGTCGTTCCTCTTTCCACGACGAAGTACTCCTCTTGATCGAACACATTTTCTGCCTGCGTGGCGCATGGTATTTCCATTTCTTCTTGTACTTCCATCGCATCTTCAACGTTTTTGTCGCACACCATTTCCTCTTCATGTGTACTCGCTGCCGGCGCTGCATGCGTTTCTCCGATTTCTTGTGGCATTTCATTTAAAAAATCTGCAATGTTTCTGTCGCACTCCATTTCCTCTTCATGTGTACTCGCTGCCGGCGCTGCATGCGTTTCTCCGATTTCTTGTGGTATTTCATTTAAAAAATCTGCAATGTTTCTGTTGCACGCCATTTCCTCTTCAACTGTACTTGATCCCGGAGCTGCATTTTTCTCTGCTGTACAGTGATCCGCAATGGCAAGTTTCGCTAACTGCTTCCGTCTACAAATGGAATACAAAAAACCTGTTGTAGGGATAAGATCATCTTCCTTCACAGATCTGTTTTTAAAAATAGTGACACTTGAAAAATCGCGGCATCAAAGTTATGTCAGTTGAACGCTTCGGCGGTCATCCGAGGCTGAATATCGCGATGCAGCGTTCACTTCAGATAATCTTAATTTTGACAGTTTTAAAGTATTTATCTTTTTAAAAACAGGTCTGTAAAGGAGACACTTGAGGCTATATCCTCATTTTTGCACTTGAGCGGAATTGTATGGTCGATGGAATGGAATAAATTAAAAAGCAATTATTTGCCTTCCCTAACATTCAGTGAGGAAAGCAGATGTTGCCATACTTTTCAAAGTATGTTTCGATGTTATATTGTATTTTATTATAATTCATGAAAGTACCTGTCCCCCGTCCTACGTGAACCTTTCCGTGTCTTCAGTCGCTTTATTACTCTACCAGACACGTTGCGACTACCATTTTATGATTATTTAACCTTATAATATTTTTTAAACGTTTTAATATTGTTTACAAAAGAATTCTTTAAAAATACCATCAATTATTGTGTAGTCAGAAAAAAATCAGTCAAATAAATAAAAATAGTAAAATGATCTATCGGGCATACAATTCAGTCCAAGCATAGTTTTTACCATCTTATCTGGTGATATCCTTGAAACAAAATTCGAAACATTACTCCGAAAAATGATTTCGTTTTGAACGAGTACGCGACGATGACGTTTCGTAGACAGATGTCAATTATTTTACATTGGTTGCAGCATTGAATTGACGGCCTAAATATTACGTATAGGGCAGTCATCTTGGATGACCTTGACCTTGACATATGATGTCAAAGACACCTTTATGAACTACTTTTCTCCATGCCCGTCGCTTGGACTTACTTTCCGACACAGTTGAGGAAAATATGTAATTGGATACAAATTTCGGATCACGAATAATAGATACAAAATTTGTATATAATTAGTTACTCGAGAGGTTTTAGATATTTACAAAAGTATCTTGTATTCGAAGTTTAATTAGATACTTTTCTATGTGCAGCAGAAGAATTCGAAGCGTCGGACACATTTGTAACTAGTTTCTGTATCTACAATGGGTAAAAAAAGTATTGGCACACTCTTAACGCATTTTAAAAATTTTCAATATTGGCCCACATAAAAAGTTGTAAAATGTAACTTTTAGTATTTTTGCTACAATTCCGATGAATTGCAATTTTTGACAAAATTTTTTTTCGCATCCTGTGGCAAACTAATTGCTCTAGCTTCCCAAAAAAATTCAAATCGTATAATACGATATTTAAACAGTTATCGCCTTTTTAAGAGTGTGCCAATACTTTTTTTTACCCACTGTAATTCAACGATCCTTTTGGCCAGCTCAAGGCTTGAATGAACACGTTCCGAGGCCTCAGCCCAGAACACAATAGTAATGCAATAAACACGAGGAACCCCACGGCCAACCAGGTATATCGGTGTGAAATAGCTAAAAATGCAGTCACTACATTGGGCTATTTCACATAATTTTTCCATGGAGTGATACCAGTGGAGTTCGGGGCGTTTTTCCGATTAGAACAAGACATTACAACCACTAGACGCAACTCGAAAGTCCATCGAGTTTAGCCTTGTTCTAATCGAAAGAACGCCCCGAACTCCACTGGTATCACTCCATGGAAAAATTATGTGAAATAGCCCAATGTAGTGACTGCATTTTTAGCTATTTCACACCGATATACCTGGCTGGCCGTTGGGTTCCCCGTGTTTATTGCATTACTATTGTGTTCTGGGCTGAGGCCTCGGAACGTGTTCATTCAAGCCTTGAGCTGGCCAAAAGGATTTTGAAGGAACCGAAAGGATCTTTGAATTAGATACAGATACTAGTTACACAAATGTATCCGTCGCTTCGAATCCTTCTGCTGCAGATAGAAAAGTAACGAATTAAATTTCGAATACAAGATAATTTTGGATTTTAGTTGAATCCGGATTTACATACTTTTGTATTTAAATACTGTCCAACTCTGATACATACATATATAAAATGAGATTTTTTCAATTCTTGCACGCGCCGGAGCAGCCTAAACGGAGCGCGCAAAACTAAGGAAACTTCAGTGCAATATTAGAAATATGTTTTTGCTAACGGATATCTTGAAAACTTGTAACGGTTCTAGTTTCCCGGTAAGCGCTTCCTCGTGATAGCTCGCCGAGCCGGGGTTCTTGGTGAGGAAGCGGTCGGGACGGTGATTGACGAGGTGCGTTCGGTGAATAATAAGACGGCGATTTGTATAAATGTGTCTCGCTGCGTATCGCGGCGGGGGAGACCTCGGGGCGGTATTCGCGGTGCGGAGGTGCGCGGTCCTGGTTTCGGTGTTCTCTAGTGGGAGGACGGAGTGTTCGCGGTCCCGGCGAAAGGGTTCAATCGGGGTCTTGGTAGGGGCGATATCGCCTTGCGGCGGTGGGTACGGTGGTGCGGAGCGGGATCTAGCGTGTATCGCCTCACGGCGACGGGAGTGTTTCGCCTCGCGGCGAAAGGTACGGTGTCGCGGAGTGGGGCTTAGAGTGTATCGCCTCGCAGCGAAAGGTACGGTGGCATGGAGCGGAGATCTGGAGTGTATCGCCTCACAGCGAAAGGTACGGTAGTGTGGAGCGGGAGCTAGAGTGTATCGCCTCACAGCGATGGGAGGGTTTCGCCTCACAGCGATGGGAGGGTTTCGCCTCACAGCGAAAGGTACGGTGGTGCGGAGCGGAGTCGAGAATGTATCGCCTCACAGCGATGGGAGGGTTTCGCCTCACGGCGAGAGGTACGGTGATGCGGAGCGGAATTGAGAAGATATCGCCTCACAGCGATGGGAGTTTTCGCCTCACGGCGAAGGGTACGGTAGTGCGGAGCGGACTTGAGAATGTATCGCCTCACAGCGATGGGAGGGTTTCGCCTCACAGCGAAGGGTACGGTAGTGCGGAGCGGACTTGAGAATGTATCGCCTCACAGCAATGGGAAGGTTTCGCCTCACAGCGAAAGGTATGGTAGAGCGGAGTAAGAATTCGTAAAGAGTATACCTATGTCCCGTAGATGATACTCGAGGTGTCGTCGTCTCAACGAAAGGATCCTAACAACTAGTACTGTCCCAGTAGGCGAGCTGCAGGTGGTCTTATCACTTCCCAGTGATCGGACTAGAGTAATTTCTGTAGATTTTGATGGGGCTTTTATATGGTTTATTTGGAGGTGAGGGGCGGTGGTGCGGTAAGGTGTTGAGGGTAGTTTTTCTGTATTTGGGTTTTTCGGTAACCGTTCTGTTTTCGGTGCGGAAGGTTAAGGGGACGGAGTGTCGGTTGCTCTTTTAAATCGGCGCGCTCCGTGGCCCGTTCGGCCTTCTTCGGTATCGGTCGGTGGGGTTCGCGGCGCGTGTACTTCGTAACAGCACTGCTCGTTGCAGGTCTGTTACACCCCCCTCCTCCTTCGGGGCAGCGACAGCGAGACTGTTTTTATTCAGCTTTCTATATACATTGTTTACACGGTTTCTTAACGGCTATAGTAAAACGAGTACTTAACTTATGGTGAGGTGTCCCACCTCTTTATTATAAAAATAAAAAGACAGATTTATGTATATCTGAAAATAGTACAGTGAGTGAGGACGAGAGCAGGGGCTAAAATGTCCGGGGTGTGTGTTGCGCTGGTCCTCTGTGGACGTATCGGCGAACGCTTCCTCGGCGGTCGAACAGGAGTCTCCATCGTTCCCCGCTGGCCGTCACGCAGAAGTCCCCGGCGAGTACGAATCTCACCGGTACCTCTACGTGCTGGCCTGTTGGTAGTACGTGCCATGTGGTGGCTCCGGTTGTTGCCTTTTCCGTGTATGGGACGGGGGGTAGGGCCTGTGTCGGGGTTTTGCTGCCCAGGATCTGCTCCGGTGTTTCTCCTGTGGGGGGGATCTGTGGTTCTGGTGCGGGGGCTTCTCGGGGCAGTGGTTTGGCGGGTTGTGGTTCGGATCGCTGGATGGTTATTCTCATCCCTTCCGGTAGCCATGAGACTGACCGGATTCGGGGGCCCGGCTTGGTGATGGCGGGGCGTCTCGGGTTGTTTCTTGGTACCCCTCTTGGTCGGGAGGTTGGGGTGCGTCCCGGTCGTGTCGGCTTTCGTCGCGCGATTTCCTCCATTGTGGGGGGCGTAGTCGCACGTGGTTCCGGCGTTCGGAGGTGCTCCGGTGTTGTTGGTGTTGCCGGCCTCTTGGGGTGTTCGTTTTGCGGTGGTGTGGGTGTGTCGTCCATCTCTGCCTCCAGTAGTCTTAGCATTAGTTCGTAGCTGTCTTCCATTTTTTTTTTCTTGGTCTGAATATAATTTACATGAATTATTTTCTTGGGGCGGCCTCGGGGGCGGGGTGCAGGATGGGGAGGTGGTGCTGGGTCTAGGTCTTCGCCGGGGTCTGGTTTTCCGTTTTCGCGTTCTCCCAGAGGGTTTCCCTGCTCTACGTCGGGATCGTTCGCGGGTTTCAGGTCTTGGACGTGGATGTGCCGAATCCACCGTTTTTTCTCGTCGCGGAGGTCTACGATTACCGGTGATATTATTTTTTGGACGGTGTATGGCCCGTTATATTTTGGTGCTAGTTTTGCCGCGATGCCTGCTTCTTTGTTTGATAGCGTATGTTCTTTTTTCCATACGCGCTCTCCTACTCTTGGCTTCCATTCGCGTCGTCGTAAATTGTAATAATGCTCTTGTCGTCCGAAGGCTTGAGCTAGGTGCAGCTTCGCAAGTTCCTGTGCATCCCGGAGGTTCCTCCATCTTTGACCCGGTGTGAGGGGGTTGCCTCCTTCTGTCGGTGGTTGTCCAGGGGTGCGCAATTCTCTTCCGGTGTTGAGATATGCGGGGGTGTATCGTGTTGCTTCGTGCCATGCTGTGTTAATGGCGAATCTGGCTTCTTCGATTTTTTCGTCCCAGCGGTTATGGTGATTGTCGGCGTGTTGGGCTATAATTGTTTTAACGACTTTGTTCGTCCTTTCCACTGGGTTGCAGTGGGGTGAGTATGGCGGTGTTCGGCGGTGGCTGATGCCTGCTGTTTGTAGTAGGCTTGTGAATGGTGCCCCGATAAACTGTCGTCCATTGTCGGAGATGATTATTTGGGGTGCTCCGTGTCGCAGGATCACTTCTTTCCGTATCGCGTTGGTGACGGCAATGCTCGTGGCTTTCCTTAGCGGGATGAGTTCGACCCACTTGGTGAAACGGTCCAGGATGACAAGTAACCAAATATGGCCTTGTCTTGAGCGGGGTAGAGGGCCGATCAGGTCGACGGAGACGGTGTGCCATGGTTGATCTCCGGGGTTGGCGTGCAGCAGGCCGGACGGCTGGTGCGGGGGTGTTTTATATTTCTGGCAGCTCTGGCAGTTTCGGACGTATTGGGAGACCTGTCGGAACATTCCTGGCCAGTAATATTTGTGAGCGATGCGTACGATTGTTTTCGCGATTCCGAGGTGTCCTGCGGTTGGGTCGTCGTGGTATTGGTGGAGTATTTCCTCTCGTTGGCTGGTGGGGACGCAGTTTTTCCACTCGGTGTCTGGTTCTGGTTCGTTGAAGTCGAGCTGCGTTAAGATCCTTCGTTGGAGTTGGCCGTTCTGTATTCTGTATTCTGGCCAGGCTGCTGGATTTTGTTTTACTGCTTCCGTCTTCTTGTTGTACCATGTATCTGTTTGTTTTTTTTCTACGGTGTGTACTTCTGGTGTCGGCTTTATTCTGGATAGTGCGTCTGCTACGTAGTTTTGTTTTCCGGGTCGGTATTTAATGTCAAAACTATATTGCTGCAGTTCCAGTGCCCATCTGGCGAGTCGGCCGGTTGGATTATCTATTTGCTGGAGCCAGCGTAGCGCTTGGTGGTCTGTGATGACCGTGAAATGATACCCTTCTAGGTATGCTTTCATTTTCCGGATGCCCCATATAACTGCTAGGCATTCCTTTTCCGTCGCACTGTAGTTTCTTTCGGTCGGTGTGAGTGTGTGGCTGGCGTAGGCTATTACTTTTTCGTCGTTCTCGGGTCCCTGTGTGAGGACGATTCCTAGGCCGTAATCGCTGGCGTCGGTTTGTAATGTGAACGGCTCGTTAAAGTTCGGACAGGTGAGTACAGGTGCGGTAATCAGGCTGGTCTTCATGGTTTGGAAGGCTTTTTCTTCTGTTTCCGTCCACGTCCACTTGGCGTTTTTCCGTGTTAGTTTCGTCAGTGGTTCCATGATTTCCGCGAAGTTTGGTATGAATCGTCGATACCAGGAGGCCATTCCGTGGAAGCGACGTACTTCCCGGATTGTTTTCGGTGCCTGGAGTTGGGCGATAGCTTTAGTTTTGTCTGGGTCGGTTCGGATTCCTTCCTGGTCGACGATATGTCCGAGGTATCGGAGACTGTCTACGCAGAATCTACATTTTTCGGGGTTAAGTCGGAGGCCAGCGGTTCGTAAGCGGCGGAATACTTCTCGGAGATGTTGTATGTGTTCCTCGAACGTTTTGCTTACGATAATAATGTCGTCTAAGTAAGCAAACGCGTATGGTTCGAGTTCCGCGCTGATGATCTGGTCTAGTAACCGTTGGAAGGTGGCGGGGGCGGAGTGCAGTCCGAAAGGCATGACCGTGAAATGGAATAGTCCTTTCCCAGGTACGGTAAATGCTGTGAGTGGTCCGCTAGCTTCTTCGAGCGGTATTTGCCAGTAGCCGTTCTTGAGGTCTAGTGTTGTCAAGAATTTTGCCCCCCGTAATTTGTCGAGGGTGGCCTGTATATGTGGCAACGGGTATGCGTCCTTCTCGGTTCGTTCGTTCAGTTTCCGGAAGTCGACGCAGAAACGGTATTTTCCATCCTTTTTCTTTATTATTACTACCGGTGAACTCCAAGGGCTGTTGGAGGGTTCAATTACCCCTTCTTGAAGCATGTTTTCCACTTCCTGGTCTATTACGGCTTGCATGGCGGGGTTGCGGGGGCGGTATCTTTGTTTGATGGGCGTCACGTCCTTCAATTTGATTTTGTGTTGTGTGAGGGTGGTCCGTCCGGTGGCCTTCTCGAATTGATGCAATTCTCCTTCTAGGAATTTTTGGAGCCGTGCTTGATCGGTTTCCTGGGGTTTTCGGAGGCCTATTTGCAGGCATGGTTCGGTGAGACAGGTGGCGGGCCAGGAGACTATGTCTAGCGGTGGTTTTAGCTCGATTTCTAGGGCAGCGATTGTCTGGATGCCGAGTAGTACTAGCGGTCCCATGTTTGGCAGGATTGTGAATTCTTGCTTCCACTCGTACTCCCGGGTGCGGAACGGAATCCGGATGTTGCCTGCGGATTGTGTCGTTGACCCGTCGGCTAGGCTGATGCTGGTGTTCGGGGTGGATGCCTTTCTCGAGGGCCCACTCTAGTACTTCTGCGTTGATGCACGATGTTTGTGCTCCCGTGTCCAGTAATGCGTCGACCCGGTGTCCCAGTATCTCGATGGCGAGCATGGGTCTGGGGTTGTACCGTATGGGATTGTGGCTTGGCGTTTTTATTGTTGGGACCTCCAGTTGTTTTGCCGGGGCCCCTGTGGTCCGTTTCCCGAATTTTGGGGTGGGTGGCAGTCGCGTGTTAGGGTTCCGTCGCGTCCACATCTGGAACAAAATTTCCTCCTTTCGTTGCGGCACTCGAAACGCGTGTGTCCGCGTTGTTTGCAGCGCCAGCAATGTGTTTCCGGGTTGTAAGGCGCGGTATTGCGATTGGTCGATCTCGTGGGTCGTGTTCCGCTTGTTTCGACCTGTTGTATGGCGGCGATGCTTGGGTTATCGGTGTCTTCGGTGGTCTGTTCGGTGGCGGCGGCGATCGTGGTTCTCGTTCGCGTCGTTCGGTTTTTTTTTTCTTGGGCCCTTTCGATTCGCTGTACCTTCTTCAGGAGGCTGTCGGTATCGGTGATATCGTCTATGTCGATGAACATCGTATATTCCGGGGCCATGTTCTCATAGATTATTTCCAGTTGGTCCTCCTCTGGTATGGTGGCTCGTCGCATGAGGGTGAGTATCGCGTTGAGGAATAAGTGAAACGGCTCCCCGGGCCGTTGCGTCCGGTCGCGCGCTTCTCGGTCCCGTTGTGCCTTGGAGCGGTTGGCCGAAAAAAAATTTATAAATTTTTCGGTGAACCCGTCGAATGTGGTTATTTGGCTTCGCGTGTTTCGGTACCATAGCTGCGCTTCGCCTCGGAGTAGTTCGGGTATTCCTTGGAGTAGCTCTTTGTCCGCTAATTGGTATACTGCCTGTAGTTCCGCTATTCGTTCGATGAACGAGAAGGGATCTTTCCCGTCACTGATGCAGCCCCATTTCCTGATACGGTCGATACTTTTGAGTGGGTCGGCTGTTGTTTCGTTGCTGGTGGAGGTGCCGGGCAGGTGCGTTGCGGTAGACAGGTACGTGGGCGTTTTCGGTTCTGTCATGTTGGCTACGTCGGGGTTTTGAGTGTCGTCGAGGTTGATCCAGCGTTGGAGTAATTCGTCGGCGGTTCCGGTGGTCGGTAGTCGTAATCGGCGTAATTCGGCGATGATTCGTTGTTTTGTTGGGCGGAGAGTGTTCTTCCTCATTTATTTGCTTTGACTAGGCGCGCGTGTTGGCGCGTAGTATGGTGGCGCGTCCAGAGATGGCGCGCGTTGTTCGGTTTGCTCGCGTCCGCGATGGTTTGTTGTGTGACACGTGTTGTTGCTGGTCCGCGCGAGTGAGTGATGGCTTGTTAACCTCTATTGTGTCTTATTATTCGGAGTTTTGTTTTGAACGCACCAGGTCCCTGTTCGGGCGCCATGTAACGGTTCTAGTTTCCCGGTAAGCGCTTCCTCGTGATAGCTCGCCGAGCCGGGGTTCTTGGTGAGGAAGCGGTCGGGACGGTGATTGACGAGGTGCGTTCGGTGAATAATAAGACGGCGATTTGTGTAAATGTGTCTCGCTGCGTATCGCGGCGGGGGAGACCTCGGGGCGGTATTCGCGGTGCGGAGGTGCGCGGTCCTGGTTTCGGTGTTCTCTAGTGGGAGGACGGAGTGTTCGCGGTCCCGGCGAAAGGGTTCAATCGGGGTCTTGGTAGGGGCGATATCGCCTTGCGGCGGTGGGTACGGTGGTGCGGAGCGGGATCTAGCGTGTATCGCCTCACGGCGACGGGAGTGTTTCGCCTCGCGGCGAAAGGTACGGTGTCGCGGAGTGGGGCTTAGAGTGTATCGCCTCGCAGCGAAAGGTACGGTGGCATGGAGCGGAGATCTGGAGTGTATCGCCTCACAGCGAAAGGTACGGTAGTGTGGAGCGGGAGCTAGAGTGTATCGCCTCACAGCGATGGGAGGGTTTCGCCTCACAGCGAAAGGTACGGTGGTGCGGAGCGGAGTCGAGAATGTATCGCCTCACAGCGATGGGAGGGTTTCGCCTCACGGCGAGAGGTACGGTGATGCGGAGCGGAATTGAGAAGATATCGCCTCACAGCGATGGGAGTTTTCGCCTCACGGCGAAGGGTACGGTAGTGCGGAGCGGACTTGAGAATGTATCGCCTCACAGCGATGGGAGGGTTTCGCCTCACAGCGAAGGGTACGGTAGTGCGGAGCGGACTTGAGAATGTATCGCCTCACAGCAATGGGAAGGTTTCGCCTCACAGCGAAAGGTATGGTAGAGCGGAGTAAGAATTCGTAAAGAGTATACCTATGTCCCGTAGATGATACTCGAGGTGTCGTCGTCTCAACGAAAGGATCCTAACAACTAGTACTGTCCCAGTAGGCGAGCTGCAGGTGGTCTTATCACTTCCCAGTGATCGGACTAGAGTAATTTCTGTAGATTTTGATGGGGCTTTTATATGGTTTATTTGGAGGTGAGGGGCGGTGGTGCGGTAAGGTGTTGAGGGTAGTTTTTCTGTATTTGGGTTTTTCGGTAACCGTTCTGTTTTCGGTGCGGAAGGTTAAGGGGACGGAGTGTCGGTTGCTCTTTTAAATCGGCGCGCTCCGTGGCCCGTTCGGCCTTCTTCAGTATCGGTCGGTGGGGTTCGCGGCGCGTGTACTTCGTAACAGCACTGCTCGTTGCAGGTCTGTTACAAACTAAAAGCGACTCACCTATTTCTAAAAAGGAAAAAGTTGTTAAAAATGTCAAAATCTATAACGCATTTAAATTACATCAAAATAAAAAATTCTTTTGTATAACATTTTCGTAAAAATAAACCGACGGCTAAAAGCTTCTGAAGGTCAATCAGAAGGATGACCTGGACAACATATGTGAAGGTGAAGGGCATCGGAATTGCCTCCCCTGAACGTAATAATAAATTTACCTTTGTGAATTAACATAAATGTACTCGCAATTCATCTAATTATTATCATTTATTGTTCCCGCTTAATGTCATATACTCTCTGTTGCAACAACCACTTTTAATTGTACATACATGGAATGAATACTGACATCGATCTATTGATCAGCTATGCGCGCGGTTGGTTGTCCCCGCACCGTTCCATCGTCCCCCGCGAGAGCCAAGGATAGATCGATCAGCTCAAGCCTCGCGGGCGCGGCCGGGGGAGCGGACGCGGTGGATCAACGCGCCCAGCTGATCGTTCAGTTTGTCTATTGACATCTAAAACGACATTCGCTCATGTATCGATCAGCTGTTCCGAATCGCTTACACAATCGTTTCGTCAAAGCACCACACACTCCTCTCTCTCTCTCTCTCGCTCTCTCTCTTTCAATTTCTTTTCTTTCACATTAGATAACACGGTCCAATAAGTTGAAACTGTTTTTTAACGTTTCGATTCTCACTATGTTATTCTTATAGAGTTTTTCGTACTGATTCCAAATCTGTCCTTGATTTTTCTCACAGACCCACAGTTTTTGAGAAATTCGAGTTTCAAAAAAGACATAGTATTCGACTTTGAACAAATATTATGATGTTGTTATAAAAGATATTGTATTGTTTTTTACAGCAAAAGATTTCACCACCAAACCCAATAGTTGTGAACTGAAACTTTAATTTTTTTCCTACAATTTCGCAATTGTATATCACGGTGCATAAACAGCTGATGAGCGGTCGCGACGCACAGGGGGACAAACCTATGAAATCTGTGTCACAATCAAAGAACTTTCGAAAAACATGAGATAGAGTGATGAATTTTTTAAAAATTAAAACTGAAACTTTTCTGAATGCGGGATCATTTACACAGGAAGTAAGATAAGTATTTCATCATTGTAACTTGCTTCTCGTCAACGAATCTTCCAACTTGTAGTGATAAAAATAAAAATACAAGGTATCACTAGAAGTTAGAAGAATCGTTGATGAGAAGCAAGTTACAATGATGAAATACTTACCTTACTTCCTGTGTAAATGAGATTATAAATATGAGAAATAGATATACCTAATTTAAATTACATTACAGTTACACATAGCCTACGAGGAGTGCCAGCGACAATCGCAACGATACTTCAAGTGATCGTTCGTCAAGTAAACGTTCAAATACTTCAAACTAGCGGGTTACCAATTCATTTCAATAAAAAAGTCATTTTATTAGTTTCGTTTACAAAAAGATTCGATTTCTTACAAAATCCCGAGGTCGTAGACAAATTTTGAGACCAGATTTGAAATCAGCAGTGAAAAAATTTACGGGAAATTGTGTATAGCATGTGAAAAGAAGATTTTGTACGCGCGTCGTATTGTAAAAACCACGATTTTCTTGAAATTGTGCAAGTTTAACGAATTTTTTCAAGATTAAAAAACGTTCGTACCGCATTTCCATAATTATCGCATATTCTGCAAAGGTACAGCTGTAATTTCAAAAAAATTCACCGCTCTATCTCATTCACCATTCTGTCCATCGAAAGTTGTTTGATTTTGACACAGATTTCATCGGTCTGTCCCACTGTGCGCGACGGCCGATTTTCGAGGACTAGGCCACCCACCCTTACTTTCCGTGGTACACCGTTCAATTGAAATACAAAGTTTCACTCGGCTTGAGAGAATCTTGAGAAGTATGAAAAATTTTGTTGAAAATCATGCAGTATATGTACACTTACCTATTTCGTTGTGCCTTGCTTCTGCTGTATCTTTTCGCACCCAGTCGAAGTTTTTTTATGCATCCTATCCCTTTGGATGTTCGCCTAATCCCATTTGTGCTCTCCATAATTAGTCACCACTAATCACTAATCACCAACTAATCGCTAACTAACTACCGCACAATACCGCGCAAAGACTACATATACTAGGAATGGCTCAAGGAACCATTCACGTCTAAACGCGTTACTGTTCGCCAGTTATACTGAAACTGAAGACTTCATCCCGTAGTAGACAAACGATGATGCCACTAGAGTTTCTAGACTTTGGGAAGTGGTGTGTGTGTGTGTGTGTTTTTCGCACTGACAATACCACGAAGAATGTGGAACCATGCACATGGCCACCAAGATTCTTGAGACTCTTGAAGATGTCAACGAATTCGGCGCGCCGCGGCAGGACGTCAAGAACGCGTCGAACGCTTCACAAGGGTCGTCGAGAACGTTGGAAAGCAATGTGCGTGTGGTATCCCGAACAAATCCAAATGTATTGCAGAACTGATAATAAATTGAATTTGTTTACATTACAGGTGCTTTATATGTTTATACGATGGTACATACGTATCTGACATAAGAACGAAATTATTCACAAAACTGAATAAAAAAACCCTGGTAATATAGACAAAATATGTTGCAACAGTGCAAATGAGCTTTTAAACTTAGTCTTCTAAAATTTGTACATTACTGAGTCAAAAAAATTGCAATTGCTAAGAACTACAAGAGAAACTAAAACAGGCAGTTTTAAAATTATCAGATTAGAGCCCCCGTGATGAAAATTTAAAATATGCGTTTTGAAGGTGTATGTTAATTATGTACATGCTCGTATACGTATACAATACATAATTATTGAATGCTGAACATTTCATCGGTAAAGGCAAAGATAAAGTTCAGCTAGTATTACTATTATTATTAGTATTATTCTAATCAGCTTGCTGGTGTGCTTTCTGGTAATTGAACTTATTTATGAATACAGCAATACGTAATTGTTGCTGGAAAAAAGAAACTCTCAAGTATCAACCCGACGAGGATCGCGCAGCCCGTAATGCCTCACGGTTCGCATCTCAACGTTTACGGTACGTCAATCGCTATTGAGCCAGAACCTTGGGCCTAACTGCATTAGTAATAAAAAACATCTGGAAACCAGTTGTACCTTTCCGTTAAAAATGTAGGAACTCAAACGTCCCATGATTTCTGAAATATAAAACGTTCTGGGCTGAATGTTACTTTATTAAAAATTGTAGACCTTTTTTATGTTGTAACAGACCTGCACCGAGCAGCTCTGTCACTAAGTATCCGACCGAGCTCCCCCGAACAAACCCGAAGAACACCGAACCCCGTAAGAAACCACCGGCTCCCCGGCACCGTCTCGCAACACCCTTACCGCGTTTACCCCTCTCCTAGAAATACGATTTCGCGGGAACCGGATACGAAAATCCACGAATTTGGCGGGAACCGGATATTATACGTCACGAAAAACACCTTGCCGCGACCTCACCCCTTATCACCAAACGTTACTATATAAACCACCCCGAGACACATCAAAATCACCTGTCTCCGAGTTGTATCCGGACCGAGCCTACCTAGAGATATCTAGCGAACACCAGCAAACGCCGAAGAATCACTTTGTGAGTATTTCTCCGCCAATCCGAAAAGATCGCCGCTGATAAGCAGGCCCGAATCCGTTTGCCGTGCGAACTCCGCATCCGCTCCTGCACCCCGCTCCTGTCTGTCAGACTTCGTGGGACAAATCGTCCTCGAAAGAGACATAAAACAACCTAGAAGAGGTGCGTCACCCTTCTAACAGATATCTAGGAAAGGTTGAAGTGTACGGTGAGTCACCTACACACCCGTGAGACGAGTCGTCCACGAGTTCGAGAACAACGGCTTGGTGCGTCACCCTGCTCGTTCCTCGAAAGAACCTACACCGGGAAATTGAATGTATGGTGCGTCACCTGCATTTCGATAGATCCGGCCTAGAGTCCACGATCGCAGCAGAAGCAGTGATCAAGTCCCTCCACCATCCTTGACCTTCCTCGTCAACCACCGCTAGGGTCAGCATCCCCGGCTCGGTACCCCCGCGACCGCGAGAACGATCCGCCACCGCCTACGAACCCCCGGTCACCGGATACCCCACACGAAGCACCGCGAGCAAAATCCACGAACGAGTTGTTCTCTTTTTTAACACCTTGACCGCACTCCCACTCCAGACGCGCTCCTCGCCTGACCGGACCCTGGATCGGCGAGCTATTCGGCACCGAGGAGCACAACCGCGAGAAAACCGGCACACGGAAAGACGAACCGTTACAATGTTTTAGGTAACGCTTGCATAAAATAATACTTTACGCACAATTACTTATAAATTTTGTAAAACTTACAATTAATTGAATGATATAAGAAAATTTTTTCAATATTCGTCACAAAATTTTTTCAAAATGTAGTTTCAACATTTAGCCCAATTTTTGAAATCTAATTTCTTTTTTCTTTTTAAAAGGTGGTGGGCAATTTTTGTGCACGTCCCCCTATACAATCATAGGCAACGAGCAAGCATATACTATATTTCCATTTGTTAGCGATCTGTCAGTAACTCTGTCCTGCTCACGTACATGTGATTGTATGTATGTCTCAGCTCGTCCCGTCTGTTAGCCACTTTTGCCTCAACTTGATTTTTCCGTCGGAACACCCAAGCTGAGAAAGCAATTGAGGGTGCCATAAATTAGTCCTTCCCTCGTCCAGGCCGAGCGAACTGTCCGGAGACTACGCTGTAGGACACATTTTTTCTGTACCATTGTCATCGCACAGGGCCGGCGCACCGTGGGGAAAGTTGACCTAACTCGATTCGAAAAAGGAACAACATTCGATAGAAATGTAATAGAGCGATGAAATTTTTTTTAATGAAAGCTGAAACTTTGCAGAATATGAAATAATTATGGAGATTGTGGTACGAACACTTTTTAACCTTGAAAAAATTCGTTAAACTTGCACAATCTCCAGAAAATTATGGTTTTTCCAATACCGAGCGCGGAAAAAATTTTTTTGGAACATGCTCTACATCATTTCCCGTACATTTTTTCACGCTGATTTCAAATCTGGCCTCAAAATTTGTCTACGACCTTAGGATTTTGCAAAAAAGTCGAGTTATTGTTAAAAATTTACATTTTTATTTTTCCAACGTTAAAAAATGTTCATACTACCATCTCCGTAATTATTCCATATTCAGGAAAGTTTCAGCTCTAATTAAAAAAAAATTTCATCGCTATAACTCATTTCTATCGACAGTTCTTCGATTTTACCACAGAATTCATCGGTTTGTCGCACTGTGCGGCGCGAGGCGGCCTCAGCGCGTTCGCTGGAACCCGGTCTCGCGTTTTGAAAGGCCGCGCGCGATCTACGAAAACTCATCAGGCATTTTGCAGAACCCTCTGTATAGTAGATTAAATATTCGGGTGTGTGTGGAAAAAATGTAATCGCATAATAATAGTAATTCTTTATTGTGAAGTGTAGGATTTGAATGTGTATTTTGGCCCCGCAAAATTTTTGAGCGGAGCCCCGCAAAAGGTGACGCCGGCTCTATCATCGTAAACGAACTTTTCGAATACACTACACAGCATACTGTGTAACTCGTTGCATTCTAATTTTAATAATTAGTGCAGAATAATTATGTTTATATATAATAATACGAGTGTCCAAAGTATGGAAAAAATCGAGAAAAATTCCGCAGATTCTAATGTATTTTTCTTTAACAAAAAGACTTTTGTTACTAATATGTTGGAGCGAGAGGGCTACGATGAACCCTCCTCTATCAAATGAACCTTTGTGCAGCTCAAAATATGCTCGTATAAGGACAAAATAAAATTCCCACGTGATGGCATAATCTTTTTTCTGCACAGTGGTTGGTAACATTGATGAATATCCTAAAGTTTGAAATTCGCAAGGGTTGCCTACCCCGTCTGGGACCGTAGAATGTTCGCGCAGGCGCACAACGTGGAGAGGGGTTGAAGAAATCGTCCGAGCAACGACAAGCGCATATCGTCAGTGACCATCATTCAAGAAACACTTGCAACTGTATATCGAAATTGTAAGTAGAAGAAATCGCGAAAATTTTTTGTTAAGGTGTTATTAGTGTGGTGTAGTTTTTTAATATTTTTAAGTGTTTTTACATTTGTTTGGTATCAGTGAAAGTTCGTGGAGTTATTAAAATGAAATAATGTATGAATAGATGTTTTATCGATAAACATCGACGATCAATCACCTCGAAGATCTTGCAATATGTTGTCAAGCTGGAGATTTACGCTTTCAAAATCATTATTTACCGATTCTACAAAAGATTTTCTATAATTTACTTACGTACAATCCATGAATTCTCGAATTTTCATATTTCTCCAGTTTCTGCCATAAAAAGTTGTTCTAAATCTCCAGCTTGACAACATATTGAAAGATCTTCGAAGTCGTTGATCGTCGATGTTTATCGATAAAACATCTATTCATACATTTACTCGATAACATATTCACAAATCTGTTCCATTACTTTTTGCCATTTTTGTAACTATATCTTTCCTATTATTCCATTTTAATTTCTCTACGAACTTTCGTTACAAGCCAATATTGTACGATCACATGTGTATTAACTTATATTGTGTACAATTGCAGAATCATAGCAAATAACAAAACAACGACTATCGAGGACGCAGGACCCTCGTCGTCGGCTGCAGGGCCGTCATCGGCCGTCGACGAATTGCCGTTACCCCAGCCTGTGAGTATACGATACATTATAAACTATTGACTATGTACGTGTATATTACTATTTATTATTATTCTGTATGTTACAGCCCCGGGATAACAGCGAAAAAGACCACGAAGAAGGGGAGGCTGTGGAGGTGATTTTGTCCGAGGGACAAATAGTGAGTTTTCTTCAATGGAATCTTCTTTTACTATACAGGGTGAGTCACGAAACATCTTTGCACCTCAAATATCTTTGTTGTTTCTAAAGATACGTAAAATATGGTAAGGACAAAGTTGAATGGTACAATGGGGCTGACACGATGCAAAACCAAAATTTTGTTTTTATGTCATTTTTTTAGAGATATCAAGCTCAACTTCATTTTTTTCAATGGAATGTGGTATTTTAGAGTTATTTAAATTGAAATATCTCCTGAATTACTAACTTTTCGACATACATAGGTGTTACGGATTAGAAGGGGTTAAACAAAGTCACTTCACTTAGAACTAAGCTTTATTTCCCCAACTAGGGTGCGTTCAATTGTAACTGAGTTTATGTACAATGTAATGGTTTCAACCGGCCAAAACACAGGCTCGTTTTGGCTCGATTGGTGAATAAAGAATGTTTATGAGAACAAGGGGAGAACAAGATGAGTTTTCCCTTGAGAAATCGATAGATATATTCACTGGTAGAAGAATCAGTGAATCCCGAGATTTGAATCTACTAACTCGCGAAAACAGGTCAAATGACGAACGACGTTTTCTGAAGAAACGAGTTAATACGACTAACGTACGTTGCGATCGGAGTCGAACATCTGGCAGTTTACCGTCACCGTCGAACTATTGATTGGCGGATCGATAGAGCGATCCGCCAATAGTAATCCCGATTTTGGGTCGATAATCGATTGTAATCGACGTCCGACGGTGCTGGCATAAGCTACTGCGAGCTGCTTATCGACTCTCGATCTCGCTGTTACGCGTGAATCCGCCAATAGCGCGGCGGCGCAGTAAGTCGGCGCGTTCACGCTGCCGAAACACTCAGCCAATCCCAAACATTCCGCCCGCCTCGTCAGTGATTGACGAAATTGAACCGAATGATTAGCCAATCAGGTGGGCGATGACGTACGTGTTGTAAGGAATAGCTGAATGGGTCGACAACGTGCTGCGTAGTACCTGAAAGAAGCTACAAGTGATAGTGGTACAAGTGAATTTCGTGAAAGTGAAATGAAGAGATGATCCGCGAGATTACAGTTTTAGTGAACGAAGTGATACCGAGGTGAGTGAATGAACACTTCGTTAGATGAATTCGAAAGAATAGTGAACCGTGTAGGTGATTCACCGAGGAAATAGCTTAACCTAAATTACGCTTGTAGGTACGAATCGAAGAACCGCGTGTGAATCCAGCCTCAGGAGTTCCACCAGTATCCTTCTCCTCGTCTTCAGGCGACAACCGAGTGATAGACTTGGCCACTGATCGACGAAATGGCGACGACAAGATGCGCACGGTTGCGACGAGGACTCGATGCCATCGAGGTACCCTGGATACTGGTGGCTCCTCGAGGTTGGATTCTGAAAAGGAGGTGAGATATTCTCCGATTGAGAAGTGCCCCAGTGTCAGGGCTGCAGGATCCTCAGGGTCGTCTGTCAACGTATGTATAATTTTAGAGAGAAGACAAGCTTCGATGCCAGTCAGGAGCGTGGTCAGCTCCTCGAAGGACCGTCGCTGCTCTCTGAAGATCCTGCGTAAGTGCTGCTTCGAAGAGTTCACAGCAGCTTCCCAGATTTCCTTTAAGTGTCGAGAGGAAGGTAGCTTAAATTTCCAAGAGTTGCTTTCCTTGGGGTTCCGCTGACCACGATCCTGCCTGGATCGAAGGTGCGTAGGTGCCTCATAATAGTCTCCGAATCTGTAAGTTGAGACTTGATTAGAGCTAACTTGATAATTTTCAATTTTAGGTTGGGGAGTTTGCCCCTTCCAGATTATACAGACGGTGCCAAAGTCGATACAGAAGTTCACCGACTGAAGACCGCTGAGGATCCAGCGCTCATGGAGCAGCGCTGCCAAAAGAGGTTGTGTCCCCCCGTGCAGGCATCGGTTGTGGGCAGCTTCGACCCACAACTTAGCCCGAGGGTATACATACAGTAGATTTTTTCCGCCGAGAGCAATGAGCTCGGGGAACCCAGCGTTCCAGCGATAAGGAGATGCGATGATCTGACAGCAGTCAGCTGAAGAAAGCCCGTGGTTGTCGACGACGCAGCGAAGCATGGGCAAGTCCCATTCGTCGACTCCTTTTCGCTCCGAGGTAGATTGAAAATCCAGTAGGTGCCTGGATTCGGATGTCCAAGTGCCACGTGAAAGGCCGCCCGCCATCAGGATCCAGCATCCCAATGAACGACCGAGTAGATTTGTTCCACCGAGAACAGAGAGCTCGGGGAACCCAGAGTTCCAGCGAGAAGTAGAAGCGAGGCTCTGACGGCAGTCAGATAAAGAGAGCCCTGGGTTGTCGACGACGCAGCGAAGCATGGGCAGGTCCCATTCGCCGACTCCTTTCCGCTCCGAGGGGGAGTGGAAATCCAGTTGGTCCCTGGATTCGGCTGTCCACGTGCCACGTGAAAAGCCGCCCGCCATCAGGATCCAGCATCCCAATGGAGGTCCAAGTAGAGATGTTCCGCCGAGCACTGAGAGCTCGGGGAACCCAGAGTTCCAATCAAGTAGATTGGAGTCGGATTTCCACTTGCAACGTGGAAAGCCGCCAGTCTTGAAATTCCAGCACTCCGAGGGTAGCCAGCGTGGATATGTTCCGCCGAGCACTGAGAGCTCGGGGAACCCAGAAATCCGTAGAGAGGATGTCGATGTGGTCTGACAGCGTTTAGAGAGAGAAACCCCGTTGTCGTAGACGCAGCGAAGATTCTGGGTGTCGAAAGTCCACGAGTCACGTGGAAGGCCGCTCGCCTTGAGGATGCAGCATCCCCATGGTAGCCCGAGAAGATATGTTCCGCCGAGCACTGAGAGCCCGGGGAACCCAGAGGTCCAGAGAGAACCAGAAGCGGTGACCTGAGAACAGTAAGACGGAGCGTACCCGTTGATGCTGAAGATGCAGCGAAGGACGAGAGTATCACATCCGCCGACGTCCTTCAGATCGGAGGTGGAGTGACCATCCGGAATATTCCTGGAGCAGGATGTCCACGTGCACCGTGGAAACTCGCTTGTCTGGTGGTTCCAGTTCTCCGATGGACGCCCGCGTAGATATGTTCCGCCGAGCACTGACAGCTCGGGGAACCCAGAGATCCAGAGAAAATGAGAAGAGATGATTTGACAGCAGTCAGTAGAAGAGATCCAGCTGTCGAAGGCGAAACGAAGATTCCGGAAGTAGGAAGTCCACGTGCCAAGTGGGAGGCCGCTCGTCATGAGGATCCAGCACCCCCATGAATGCCCGAGTAGATATGTTCCGCCGAGCACTGAGGGCTCGGGGAACCCAGAGTTCCAATCAAGTGGATTGGAATCGGATTTCCACGTGCAACGTGGAAAGCCGCCCGCCATGAGGGTCCAGCACCCCCATGGATGTCCGTGTAGATACGTTCCGCCGAGCACTGACAGCTCGGGGAACCCGGAGTTCCGATCAAGTGGATTGGAGTTGGATGTCCACGTGCAACGTAGAAGGCCGCTCGCCATGGAGATCCAGTACCTCAATGGACGACTGAGTTGATCTGTTCCGCCGAGCACGATGAGCTCGGGGAACCCAGAGTTCCAATCAAGTAGATTGGAGTCGGATTTCCACTTGCAACGTGGAAAGCCGCCCGTCATCAGGGTCCAGCATCTCAATGAACGTCCATGAAGATGTATTCCGCCGAGAACTGAGAGCTCGGGGAACCCGAAGTTCCAATCAAGTGGATTGGAGATGAATGTCCACGTGCAACGTGGAAAGCCGCTCGCCATGAAGATCCAGTACCCCCATGGACGACTGAGTTGAGATGTTCCACCGAGCACAGAGAGCTCGGGGAACCCAAAGATCTGGAGAGAGAGAGAAGCGTCGACCTGACAGCAGTCCGAGAGAGAGACCCCGTTGGTGCCGAAGAAACCTTGAAGTAGGGGAGTGTCCCCTCCTCTAACTCCTTTCAGCTCGGAAGTGTAGAGGTCGTCCAGCAAATTCCTGAAGTTGGATTTCCACGTGCGACGTGGAAAGCCGCCCGCCTTGAGGAGCTCTAGAAGTTCCTGCAACCTAGGTCCCGCCTCAGGAGGTGTGTCCACTCCGGGATGATGGTCAGGCAAGTAGCTGACCCTCCTGATGCGGAAGTCCACTGGGCGGAAGGGCTCCTCCACCTTGCCGAGGTGACATCTGGGTGCCAGGTAAGGTGAACAAACTGGACCGAAAGTGACGGTGCTCAGTTCGTTTTCACCGAATTTGCTTTCTTTCCCAGATCTACATCCGACTTGCTGCTCGTTTTTTCCCTCAGGATGACCGAGTATCGGCTGATGCATCCTGTCGGCCTGTGTCTTAGTTTGGACGTGCTCCCAAGGCAGAAGATGGACGTAGAAGTTGTCCAGTTCCTCCCAAGCGACTTGGAAGTCGGTTGTGTTTGTCACAACGTTCTTGAAGTGGTTGACAGCTTCGCCTTTCAAACTCTCCTTCAAGTAAGGAAAACGTTCTGGTGGGGACAACGATGGGTCGTTGACGACGAGAACGGTAAACAAGTCTCGAAAAAACTGCCAGTCCTTGTCATTGCCCTCGAACGTAGGCAGAGACAATGTTGGCAACAAAGCGCGTGACCTCGGAGAGTGTGTCTCGACGGCCGTTGCATTTGAAGTCGACGGTTCTGTAACGGTCGCGTCGGCTCCGTGTTCGGCGATCATGTCGAGTAAAGAACCGGCCTGCTCGCAGTAGCTCATGTGGGTCTCCTCGAATTCTTCGTCATCCACATTGTAACTCTCCATCAACTTTGAGTCCTTTCTAGCGGCGGTTCTAATGGCCGAATCGCCTTTATAGTAGGCATCCCAGAGTTGGTTGATGAAAGCGTGAGAGCTACGAAGAATTTCGAGAGAGATGTTGCCCTTGAATCGAGTCTTCAGAATGTCCGCGACCCGAGCGATGCGTTGCGCGAGAAGCCGTTGTTTAACGATGAGGTCAGCCATTGTTGCCAGTATGAAATCGAAGCACTAAACGGTTCGAAAAGTAACTGTTCACTTTTCAAAGCGAGACGGTTGCGATGCACTAACTTTACTTTACTTTCCAGTGAACTGCAGCACTGGATCCGGCTCGAAGGACCAATGTTACGGATTAGAAGGGGTTAAACAAAGTCACTTCACTTAGAACTAAGCTTTATTTCCCCAACTAGGGTGCGTTCAATTGTAACTGAGTTTATGTACAATGTAATGGTTTCAACCGGCCAAAACACAGGCTCGTTTTGGCTCGATTGGTGAATAAAGAATGTTTATGAGAACAAGGGGAGAACAAGATGAGTTTTCCCTTGAGAAATCGATAGATATATTCACTGGTAGAAGAATCAGTGAATCCCGAGATTTGAAACTACTAACTCGCGAAAACAGGTCAAATGACGAACGACGTTTTCTGAAGAAACGAGTTAATACGACTAACGTACGTTGCGATCGGAGTCGAACAGCTGGCAGTTTACCGTCACCGTCGAACTATTGATTGGCGGATCGATAGAGCGATCCGCCAATAGTAATCCCGATTTTGGGTCGATAATCGATTGTAATCGACGTCCGACGGTGCTGGCATAAGCTACTGCGAGCTGCTTATCGACTCTCGATCTCGCTGTTACGCGTGAATCCGCCAATAGCGCGGCGGCGCAGTAAGTCGGCGCGTTCACGCTGCCGAAACACTCAGTTAGTACTTTTTTATCACGAATGTCCAGCTGCATCGATTGATGTATTAAAAAATACCACATTCCATTGAAAAAAATGAAGTTGAGCTTGATATCTCTAAAAAAATGACATAAAAACAAAATTTTGGTTTTGCATCGTGTCAGCCCCATTGTACCATTCAACTTTGTCCTTACCATATTTTACGTATCTTTAGAAACAACAAAGATATTTGAGGTGCAAAGATGTTTGGTGACTCACCCTGTATATGTATACGTTATTTTTATTCTTCGTTGTATTAATGTTATTTTGTTATGTTACAGAACCGGATACTAAAAGAACTGAGGCGGCAATATTATAAGCGCGGGGGCCACGGGCGAGGCGGTGCGAAGAACCGGGGGCGGCGAGGCGGCGCGAAAAACCGGGGGCGAGGCGACATAAATAATCACGGGAGAGGCGGCGCGAACGCCAATGTGGTGGTGTATCATAATTATTATAATTAAATAAAAATTTTTAATTTAAAAAATTAATTATAGTTTATTTTTATTTTTTTTACCTATGTAATAAGCGCCATTAGTTTTAAAAAATTAGATATAATTATATATATTAAATTTTTATTGGTTTCTTTTTCTTTTCTACGTTTCTTTCTCTCTTTTTCCTGTCTTTTTCCTGTCTTTGGAAAATGTATAATAATATGCTCCCCTCTATACCGTCTATGTTTTCAAAAACAGTTGTATGCTATGTTGTAATAACAAATAAAATGTATGTATGTTACATAATGTTTCTATTATCTTCCCATTACACCTATAAAATACATCTGTAGCGTCGTCGTATACGATTATTATAATTAATCATCTTGTATGCCAAAATAAATATATATTTTACTGATAATTATATATCTTGTGGTCCTCAACCGAAATATCCTTTTTCATTAAAAGTTTAATCTTGAATCATTTGAATTTCATGGAAACGTCGACTGATTGTTGCACTGTAGTAATGAACGATCAAAATTTTTGACACAAACGAGGACAGCGTATGGGCAAGAAAGAGACACAGTTCAAAGCATTTACCATACAGTGTCCTTCTTTGCGTCGAAAATTTTGATCATTCATTACTAGACTGCAAGAAGATTCACTTCTGTCGCTCGTGGTTTTCTACCCGTATGATTTTATACATATATCGTAGGCACACGAACGCACCGGCCGAACGGTGTGTACGCGCCATACAGTCTCACTCGAGCACACCGACGCTGCAAGCAGCCGCCAGCGTCCATAGCCTATCTGGCGGGCGCACTGCCGAATATTGCAAAAACAGTACTCGTGAACGTAAAAGTCAGACTTTTATCCAAATAGCACCGTAGATTGAACTTTCAACTATCGATTTTGACTAATAAGAAACTCAGTTTTTGCTTTATAGCGAATTCAGACGTTTACTCCCGGACCCTTGCGATGCTCGTAGGCACACGAACGCGCCGGCCAAACGGTGTGTACGCGCCACACAGTCTCACTCGAGCACACCGACGCTGCAAGCAGCCGCCAGCGTCCATAGCATCTCTGACGGGCGCACTGCCGAATATTGCAAAAACAGTACTCGTGAACGTAAAAGTCGGACTTTTATCCAAATAGCACCCTAGATTGATCTTCCATCTACCGATTTTGACTACTAAAAAGTCAAATCGTTGCGTTATAAGGTTTTCAGAAGCGTACTCCCGGACCCTTCCGATGCTTGTAGGCACACGTACACGCTGCCTGAACGGGGTGTAAGCGCCACAGAGTCGCACTCGAGCACGCCGACGCTTTTGCATCGACAGCCGAATTGTGACGTCACGGTTGCTTACGAAGCCTAACTTGCCGGCAAGATATTTTCTGGTTCCTCTGTTTTACCGATACAGGGCTTGCTGACGACGACAATGATCGGAAGGAGACATCAACGCTCGTAGCGGAAAATGTCGGAACTGTATTTTGACGCAAAACCTCGCTATTCAGCTGTTTTCAGTAGAAGTAAACGCACAGATTCTTTAATACGCAAGTAAACAACAGAACAACGATTGCACTAGCAACGTATATGCCCCCGCCAGGGTGGTATTTGCCCACTTTTTCCATACGAGCTCTAAATTTCTTAATATTTATGAAAATGTAGCCTCTCTGACGAGCATGCTGCCGAATATTGCAAAAATTTTGTTTATAAACGTAAAAATAAGACTTTTGAGCCAAATACCACCCTAGAATGAACTTTCATCTACCAATTTTGACTAATAAAAAACCCAGTTTTTGCTTTATAGCGAATTCAGACGTTTACTCCCGGACCCTTACAATTTTCGTGTACATATACAGGGTGAGTCACCAAACGTTACCACCTCAAATATCTTTGTTGTTTCTAAAGATACGTAAAATATGGTAAGGACAAAGTTGAATGGTACAATGGGGCTGACACGATGCAAAAAAAAAATTTTGTTTTTATGTCATTTTTTTGTAGATATCAAGGTCACCTTGACTTTTTTAAATGGAACCACCCTTTTTTAAACACCTACAATGATAGTCCCTTTCATTAGGAATTCAGTGACTACAATTATTCCAAGGTCATTCAAGGTCGAGGACAGAAAAAACGTATCTGACAACCGTATGACGACAGTCATGTTGGTACCATATATCATAGTGACACTACATATATGTGGTACCAACATGACTGTTGTGATACTGTTATCAGATACGTTTTTTCTGACCTTGACCTTGAATAACCTTGGACTAATGATAGTCACTGAATTCCTATTGAAAGGGATTATCATTGTAGGTGTTTAAAAAAGGGTGGTTCCATTTAAAAAAGTCAAGGTGACCTTGATATCTACAAAAAAATGACATAAAAACAAAATTTTTTTTTTTGCATCGTGTCAGCCCCATTGTACCATTCAACTTTGTCCTCACCATATTTTACGTATCTTTAAAAACAACAAAGATATTTGAGGTGGTAACGTTTGGTGACTCACCCTGTATACGTGGTTAGTGGTGTGTGCGCTCACACACCACCAACCTACCAGACCAGACGGTGCCCTTAAAGTCAACCACAACTTTATTCTCCTAATAGGAATCGTCGATCAAAGGACACTTGTACAAGACTGAATGTATAAGAAAGACTTGTATTACTATAAATAATTATTGAAAGTTAAACAGTAGATCTGTAGATTTTATCCCGTCGATATCAGGGATCCGGAGATGCTTTAATACACGAAAGCTGGTCAAAAGACGCGCAGCGTTAACGGTAGTAAAGATAGTACTGAGAAAGCGATGTGTTATCTATCAAGCTAGTCAGAGAACTGGGGGTCGATCGATCAGCTGGCCGTTAGCCGTAACCGTCGATCGCGTGATTGGTGGGTCGATAGTGCGATCCACCAATCTGAATAGCGCTCCGCGGTGGTAATCGATGATAATCGACAGTAATCGATATCGACGGTGCCGGCCAATGACTCATCGAGCTGACGATCGATCCCAGATCCCTGTACGACTAGTTGACTAGCCAATGGCTACGCCGACGCCGCTGACGCACTCAGCCAATCCTAGACAGTACGCTACCCCGCAATAATTCGAAGAACATTTCAATGCAAAGAGCATCAGGCAATATTGCTTCCTCGCTAAATGAATCCTGAGTGGGTTTATCGAAAAATCCAGCCATTTCGTAATCTCTATCTTTGTCTCTCCTGCGGGCGATATTCTCCCTCTCCGTCACATCTCTGCAGAAGAGACAAAGATCTGTCTATCCTTGTCATGAGCTTCCTGGGGTTTGCCGCAACTGGCGCTCTAGTCGCCTCTAAATTCCCACGTCGCTCCGGCGCAGCCTTAAGGGTGTGGGTCCAAATATGACCTTGACGGTCGCGCCAAAAAAAAGAAGTGGCCACTAGCAGAAGCTAAGAAATAACATTCCCGTCCACTAGGGGGATATATATATTTTCCACAGTCGAATGTAGAGGAGCACAAAACAGCGCCTCGGCGGTGAGAGTAGTCACTGCATCAGTAAATGTTGCCGGTAAGTCAGGCTTCATCAGCCACCTTGACGTCACTATACGGCGTGACGTTTCTGATGCAGTGTCGCTGTGCTCGAGTGAGAGTGTTGCCACGCATCTCTCCCGTCGCTCGTCGGCGTGTACGTGTGCCTCGACAGCTCGCGGCTCGCATGGGTCTCGAAGATTCCGAACCACTACGCTACGACGGGCATTTCGAGGCTCTGCGTGGTCGCAATCTCTAGACGAAGCATCAACCTATGTGGGACGTATACCAAAAATGTTCTCATTTCGCGTTTTTCAGGCAAAATGTGCAGCATTCGCGATCCACGCTGAGCCCGCTCGACTGGCCGTGCTACAGCACGCTCGCACACGAACGCGTTCGGGCAGCGTGTACGTGTGCCTCGACAGCTCGCGGCTCGCATGGGTCTCGAAGATTCCGAACCATTTCTCGTCCTTCGCTGCATCCTTCGCCCTATCTGCCGCCGCATTATAAAGTATTATTATTATTCTATATAGAGGAACGCAATGGAAGGAGTAGGGTAGCACAAATAGATACTTTCTATATATAATTCATTTCTATTTATTGAAATAATAAAATGTATTATGCATTACAAAAAAATTTTATTTTTATTTAATACATTTGTGACGTGGCAAGTTTTGCCGACGTCTTTCCGAACCCTTAACGAAGGACCGGGTCACCTCGAGCAGTGCCGAAACGAAAGGGCCGTTGCGATCGCTCTCCCTGGGAAAATCCGAGTACCAGTGGCAGAGTATTAACGCGTTTTAAACGTCGCGCCACTGAGCGCGACGCAAAGTTACAGGATCGTAGCCGGACTCCACGAAGGAACCCGGTACCTAATTCCGACAGCTAATTGGCGAAAATACCTCGCGACGAGGCACTCAAAGGACCTATCGCAGCACCGACGCCGTACCGAACATGTCGCGATTGGAGCGAGCCCAGGCCAGCAAGCCTGGAGGAGCGGACGAGGACCTCGTGAATCGGAGACGACGACCCCCTCCGTCCCGTCGGCCCCTCACCCGGAGTAGATCACGAGCAGACTGCCGGACCGGCTCGTACCAACCTCGAGGCGCGCGGCGGAAAATCAGGGAACACCGTCTTCGGAGATCGACAAATTGCCGAAGACAAGGGGGCTCCCCAATTAAGAAGCGCCCCTGCCGCGAGAACCCCTGCGATAGGCCCGAGCGTCGCACCGTCGGAATTAGATGAGGGAGTAGGGGGACGCCCCACTTCCGCGTTCCCGAGCCGACGCGAAGTAGGTCACTGTGCCGCGGGACGTTGACGCATTAAGTCACCTTTACGATTGCTAATTGATAAAAGTACTTTGCACTGCCGTATCCGAGGTATCCTGCGATTGCCGATTTGGTAAGTGCCGGTCAGGTTTTGCGGTCTAAATTGTGAACAGTTCGTGTTGGCTCGGGGCGTGTTCGCGGATCATTCTTTTGCGTCGTAGTCACGCGTCCGTCTGCGTAGCCGGGAAACGTGGAAAAGTGCACGCGGCGCGTCGAGACGGCCGTGAAAAGCCACGTTGCCGAGAACCTTCCATCCGGAGGAAGGCGGAACGTGCCGTATTCAGAAAATTATCGTTCATCCTCGGTGCCGTCCACGGTGGGACGACGCGACGTGCCCGATCGTTTTTCTCACTCCTCGTACTTTGCCGCGTCCTTTGGCCAGTCGCCGATTATTGCCGCGTATAACATCGGGGCTCGGTAGATTCGTGCCGTTAAGGCTTGTAACATCCTCGCGGAATCTTGTGACTACCGAGCCCGACGCGCGAACGAGAAAATTCCACGCGAGGACAACGCGCGCGCGACCGACCACCTGCCGCGAATTTTGTAAGCCGCGCGTGGCAAATTCTGACCGCCGCCGGCTCCTGCCGACGGTACAAGACCGGTCCAATAAAGACCTTATTGCCGAAAACGTTGTACTAATTTTTCCGTGAGAAACGTCCCTGCCGCGGGGGATGCCCCGTCCTTTCCTTTCGTAGAACCCTCGGCCTGTTCGCGAGCTATTTCAGGTGTTTGTGTAGTCTCCGTCGCTTCGGGAACCATTTTCGCGATTTATAGAGTGTTCGCGTGGTTCGTGTGGCACGTTCACGTGCCTGGCGCCCGAATTTTGCCGTAATATCGTGTAAAGAAGCGAGTGAATTCCGAAGCGGCGACGGACTATTTGTCGCGGGCGGACCCCGTGTCGCGCGGCCGCGCGTGGCCCGGCTGTAAAGCCTATCAAAGACCCGTAGTCGCTCTGTTTTTCGGCCACGAAAAATAGACGACGTGACACATTGTAAAAATGAAACCCTACTAAAATTCAAAGTTAAAATTTATAAATTTATTAATTATTTAATCTAATATGCACACGCGCGGGGGAACGCAAAGGAAGAGGTGTGGGTGATTGAATTGGGAATATATTTTATATTTTAATAATGTTATATATTTATTTCTTTTTTAATAATAATTGTAAGTGATAATACTGCAGCCGATGCCTCCGTGGTCCCCGCACCCTCGGCCGCGTGCTCCGCCGCGCAACGCCCCGCTGCGCTTCGTTTGTTTGAGATATTTTTTCCTGGCAGCCTGTTGCAGCTTATTCTGGAATACATAGAGACAAATTATGAAAATTTATTTGTTTAACAATTTTTTGGTTATAGAATAGTTTTCCACATCACCCATGAGGTACTATTCTAGATGCGTTTTTTTTTCAGTGGTATCCCCTGTAGGCCTATTCCACTGTGTCGCACACTGCGACATTTCTTACCCCAACGTCGGATAGTTTAAACATTATTTTTTCTTTGCAATAAATTGCAAGAGGGTCTCGGCGCCGGATAGTTTAAACTTTATTTTTTCTTTGCAATAAATTGCAAGAGGGTCTCGGCGCCGGATAGTTTAAACTTTATTTTTTCTTTGCAATAAATTGCAAGAGGGTCTCGGCGCCGGATAGTTTAAACATTATTTTTTCTTTGCAATAAATTGCAAGAGGGTCTCGGCGCCGGATAGTTTAAACTTTATTTTTTCTTTGCAATAAATTGCAAGAGGGTCTCGGCGCCGGATAGTTTAAACTTTATTTTTTCTTTGCAATAAATTGCAAGAGGGTCTCGGCGCCGGATAGTTTAAACATTATTTTTTCTTTGCAATAAATTGCAAGAGGGTCTCGGCGCCGGATAGTTTAAACTTTATTTTTTCTTTGCAATAAATTGCAAGAGGGTCTCGGCGCCGGATAGTTTAAACATTATTTTTTCTTTGCAATAAATTGCAAGAGGGCCTCGACGTTGGATAGATTATTTAGGCGGATATATTACCTTTTTTTAATTCTTACCTTTTTCTGTGGAACTCGATCTGCAGATTGGGTTTTTGCACGTTTTGCACGTGCTGCATTTTCTACTGCGTCTAATATATACTGAGGCTCCCTAATAGGCATTTTTCTTCCCCGTCTGGGGTCGACAAGTTCGGGCAGCATACAATTCATGTAAAACTGCGACAATTTTGGCTCCATTTCACGTTGCCAAAAGGCGTCGTCCCTGTCAACTCGAATTGACATTATGCCTTTCCGTGTCCACACAGCAAACAGACAGTATTGTCTGCCCGTTATGTGCAATTGTCCTTGCACTTGGTAAAAGTACTGGGACGTTTTGCGCATTGCGCGACCTGTATTATCTGCAAACATTTTCTGGACGGCTGGTACTGTCTGTAGTGCCTCTTCTGGCGTTACATCTGCTGCACTCATCGGGCACTTTACTTCAACGATGCCGTCGTCGCCGATCAGTCCATCCGGTGATGCTCCCAAATAGGGAAGCGATGCGTCGATGAAAAGGCCGCATTTTTTAATTATTACATTCTCCTTTTTTGACAATTCTTCGAGAGCCATAGCTTCGCTCTGCTGTCCGTGTATTAGGGCAGGAAGATCTAGATTTTCTGGATAGATCAGTTTTTTTACAAGTCCGGCACACAGCGTTGTTTTCAATCGGCGGCACACTTTGCTGAAGTTTGACGCTGTCAAAAGGTTTGTCCTATACGACATCCATTTGTCGTTGGCGTGCTGACCAATGGTTTCTCGCTCGATCTCTTCCCTCCTTTGCGTCAAATTCTTCAACATCTCCATATGGGTCGTCAATTTCAGTTGATACATCGTTTCATCCAAGTCTGGCCTTTGTACACTCGATCCGTAATCGGAGTCCTTGCCTACACGGAACTGCTGATGTTTCCTTTTGTAGCCACGCTTCCTCTCGGCATTTTTTAATCCTTCCTTTTGACGTACTTCTTCCAGTTTCTTCAAAGGTTGTGAGATCGCACCTTTGAACGATGCCTGCACACTAGACAATACTGTTTTTGTATTGTACTGGATCACAGAAGCGTTAATTCTTGCGGTGTAGGATCCTCTTTGACCATAATTGAACCTCTTTCCGCCAATGGACTTTGCGATGACGGCATTGAAACTCTCCACCGCGTTGTTGTTCCTCTGGAAGAGGAGGCTTTCGGAGTAGGCCGCCAGATTTTGTATGTGATCCTGTATAATTTTGTACACTCCCATGTTTGATAAAATGGGAACAATGTCTTCTTCACCTTCTTGTACAGTTCCATCGCAGAAATAGCTGCTGCACTTGCTGTGTTTGCCGAAAACGTGGCTGGGCACATTCAATATGTCTTTGTACAAACGTTTGGTCTTCTCTGTCATTGACGCGTTCTCTTGCATTCTGTATTCAGCAGCTTTCATGATTCCCATGCGCATCCGCAGAATACTTCCTTCTACGGCTCTCCTGTATTTGCCGGCCTGTGTCTTCTTCACAACATCCTTCATCTTGTTGCAAAAGTTGCGCAACAAATGGTTTGCACATTCAATCTTCTTCACATGCGCCAGTATCCCGTATGGCTTGCTGTCCAAAATTGTCTTGTAAACGCTGCTGTCGCCGTCAGCAATCACCGTAGAGTAAACTAATCCACGTTCTTGCACGCTCGTTCGGAATCCCTCTGCGATGGCGTCACTCTCCATTTTTGTCGACGTCTCGTTGCTGGGCCAATTTTTGTAACACTCGTGTGCCGGTGCGTCCTTTTATTTCTTCGCTGCTCTCAGGAAAATTATGCACGTTCGGTTTCTCACTCCGACGTATAGCACCTTCTTGGTGTGATGTCCCATGATCACGCCGACACCAGACGGCGTGTCGTATTTTCCACCTCGGTACGACCTCTTCATCCAACTCCCGTCAGCCACGACGGGAATGTGTGGAGTGTTGTCGGGTAGTACATCCCCTCTTTCAATGGCTAGCTTTTGTTCTTCCTTGGCCGCTGCAACCATTGATTCTTCTGCCAGTTTTTGTAAATTCTTCGCGACCCTGTCGTGGCAATGGCGGTATCTCTTCTTCGATATACAAGGAACGTTGATGGCCGACAAAAATACCTCCATTTGTGAATAGCCGCCTCCGGTGGTCATTGTTGCGCTGACTGCACTTAGGTCGAGGTCAACAGCCGGATTGTTCGGAGTATCTTCAGGCTGGCTACGGACTATGAATGTCTCATTGCACATTCCGCATTCCAAAACGACGGTTGTGTTCAGCCCCGATCTCTTCGTATCTTTGATACGGAGGCGCGACGACAAACATTTACCATTTTCCGAATGCGCGGTTATCCTTATCATCTCATTGACGATGTGGTTCATGTCGACGATGCTGAACTCGTCCGGAGAGAGCCGTTTGTCCTGTGACGTGGTCCCCGTTCCTTCTTCCGCAACGACGCGCTCCTCTTCGTCGGTTACTGCATCTCCCTGCATGACGCGATCTGTCATCTCTTGAACATCTTCTGCCATGTCGCGCAACATCTCGTCTTCAGGTGCACTTGACGCCGGCGCTGCATTGTCCTCTGCTATTTCTTCGAGTCCTTCGGTTTCGACGATTTCTTCGGTTTCGACGATTTCTTCGGTTTCGACGATTTCTTCGGTTTCGACGATTTCTTCGGTTTCGACGATTTCTTCGGTTTCGACGATTTCTTCGGTTTCGGCGATTCCTTCGGTTCCGGCGATTTTTTCGGTTTCCTGGATTTCTTCTGGCATCGTCACGAAATCCTCGATGGGGACGTCGCACTCCATTTCCTCTTCGAGTGCACTCGATCGACACGCCGCACAGTGGGCTGGATCGACATATTACCCGGACATGGGCCTAAATATAAAAGTTCGAAATTGACATTTCTAACACCATCACATCTTTCACCTAGTTTTGGAGCATAGGAATATGTAGAAATATTCTTTTAAAATCCGCACTAAACTTTGTGAAGTTAAGGTGAATTTAGCATTGCAGTTTTTTAGTTTTTCCTTTTCCTCTTAAAAGAGCACTTCAAATTTTTTTTTTAACTTCCAAACTTTTACACTTTAATTAGTAATCTATGATCTACAATTGCACACAGGTGCCGTTTCGATCGGATGAAATAAACGTCTAAACGGAACCAACATTTTAAATATTCTTCAACCTATGATTACAAAAAAGGCTTAAAAGAGCCCAGGGTCTAATTTACACGGTTTTCAACCTTGAATATTAAGGTTTAAAGAATTGAAAAATTTGGCTGCGGAAACCTGCGATTCTTCGAGTAAATTCAATTTAACGCGTTCACCGCCAGATGGACGCTGGCCAGTCTCGCTGGCGATTGTTGCGCGCTTGGGTATATGTATAAGGAGTCACCTTCCGTCAATTCGACTTATAAGTCTTTGCCATTGCCATTGCCATTGTTTAAGCCCTACCCCTACAGTACTTTTATAGATCTTGAAATTTTATCACAGTTTCCAGTTTCTTTTTATTTCCTTTTTATTCCTTATTTCTTTCTCCTTATACTTGTCAATTATATACCTCTTTGTTTTTTGTTCTCAGAAGTTTATTCTTAGATTTTTATTTAGTTTTTTAATATGGATAGATTTAAAAATAATTTTGATTTGTTTCAATTTATCCTTAATTTAAATTGTACATTTAAGGATCATGGTACAATTCAAGAAAATTTTATTGAACAATTTTGTAGTGACTGTTCGGAAAAAGACAAAACAAATATAAAACATAAGCTGAGAAAGTTTTGCGCCAACTTGTACAATAGATGGACTGCAGCAAGTCGCAAGATGGATAGTTTTGAAAATAAAAATAAAAAATGGTTACAAACAAAGCTGGTTTTTCTCGCGGATACTGAAATAGTGTCAAGCCCAAAGCCTTTTTCTGAATATTCTCAACGGCATAAAATGCGCACAACTGAAAGCCTTGCAAATAGCTTTTCAGGCGAAGAACTTATGTTTGCCGCGAAAAGAAATTACTGGCAAGAAGGGAAACATGACATCGCCAAAATTTTAGACTTTCTTCTAAAAAATCCAGATGAAGCCCTTAAGGTGCGAAACTTTTTCGAAGGAAAAAAGGTTAAAAAAACTGAGAAACATACAAACGAAAGAGCTCTTTCCATCATGACTACATTAAGTCTTTCCAAATCTCAGTATATAATGTTGCAGAATGTTTCCGCTGAAGCAGGTGAAAATCGCTTCCCCTCTTATTATTCTATTCAAAAAGCGAAAGCCGAATGTTACCCAGAAGCTAGTTCCATTCATGTGACTGAGAGAGGAGCAGATATAAAACTGCAGTGTTTACTTGATCACACAGTGAATCGATTACTTAGGACGTTAGAAGCAAATGTGGAAATAAAAAATAATCTGGTTTTGATATCAAAATGGGGGTGCGATGGTGCTTCAAGTCAAAGTATTTACAAACAAAAATTTTCATTTGATGGAGATGATGATTCTGCCATATTTGTTTCTTCTTTGGTTCCGATAAAATTGTTCGATCCACATAATGGAGAAATACTATGGGAAAATCCCAAACCTTCTTCCACATCTTACTGTAGGCCAATCAGATTCCAATTTTGTAAAGAAACACCAGAAATAATCAACCAAGAAGTCAACATAATCAATGAAGAAATTTCGTCACTAATCCCAACAAAAGTTGATTCAACTGAAATAAGTCACCAATTAGTAATGACTATGGTAGACGGGAAAGTCTGCAACGTTTTGACGGAAACGAATTCGGCAATGAGGTGCTACATCTGTCAGGCATGTCCCAAAGAAATGAATAACTTAAAACTAATCAATACAAAAATTTGTAATGAAGAGTATTATAAATTTGGACTTTCATCTCTGCATGCAAAAATTCGATTTTTCGAATGCCTCTTGCATTTATCTTACAATCTCGAATTTAAAAAGTGGTCAGCATCAAAGCCACAATACAAAACAATGCAGACAAGTAAAAAATTACTTGTTCAAGAAAGATTTCGTTCTGAGCTAGGTTTAATGGTGGACAAAGTTAAGCAAGGAACTGGTACGTATAACGATGGAAATACTGCCAGAAGATTTTTTAAAAATCCTAAGATTACATCAGAAATCACTGGAGTTGATGAAAATTTAATTTACAAGTTTGCTGTGGTTCTCCAAGCCATTTCATCTGGAGAAAAAATTAATGTAGAAAAATTTGCACGCTACGCGATGGAAACTGCGGAATTATTTGTCAGTCTTTACCCATGGTATTACATGCCAGCCACCGTTCATAAGATATTAATACATGGCAACAATATTATTGAGAAAGCTATAATACCTATCGGGCAACTATCGGAAGAAGCTCAAGAGGCAAGAAATAAAGAATTCCGAAACTTCCGGGAATTTAAGAGTAGAAAATTTAACAGGGTGGCTACAAATGAAGATATATTGAACAATTTACTCGTCACATCTGATCCACTGATATCTTCTCTTCGACCACAGTTAATTAAAAAAAAAAAACAAGACCTATTTCCAGAAGCATTTCAGCTTTTAACAATAAGTGATCTCAGCGAAGAAAATTGGGACGAATCTATAGAAACAGAATAAACCTAATTCACTTGTTGGACTTGAATAATTTTCAGTACAGGTACTCTACATAATAAGGGTAAAAAGTCTGTAAAGTTTTAACCCAATATCCTCGGGCAATGAGAAGTAATCGCCATGTCCGAAAAATACGTCGATCCAGCCCACTGTGCGCCGGTGCTCCATTTTCCGCAGCCGTTGATTGCTGTTCCAGGGCAAGCCTCGCTAACTGCTGCTGTCTGCAAACACAATACAGAAAAGACGTGTTGTGACATAACAAAATTTTACAAAAAAAGATTAAACCGACTTGGAAACGTACTTAGAAAAATCACTAAAAAGTATGAAATAATAACCTTTTGATTTCTATGAATACACACTAACTGTTAGTACAATAGATTAAAATAAAATATTAAATACAATACAATCTTTTCGGAGGCGGCGCAAAATTAACAATTTTCCACGCTGAAAATGACGAAAATCCTTCAATTCTTTCACATGCTTTCACATGTCATCATTTCCAAGTCCACCATATTCCAATGAAATCATAATCAGCAACATCTGTGATTTGGAAAATTGTTAATTTTGCGCCGCCTCCGAAAAGATTGTATTGTATTTAATATTTTATTTTAATCTATTGTACTAACAGTTAGTGTGTATTCATAGAAATCAAAAGGTAATTATTTCATACTTTTTAATGAATTTTTTAGTGCGTTTCCAAGTCGGTTTAATGTTTTTTATTTGACACTTTTCAGTGGAACAAGTACAATTTGTAGAACACCGTCGGATGGTTTTTCGGACTTATTGTTGGTATCGCAATAGTTATTAAAATTCTGTAAATTTTTGCAAGTGGGATCATCGCAGAAATATCTCCTACTAAATGTAAAATGTTTCATCGCGATCGGTACATTCCTTGCTGAGCAAACGCCGATGAAATCGGTTCATAAATGAAGAATTACGTATTTTTTCAATAAAAGTCGCCAGGAATGTAAAATTCGCAATAAATATTTTGGAACAATTGTTATTATTATCAATTTTTAGTTGACTATCTTCGTAATTCTGGTAGTATTAAATATTTAATAAAGTAAATCTATACGTGTCTTCGAGTTTTAAATACTCCGTTACAGAGAAAATCCATTTCAATAATATTCTTTTGAAGCATTCGTTTTTGATACTTGGAAAAATATTTTTTGCGGACTTTCAGCCTTTAGTTTTCGTCATATCCTTTATAATACGTAACACTTTTCTTTTCATTTGACAGAAACAGATACATCAATATCTATACACTCTAATAAGGTCTCGCCAGCGGTTTCGCAGTCATAGACCATAGCCGCTGCACCAATCGGCGTCGTTTAAATTACCTACTAAATATTCAAATATGTACACACACTATTATTTTCGTTTTTTGTACTACACAAGTTTTAAAGTCTGGAAGATGTTTCTCTTCCATAATATATTTTTAATAATTTTATTAAAGTTAATAAGAAAACGCCTAAAAAAGTGGTTTTCATTTTTTTTAACTGACGCATCACTCTCAGGAATTGAAGAAAAATTAAGAGAATAATATTTACGGTAATATCACATTGCTAAATTAATGTTCTTATAATATAAATGTATGTCGATTAGTGACAAACACGAAGTGAAAGTAAATTATAAGTAAACATTTTACTTCGCATCATATTTTGGAACAAATATTTTTCCATGATGAACATAAAATATTTCCTGTATGTTTAAAAAAAAATTATATTTCTAAGATTACATGAAGATACATCTTGTAATAAAAAAAATATTTTTTTCATGGTATGAAATAAAAATAATAATAACAAAATAAGAAATAAAAATCTGTATATTAGGAAAAAATATTATATTTCAATTGTTTTAGATTCGCGGTCGATTCAAAAATTAGAACAATACCGCGATTCTAATGTAATGTGAGTCCGAATGAAAACGAAAGATAGTCGACGAAACATGTCTAGTTGAATTGAGCGATCAGCTGAGCGCGTCGATCCACCGCGGCCTCCCCCCACCCCCGGCGGCCGCGTGGCCCGTGTTTCTCGATGCACCCATGGAGCTCACGGGGATCGGGAGACGGCGCGGGGGCGACAGCACGCCGAAGTGATCGCTAGAACGAAGTCAGTTATAGACATAACGAAATCATGATGTACAATAATGTATGGTTTAAATAAATAGTTGAATGCATAAAGGAATCTTGAGCACTAATATTGCATACAGATTCATTTAATATTTAGAAAATAATATTCTTCTCGTAACATGAAATAGATATATCCTGCATATTTTTAAAAAAATATTTATTACTTAATATATATGTAGGGAGCGTTCTAAAGACAAACCCTAGTAGCTCAAAATATTGTACACATTCATATAATGTTATATAAAAAGAGATTCAATCTTTTTTTAATGTTCAAATATTCATGCAATATTTATGTTATATTAAGTAACAAATAATTTTTTACAATATGCAGAGAATATCTATTTCATGTTACGAGAAAAATACTTTTACCTTATTATAAAATGAATCTTTATTTAATATTAGAAATAGGATATTTTTTTTTAATTTGAAGGAAATATTTTATGTTTGTCATGGAGAAGTATTTGTTCCAGAATGTGATGCGAAGTAAAATGTTTACTTTTAATTTACTTTGAATTCGTGTTTGTCACTCAATCGACATACATGTATGTTACAAAACCATTAATTAAGTAATGTTCTTACTATGTACGACAAAATTATTAGTACTCGAGATATTTTCAAAACCTGTCTTTATTGAAAAAGATGCTCATTAAATAGTTTTCGTACTGAACTTACACAAATCAGTTTTTGTTATCACAACAATGTCGAAACGGTGTTTATGATTACTACGTTGTCGTGAAGCGCTTGAGCACCTTCTTCAATAAAGACAGGTTTTGAAAATATCTGGAGAACAAGATAATTTAATAATTTTTTGCTATGTTACACTAATAATTTTTTACGCACAATAAACAGAGAAATTGATCAGTACCAACAAAAAATATGCATTTCTACTTAAAGAAATGATGCAATTGTTAATTGCACATGCACAGTTGCACCTAAAAAAATCTGTGGGCCTACTAATGTAGCATTCTTTGAAGTATTCATTTTTCGAAGTGCATAAAAAATTTCTGAATTTTTAATAAGCTTCTTCCGAAGACGAAGATAAATATTCTCTCAAGCAGTGCACGGTGTTGGATTATTAGCAATAATAATGGAACTGCTAAGAGAGCAAAAATGAATTTCGTTGTCCATGAAAAACACTGCAGTTTCTCTATCGTAGAATAACAGACCAGATGTCATCGGACCCATACGCCTGGTATTTGTCGTACCAGAGGGCGAGGGCAATAAACGATGCAGCCTTGGGGTTTTCTTCATTTCAAGTGGACGAAAGATTGTCTCTTTCGCTCCTGCTAGATTATTTACTTCACTCAGATTCCCTGATAACCGAACAGTAAAGATCGTCCTTCCGCGCTGTTTAATAAAACAGTTTTGAAAAGAATCCTACATCGTTCCAATCATTTGAATACCAATTCCAACACACACAAAGTAGTGTAATATATAGTTTATAATTTTTGTTCTAACTTTCTCTTAAATTTGAAGATTTTATTGAACGTTATTTAAATATGGGTTTCACATTTTTGAAATATTTACTTTATATTTTTTAAATATGTAATTTATGTTCTCTAAATATGTAACTTGTATTTTTAAACATTCAATTTACATTTCTTGTATATGTATACAATATTCGGATCTAATATTTTTCTCAAATGAAAAAAGTGAATATTCGATATTTGAAAAAACATTTACCCCATACTTTTGTGCTACTACTACTTTGTGTAGAGTTTTTGCCTCATCGCTGCACAGTCGGGAAACTTGACCGAACTCGATTCAAAAAGGAATAACTTTCGATACAAATGAGATAGAGCAATGAAATTTTTTTTAAATTAATGCTGAGACATTGGAGAATCTGGGAAGAATAGGGAGATTATGGTACGAATGTTTCCTAACCTTTAAAAAATGAAAGTTTAACTGTTTAACAATAAATGGACATTTTGGCCAATTCTGAGGTCGTAGAAAAATATTCAGACCAGATTTGAAATCCGCGTGAAAAAATCTACGTGAAACGATGTACAGCTTGTTCCAAAAAATTTTTTCCGCGCCTGGTATTGGATAAAACGACAATTTTCTCGAAATTACGCAACTTTGACGAATTTTTTCGATGTTAAAAAACATTCGTACCATAATGTCCCTATTTTCCCATATTCTGTGAAGTTTCAGCTGTATGTAAAATAAATTTCATTGCTCTATCTCATTTCTATCGAAAGTTATTCCTTTTTGAATCGAATTAGGTCAAGTTTCCCCACTGTGCGCCGCGGCGATATCAGCTGTGCGAGCACATCAACCTGCGAGGTGATCGACCGCCGATGTAAACCTCGCCGCATCGAGAAGTTCGGCGAACTCGTCAAATCGTCTCGTGGGCCATCGCATCATGTTTTGGTCATTACCATAACGAACGTTGCTTCGTCGCTCAAGCACTCATGATTATCTGTCATACTGACCTATAATATCATAGTACTCGTGCGCTTATTCTTGTCATACTGAAGAATGACAAGCTCACTAGCTGTAGTTTACAACAATCATCGAATATCAGAAAACAGATTTTAATGATGGTTTTGTGTACGTTAGTAAGCGTATTTGAAATATTTAATCCAGTTTTAAGCATTGTTTAGTCCATACACGAATAGCGTAAATTAATAGAATTTCAAACTTAGAAAAAAATTATACAAAAACGCTTCAGAGCGATAAGCAGCGGACTTGTTTTACATAAACGCTTCAACATTTACTAAGAGCATGTAAATTTTAACTGCAACCTTCAGCAATCTTGAACTATAAACGGATTTCAACAAATACGGGCCCGCGGATATTCGACGCCTGGATACGCGTGTATATATTTTCTCTGCGCCAGTCAGAGACATCGATAACCCCTCGTTACTAAATTTCATATAATTCCCATGAAGAATTGAATCTTAGTTACATTGCCGCGATTTCTAGATAATAGTATGCATTGTGAGAATTGTTAACACGATTTTCAAATAATTCCGATGATCTGACAAAAAAATGTTTCCAACGAAAGTTGATCGGTATTTACTTTTCTATAAATTGAAATACAAAAAATTAAAGAAAAATTTATTCTTTATAAAAAAATTAAGGTTTTTTTTCTGTCGAAAACAAATGTTACAAGGTCGAACCAGGTAGCCAGAAAAAATAAAATTGCCTCCCTGCCTGTGGAATGACCGCGATGAATGTTTCCGTCCGTGCCCATTGGCATTTGGTACGCAGATGTTTTATGACCGAAAGTACATCACGGTAATGGGTGTACTACCAATAAAACAGGACACAGTGGGCCATTCCACTTTAGCTTTACAAAACTTCTTACAGTACGGAAAGAGTCGTTTGCAAACAATTCTTTTGAACCTTCCGACGGCCGCGGTCAATTCTACGATACAACGGGTTACAGTGGGAAATCCCTATTGCGGTGGGCCGCATGCTCGACATTATAAAGGCCTGCATTGAAAATTTATCAATTATACACTCACCTACGACGAAGATACAATCTTCTTCTGTTGTATCTCCTCGTTGATGGACGAAGAACATGTGCATTTAGGCGACCCATCGGCGCCCGTCGTGTTGCCGATTGTACCTCTGCTTCCGTCGGATTTCCAGAAATCTTCACTGCCCTCATTGCGAACTACACCACACAATACTTTCCTACACAACACTTTGCCACACAACACTTTGCACTCTTACACAAGTCCACAAATCGCACACAATCGCGTCAACAATATCGAACACTTCCGTTCGCGATGTGTAAAAATGTACGAATGAAAACGGAACGCGTTCCAGTCCATCCGAAAACTGTGAAAACCAACGACACGATCCCACCCACGTGCGATCGAAGTCTACAGAGCGAAATATTCAAAGACGATTTGATATAACTTTGCAATAATTCTCCGGCCGCAACAATGTATCGAGCAACTTGACGGTTTTCGAGGCTAGCTCGCGCCAATCAACATCGAGAACAGCAGTCCTGTTCAGAGGAGCGCGTGCGCCTCCGACTCGCGACCGCAGAGGCACTCTCCAAGGTCCGTGCTTCTAATATATTTGCCTCGCGGGAGGTCTCAAAACGTATTCAATAGCGAAAAAACAGCCGAAAAACAGGCGAAAAACAGATGACTCGGCTGCTAGCGTTCGGCGCGTACGGACGTGTTACGTCGAGCTAAAGAGCGTTCTCGTTCTCTGTTCTTTCCACCTTACTTGGAGTTTTCCACTCTTACAGTTACTTGTGAGTTTCTCTCCCCCGTGTTCACCGTGTTTCATTAAATTCTGTAGTGTTTTCGTCGCGAGTGATCTAAACCACCTCGTGAACTCTCGCCCTCGTGGCGGACCGCCGCCCGCCGGGGTCTTCACTAAATAAAAGGCCGCATGTAAGGCGAAAAAGTGAACAGTTTAAGAGATCCCCACTGGTTCCCAGTGTGGATAAAAAATTCGCTCCTGGATTAATTCTCCCGGCCTCATCCAAAGTGAAGAAGGTGAAGATCGTCTCCAAGAGTACAGTTTCTGCTCCGGGAATAGCCAGCTCTTCCCAATCATCTCTGGTGCCTGTTCCTTTAGGAAATGTGATCACGGATACTTGTGAGCAATTCTCCTCCCCCTTTGTGCATCCACAAAAGGTAAGAGATGTAAACACTGCTCCCTCTAGACCTATTATTGCACGAACTCTCTCTGCTCCTGCCGTTGATCAGCTTTTCAGCACCTCACCTCAGGATAACTTTCTTCAAAATAATCTATCTACTGACTTTCCCCCCTTGTTTTCTAATGTAGTGCTTTCTGAAAATAGTGAAAAACAATTTACTGATCTTCACACTTCCTCGGCACCCGACACGGAAGCCCCTCTTCTCCATTTTTCTCCCTCTGAGAAAAATTTGTTCCCATTGAACACCGATGTAAATCTCGAAACGGTTTTTGATTCGATAAATAATTCGTCGCCCGCGGAGGTTTTTCAACCTGTAACGAACGTCCCAACCTTAACTCGGTCACCCCCGGATGACCTAAGTGCGGGGCTACACGATAACAAAAAATCGAAAATAACCGGAGTCGAGGAATCCCCTTCCCCGTCTCCTTTTGACAGTTCGACTCTAAATATTGAAATGAATGCTCCCGGCAACATTGGGGCAAACCCCAATGTCCCCGTGACAAATCGTTTCAGCCTTCTTGGCTCCTTCAAGGTGGACAACACGGATTTCCCCCCACTAAAACCGAACATAAGGCATGGTGGCCCGTCGCTGCGCAATAATGTCGCTACACCTAGCAATAACAAACCTTCTGCTCTTCCGACGGCAGGCGGCTCTCAGCCGTCGCAGCCAATTCAAACAAATGTCAGGAATTTTACTAAACCCCCCCCTTTGTACATTTCTAACTTCGATGGAAACATTCCACGTCTTACAAAATCTTTAGCCGAAGCCTACGGCAAGGAGTTTAAACTGAAATTCCTGGGAACTAGGGTCCGAGTCCAACTGAACTCCATTGACAATTTCAAGGACTTAAAAAAGAAACTAGAGGAGTCACAGCTCCCTTTTCACACCTTCACTGTCAACAGTGAGAAAGTACTCTCTGCTACACTGAAGGGGCTCCCTCGTATGGACCCCTCCGAAATTATGGAGGAGCTTAGATCCAACGATCTAAACCCGGTTTCATGTATCCCAATTGGCGGGAAACGCAATATAGACTCTCCATACTGCATTTACAAGGTTTGTTTTCCCAATGGGGTAACGCTAAATAAAATACGCAAGGTGCCCTATCTCTTTTATACCAGAATCTACTGGGACAAATTCCAATCCAGGGCTAACTACTCTCAATGCTACAGATGTCAGGCCTTCGGGCACTCTTCCTCCAACTGTGGGTATCCACCCAAGTGCGTTAAATGCGCCGGCTCTCATGCCTCCGCAGATTGCTCCTCCGAAATGATAGAATCACCTCTGTGTGCAAACTGTAATGGTTCACACACCGCTAACTATTCCAAATGCCCCGCCCTTCTGGAATATCTAGAGAAGAGGGTCAAGAGAACTTCTCCACCGGTGGGAACGCCTCTCGTTCCCATCCCGCCTTCTGTAGGTTTTAAAAAACCGCTGAGCGATGCAATTAGGCGGCCTAATGTCTCCTATAGCAGTGCGCTCACTGCAAATAAAAATTTAAACTCTCCATACGGTATTGAGCAAAATCAAACGACCTCGTACAATGAAACTTGGAATCAAAATCCATACCCCAATAACCCTTCCTCTCAATCCACGGTGAAGGAAACAATGTTGGTCTTTTCGGAGATTGCAAAATTGTGCAACATAGACAAAATTCTGTTTGCAGCAAAAAACCTGCTAAATAAACTCAAACTATGTAAAACGGAGGCGGAGAAGTTTATGGCGTTCATGCAAGTTGCCAACTCCTTTTCGCAGCATTGAACTACCCCAAAATTCTCTTATGGAATGCAAATTCTATACTCCACAAATACACAGATCTAGCCTTATATCTGCAGCAACATAACATTAATGTTGCCCTGATAACTGAAACCTGGTTGAAGCCCAACCAGACTTTTGTTATGTCCGGCTACAAAGTAGTACGCTCTGACAGACTGACCAGTCATAAGAATGGTAAAGGGGGTGGAGTATTGATCATGGTTCAAAATTCTATCGGCTTTAACATTATCGATCTCCCTAAATTCGATGGCATTGAGACGGTTTGCATAAGACTCATTTCCCCGGGGTTAACCTTGGTGGCGGCCTATAATCCCCCCCGAAATACCATAAATCCACGTTTCCTTGATGCAATCTCCAGGCTTAAATATCCTTATATTCTTGGCGGTGACCTAAACGCCAAACACTCACTATGGGGAAATAGTCGTGCAAATAAAAATGGAAAAATTCTATTTGATCATCTTGTTAAGGCTACACACAGAATACTGTCTCCACCCGAACCCACGTTCCGAAATGGTACATCTTCTTCAAACTTAGACATCTTCCTAGTTAAAACTCCGGGCGATTTTGAATGCTCGCTTATCGAGCAGCTTCCAAGAGACCATAGTCCCATCCAACTTACTCCACTAAACTCTACCATGTTTTCTCCAAACATAAATGTGACCTATGATTGGGAAGTTTTCAAAAAATCAACCAATAAACATACTTTGACTGGCTTTCTGTCGGACCGAAACGCTATTGATGGGGCCATAAGATCACTCAGTTCCCTCCTCCAGGCTTCATTAAAAAGGGCTGCTTTATACAATGAAAAATCTACTCGACCTCATCTCCCTGATGACCCACTACTGACCGCTCTGGTACGATTAAGACGTAAATACAGACGTGATTTACAACGCACAGGCTGTAGTTTCTTCACTGACCGAATTGAGGAAATTTCTAAAGAAATAAAAAAGAGAGCCTACAATTACAAACAGGAGCTCACCAAATCTAGATTGGCAAAAGTCAATAAAACGGATCCCACATTTTGGGGAAATTATAAAATTCTTACCGCTGCGAAAACAAAAATTCCACCGTTGATCACCAACGAAAACCCCCTTCCAATCGTTCTTGACAAGGAGAAGGCTGAGCTTTTCGCTAAAACTTTCGCTAGCGTATCTGCAGGATCCGATCTGTCACAATCACACCACGTGAGAAACGTAGAAACTACGATAGAAAACATCAACAACACTTCTCTTTGCACCACTGACAGACAATTATTAGCTGACCCTTCTGTCATAGCTGGCCTGGTCAGGGAGCTGCGAAATAACAAAGCCCCCGGCCATGACCGAATCTCAGCAATAATGCTTAAAAATGCAGGTTTGAAGATTATCTTACAACTATATTACATCTTTAATTCATGCTTCAATCTTGCCTATTTCCCTGAACAATGGAAAATCGCCAGAGTTGTTCCCATTCCCAAGCCAAGTAAAGATCATAAATCTACTGGCAACTATAGACCGGTGAGTCTCCTGCCTGTACTAAGTAAGCTGCTGGAGAAATGCATGCAGATTCATCTGCAAAAATTTCTCCAGCAAAATAACGTGCTTATCCAGCAGCAGTTTGGTTTTCGAGCCAGACACTCAACCACTCACCAGCTGGTGAGATTTACCCAACTGGTCACACACCAATTGAATATCTCCAGAGTTGTCCCTGCGGTTTTCTTAGACCTGACCAAGGCCTTCGACACGGTCTGGCACGATGGCTTAATCTACAAACTGTCTAAATATAAGCTAGACACAAGGATGCTGAAATTTCTTATTAGCTACTTAACAAACAGAGCTTTATTTGTTAACATTAATGGTCGGTCTTCATCCACCTACCCAGTATTAGCCGGGGTCCCGCAGGGTTCCATCTTGGGTCCTCTATTGTTTAATATCTATGTCAATGACATTCCACTGAGTAAACATTGTCAGCTTGCGATGTATGCGGACGACACCCTATTGTTCTGTCCACATAGATCACCCAGTATTGCTGTGAGGTATCTCCAGTTGTACCTAGATCGCATCAGTACCTTTTTCAACTCATGGGCTCTACGGATTAACCCGTTAAAAACACAAGCCATAATGTTTGCTCTCCGAAAATCACTTAATTACCCCAACCTGGTAATCAATAATACGGTAATCCCGTGGGAAACAAGAATCTCATATTTAGGTGTCATAATGGACCATAGATTAATTTGGAAAAGCGCAATAATTGACAGGATTAAGAAAACTAGAGCAGCGGCTGGCGCCCTTCATAAAATGATTGCTCAAGGATCTCCCCTCAACAAAAATCTGAGGCTTACCCTATATAAAGTTTGCCTGCGTCCAGTCTTAACATATGGACTCCACCTCTGGATAGCTTCCGCTTACTCAAATTTTCTTCTGGTTAGTAGATCCCAGTCCAGAATCTTAAAAATTATTTCAGGGTTCCCCCACAGAACTCCCACTTGCATTCTGAATGAGCTCCTTGGAATGCCCAGCATCCTGGAATTTTGTGCTGACACTATAAACAAATACAAGGTCGAAGACCATGAAAATCCGGCCATACGCCAAACTGGCACATACAAACTAAGCATGATCCCGTATACTAAATTGAAACGTAGGTTTCCTCTCTACTACCATCATTTAAAACCTCCATAAGAGAATTTTTACTCTCTCGCTTCCTCCTCAGACTCACACAGTTCATCTCTTAACACAGCTACTCCAAGCTGCTTAAACATTATCATACTTTTCTTCCACATTGCTTATTCCCTGCATGGCTTTATTGTACCCGCTTACAAAACATACTCAGCCGCATTCTATTTCGGCTTCTGCTTCGAGCACATAGGAAAATTTTGAAAATTTTAATCCTAACAATTTACTTGCCAAATGGCAATAATACCCGTTAAGTAGGTAATACCAACTTACTTGTTTAGCTTCCCTGGTAAAGCGACACCTAAGCCGCTAGGTACAGGACTACACACACTAGGTCAAAAAAAAAAAAAATAAAAAAAAAAAAAAAAAATCAAAACGTATTCAATAGCATTTGAACAGTATTGAAAAAGTAAGTAATAACAAGATTTGTTCTTTTGTAGGCAGAAGTTTAGTATAGTGACAACGCCAACGGTGGTGGGTGTTAGGCGCGAGGGGGGAGGAGGGTAAATCGAAAGAATTAGTTTGCGGAAACGAACGATTGCCGAGATATTCGCAAAAAACTGCTACTGCTACTGCATCGGGATCTAACGTATGCGTGCACGTTCCTGGGAGCGCGTGTGTCGAAAAATAGTTTGATTCATACAATAATTTGATTAATACAAAAATAATTTGATTGATACAAAAAACCAAGGAGTAGTCTTTGTTTACAAAACAAAAGTAAACAGACGACGCGCCGGAGAAACGTGCAGGAATACCAAAAATTCAATACAGTATTAGCAATAGTTTTCTGCGAATATCTCGGTAACCGTTCATTTCCGCAAAATAATTCTTTTGGTTTCGCCCATACGCGCCTAACACCCACCACCACAGGCTTTGTCACTGTAGTGAACCGCCGCCCTTTTGTATAATCCAAAATATCTGGACTATAGTTTTGTTTATTTTTTTTTATTGTTGTTTTATTAATGTGTTTTATTTCACGATATAGATGGAATCCTTTGACGAAATACTACATCGAACCCCACCGCTCTTTCCGAGCACAGCAGCCGCAGCGGCTGCAGAGGATGAGAAGATCGCGAGGAGACGCGATCTTCTCATTGCTCGCGAAGAAGCTCTCCGAGTAACTAGACGGCTCGCGGAGTTAGAATTGCAAGAAACGTTGGCCACGACCGCGGCCGAAGCAGCCCCGTCCGCGGCCGCAGCAGCCCCGTCCGCGGCCCAATCCTACAATGCGGTGCCGCCACCCGTGCAGCTGCAATTGCCCCCATGGGTGTCGGGCTTGGGCGCCCCACAGCCGGGGAACGAAGCTTTGTGGGTAAGTAACAAAAATTACTACACACAAGAATTTGACAAACTATGCAGTATGCAGGGCGCATAGTGTGTCGCAAATTTTGTTCTGTGTCGGTGGATGCACACAGAAGATTTCAAGGTCACCTTGATTTTTTAAAATGGAAAGACCTACTGTCTTCTGTATTGTCATCTATCATGAATTGATAGACTATCGAATTCTGAGTGAAAATGTATTGACCTCTATATGTCCTAAATGTAATAGTTAACTTAATATTATCGAAATAAATTTCTTTCTTCTTTGGATAATATCTCGTCAACTATTACATTTAGGACATATAGAGGTCAATTTATACGCAGAATTTGATACTCTATCGATTTATGGTATAAAAATAGGACATTGAATAAATTTTAATAATTTGTTTCTATATGTTCCAGAATAAATTGCAGCAAGCTGCACGAAAAAAATATTTCAAAGCGCTCAAGCGGAGCGGGGCGCAGCGCGGCAGTGGGGGCCGAGGGCGCGGAGGTCGAGGCCGCGGAGGTCGAGGCCGCGGGGGCCGAGGGCGAGGGGGCGGCTCCACTGTATATAATTACTATTACTAAATAAAAATTATTAAAATATAAAATATATTCCCAATTCAATCACCCACACCTCTTCCTTTGCGTCCCCCCGCGCGTGTGCATATTAGATTAAATAATTAATAAATTTATAAATTTTAACTTTGAATTTTAGTAGGGTTTCATTTTTACAATGTATTAAATAAAAATAAAATTTTTTTGTAATGCATAATACATTTTATTATTTCAATAAATAGAAATGAATTATATATAGAAAGTATCTATTTGTGCTACCCTACTCCTTCCATTGCGTTCCTCTATATAGAATAATAATAATACTTTATAATGCGGCGGCAGATAGGGCGAAGGATGCAGCGAAGGACGAGAAATGGTTCGGAATCTTCGAGACCCATGCGAGCCGCGAGCTGTCGAGGCACACGTACACGCTGCCCGAACGCGTTCGTGTGCGAGCGTGCTGTAGCACGGCCAGTCGAGCGGGCTCAGCGTGGATCGCGAATGCTGCACATTTTGCCTGAAAAACGCGAAATGAGAACATTTTTGGTATACGTCCCACATAGGTTGATGCTTCGTCTAGAGATTGCGACCACGCAGAGCCTCGAAATGCCCGTCGTAGCGTAGTGGTTCGGAATCTTCGAGACCCATGCGAGCCGCGAGCTGTCGAGGCACACGTACACGCTGCCCGAACGCGTTCGTGTGCGAGCGTGCTGTAGCACGGCCAGTCGAGCGGGCTCAGCGTGGATCGCGAATGCTGCACATTTTGCCTGAAAAACGCGAAATGAGAACATTTTTGGTATACGTCCCACATAGGTTGATGCTTCGTCTAGAGATTGCGACCACGCAGAGCCTCGAAATGCCCGTCGTAGCGTAGTGGTTCGGAATCTTCGAGACCCATGCGAGCCGCGAGCTGTCGAGGCACACGTACACGCCGACGAGCGACGGGAGAGATGCGTGGCAACACTCTCACTCGAGCACAGCGACACTGCATCAGAAACGTCACGCCGTATAGTGACGTCAAGGTGGCTGATGAAGCCTGACTTATCGTCCTCTGTTTTACCGGCCCTACCGACTGCAGCGAACTGCAGCACCGATCTCGTCAGTGACTGGAGTGTTTCAATGATCGGAAACAGACTTCAGCGCTCGGAGTGAGAAATGCCGGATTTATGTGTTGACAAAATCCTCCGCTCTACTGCTTATTTTCGTATACGCGGATTTGTGGATTTAAATACGCAAGGTTTCGCATAGTAAGCGTTGCATTGACATTGTATGTGTCCCCGCAGAGTGGGACGATAGGTACTGTTCCAATTAGAAACTTAAATCTCTCGATATTGACGAAAATGCATCTCACTTCGAGCGGCACCACTGTCGCGCCACTCTGTGCTACTTGCGTCTGCCTAAGGCCTGCAGAATAATGTAAATTACACCTCGAAAACGCAAAATACGGACATTTTTTATATGCGTCCCACATAGATTGATCTTTTATCTAGCGATTGTGACCACTTAGAGCATCGAAATGTGCGTTATAGTGTCAGTGGTCCGCGTATACGTAACCCCTGCATTTTGTGTACGTATATGACTTAGTGGTGTGAGTCACGCACACTAGAGATGGGATCCACAACCTTAACATCGCATACAGTGTTCCGATTGAGTACGAAATTTCGCACGCATGCGCGGTGAAAACAGTAGCGTATCTACTATGACGCAGCAGAGCGGCCAGGGCCCCGACAGCCTGTGGCAGTTATATTGGCGGGAGTGTACCGGTATTATTGTTCTCATGATTTTAGAACAATATTTTATTCGATTTATCATTTCAATATTTCATATGTATACACTGATAAATTTTAAAAGTCTGCGGGGTGCTCAAGCTACCCGATTTCATCGAAAAGGTTACGTTAGTGAGGCTGAAATTGCCGCGCATGCGTGCGAAATTTCGTACTCAATCGGAACACTGATCGCATCAGCTACCACAGCTCTGAGGTGAAGCGCTTGATACGAAGCTGATGCAGCAACACGTGCACGAGGATATATCAACAAGTTACTGTCAAGCGAGCCTGTGTACGAAAATGGAAAAAGTTGAATTACCAGTATTATTAGACTCGAACCAGTTGTTAATTTTATTGGTTGACAAAGAAAGTGCAGCGAGGGCTACTAACGGTATAAATACATACAATGAATATATTTTTTACATGACATGTTATTATAATCTCAAAAGTAACGAACGATAATTTAACAGATCCACAGTTTTTACTAAGATTGGTGAGAGAGCACAAAAAGGCTGCCGCTGCTGCTGCTGCTACTGCTATACAAGGTAAATTGTGAATTAACGCAGTTATCGTTTTCATTACTTATTTTTTTCTGTAACGGTCATTATTACTTGTTTTGTCTGTTTCGTCAGATAACGTTCCTGAATTACGTGAGGAAATTGAACACCTCAATGTAAAATCATTCATGTGGCCTGATAACGCAGTACGGCTCCTAATTGAATTATATAGGGAAAAGAAAGCCGAATTCAAAAACGGCTTAAAGAAGCACAATATAATTTGGAAAGATATTGCAGCCCAACTGCAGCAATCTAATTATGCTGTGAGTGGGCTGCAATGTTCGACAAAATTTTCTGGTCTGCGTCGAACGTACAAAAGTATCAAAGACCAAAATAAAAAAAGCGGCAACTCGTACAGCAGTTGAGCCTTTTATTCTGTAAGTATATGCTTCTGTGTATAATACGTAAAAATGTAAATACAATACTATCTATTATGTATAGATTTATAAAATTTATTTTGTGGTTGTAGGCCATAGATTCACTTATTGGCGATAGGACCTACATGCAGCCTCCAGCTGAAGCATCCAGCAAAGGGCCAGCATTGTCTGCAACACCACCTCTAACATCATCTTCCAGCTCTTCCTCCTCTTTCTCGTCCATGGATGGATTGGAAGATTCACAAAGTAATAAAATATAACTAATATAATAAAGTATGATTAGAGTAAAAGTTGCTTTCATTGTTATGCATATCATAAATATTGTCACCATGTACATTAATATGTATTACAGGTGCGCCTAAAAAAAAAGACGGGTGGAAACCATTTTGGAAAACCACATACCTGACCTAAAGCATGAAAGAGAAATAAGAAAAATAGAAAGAGTTTAAAGTAAACGAATAAATAATTTATTATAATAATATATGTACTATTTTTTATAATGTATATTTTAATATTATATGTATACTATATTATAATATTATATCTGTAGTTGTCAGGCAGAATGCCACATGTCACATATACTTTTTTCTGGGTAAATACGTAAATCCTATACTCTAAAGCTCAATTAATGCATAAAATGAAATTTTTGAAATTGTGACATGCGGCGCTTTTCCTTACAACTACAGATAGACAAATTATTAAAAGTAAAATAAAATATTACATTCAGAATAAAATATCACGCACTTCCCAGATAGCACAGATAGCACTTTTGTATTAAATCAAGGTAATCAACCCCGTAAACTAGAATCTGAAGGTTTGTACCTCGATTTTTTCTCGATTTTCCCCCTACTTTGGACGCTCATATTATTAGATATAAACATAATCTCGTTAAATCATGAGCTCAGGGCGCTGCGCTGAATCTTCCTCTTTAGAATGGGCCTTCACACAGCTCAAAACATTCTCGTATAAGGAAATACAATTGAATCCCGCAAACACTGCATTTTGTGTTGTGTGTGCACCATCTAGTCTACATAGCTGAACTAAAATTGGCTCAAAACTTGTTCTCTAAATGACTCGACGTCCTTACATTTGTTCTAATCTCTGCCTGTATGACCGAAATATGGGGAAATTGAATGCAATCACTGGAAACCAGTTTTTATCCTCATATGAGCATATTTTGAGCTGCACAAAGGTTCATTTGATAGAGGAAGGTTGATCGTACCCCGCTCAGCTCATGATTTCAGTAAAAAGCATCGTTTTGTATTAAAAAAATACATTAGAATCTGCGGAATTTTTTTCAATTTTTCTCCCTACTTTGGACACTTATATTATTAGATATAAACATAAGCTAACTAAATCATGAACTGAGCGGGCTACGATCAACCTTCCTCTATCAAATGAACCTTTGTGCAGCTCATAACATGCTCGTATGAGGACAAAAACTGGTTTCCCGCAAACACTGATTTCATCAACAAAACATTACACATAAACAATAAAAATATTTGTGGCATTTTTCTGATTAAATTCATACCAAATATGATATAATTCCCATAATATTTAATTGAGTAATAGACAATTAAAGTTTTGCGCGCGAGGAAGGATAGCGTATGGGAAAGAAAGAGACGCAGAGAGGCAGTCGCCGGCACATTTCAAAGTTCAAAGGCTCGCCGGCGGCTCTCCTTTCTTGCGTCCGAAACTTTAATTGACTATTACACAAGTAAATATCATGGGAATTATATCGTACTTGGTATCATTTTGCATTAGTAAAATGCCACGAATATGTTGGTGAAATTTCCATTAAAAAATAATGAAAAATAAAGAAGTTAGAAATTCGGATTAGGTGATCTCACCTAACCAAAATTTGTATGAGCTTTGTGAGCACGATTCCCAGTCCGCGGACAGAGCCGACGCCGGGCGTTAACCTAATCAACGCAACACCACGCGCCGATGCATGGTACCAAAAGAAGATCGCCGCCGTACGGGATGATCCAACGTCCGAGCCAGACTATCAAATCCGGGAGGGCAGACTGTACCGACACATGATACACCAGCTAGATTATAACGAGCCAGAAACAAACAACGCCTGGAAAAGATGTGTACCAAGGGTCGAACGAGAGGAAGTCCTACGGAAACACCACGATGACCCGACGGCAGGCCACCTGGGAATCGCAAAAACAACCGTCCGACTGGCACAAAGATTCTACTGGCCTGGCATGTTCCGCGAGGCCGCTCGATACGTCAGGAATTGCACGAGCTGTCAGCAGTATAAGGCACCGTCTCAGCAGCCACCGGGGCACCTGCATGCCAACCCGGGCACACAACCGTGGCACACAGTCTCGGTCGACCTGATGGGGCCATTACCGCGATCGCGCCGCGGTCACAACTGGCTGCTGGTCGCACTTGACCGATTTACGAAGTGGATCGAGTTAACACCGCTCCGGAAGGCTACTAGCACCGCAGTCGCCGCCGCAATTCAGAAAGACGTCATCCTACGCCACGGGGAACCGGAAATTGTCATATCCGACAACGGACGCCAGTTCATCGGGGAACCCTTTACCAGCCTGCTGAGTGCCGCCGGCACAACGCACCGCCGCACACCACCGTACTCGCCACACTGCAATCCAGTGGAAAGGGCGAACAGGGTGATCAAAACCATGATCGCTCAATACACCGGCAAACAGCAGGACCACTGGAACGAGAGGCTGGACGAAATACGATTCGCGATTAGCACAGCGTGGCACGAGGCGACAGGGTACAGTCCTGCGTACCTGAACCAAGGTAGGGAACTACGGATACCAGGACAGACTGCGACAGGAGACAGCGATGCGTCAACGCACCACCGATGGAAGAATCTCCGAGAAGCCCGGGAACTCGCCAAGCTACACCTGGCACGAACGTTCGGTAGACAAGCCCGGTACTATAACCTCCGACACCGTGACTGGCGACCCGCCGTCGGAGACCGCGTATGGAAAAGGGAACACACCCTTTCAAACAAGGGTGCGGGAGTTAACGCGAAACTCTCGCCGAAGTATAGCGGACCGTACACAGTCGGGCGAATCGTATCACCGGTAATCGTGGATCTACGTGGAGCGGACAAGAAATGGACGCGACATATCCACGTCCAGGACCTAAAACCGGACGGGGGAGACGACGCGGAACCAGGCAACCCTACGGAGGGAATGGACGATGACGCGGACACAGATTCCCCGGGGGGAACGCTGTCACCAACCCCCGCCCCCGCTACCGCCTCAGCACCCCGCCGCCGCGGCCGACCACGGAAACTGATGCCCTCTGTTTCATTTTGTCAACAGATAATCCCATTGTTTAACAAAAGCAACAGGCCGACCATGGACAAGATGGCAGAGGAGTGGGAGTTCGATCTCCGCGACCTGTTCGGGGAGCCCGACCTGAGCCGACGACCCCCCATCCCGGACATCGTGCTGCCACCGACGGTGCGCCGCACGCTTCCAACGGCACCAACGGTGCCGACCGCACGGGAACCTGCGACGCAGGCCCCCGCCGGCACACCTACAACGACGGTTGCAAGTGACCACCACGTGGCCACCCTCGCACCAGCCGTGCAGAGGACACCGGAACCAAACCGGACCGCGCGTCGGCCCACGAAGCCACAGCTAGTCACGGGCAAGGGCGCCAAACCAGCACCCCCGACTACAACGGAGGGATCCCCCGCACCGGATCGGGCGCTGCTACAAATAAGGAAGATTAGGGCGGTGACCTGGCTACCGAAACCACAGCGACTACCGTCACCAACGAGGTCCGAGGCCGGCGCCAAATTCACCTCAACAGCCGGCCCACCGTGCACGCAACCAAGGGGACTCTCGCCGCCACGCGGACTTAGGGAGCCGGAACCTCCAAACTGGTGGACCAGATCGGTACTGAAGGCGCCGAAGAGCACCGGCCGGCAACCACGGGGGACAGGGAGGAAACTGCCCGGGGGACACTGGCCCGACGGGCCAATCCGCAGCGACTCGGCGCCTATCCGACGGGGGGCGAGGAGGCCAACCGGACAGGGCAAACTGGAACACTGGTCAGATAAGGAACCAGAGACCCCGTCCACGTCAATGGGACTCACATCCGCGACGTTACCACCACAAGCACATCCTCCGGCAGGCCCATGCCCCGCACCGGGGGCACGTTTCATCCCATGCGTCGCAAAGATCACCCGTTCAAATACCAGGCAGCAACCCGTCACGCCACCGCCGGAAGGGGACCTACTGGTCAGCGCGAAGCTAACCGACCTGGCGCCAGAGGAACCAGGACCGATGCCACCAAAAATCATCGCGACGCGACCACCCGGCCAAGGAACCAACCCTACACCCCCGCACGAACGTCCCGGGAATGACGGGAACCCGGTGCTACCAGGACGCGCGGCTCCACGAGCACCGTCACCAATCCTATACACGGGGAAAATCGCACCCTGTGCCACAATGTGGCACCAGCTCCCGACGGGACGTCACATCGAAGTACCGCTTCGGTATGCGATGACAGGGAAGTTTCATGTAGACACACCGGGAGGCGAAAAACGGTGGATAATGTTCTTCAACGCGAACGGGCAAGTGAGACGGTGCAAACTGCGTAACCCACCCGCCGTTAACACAAACAAGTTGTGACAATGGACAGTGACAAGTGTGCCCCGACGGGGAGAGGAAGCGTTAGTTAGGGATTAGAGGTGTTATCTCGCAAGTGCGTTAGTTTATAAGTGCGTTAGTCTATAAGTGCGTTAGTTCGTAAGTGTGTTTTCTAGTAAACATGGGAGGGCGAGGTACGCCCCGACGGGGAAACCTGACGCGATTCGTGACACCGCCCATAAGAAACCGACTACGCTAGGACAAGGAACCAATATAACGCAAGGCGATAAAATTTTGTTTTTACCCGGGTACGAGCGCTTATCTCTTCAGCGACATGGCTCCAAACGGCAGTTTTTTTTCTTTCCTTCTCTCTTTTCTTTCTATCACTTCTCTCTTTCGTTTTGTTCCGTTGCGCCACCCAGCGGTACTCCGACTCCTCCGTCCTACTGTAGTCGCGTGTAAGACTAAACACGGATGCCATACCGGGCCAGCCAGACGAACACGAGCCCCGAAAGCGGCCACAGGCATTCGACCAAAGAATATTATACCCGCACAGTATTCATTCATAAGTATTAGTACCTTTAAGAAAGGAAAAGAGGTTTCGCCCTTTGCAAAAGAAAAAGGGGATTTATTTCCGATGCGTTGTCGAACTCGCTTTAAACCGCGACCTAGACGCGAGTTAGCACAGTCGGCCCGACGCGCCAACTGTCAATTGGCCGAACGTGTCATCGCATATCTAGATCGCGCTCTTATTGGTCCGTGTTTTTCGTTAATAACTCCGAAACAAAGCCGCGAACGCCATTTTTGTAAAGGAAAATGTCGCTTCAAATGACCCAAGGAACCTCCCATTTTCGGCTCCTAGGGTAGTTTTGGGACACCCTGTATAATAGAAAGATTATTAAATCTGTAATGTATTTCTCTCAATATAAAAATATTCGATATTACACAATACATCTACAAAAAAGTAAAGGAGTATCGAAACAGTTGATTTTGATTTTTTTAACATCGATACAATTTATAAAAAATTCTAGAAAGAATTAAGGACAATTGTTTCAATAATATCCGACTACTGAATTTTTATAAAACTGATATCTCTACAACTTGAATACGAAATATGCATTTTCTTCGAATGTTTGGAGATTTTCAATTTTTTTAAACATGTTTACATAATCAGAAAAATCTGAAAAAAATTTCAGTCATGTATGCTATTAGGTACAATATTCATGAATTTTTTCGTAATTATTTATTAAGTATGCTTTGACTAAAAATCAATTTGTGTTGGCGGCCCGCTGAACAATCTTAACCGGCTACACCTTAAAAACCAACGAAAAAAATTGTTTAAAACATAGAAAACATATTTTAAGATGGACCATTAAACCCGGTTTTTCGAAAAAAAATTTTAGTCCAAATTTAGCATCGATATCTTCTTTAGATCAAAAGTTATAGCAAAATGTGTACCGCGCCGCGAACGCAAGGAGCCGATGGTACGTCAGAATGGGGGGCCGAATCGACTGAGCGAGCAGAGGAGAAAAATACCACGTCCCACGATTTTGGCATCACTGTTGTGGGCTTCAACTCGCCCATAAGACGGCGCAGTCAGTGATGAGCCGTGGGGCGCTTTTCGCACGCATGCGCGAGAATTCTGACGTCAGACGGCCTCAGTCAAGTACGAAAATCGGGTACCTTGGTTGCCCCCCTAATTTTGCAAAATTTATTATTTAATTGAATATTAACAATAACTGGTGTCGTAACGGTCGTAATGGACTCCGCTAGACGTTCCCGCTAATCATAGTCTCCCACTACTTTCCCCCCAATAGTCTCCCACAAACTTCGGACGCAGATACGTCCCTGACGAAACTCGCGCATGCGCGCGAAAAGCGCCCCACGGCTCATCACTGGGCGCAGTGCGCAGTTCATCTGTCTGTATATGTCAATGACCCCGGTCATAGACTGTCTCTCTCACTCTTTGTAACCCGCGCCGTCGTTGTGTGCTCTATTCGATATTAATGAAAAACATTTTTCTTGTGCGAAGTTATTTGCCCAGACGGAAAACGCCTTATGTAAGTAATCATAATGTATTACTATTGCACATCGCTGGATTCGGGAAAGTCTAGAGAGTCTTTTGCTGTATAGAACAATACAATATCTTTTATAATAACATCACAATCTTTGTTCAAAGTCGAAAAATACGTTTTTTCTTCAACCTCAAATTTCTCAAAAACTGTGCGTGTAGGAGAAAAATTAAGGCCAGATTCGGAATCAGCGTAAAAAACAATATAAGGTATACCCATCAGTTATATGAAAACATTTTTGGTGTTGGACAGTGTTATTATAAATGTTAGTATTTACTGATAGGTGTTTCTCGCGTTATGTGCAGGGCGAATGATCACGTAGGTGTTCGCTCTAGAAGTCATTTAGTGGCGTCGTTTTCATTACGAGAAATGAAGTTTAGAAAGTAAACTTGTAGCTTTTGAATTAAAAACAATATCTTTAACGTTATGAATTTGAAATATTATAATGAATCAAATCAACTTGCAGCAACCGTGTTCCTTCTACACTTCTAAAAAACTTAATTATTTACTACATCGATTGAGCTTACTTTTAAACATTTAAAGCAATGGTAATGTGATGTCTAATGCGGTCATCTGAAAATTAAACTGGAAAGCTTGCTGATTTTTTACTTAATTCTGATTTTCATTTAGGTGTTAGCTATATTGTTCATGGCAATGGGGGCATTGTCTTCGGGCCTATCAAAAGGGTTCATTGCGACAACTTTGGACGCCTTCCTGAGCAACTCCAAACAACAATCTACAAACACCTGGTAAGAAGAAAACACTTAAACTAGTTATATCATGAATAATTAGGGATTAGGGAACGATTAGGTGGCACAGTATTACATTACGCGACATCATCATAACCATCCATAATCGTATTGCCATTTGTCGTAGGTTGTAGAATTTCCTCATTACACAACAGGAAGCGTCCTGGATTGCATCTTTAACGATGCTGGGTGGTACGTTCAGTGCTTTTAACGGCGAATGGCTGATGTCATGGGGCCGTCGATTATCATTGCGTATTATTTCCGTACTTTTGATTTTTGTGGGTGTTCACAAGCATCACATCAATGGTCGAAATTATTTACGTCACCAGCGTGTTCGGAGGATTTTGCTGTGCGATCATCACCATGGTTGCTCAGGTATGCCAGTCTTTCATCAATCAAACGCAGACGCATTTAAGACGTTTTTAAGATGTATCTGTGCTATCTGGGGGCAATGCTAATTCAAATTGAAAAAACAAAAGAAATGCCTTGAAGAGAAAGAAACGCTCTTACTATTGCAATGTCTGCATCTTTCTATCGCAACGAGCAAAGCGTTCATGATCGGATGTCTTCTTCTACTAGGTGTACGTATCAGAGATCGCCATCCCGAGTATTAGGGGCTGCCTGTCAGTTATGCTGAAGGTTGCCGGTCACGTCGGCGCGTTATTGTCGTACACAGTGGGGATGTACGCGAACTGGCCCATAAGCGCACTGTTATGGGCTGTACCGTCGTGCCTATTGTTTCTGGGTTCTTTTATCCTACCGGAGACGCCGTCGTACCTTCTGCTCAACGGGAGAGACAGCGATGCTGCGAACAGCCTCCAATAGTTCCGCGGAACACACGCCGACATAAGCCGCGAGCTGCTGGTAAGCGTCTAATACTCTAAACTATTTCACAATTTCAAAATGAATTTATTTATAAATTTAATAACAGAACTACAACAACTCTGTGTTCCCACACATGTGAACAACGTATTTCGTATTCAAGTTGTAGAGATATCAGTTTTATAAAAATTCAGTAGTCGAATATTATTGAAACAATTGTCCTTAATTCTTTCTAGAATTTTTTATAAATTGTATCGGTGTTAGAAAAATCAAAATCAATTGTTTCGATACTCCTTTACTTTTTTGTAGACGTATTGTGTAATATCGAATATTTTTATATTGAGAAAATTACTTTACAGATTTAATAATTCAATATAAAATATTTTATTTACGTTATATTTCAATATACATATAAACATCACTCCTAACAAATATGGTAATCACATAATTATTGTAACGACATTTTACATATAATTTAAAGTATTCAAAAAAGGTGTTTGCAATAGCATCTCCGGTTACAAAAATCAATGTTAAATGGTCCCTTCCTATCTATAACATAAAAAAAAAACAAAAAATAGTTACAGTCATGATTGCAAAGTACAGAATAAAATATTAATGTAACTAAACACTTATCTGTTTTTTTAAATCATTTTTGAATCTGCAAATCCTGATTTCACGTTGTCTAGAAATTCCGTTCCAGCTGTCACACGTGCGATTTTAAATGGTCCTCCCATAATTTTCAAACATTAGATATTTTTGGCATTTTTTTTAAACCTACAAAGTTTAATGTCCTGCGATTTCGAACAATTTATAACTGTTGTAACACTCAAAAAACAGCAAATTACCAACGGAGAAATAGATGGCCAGCCATTATTTTTACTATATTCCACCCGCAATTAAAAAATAGTTCTAAAACTTTAAAAATATATGTAAAATGTCATTGCAATAATTATATGATGAACAAAGAACAAAACAGAGTGTTTAAAGATAAAAATCGATTTTTTAACGAAAAATTCTGAAATAATTCACTGTCATATGTGCAAATAAGTAAAATGTTCATGAATTTTTTCGTAATGTTTTGTTGAGCAGAATAGAAGAGATAGTGCACCATTCATAAAACCGTGCCCACCCTATAATTAGTCATGTGGTAGGGGTGCTGACTAGAAATTTATCACAGAGGGCTTTCTTTGCTTTGGGGGCTCCAGTATTTTATATAAACACTACGATGTGGTAATAGGAACTCTTTCACCCATTCGTTCCTCTGTTGTCATGGCTTGGTACAGTTCGATCTGAATGCTTATTACAAGTCAGTGATTGAAATGAAACATAATTTAAGGTAAGCTATTTGTCTCGGGTCGCAGAGTATAATTTTCCGTTCCGCGGTTGCGGTCATTAAGGGCTTAAATGGTCCCCTACATTTCTAAGTTTAATTGCAATATTATAGGACACAATATAAATATTAACGTATACTTAATTTTTTATCGATAAATATAATTCCTAATAAAAGAAATGTTAGAAACGCGATAAAGAAAACTGGAGATACAATTGTGGCTATTTGTTAATTGCAGAATGTACCCACCAAGGTGCAATAATATGAATATAGAAACAAAAACAACTATTTTAACAATAAATTATTGACATAATAATTGAAATAGTGAATGTACAAACAAATTATAAAATTTTATTTAAAAATTGTTTAACTTATAAATAACAATAAATAACGAGATAAGAGACACAAATGTCTGTCATTGACAGACATGATGTGCGACGAGATGCGCGATTAGATGCGCCGATTATCCTATTCATCCCGCCTTTATTCTACGCATCTGCGTATAATAAACCTCCTACGTCAAGAAACAAAAGTGTATCGGTTGCGTATTGATGTTGCGCGTGACTAATATCCCGCGCGATCTTCACACCGCAACGGTCGCAACGTGCTACAGCGTGACAACAACCATTTGTTATTCTATTGTTCCTTTTTATGATAAGCAGTGTTTGTGTTTGTGATTGTGTACATAATTATTAGGAACTTTTTTATTTCTATTCTTGAAGTGAAACTTCTTTTATCTGTTTTAATCGTATTAGGGTCTTTTAAAGTTTAAAGGGTCTGTGGTTGTGGTATAATGACAAGTGTACCCATTAAAAAGTGTAAGAAAAGGTTTCAGCATCATTGGTATGATGCTGATGAATCTCTGAAGGATTGGTTAGAAGAATTTTCTTCGGATGAATCTAAATGCTTCTGCAAAGTCTGCAATAAAATCCTCGATTGCAGACTTTCAGAAATACGCAAACATTCATCCAGGCAGGCTCATGTCAATAATATGAAGCAATTGCTTCATAATGACAATGAAACTCGAGACAACAACGTCGTTCTTGAGGAGCCTGTTGAAACATCCATTGAACCCGAAAATTTTGATAAGGGGAGAAATTCTTCACTAGGCGATAAAATTAAAATTGCCGAAATTAAATACGCGGCTTTCTTCGCCGAACATAACATCCCTCTCTCCATCGCCCCTGATCTCCTCGCCCTTATGCAAGATATAGGCAATGAGCCTCAAGCCTTGCAGGGCATGAAGGTTGGCCGCACAAAGTGCAGTCAAATCATTTCAAATGTTTTATGCGTTCGAGAGACGGAACGCATTACGGATAACGTGAGGCATTGTAAATTTTCGGTACACGAAGATGAAACCTCAGATTCGACAAACGACAAGTGGCTCACATTAGCGGTCAGATATGTTGAGCCATGTCGTTTGTCTGTTAGGACGGAATTGCTGCAATTGATTCATCTTGATGCCAGCGATTGTTCGGCAGGAAAGATTTTCCAATCCTTCGAAAATCAGTTGCTGAAAATGCAAATTCCGCTAAACAATATCGCGGCTCTCAGTTGCGACAATGAATCCGTCATGACAGGAAAGTTTGCTTCGTTCAAGACTAAGTTGCTTGAGAAAAATCCCCACGCCATGACAATTCCGTGCATTTGCCATTCTGTAGCACTGGCGGCAAGTGCTGCTTGCGCTACGCTTCCAAAAGAATGTGACGAATTGCTTCGTGGCGTCGCTTCGTTTATCAGAAACAGCCCTAAACGGACTGCTATTTTTCGACAATTCCAGGAGAGTTATGAGAACTCTCCTGTAAAAATTCTTAGGTTATCGGATACACGCTGGCTTGCTAGGCATCAGTGTGTCAAACGATTTTTAAAAGTTTGGGACGATTTAGTTCGATTTTTCAATGAACACACCTTTTCAAAAGATTCGGCATCTGCTAGGAAATTCTTTTCCCTCCTGAGCAGACAGGATATCAAAGGATATTTCCTCTTTTTGGAATATGTCCTTGATATTCTCAATAGATTTAACGCCTTCTTCCAGAATAGGAAAACGTTGGTGCAGGAGTTGCAGCCATCTTCAGTAAAGCTGCTTAAACTTTTTTTACGAAGGTTTTTAAAACCAGCCCTTTTAGACAAAGAAGTTTTTAAGTTAGTGAGGCAGGTTAATTTCACATTGAAGTCAAATCAAGTTCCACTAAATCAAGTGGAACTTGATTCCAAATGCGAAGATTTTTTGAACGAGGCGGTTGACGATGGAATGTCGGAAGTTGAGTTGCACTCCTTCCGGCAACATTGTTTAAGGTTTTATGAGACCATAAGCAATGAAATAAGAAATCGTCTTCCTTTCGATGATGTTTTTCTAGGGGAATTGACGGTTCTCAAATCCGATTCTGTATTTAACAGCGACAAAGATTTAACTTTTCAAAATCTCGTAGCTGTTGCTCGTAGATTAGGGAATTGGAGTGCCGTAGATCTACAAAAGGAGTGGAACTTTTTGTACTACGGCACTTCCCGGTTACAGAGGGACCAATGGTCTAAGTTATCTTTCGACGATATGTGGGTAGACATCTGTACCCAAAAAGACCATAATCAAATTCTTCGTTTCCCCCTCCTCACATCTTTAATAAACACGGTCAGATGTCTTCCACACTCGAATGCCGAGGCCGAGAGAATTTTTTCACTGCTTCCCGACATTAAATCTAGCAAAAGGAATAAAATAGGCGCTGTCCTATTAAATTCCATGTGTGTGGTGCGCACATCTTTGAAAGCTAGACAGGAGTCTACTCGCGCCATGTCTGTCGATGGCAGACATTTATCCCTCATGTCGGGAGAGCATTTATATGCACGTTCGTCGCCGTCTGTAAATTATAAACAGTTAACGTTACACGCGTTTACGGACTTGTGAGGTCGTTTTTTTTTAATCGTTCGAGTTTAGTCCATAGCACCTTGGGGGTCCCATGGAAATCACCGACACAGATTTCCCCGACAACATTTCACCGACTCCAGATTTAACCGCCAATGACTTTGATCGACAGCGGATTTGACCGACAAAGATAAATTCTTTATACATATATATTATTATGTATATATAAATAATTTAATTTAATAATATATATAAATAATTATATATATATATATATATATATATATAAATATTTGTTTGTTGTCGGTCAAATCCGCCGTCGATCAAAGTCGTTATCGGTTAAAGGCGATGTCGACCAAAGTCATTGTCGGTCGAACATGGAGTCGCTGAAATGTTGTCGGGGAAATCTGTGTCCATGATTTCCATGGAACCCCACCTTGATGGGTACATTTTGGAATTAAAAACAGCCACAATCCTAATTCCAGTTTTTTTATCGCGTTCTGAACATTTTGTAATCGGTTATCTTTTTTATTACAGTTTTAACATTTTTTATCTTATTAGGAATACATTTTAGTTTAGTGTCCTGTATAATTGCAATTAGAATTACCATTTTAATCATGTCTACTTTTTCTTTGAATGCAGCAACGCAGAGAGCCATTTAAAATCGCGCGTGTGCCAGCTGAAACGGAATTTCTAGACAACGTGAAATCAGGATTTGCAGATTCAAAAATGATTTTAAAAAACAGATAAGTGTTTAGTTACATTAATATTTTATTCTGTACTTTGCAATCATGACTGTAACTATTTTTTTTATGTTATAGATAGGAAGGGACCATTTAACATTGATTTTTGTAACCGGAGATGCTATTGCAAACACCTTTTTTGAATAATTTAAATTATATGTAAAATGTTGTTACAATAATTATGTGATTACCATATTTGTTAGGAGTGATGTTTATATGTATATTGAAATATAACGTAAATAAAATATTTTATATTGAATTATTAAATCTGTAAAGTAATTTTCTCAATATAAAAATATTCGATATTACACAATACGTCTACAAACAAGTAAAGGAGTATCGAAACAATTGATTTTGATTTTTCTAACACCGATACAATTTATAAAAAATTCTAGAAAGAATTAAGGACAATTGTTTCAATAATATTCGACTACTGAATTTTTATAAAACTGATATCTCTACAACTTGAATACGAAATATGCATTTTCTTCGAATGTTTGGAGATTTTCAATTTTTTAAACATGTTTACATAATCCGAAAAATCTGAAAAAAATTTCAGTCATGTATGCTGTTAGGTAGAATATTCATGAATTTTCTCGTAATTGTTTATTAAGTATGGTTTGACTAAAAATCAATTTGTGTTGGCGGCCCGCTGAACCATCTTAACCGGCTATACCTTAAAAACCAACGAAAAAATTTGTTTAAAACATAGAGAACATATTCTAAGATGGACCATTAAACCCGGTTTATCGAAAAATATTTTAGTCCAAATTTCGCATCGATATCTTCTTTAGATCAAAAGTTATAGCAAAATGTGTACCGCGCCGCGCCTGGAATCGTATGCGCTACCTCAAGATTTCGCATTTCGGTAAGTGTATTTATTTCGTAGTTGTTTGGTATTTAATTTATTTAGTTATTTATTTGATTTTGATAGTCCTCATTTGTTCTTTTCTTCGTTAATTTATTTCTTTCTGTCAATGATTCAAGATTCAAGAAGTCTAACAAAAATTTTAAAAGCTACAGTTTGTAACGAAAGTCTCACGACGCCAGAGATATGAAAGTTCAAGTACGGAATGCATGTTATACTATAAATCGCGGAAATGCCGTAAGAACTGCCATTCATTCATTCATTCAGTTCTTGTGGCGTCGGGGGCCTTTCGTTATGAACAGTAGATTTTTGAAATTTTTGTTAGACTTCTTGTGTACAGACGCGTCTTACTGCGGACGGCCAGCATTTCGAGCAACTAATAAAATAAAGCGATACTACTCTTTTCGTTTTATTACTTTAATATTCTTCAAACTGAAATTGATTTTTTCGCCTTCACAGTCGCTTCAAGGTCATGGTGTGTATGTCGTTGAACTCATCTTGACGCCGACTGCAACATTACATTATACAGAACACATGTTGACATGCAACAAAAATATAGCAACCTTGAAAAAACTGCTACAATGACCTTCAAAGAATTCTTTTTTATTACCATCTGATGCGCATCTTAAAGCCATGCGCATCCCACCTCGTAATTTTCTCTTACTTTGAATAGTCGCGGAAATAATTTAGGTGTTCAAGATAAAATAAAAACCCTCTGTATGCAGTAACTCGAATTAATATTTGGGCGTTCTAAACGAGACGATAACTTTCTTCATATTATACTGTACGACTTAAACATTTTTGGGGAAATATGGCATTTAGTTTATTGTAGGATGTGAAAAGAAATTTGTTTGAAAATTGCAATTGATCGGAATTCTTTGAAAATTACTAAACGTCGGACCAATACGGTGCAGGGCCGAATTTTTTTCTCAAGCTCATTTTCCGAGATTCCAAGGTCATCGTATTTTTTTTAGATTAGACTGCGTATTTTCACTACAATAGTCTCGCAGCTTATAAAAAAACGAATCCAACGAGTTGCAATATGTTGACCTTCACGTGACCTTTAGCAGTGAAATTATGAAATGTTTGTGAGTGACTTCAGTACGCGTTCGGGGACGGTGAATGAAGGAATCTTCTGCTAAGATTACACTGTCCAACACCAAAAATGTTTTCATATAACTAAAGGGTGGATCTTATAGAGTTTTTTCCGCTGATTCCGAATCTGCCCTTAGTTTTTCTCCTACACGCACAGTTTTTGAAAAACGTGACTTTGAAAAAAAAACCTATATTTCAACTTTAAACAAATGTTGTGATGGTATGATAGCAGATATTGAATTGTTCTTTGCAGCAAAAGATTCTGTAGACTTTTCTGAATACGGTGATATCCATTATTTATACGTTATGATTGTTTAAACATTAATAAATAATCATTAAAGACGGAGAGACAACACTTTTGCACCAAATTTTGATGATATTTTTTAAATTATCTCAAAAAATAAGGGTCCAGCAGAGAATCGAAATATACCACGCGATAGAGCAGTTTTTTATCTAGAAGATCCACCCTTTTAAGTTAGCAACAAATGACGTTTTCACCTTTCTAGAAAGCAAAATATCATCGTCTGACACGAGTTGCTGCCAGTGGCGCTCTTCCACTAGCGCGGTCGTTCGTCGGCGCGCCACGCGGTGGATGACCTTGAAATCTCGGAAAATGAGCTTGAGAAAAAAATTCGGCCCAGCACCGTATTGGCTCCTTTGAATTGAATATACCCGACATTTTTTTCTATCATAAAGAAGAATTGATATATTTGGTGGTCAAATTAGGGGTGGAATAATCGGTATAATAACAAATCATTGGTATGCTTTATAATTCTATTTATTCATTGATTTGCTCCTTGCTCGCCCTGTCGCGAGCCTCTTCTTCGTGCAGCTTAATCGCCATCCGAGTCGCTTTTCCTCTGGCGTAAAGCTGCCTCCGGCGACTCAGCTGCGACATTGATATTGCGTAACTTTTCCAAAACAACATATTCTCCGTTTGTTCCGTATTTATGAGAGATCTAATAACATCGGTAGACTCCTTCATACAATTGACTAAATCTTCAATGCTGCTACCAGCTCGTCGTTTTTTGGGGGGGGCCGAGAAGAATTTTGAATTTCCTCCTCCTGCTGCCCCTCATCCTCCTCTTCCTCGTTCGGCTGCTGCACCTCCGTCTGCTGGCTGCCGCTCGTAGAAGCCTCCAAGGCGTTCTGCAGACTGGAAATCATGGGCCTCTCCTGCATATGAGGGAGCAGAAATTGCAGCTGCTCCCCATATCTATACTTCCTTCTGGAAGTTCCTGCTCCCTGCTCGCTAGTGGTTTTGTTGCAGTGGGCGCGGTATTTTCGGAACGCGTCCCTGATATTTTTCCAGCGATTTTTGCATCGCATAGCTGCAAACAAAACAAAATTAATTATTAATAATGTGTAAATTCTTTTAGATACCTAGCAACGGGAAACTCGCTAAAATCACTCAGCTATAATTTTCGCCTGGACCAGTCGACGGTGCATGCGATCGTGCACGACACGTGCAGAGTGATTAAAAACACGCTACTAAACGAAACAATGCCGCTGCCCAGCAGGGAAAGATGGGAAGCAATAAAAAACAAATTTTGGGACACATGCAAATTCCCCAATTGCTTGGGCGCGATAGACGGCAAACATGTTTTAATCCAAAAACCGTCGAATACAGGATCCTTGCACTACAACTACAAGAAAACATTTTCTGTAGTGTTAATGGCCCTGGCGGATGCCGATTGTAATTTCATTGCCGTCGAGGTCGGAGGATATGGTAGAAACGGCGACGGCGGAATTTTCGCCCAATCCGAACTTGGGCGGGCTATGAGCAACTGAACTCTTCAAATGTTGCCCGATACATATTTGCCGGGCACAAGTATAAGCGCATCCTGCGTTATCGTTGGCGACGAGGCGTTTCCACTTAAGAGAAATTTAATGAGGCCTTATCCAGGCGTAAGAGCCGAAGGAAACGCGACGAGGACTAATTTTAATATGCGCCTATCCTTAGTACGGCGGGTTGTCTAAAATACGTTTGGTACTTCAGCCCAAAAATTTCGGCTGTATAATAGGCGAATGCAGCTAAATCCAGCAAATGCAGATTATATAATTATAGCAACGTGTATGTTACACAATTTTATTAGAACACACGAGGGATCGTCGGTCGCTGTACCGATTGGCGAGGTACAGGAGGAGGAGGGTACTGAAAGACAAGAACAGGTGTGGGCCACCCGTTTGGACCCGGGAGTGATACGAACAGTAGGTCCCCGGGAATCCAGCTAGCGGGACATTGAAGATAGAGGGGCAACCCATTGGTTGTCCCGGGTAGTGGAGGTTTTTAAACTTTTACCACTATCCTTAACAAAAAAAAAAAAGGAGGAGGAGGATACGCCAGCGTGGTGGCCAATGCCCCGCCGAGGAGGGAACGCGACAACCGAATGTTTTAGTGTTCGAAGAACATTCGCCAATTTTCTTTTCGGGTCTACGGACGGCGAATCCACCGATGACGACGACGAAAGTACAAGCGAAACGTAAATGTAGTAAAAAAACTATTTTTTATAAATTTCAATGTCACACACATATACGATTCATATATCTATACCTCTATACCTCTATATCTATCCGTATCTCGATATGCAGGGTATTTCACCTAACTTATTTTGAATGATAGAAAAAATGTCAGGGGGAGAAAATATTCTGTTCGAAGGCGCCAGTTCGGTCAATGTTCAAATTTTTTTCTCACGTTTATTTTTTTTCGAGATTTCAAGTTCACCGATGTTTTTTTTAATGGAATGGTATATTTTTCTTACGACAGCATGATAGACAATAAAAAAACTAAATTAAGCGAACACCACCTTTTTGACCTTGAAATGACCTTCATCTTCTAAAATTGACGTTCCTTTTCGTGGTAAGGCCACCTAAATATCTCTTCAGGTCATTGTGATGCAACTAATATTTGTTTCGTAATGTGCACGTTGTCCATGGACCAATATCTGACAAGAATATTTTTTTCCTGAAGTCATTTTTTCGAAGTTATCAAGGTCATTGGTGTTTTTTAAACATGACTACATTTCCTTTTAATTGCATCGAGTAACTGATGGGAAAATACATTCAGATATGCATAATAACATGACCTTGAAATGACTTTGATATTCGGTTGCTAGGTGCAACGAGATGAGTTATAAAAACGCTAATGTTGTGGATCGCGCGAGCTACTCGGCAGCACGCGAGTCAGTATGGGACAGGGGAGAGAGAGGTGACGGGGTTGCCTAAAATCATAATAAGAACGCGGGACAATACCGACTTCTTATCACCTCTCCCCTCGACCGTACTGACTCTCAAGCGACAGCTGATTGCCGAAAAGTTAGTTGCTTGACGAACGTTACAGTTAAACTACAGCTTCGCTTGGGCTGTAAAATCGCTACCGCTATAAGACCATTGCACTTCTTCGGTCTTAGTTCTCTCCTTCTTTTTTTCTACCTAACTTTTGTTACTTGAGTTCTATTAATCTCTACTAGTTTTAAGTGGTGTCGGGTTTTTTAGTGTAATAAGTTCGACTATTAAAGTTTAAATATATTGGACACATGCCTATTGCCGTTTGCAATTAATACTCAGCTTGTTCGTGTAGTTATTCATTTCTGCACCTTCCCCGATCCATACTATTCTTTAACATAAATTAGTGGTCCTTTGAGCCGAATTTTTGGTGCTAAATTGCTAAAATTGTTCGTGGAAGTGTGATTTGAATCTAACGGTCGCGAGTTCGGTTCGTCCTAGAGGACCGCTCTAGGAAACATCGTTGACTTTGAACGGTTATCGCTCTACGTTTTCAAACGGTTACCCGACAAACCAAACATGGATGCCCTACTGAAGAAACAGGAGACGTTGGCCACGAGAATAGCTCGTATTATCGAAAACCTTAAAAAGAAGGGAGCAGATTACATCACTCGTGAGACTGTCAACGCTCGGCTGGACTTGTTGGAGGCATACTGGTCGGAGTTTTCTGCTACCGATGTGTATCGGCAACGAGCCGAATACCACTGCTCTCCTTACCGTGCGTCAACATAACAAGGCGCTCACCGCAGAGCACCTATACGTGCGTGACGTCATACGCGAGCACGGCGATCAGCTGTGAGTTTGAACGCCGTCTCGACACAACCGTTTTCGCGTTTACAAGGACGGTACCGTAAAACATCGCGTCGTTTCTGCTCCGTTACACTTTGCGTCGGCTCTGTCTATTTCGTGTATATTTGTTCGTTATTGCCGTAATTGCGTGCATGCGTTAAGTATTATTGTAATAAGTGATTGAGTAAACGTTTCGTGCATTGTGAATCCTTTTCTTTGCTAGACCCTAAGCCATCTTCCGAATTCTCGATTCCTTGCGTGAACACGATGAGAAGCTTCGTGCCGAAGACGATGCATTGCTTCGCAAAACCAGCTACTTTGCGAACAACCTCTACGATGAGACGGAAGAAGCCTACGTTTCTGTGAAAGCCGGGTTAGAGGAGCTTGTGGGACCTGCAACGGTGCAGCAGGTCAACATTTCCGCTCCTCAACCACCTAAAAGGCCATCTATGCCGAAAATTGTCCTCGCACCCTTCAATGGCAATTATACGAAGTGGACCAGGTTCCGAGACCTCTTCCGATCTCTTGTCATCGACAATCCTACGCTAACTAACGTCGAACGCTTACACTATCTAAAGACTAATGTTACTGGGGAACCTGCCGACCGTTTAAGCAACATTCCGGTCACCGACGAGCATTTTCCACGTACTTGGAAGCTGCTCGAGAAGGAGTACGAAAACATTCCAGTCCTGGTCAACGCCCAGCTTGGGTTGCTGCTTTCGCTACCTGGGATGAAAACCGAGTCTGCTACCGAATTAAAAACGCTACTCCATGGGACTCAAAATGCCGTTGAAGCTTTAGCGGCGCTCAAACGTCCCGTCGAACATTGGAGCGATTGGCTCAATTACATTACTGTGCAACGCTTGGATGGAGAGACGAGACTGAAATGGGAGACATCGCTGGAGGGAAAAGAGGAAATGCCGACCTTTTCCCAATTGTCTGATTTTCTGGGGGCACGTTTGCGGTCTTTAACCGTATCCTCTCTGTCCGCTTGTAACTTGCTTGCCACCGCTGCCTCATCGCACCTCACCGCTCCAACTGCTGAAAGAGGCCCCTCCACTCCAACTGCCGAGAGGAGGCCCCCCACTACCTCTGCTGTTCAACGAGGGACATCGCGGCGACCTAAGGTGCACGCTGTCACGGGAACGCCAGGAAGTTCGAATTGTCGTCTTTGCCAAAAGGACCATTTCATCCTCTTCTGTCCTAGGTTTAAAAGTCTTACGCCCCCGGAGAGGAGAACCTTGGTAACAGAAAAAAATCTTTGTTTCAATTGCCTAGCTAACCACCAGGTACGCGATTGCAAGTCAAGCAAGCGTTGTCAAACTTGCGTAGGTAAACACCACACTTTGTTGCATATTCCCCAAGCTAACCCGACCTCGGGAGATAATTTCGAAGCTTCATCCTCCGTGTCCAAGCCTGCCGCAAAAACGGTTAATTGCACGCGTATGAGCCAAACTCTTATTTTGGCTACTGCTATCGTGGGAATAGAGGTTTGTCCGGGCGAAAGAATTTTTGTCCGCGCTTTAATCGACCCTTGTTCCGAAGTCTCTTTGATTGGGGAAAGCATCGTGCAACGACTTAAATTGTCTCGTAAACCATTTAACATACCGCTGGAGGGGGTCGACTCCGTGCGAAGTCGGCCTCGAGGAAGGGTGAATCTGTCCGTGTCATCTCGCTTGGATTCCACGGTTACATACTCGGTAGACGCTGTCATTCTTCCTCGATTGTCTTCTTACGAGCCACCTACAACTGCCGATCCGAACACGTGGTCTCATCTAGAAAATCTAGAATTGGCTGATCCAGAATTCTCTTCGCGACAACCTATCGAGCTTTTACTGGGAGCCGATATTTACGCACTTATTATTCGTGAAGGTCTGCGTCAGGGTGCAGCGGGTTCCCCCGTCGCTCAGGCTACTACATTGGGTTGGATTGTTACCGGACCGCCAGGCGGGTCCCAAAACTCTCCTTCAAACACTCGTCGTCTCATACTTCATTGCTCGGTCGACGATGATATAAGCACACTGCTTAAAAGATTTTGGTCACTGGAGGAAGTAGCTTTTCCTCCTACCTCTGCGGAACTGACCGCTGACGAAGACGAGTGCGAGACTACTTTCGTTCGTACTCACTCTCGTGACCATACGGGCCGATACATCGTACGACTTCCGTTCAAGAGAGATCTCTCGCTGCTAGGTGACTCTCGACGAACAGCTTCTCTGCTACTTTCGAAACTGGAGAGACGCTTTACAAATTCTGGTGACTTTGCCAAAAGATACCGCGCCTTTCTAGATGACTATCTCGAATTAAATCACATGGAGCCTGCTACCGGGACTCGAGAAAATTCTACCCCATACTATCTACCGCATCACGGGGTTTGGCGAGAGTCGAGTAAAACTACTAAACTCCGCGTAGTATTTAACGGTTCTAGTAAAACTACAACTGGAGTCTAGCTTAACGAAATTCTGCATTCTGGACTTAATTTGCTGCCGGAGATTCCAGATCTATTGCTACGTTGGCGTTGCCATCCCATCGTATTTACCGCCGATATGGAAAAAATGTATCGCCAAATCTGGCTTGCTGACGAGGATCGTGACGCCCAGCGCATTTTGTGGCGACGCGACTCGAACGGAGACGTTTGCGATTATCGGCTTCATACTGTCACTTACGGTCTTGCTTGCGCTCCCTATCTCACTATGCGTACTATACGACAGCTCAGTTTCGACGAAGAAACTCGTTTTCCGTTGGCTGCCGCCTGTTTGAGATCTGATGTCTATATGGACGATGTACTTTCCGGAGCCTCTACTATCGATGAAGCTTTAGAGCTCCAAAAACAATTAGTTGGCGCTCTCAAAGCGGGCGGCTTCACCCTGAGGGAGTGGACTTCCAATGAGCCAAGGTTGCTTGACCATTTGTCAACTGAGCACGTTGCTTTCTCAGGGGAACGCTCCTTTAAAACCATCTTTACATTGCTGGGATTACGGTAGCAGTCGGCGGGGGACTTCTTTCTCTTCGAGTTAAAAACTCGTGACCCCCAGGTGACTACCACGAAACGACAGGTGTTGAAGGAGATGGCCTCCGTTTACGATCCTCTCGGTTTTTTAGCTCCTGTCACTGTTACGGCAAAAATATTTCTTCAGACGCTCTGGCTTTTAAAACTCGATTGGGACGACCCCCTTCCCCCCGTGCATACTAAATACTGGGCTGCCTCCTCACACAGTCTCAGGGGGATTTCGGCTATCAGGATGCCTCGCTGGGTAGGGATAAATTGTAAACACGTGCTCGAGATCCATGGATTTGCTGACGCTTCGGAGAAAGTGTATGCCGGTGTTGTTTACGTCCGTACCGTTCAAACCGACGCTCTGCCTCTCGTCAGATTAGTCATTGCAAAAACGAAGGTGGCCCCCCTCCAACAGGTATCTCTTCCGCGACTTGAACTATGTGCCGCCGTACTTCTTTCGCGACTAATTAAACGCGTACTTAATGTTTTACAGTTGCACGATGCTAAAATATACCTCTGGTCGGACTCTACAATTATACTTAGTTGGCTCCAGGGTCGACCTTCAAAATGGAAAACCTTTGTCGCTAATAGGGTTGCGGAAATTCAAAATCTCTTTTCCCCTGATGTTTGGCATCACATACGGTCAAAAGAAGATCCCGCCGCTCCCGCTTCTCGAGGTTTAACCGGGGACGTACTGGCTGATAATACACTCTGGTGGCAGGGGCCTTCCTTCCTCTCCACCACCACTAGTGAATTCCAGGAATATTATAATACAGCTCTGGACACGGAGGAAGAGAGACGCTCCGAAAAAACAGTACCTAATACCAATGTCGCTGCCGCGTCTTCCCTCGAAACGACGGAACTATTCTGCCGATACTCGTCCTTCACGCGCCTCTTGCGGTCAGTTGCTTGGTGTCTGCGTTTCATCAACTGCGCGCGAAAGAGCTCCACCTTAAAAACTACCTATCTGTGTACCGAAGAACTTGACAACGCTAGGCTCACTATCGTTCGATGCGAACAGCGGCGTTTTTTTTCTACTGAGATTGCTTGCTTAGAAAAGCGCTCTTCTCTCCGAGGTCCCCTCGACCGTCTCAACCCATTTTTGGATGATCGGGGAATTTTGCGCGTTGGCGGTAGACTGAAGCACTCTCTCCTGGACTATGATGAAAAACATCCAATCATCATTCCCGAAAAAAGCAATGTTACTTCGCTTATAATTATCTACTTCCACGAGAGATTGCTTCATGGCGGAACACAAATTACTCTGTACAATTTGCGCCGTATGTATTGGATTCCGCGCGGGCGTCGAGCTGTACGAAAACACATTCACGCTTGTTTAAAATGCTGGAGATGTGGCGTACTAAACTCCCCTCCTCACGCGTAATAATAACTCGCGCTTTCTACAACACTGGCGTCGACTATGCTGGACCTTTTAATACTAAAATCTCCCCTGGACGCGGATCCCGGACACGCAAGTCCTACATCGCGGTTTTTGTCTGTCTCGCAACTCGTGCCGTACACCTCGAGTTAGTTTCCGACTACTCTTCCGAAGCTTTCCTCGCTGCTTATCGTCGCTTTGTCTCCCGTCGCAGGATCTGCGCCTCTATTCGAAGCGATTGCGGCACGACCTTTGTAGGTGCCGATAAAGAATTGAGACTGATGCTCAACGCTGCTAATGAGGAGATGCTCAAAACTCGGCAAGCCTTAGCTGAAGCCGGGAGTAACTGGATTTTAACCCTCCTTCTGCACCCCACAGAGGTATCTGGGAAGCGGCGGTCAAGTCGGTGAAGTACCACCTACGTCGCGTGATCGGTGAGACTTTGCTCACTTTTGAGGAAATGTCGACTCTGCTGACACAAATCGAAGCGTGTCTAAATTCTCGCCCAATTACGTCCTTAACTGACGAACCTACCGACCTCACCGCCTTGACCCCCGCTCACTTTCTCATCGGCTCCCCCCTAACGACCATTCCCGAACCATCTCTGTCTGAAGTACGCACGTCCCGACTAAATCGTTGGCAAATGATCCAGCAGCAGCGAGATCATTTCTGGGATCGCTGGTCCTTCGAATATTTGCAGACTTTGCAGCAGCGGACGAAATGGGCGAAGGAGAAACCCAACGTGAAGACTGGAGACCTGTGCCTCATTCTAAATGAAGCTACTCCACCTACTCGATGGCCGCTGGGAAGGATCGAGCAAGTTCATGCCGGTTCTGATGGACTTGTTCGCGTCGTAACCGTCCGCACTGCGACTTCCGTATTGACTCGACCTATTGCGAAGATTTGCCTCCTCCCATCCCGTTCCTCGACCGATGGTCAATAACGTGCACTCTGTAACTTTGTTGATTCATTGTGACGATCAACAAAGGCGGGCGGGATGTTGCGGATCCGCGAACTACTCGGCAGCACGCGAGTCAGTATGGGACAGGGGAGAGAGAGGTGACGGGGTTGCCTAAAATCATAATAAGAACGCGAGACAATACCGACTGCTTACAACCTCTCCCCTCGACCGTACTGACTCTCAAGCCACAGCTGATTGCCGAAAAGTTAGTTGCTTGACGAACGTTACCGTTAAACTCCAGCTTTGCTTGGGCTGTAAAATCGCTACCGCTATAAGACCATTGCGCTTCTTTGGTCTTAGTTCTCTCCTTCTTTGTTCTTTACTTAACTCTTTGTTACTTACGCTCTATTAATTTCTACTAGTTTTAAGTGGTGTCGGGTTCTTTTAGTGTAATAAGTTGGACTATTAAAGTTTAAATATATTGGACACATGCCGATTGCCGTTTGTAATTAATACTCAGCTTGTTCGCGTAGTTATTCATTTCTGCACCTTCCACGATCCATACTTTTCTTTAATAAATTTTAAAAATTGAAAATGTCAATATATGATATCTGCTCTGTTACAATCATTAAGGGAAGAAATAACATTTAATTTAGTTTCTATTTCTTGCAATCGATGTAGACAATCTTTATTTTATATTCTATTAAATAGAAAATAATTTATATTTGATATTATGTTTGCAGAAAATTAACTCGGGACAATACACGTAAGATTTCAAACAGGCGAACTACAAGAAATTGTTGAAAGCTTTTGTGAGAGCTTTCCCGGACAGCAGCAGCTGCGCCAAAATATGGATGGACCAAGTACACTTCATTGTAAATGAAGCGAACGTGGTCCCCCTCAAAGGGAAGCAATTGGAATCCCCACGTGGCTATATTTGGAGGCATCATATGCGTATGCGCAAAGATGTCTCCGAGTTAGAACTGGTAGGAGTCTCCTCTTTTTCTCCATCCTCTCCTCCATACTCTTCCCGCCCCCTGTCTCCTTTAACTACTGTATCTTATCCTAATTCCCCTCCTTCCTCATTCCTCTTTTACACACCTCCCCCTATTCCTATCAAAACACGTAATGAACTATCCCCACACCCCCCTTACGCTATTTCTCCCAACCACTCTCCACCCCTCTCGGGCCTATCAAAAGGGTTCATTGCGACAACTTTGGACGCCATCCTGAGCAACTCCAAACAACAATCTACAAACACCTGGTAAGAAGAAAACACTTAAACGAGTTATATCATGAATAATTAGGGATTAGGGAACGATTAGGTGGCACAGTATTATATTACGCGACATCATCATAACCATCCGTAATCGTATTTTGCCATTTGTCGTAGGTTGTAGAATTTCCTCATTACACAACAGGAAGCGTCCTGGATTGCATCTTTAACGATGCTGGGTGGTACGTCCCAGTGCTTTTAACGGCGAATGGCTGATGTCATGGGGCCGTCGATTATCATTGCGTATTACTTCCGTACTTTTGATTTTAATGTGGGTGTTCACAAGCATCACATCAATGGTCGAAATTATTTACGTCACCAGCGTGTTCGGAGGATTTTGCTGTGCGATCATCACCATGGTTGCTCAGGTATGCCAGTCTTTCATCAATCAAACGCAAACGCATTTAAGACGTTTTTAAGATGTATCTGTGCTATCTGGGGGCAATGCTAATTGAAATTGAAAAAACAAAAGAAATGCCTTGAAGAGAAAGAAACGCTCTTACTATTGCAATGTCTGCGTCTTTCTATCGCAACGAGCGAAGCGTTCATGATCGGATGTCTTCTTCTACTAGGTGTACGTATCAGAGATCGCCATCCCGAGTATTAGGGGCTGCCTGTCAGTTATGCTGAAGGTTGCCGGTCACGTCGGCGCGTTATTGTCATACACAGTGGGGATGTACGCGGTCTAGCCCATAAGCGCACTGTTATGGGCTGTACCGTCGTGCCTACTGTTTCTGGGTTCTTTTATCCTACCGGAGACGCCGTCGTACCTTCTGCTCAACGGGAGAGACAGCGAGGCTGCGAACAGCCTCCCATGGTTCCGCGGAACACACGCCGACATAAGCCGCGAGCTGCTGGTAAGCGTCTAATACTCTAAACTATTTCACAATTTCAAAATGAATTTATTTATAAATTTAATAACAGAACTACAACAACTCTGTGTTCCCACACATGTGATCAACGTATTTCGTATTCAAGTTGTAGAGATATCAGTTTTATAAAAATTCAGTAGTCGGATATTATTGAAACAATTGTCCTTAATCTGGGCGAGTTAAAGCCCACAACAGTGATGCCAGAATCGTGGTCGTGTGGTCGCAAGCTGTGGTACGAGGCCTCCCCACTATGACCTACCGTTGCCCCTACTGTCCTGCTCCAACGCTCTCGCGCGCTCCACTCACCAGCGTACCTCTCCTATGTCCGTGTGCGCTGTTTGTGCGCTTACGCCAGCCACAATCTATTTTTTGCACTTTCCATGCATTGCTTTACGGAAGCGAAACTGAAATTCGGCCGTCGAGCGAATGAATCTCAATCTGGAGCTAGTCTTCGAGTCCCCGTGCAGCCATTTTCATTTTTATTTTTTTTAATTACATTTTTAACCTTCCAGAACTTTAAAATGTACAAACTATGTTAAAAATATATATTCATTTAACATAGAAACGTTTTATTACTGTAATAACTGCATTAATACAAAGAGTCTAGCAGGGTCAAAAGTCAAAAGTGCCCTTGTACCAATGGTACCGGGCTATGCACTATTTGATAACTCATAAAAAGAAAAAATTCGACATGAAGTTTGAACCCTTTATCTTAACGAGGAGAGTAGTTAAAGGGTAAAAACTAATTATTGGTTTTATCTGTATAAAATTAAAATAAAATCTGTAATGTATTTCTCTCAATATAAAAATATTCGATATTACACAATACATCTACAAAAAAGTAAAGGAGTATCGAAACAGTTGATTCTGACCAATAATTAGTTTTTACCCTTTAACTACTCTCCTCGTTAAGATAAAGGGTTCAAACTTGGTGTCGAATTTTTTTCTTTTTATGAGTTATCAAATAGTGCATAGCCCGGTACAATTACTCGGGTGAAGAACTTGTAGCGTTCCTACAAAAAATGACTACGTAGAAGTTTGAATTTAAACGGAAATGGATGCTTGTGTGCTATAAGGAGGATGTGTTTAAAAAAAAGTATGCAAGCTGGCTTCAATCAACAGTAAATACACTTGTTGCAACATCATCGCGGCGCGGAAGACCAGTAAAGCACTTTACAAAGGGTATAGCAGGATAGGCATGGTCCAGCGGCCCCCGCTCCGATTTTCCTGATTTCTGTCTTAAAACTGTGACGTTGCAAATCAGCGACGTCACTTCGCCGTTAATTGCGAGCACATTTTTAATAGTGCGAAGGACCGGACCGTGCAATAACGAGACGCGAGACCGGGAAACACAGGATTCGAGAGCGTTCCGCGAGGAATTTCCATAAATTAGAGCGCGCACTGACACCTAGCGTGCGCGCCGAGAACGGCAAGTTTCAGGGCCGAGCAGCGGACCAGGAAACGGAGCCCCGACCTTCGACAATTTCCTAGGCGAACGATTTCGAGGCAGGAGAACGTCCGACGACAAATAAATGGCATGAATCGAAGCCCCGTGCACGGGCCATCAACGGACTATCGAGGGCACCCGGTCAATCGACTTGGAGGCGCCGAAGGGACAGGAACCCCTATCGACCATCATATCATTTCGCGGTCCCGACGCCGCCTCATCCCGCCATAAATAGGGTTCCAGCGAGGATGGTGCCACCGAGAAGCCAGTACGAGGCACGAGCCTCCTCCCACGTCTCCCGAAAAGTGAGACGGTTTCGCGAAGGGGTCCAGGAGCCAAGGACCCCGTCGAGACGCCCCTGCTACGCGAACGTCGCGCGTGAAACGGAGCCCTAGGAAATTCGGCAAGGAGGTCGGGTGGGGGGAACGAGAATCGATGCGGCACGCGACCGAATATCGATGAATCACTGTCGCGCTAGACGTCACGTACGTACGACCTTGTAACAAACACGCACGCCAAGCGAATATCGCCGCGAGAACTAGAGAAAGGCCCGGTCTCGCGAAAGTGAATTAGGTGCGAGTAGAGAAACGGAGTACAGTAATCTCACTATCTATGACCAGAAGCCAAGGGTTTTAAATGTCATAGATCGTAAAGGGTATGCTATTTTTTTTCTCGGAATCGATCGCGCCGTGACTTCAAAAAACTGCCGAACATAGAGAAGGACAGAACGATACACGGATCGGATGACCGAGCGTGCCGCCGTCGTCGACGCAGTTTAAATGCCCGCGTGTGCTCACAATGTAACGGCATTTAAAAATGCTTTATTCATTCCATGTTTAATTACATATTTTTCTATGGGAGTTTTACTACCTTATTCCTGCCATTTTTCTGATTACAACAATACCAAACACGATATAATTCCAACTTTATTTAGTGGTTTAATCGACGATGAAAGTTTTACTTACAAGGAAGGACAGCGCGTTGGAAAGAAAGAGACGCGAAGAGTCGCCGTCGCCGGCATAGATCAAACACGCTGTCCTTCCTTGTAAGTAAAACTTTCATCGTCGATTAAACCACTAAATAAAGTTGGAATTATATCGTGTTTGGTGTTGTTGTAATCAGAAAAATGCCAGGAATAAGATAGTGAAAGTCCTATAACAAAATAATGAAAATTAAGGGCCTTGAAAATTCGATTCATTCGAGTCAATGTGTGGTGCTCACACCGATATACCCGAGCCGAGATCAATCATCGCCGCTCTGCGACGCGGCACGGCGCACAGTGGGACGAAACGGGCGATTCCCTGGACATGGCGTTTTCACCCATTTATTCCTTTATCTCTATCTCTATCTCTATCTCTATCTCTATCTCTATATATAATAAAATCGTGTCTGTCTGTATGTATGTATGTATGTATGTTTGTAACGGCATCACTTGAGAACGGCTCAACGTAGAAAGCTGGGGTTTGGGCTGTTAGACGCGGCGTTTCTTCGAGAAGGTTTAGGAAAAAACATAATTCAAAAAAGTACATTGGTTCAAAAGTTGTGACGTCATTAGTGAACACATGTCAACTTTTTCGCTCTCTATTGCGCACGTTTCTGCATATAACTTTTAAACGAATAGACTTTTTCGAATGCGGTTTGGTCTAAAACCTCCCAGAGAGACAGAGGGAGAGAAAGAGAGAGAGAGGGAGAGGGAGAGAGAGAGTGGGGGGGAGAGGGGGCGAATGAGAGAGGGAGAGACGCAAAGAGGGAGAATTCACCATCGCATTCACATTTACATTCACATTCACATTTACATTCAGATTCACATTTACATTGACACTGACACTGACAATCACATTGACATTGACATTGACATTGACATTGACATTGACATTGACATTGACATTGACATTGACATTCACATTGACATTCACATTGCTATTTACATTGACAGTCGCATTGACATTGACATTGTCATTGCTATTGACATTGACATTGACATTGACATTGACATTGACATTGACACTGACACTGACACTGACACTGACACTGACATTGACATTCACATTGACATTCACATTGACATTCACATGGACATTCACATGGACATTCACATCGACATCGACATCGACATTGACAATCGCATTCACATTGATATTGACATTGACATTGCCCTTGACACTGACACTGACACTGACAATGACACTTTCACTAATACTGACACTGACGGTGACAATGACACTTTCACTAACACTGTCACTGACAATGACACTGACACTGACACTGACATTCACATTCACATTGACATTCACATGGACATTCACATCGACATCGACATCGACATTGACAATCGCATTCACATTGACATTGACATTGACATTGACCTTGACACTGACACTGACACTGACACTGACAATGACACTTTCACTGATACTGACACTGACGGTGACAATGACACTTTCACTGACACTTTCACTGACACTGACACTGACATTGACATGACATTGACATTGACATTGACATTCACATTCACATTCACATTCACATTCACATTCACATTCACATTCACATTCACATTGCTATTGACAATGACATTGACATTGACATTGACATTGACATTGACATTGACATTGACATTGACATTGACATTGACATTGACATTGACATTGACATTGACATTGACATTCACATTGACATTTACATTCACACTCACATTCACGTTGACATTCACGTTGACATTTACATTTACATTCACACTCACATTCACGTTGACATTCACGTTGACATTCACATTGACATTCACATTGACTTTCACATTGACATTAACGTTGACATTAACACTGACACTGACACTGATACGGACACTGACAATGACAGTTTCACTGACACTGACACTGACACTGACATTGACATTCACATTGACATTCACATTGTCATTCACATTGCGGTTTTCTCTAGAACCTTCCCGAAGAAACGCCGCGTCTAACGTTTCAACCTACATATAATACCTACATACTTTTAAAAAATAATGTGCCACAGCAAAGCGTGGCGGGGGGAATTTTAAATTAAAATCCAGGAAGGAAACGGCTTTTAATACTTATGCGTACCGTTTCCGTGTTTCAGGACGGGAACATCCATAAGGGCAGCCAGTCGCAAGTTTGGTATTCCGTACACGACACTCAACCGGAGATATCATCAAAAAATATAATTTTTATATGTTTTTATTTATTTATTTATTTATTTATTTATTTATTTATTTATTTATTTATTATATTTTATATTACGAGTTTTGAAATAGCCGTTAAGGGGGTAGAGTACCCACGTGACCATGGTATTTTTCATTGTGACCAACCCCCGCGCGAAAAACCAATTTGGCAACAGTGATGAACATACATCTGTATGAATCTAACGCTTCAATTTCGCTATATTACAGGTTTTTTTCTTTTCATCAATATCTTTATTGCTATTAATGCATCCGAGTGGCTTCATGCCCTTTACACTTTTGTTGTTATGAAACTACGCTGATAATTCTCCTGACAAAGCGCCATCTCGTCCAAGTAGCTGAACTAAAATTGCTTCTACTCACCCTTCATGAAGGGAATCTGGGAAACAATTGAATGCGATCACGGGAACACACCTCACATCCTCATACGATTTTATATTGAGCTGAGTGAGGGCTCATTTGAAAGAGGAAGGTTAAACGAAGCGCGCGTGGGTCCCTAAATAAGCAGGAAAAATCTTTTTGTGATCGAAAAATACATTAGAAAATCCGGAATTTTTCTTCATTTGTTTTCCCTACTTTGGACAGTCACATTACTGAATATAAACATAATGTAACTGAAGTTGGACCCACGCGCGCTTCGTTTAACCTTCCTCTTTAGAATGAGCCCTCATTCAGCTCAAAATATAATCGTATGAGGACGTGAGGTGTGTTCCCGTAAACCCCTGTTTTCACTTGTTTTCCAGTAATATTCTGGTTAGATTCTAGTAATGTCACGTGGGTACTCTGTATTCAGTAACTATTTTTATGAATTTATTTATTATTTATTTATATATATTTTTATTATTATGACATATTCATTTATTTTATATTTATTTATAAATTTTTTATTTATGACGTATTCATTTATTTTATACTTATTTATAAATTTTTTATTTACATGACATTTATTTATTTTATATTTATGAATAAATTTATTATTTATTTATAACTTTTTTATTTATTTATGACTTATTTATTTATTTATTATTTATTAACTTCCCGATTCATAGGGAAGTTACTGTAATTACCCCGAAAATCGAAAATCGATTTTTTAGCAGATCTTCACGTTTCATGGTTATTGAAGTCATTTTAGATTATTTTTACCAAATTGTTAGTATGTGTGTGTGTGTGTGTGCGTATGGCCGTTTTTATGTTATCAAATTTTTCGTTAACGTTTTCTGAAAAAGTAACAATGCGATCAGAATGATGAATGATGCAATCGATGTGCCCCGTCGTAACTTAGAGCTGATTAGATTTTGGTCCATATTGGTCAAGTAGTTTTTTTGATTTTTTAGTTTTTTTCGAAAGAAGTTCATTCAAGAATGCAATTTATACGAGAGGATGGAAATTTTCCACCGAATAAACAAACGTAATTATATATATTTCATTTTTTTTTAATTATGCAACTAATGCTAATGTTACCACTTACAACTAACGAATCGGGAAGTTCTTTGTGTGGCTCGTGGAGAGTCACACACAAAATAAATAATAAAACAATTAAGAGCTGTATGCCCCACTAGCAATGCGTACCACTAACCCTTTCGCAAGAGCAGTCCTACCCGCGAGCTCGCGAAGCGAGCGAGCAACAATAACCAGCTAGTAAAAATATAAATTTAGGTCATACTCTAAGTATTTTTTCGTGTTGAATCGAATGGTGAAGTCCGTTTGGCGATAGCAGTGATGCGAAAGAAGCTGCAGCACATTCATAGAAGAATGATCTTGGATTTTTTATTTTTATGTAAAACATTTAATATTTACTGAAATATGTACTTAAGAATTTATTTTTTGTTTGATTTTTAAATTTTGTTTAACTTTTGCAGGTGTAATTTGATTAATTTTATAAACCAATTTAAAATAGAAAACGAAAGTGCAAATAGGAACAATAAAACAAAAAGTAGAATAAAATTTTTAATAATAATAATGTCAAGGCAAAAATTGTTCAAAAAGTGCTGGACTATTCAGACGATTCGGAGGAATTAATAAAAATGTGCGAGGATGGTGAGAAATCTGACATTTCGTTCTCAAGTGAGAAGACACTTGCCCTAAATACATCTCTCAACCTGTCCAAGTCGAAGTACTTCATTTTGAGAAATGCTACTTTGAAAGCAGGATTAACAATATTTCCCTCATATTACCAGCTCAACAAAGCCAAGAAGGAATGTTATCCAGAAGAACGTGAGGTAACTGAGTTGGGAGCAAAGATACCTCTTCAAGCTCTTCTGAACCACACAACTTCGAGAATTTTATCAATCACCCCCATGGATAAGATCCTAAGAAACGGGAAATGCCTGAAACTGTTAGCTGTAAACGGATACGGAAAGCTGAGAACTGATACTGAACGATAAGAGCAGAATTAAGAATACATAGTCAACAAACACTGCGTTTTACTGGACTTTCAAACATGATTTCCGGGAAAAATCGGACGAAGTCGGGTATGATTTTTGCGTATTTCTTTCGATAGATACCAACAGTGAACACCTGTAGAGTCCGTTTTTCGGAACAAATCGGAACTTTTTTGTAAAGCGACAAAATGTACGCAAAATGCCCATAACGTTACTAAACGTCAGGTGTTAAACATTAATACGGCCATTTTTTATTTCATTTATATTTTTCTCAGCTCGAATACACCTCATAAGTAGAAAAAAATTATACAACAACATTACCAAAAGATGGAAACTATTAGGAACAATTAAATAGAAAGATACGGTTTCATGAAAATTCAAGTCTCGAGCTGTCGATTTTAGATACATATGCCGGAAATGTGACGTTATCACTGACATGTCCTGGAATGTCATCACATTTGCTTGTTCCAAAAAGCCTAGAAAACGATCCTATGAGCTCTCTTACTGGGAAAAAAAATTTGAATTTTTCGTCCATGTCGGGGATTTTACGTAAGTCGTCCCACTGTGCGGCGTTGGCCGGCAGTGGAATGGGTAACCTCTTGTCATAGATCGTAAAGGCATCCCCGGTCATAGATAGTGAGATTACTGTAAACGGTAAGCCGACCAGTGATCTTTTCGAATTTTCGGTTAGCGTGTTGGCTCGACGATTATCGCGCGAGGACGACCCTTTGTCGTTTCGTCCTCGATATTTCGCGTAGGCCGAGACGCCAAGCGTCTCGTGCCGTCGGCTCGGGCCGTGGCGACGGTCCTTTGAGCGGTATTTCGCGCAGAGAGTTCCCCCTTAGAATCTCGCGCTCGGAAGTTTCCTCGGAGGAGTCGCGTCTCGCGAATATTTCGTCTGACGTCTCGTCAAAGTCTCGAATCCTGTGTCGTATTGCGTAGCGAACGCGTTTCAGCTCCGTCGCCGTTCGTATCGTCCGTCGTGTGCGTTGCGTACGCGCGCTATCGCGACAGTCTCGTATCGCGCCGTCCACCCGCGCTTCGCGCGATCCCGTCCGTCGGGAAATCGTATCGTCGGTACCGATCATCCGTACCCTTTCGCGCGATCTTAACCAACGACAACCGCGCTGCGACCGACCAACCGTCCGCAATTCTGTATGAAGAGCGCGGGCTCTCGGGTTGCGGTCACGTGACCGCCCTCTTGTACAATTTGACGACTGAATAAAACACCCACTCGAGGCCAATTACGTTGTCGTTCATTCCCCGTGAGATCCGTCCTGCCGTAAGGGCTGTCCTCGTCCTTCCGTGTTCGAACCACCGGACCCCATCGCGTCCTCGTTACGATCCGCGTGCTTCGAAGGTTCGATTTCCGAGTCCGAAATTCGTGTCGTGTTTCGCGTGACACTTTTCACGGTGTCTGGCGCCCGAACAATCTCGCGGAAATTTCGAGCCTTCGGACGTCCTTTGTCTCGGGCGGACCACGGGCATACGGCGGCCCGCGGCCCGGCCTAAGGGCCTGTAAAAGCCCGAAAGTCGCTCGATCGGAGGTTTCCTAGCCTCCGCTCGTGAGCGACGTGACAGTCTTTTATTTTACTTACTTATGAAAAGTAACGTCAGGAGCATATTGGAGCTTGCAGATGCAGCAGTGTTTTACCATTCTTAAAATAAATATGGTTTCACTTAATTACGTTCAATAAATAAAAGTTATCTTTGAATGTTTATTCTAATCTGTTATTAATTCGTTGGCAGGAAAACAAATAACAAAAAAATGTCTTTAAAAAATGAATATTAACAAATTAATCAATACTATGTAGATTTATTGCACCCGCCGTTTGGATTGGGGCGGGAGGCAATTGGCGGATGATTGCATGAGCAAATCAAGCTCCGTGCCCCGCTTCCGTTTCCTCGGGAATGAGGTGGGAGAAGGAGTGGGAGGAGGAGGAGGGGCAAGAATTGCCTCTACTTCCTCTATCAGCCGTTGCCGGCGTTGTCGAATGAGAAGGCGAATTTCTTCCTTCCTTTTGGGTAGGGGGGGGCAACATAAACGCTGTCGCATATTTTGTGAATATCGACCGCCCTTATCGGGTCGCCCTCTTTCAGGCGATCTAAATATGGCACCAGGGCCATAAGGAATTTCCGGTACAATTCCGGGCGGTCCAAAAAATCCTTCCTGTAGCGACGCATCACTGTAGGAGATACAAGGAGAAATGAAGTCCGCTGGCACAAGACGGGTATATATAGGCCAATGTGGCCAGACGAGTCCGAACTTGGGACTCGCGAGGGGAATGCAGTACCCCTTCTCTGATGACCAGCAATATGCGCAATCGCCACGCGTCGTCATTCGCGCCACTTCATCCCCGTCGCGCTTGGGCAACGTGTCTCCCATGCGCTTTACTCGATCCCCGTCGCGCTTGCGCATATTGCTGGTCATCAGAGAAGGGGTGATGTATTCCCCTCGCGAGTCCCAAGGTCGGACTCGTCTGGCCACACTGATATAGGCATGCACGTTCCGCGTCATCAGTCGCGCATGCGCAGTTGACCGTGCGGACCGACCGAATCAGCGCAGTCGACCACTCGGTTCACGCGGAACGAGCTCTGGAAAAGAAGAATTGAACAATTGTAGTGATTTGAATGGTACTACCGATATCAGTGACAGCAAAGATGAATTGGGAGATATTTTTGTAAAGTTTAATTTGGAATTAATTTATTGAATGTTATATATAGCAGATTATATCGAGCGAGTTATCCCTAGTTACTCTACAAAAGTATTCAAAGAACATTTTCGGTAAGTAACATGCATCTAACAAAAGTTGATCTGAACCCGAACCGGATGCTCGAGTCACTGGAGCGAAACGGGTAAACAAGCGAGGTCAAGCGCGATCTAGCGTGACGACGGTTGTTTACCCGTTTCGCTCCAGTGACTCGAGCATCCGGTTCGGGTTCAGATCAACTTTTGTTTTGATTGATACATTGTTGCGGCCGGAGATTTACGTCAAAGTTATATCAAATCGTCTTTGAATATTTCGCTCTGTAGACTTCGATCGCACGTAGGTGTGATCATGTCGTTGGTTTTTCCAGTTTTCGGATGGACTGGAACGCGTTCCATATGTGAGCGATTTCCGTTTTCATTCGTACATTTTTACACATCGCGAACGGAAGTGTTCGATATTGTTGACGCGATTGTGTGCGATTTGTGGACTTGTGTAAGAGTGCAAAGTGTTGTGTGGTGTAGTTCGCAATGAGGGCAGTAAAGATTTCTGGAAATCCGACGGAAGCAGAGGTGCGATCGGCGATACGGCGGGCGCCGATGGGTCGCCTAAATGCACATACTCTTCATCCATCAACGAGGAGATACAACAAAAGAAGAATGTAATTTCGTCGTAGGTGAGTGTATAATTGATACATTTTCAATGCAGGCCTTTATAATGTCGAGCATGCGGCTCACCGCAATCGGGATTTCCAACTATGACCCGTTGTATCGTAGAATTGACCGCAGCCGTCGGAAGGTTGGAAAGAATTGTTTGCAAACGACTCTTTCCATACCGTAAAAAGTTTTGTAAAGCTAAACTGAAATGGCCCGCTGTGTCCTGTTTTATTGGTAGTACACCCATTACCGTGATGTACTTTCGGTCATAAAACATCTGCGTACCAAATGCCAATGGGCACGGACTGAAACAGTCATCGCGGTCATTTCGCAGGCAGGGAGGCAATTTTAAAATAAGGGTAGAAAATCAGTGTTCTCGATAACGATTTCGACAACAACGAATAGAGCCGAGGAGGATAACCTGTCCCACACAGACCAGGGTAGCCGCACCGTCGACCAGGGCAGCCATGCCGCCGGCAACCGGGAACCACGGTATCCCCGCCGTCCAGGACCGCCATACAACCTGGGGTAACCAGACCACCACCAGGCAGCCGTACCGACGCCAGCCAGGCCCACAGCAACCACCGAGACTCGGTAGAAACTAACAATAAGGAGTCGAATGGAGGCGTGTTGTTGGGGGAAGGCAATGCAATACACTTTACGTATTTATTTCGTAATAGAATTATACACTTAATTTTTAACCGCACGACTAACGAAATTACCACGCCGAACGCGATCGCGAAACGAGAGGAGAGAAAAAAGGAAACGTTCCCTATCTTTGGACGGGGATGGGACGAAAATGTGAGAGGGGCGATTTATGAAGTTAATTAGTATCTCCTGTGACGTGGCAAAATAACCACGTCCCGATTCCATAATAGTAAGACAACCCCGAGAGTACAATAGAAAGAACCGGACCACCCTCTAGCAGGATAATCAGGAAATCGCTAGCTGTAAGCGCTCTTTCTCGGATGTAGTAAATATTAAGATCCGATACCGTAAGATTTGGAAACGTCGTGACGATTGGCGCGACGGAAAGATTACAGGAACGTAATGTGAGCTCAGGCAGCCCCGACGGAAAACTCGCCGAAAAAAGGAAATACAACGCTGCCGTCTCAAAAGCCCACAGGAAACGCCGGACAACACAACACCCTCTGCAGAGGAATTATAAAGGAACCTCGAGCCCAGGCTAAACAACCTGGAGACGCCGATGAGGGACTAAGGGACCACGAAGGAAACATCGAAGAATCGTCCCGTCGACGTATCGTCCCGCAAAATTGGTCCATGCAGGAGCGGCTCGAGTAGTTCTGGAGTGCCTAACGACACTCCCGGTCGAAACGCAACCATCGTTAAGGAAATCGGGAAATTGGCAAAGTCCGGGGCCTTTCGAGTGCCGGCCTTTCGCGAGTACGACACCGCGAGCGACAGTGATTGGTGGGCGAGAACAAATCAAGTGGGGGACGCCTTGCTTCCGCTTCCTCGAGCCACCGAAAATTCGCGTCACTGCTGCGTAAGCTTTCCTAGCGACTAGTTGTTTGCTGCCGTTATCATGTAATCGTGTGTGCGTTAAGTATTCTAAGACTATTATACGCTGCCGTTAATAATAATAATAATAAAATAATAAAAATAATAATCGAAGGCTTTCGTCGGATCACTGCCGATGCGCGCAAAAATTATTCATTCCGAGAAACGCTTATAACATCGGGGATCTGTACTTTCTCGTTCCTCGCGGATAACCACGCACGTGCAACCGGCGTCGTACAGATTCCAACGCAGCCATCTTGATTCCGCGAGCCGCGCACGTGTCGGCTTGTTGCCGATCACGCCGATTCACATTTTCCGTTTGCCATAACCTCTATACATATAATTTACCTATCGACATTCTACACGACAGATTACATTTCAATGTTCCATTCTTTTCACATCTATTGTTCTGACGTAAATAAATTCCTCTGTTCTTATTCAAAATTGTACGAGTCGTTCACGAGGTCTGTTTCCGCCGTGAGGAACGTCCTGCCCGTTCCTACATGAAATCCTGGCCCTTAAGGGTGCGCCGGAGCCAGAAATCACTAGGAATGGTTGTAAAGTAATCATATGTATGGACATGTTCAATAGGTGGTAGACTCGTTATTCATTTTCAATATTCAATATTCGCAATCATTCGTAAATTTTCTCCCGCTCATATCGAATTGCACTGTTGGTAAATTTTTCATTCCGGTGTCCCGCGGACACTCCCGAGTGACTGCAGAGTTCTGATTTATGGCACGATCCCTTCAGCGGAGACGAGGATCCCTGTTTTCTATCGTGGAGGAAAAGCAAGGGTCACACTGCTGCACTTTCACCTTCTGCAAAACACGTGTTTTTTTTAGAATGTTCTCGTGTCCTCAGTTTTGCTTCGTGGTGGGGATATTTGGTGGTGGAGCTGGAGGTGGAGCTGGAGGTGGTCAGAGCTTTTTTAGAAAACTGTAGTCAGTCAGTCAGTCCACGACAGAGGTGCACTATGTATACTTCGCAAGATAATTTTATGATTATCGCAGTTTACGCAATATGCGGCTTTAATGCCGCTGCTGCTGTGCGTGAGATGCCGCGATACCGACCACGCATGGAACCACCGTCGAGTGAGTACATCTTAGACTTGGCGAACCGATTGTACTCGACGGGGTGTTTTGAACGCCAAGGCTGGGACGCTGGAAGACCGAGGAGGACGAGGTCCACGCGTAATGTGGACCGTGTAATGGACATGGTCGTAGAAGATGACACCGTGAGCGTGAGGGACATCAGTCGCCGAACATCGTAAGTCGAAGTACACCGCTATGTACTTTTTTGTTCTACATAGTATCAGCCGATCGTCTGTCCATCGGATTCTGCGAGGTGCGCAGATGCACCCGTACAAATTTGTGCGGGTGCAACAATTGCTGCCTGGAGACTCCACCCGGTGGCTTCAGTATTGCAGGTGGCTGCTGGACGAAGTGTCGCAGAATCCGACGTTTCTCACATGCATACTGTGGACCGACGAATCACTCTTCACAAGAGAAGGGTGCTTCAACGGCCACAATTTGCATGTGTGGAGCGTCGAAAATCCGAGGGCGGTTCGGGAACGCGCAGCACAGACGCGCTGGTCGGTCAATTTATGGGCCGGTATTTGTGACGAGTATCTCATCGGGCTACCCGATAGACTGGACGGCCCGACGTTTCACGCCTTTTTGAAACATGCTTGCCTGATCTCGTGGACGATGTTCTTTATACTATCAGGCAGAACATGTATTTTTAAATGGACGGTGCGCCAGCGCACTACGCCGCAAATGTCCGCGCCCATATGAGTGAAACCTTTCAGGACAGGTGGATCGGCCGCGCTGGTCCTGTTGTGTGGCCCCACGGTCACCTGATCTGAATCCGTTGGATTTTTTCCTATGGAGTTACGTGAAGTTAATTTAAATTTTCATTTGTATCTTTAGTTATTTTTTACTCGTTATCGTGTACGTGTTTGCTTACGTCTTGTTTTTCTTTCATAAATATGATTTCACAGGATGAAGTGTACAAGTGACTGATCGACAATGTAGAAGACATGGTGGCATTAGTTCACGGTGCCATCGTGAATATTACGCCGGTCACCCTCCGCGGTGTTATGCATGAAACTGTCCGGTGAGCGGAGCTCTGTTTTCAAGAGAACGGCGGCCATTTTGAGCACCTGGGATAACATAAACAATCGGCCCTTTTCAGGGCCACCAAAAAGTAACGCAGGAACAATTCCTTTCTTTTCAATCGGCCCTTTTCAAGGCCACCAAAAAATAACGCAGGAAGTGTTAGCAGAAACAACCTGCTACGTGCTGGAGTGACAGGTGTGTTGACCTGGACGCACTTGCCGCGCAGCCCTCCTTTTGCAGCCCTTGTATTTCACTACGATCGCGTACCTGACAGCTACCACCAGTGGTGCAATTACCGGCCCGACCACAAGGATAATTTATGGACAACGAGCGGATGGGACATCGTATACGTGCCAAATAATTGTGAATTTAGTGCATCTACTATCGTCGTGAAATTTTCCCACTGCGAAAATTCGGGATGTTCTTCTTTCCGAAAGTTTACGCGTTCGCTAGTGATCATGTTATCTAATTTGTGTGATTTGTGCTGCAATACAAGTGATATTATAATTGTTGTTAGTGCATCTGTGTAAAATAAACATGTGATTTATTTATCGACTTGAAAGTGAAAGTGAAATGCCCGGATTGTTGACTGCACATCCCTACGGCTGTCTACTCACATGCTTATTTACCACCAGCTGTGCAATTCGTTGACCTGCTCGTACGTTCCTTGGCTTTCAATACTGCCGTATACCTGAAGACATCTGTGCAGTTCGTCAGCGACTGACCCATTGACACACATTTTGAAGCAGCAAATGGATTTACGGCTGAATAAGTGAGTTTTTAAAACTATTAGTTTCAGCTTCTTTTCTCGTTCGGGTAATGTTGCCGTAATTCGGGTAAAAATAATGCGGGTCTTCGCCGATTTCAATGACCTTGAAATAATGTTATAAAACTCGACGTTTTAAATATCTTTATCCTTTGAAATGGTTCATGGTCGGCTTTAGATTCGGAGATATTAGCAAGTCGTGTCTGCTATCGTGAACACCCACAATGAATTGAAAGGCAAAGTTTTTCGCGATCATCTCGTAAACTAAAGCCTACAGCGCGAAAAATTTCAAAGAGAAATGTTGTTTAGAATAACGGTTTTAACGTCATATCTAAAGCTCATTGAAATCGGATAGAAATTAATAGTACATCGATCCCATGCATTTACAACTAAAGTTTCCCTCGATTATCTCGTAAACTAAAGCCGACAGTCTGATACTTTAAAGAGAAATGTTGTACAGAATAATGATGTTAAGGGGGTACGGTAACCATGGATCTAGTGTATATATCAGTGTAACCAACCTCCACGCTGAAAAACAGTTTGACAAAGTGATTAATATACATTTGTATCAATCTAACGCTAATTAAACTAAGTTTCGCTATCATTACAAGTTTTTTTCTTTTTGTCAATATCTTTATTGTTATTAATGGATCCGAGTGACTTCAAGCCCTTTATATTTTTGTTGTTACGAATCTCCGCTGACAGTTCTCCTGACTAGGCGCCATCTCTTCTAAACCAACTGAACTAAAATTGGTTCTAGACTTGCTTTAGACTATGTCTGTATGAACGAAATATGGGGAAGTTGAATGCAATCACGGGAAACGGCTTTTCGTCCTCATACGAGCATATTTTGAGCTGAGTGACGGCTCATTGTAAAGAGGAAGGTTGATCCCGCTTCGCCCTGGTCATGATTTAATTCAGAAAAATCGTTTTGCATTAGAAAAATACATGGGAACCTCAGGGTGGTCGTCTCGACTTTTTCCCCTACTTTGGACGCTCATATTATTAAATATAAACATAATCTCGTTATATCATGACCAAGGCGAAGCGGGATCAACCTTCCTCTTTACAATGAGCCCTCACTCAGCTCAAAATATGCTCGTATGAGGACGAAAAGCCGTTTCCCGCAAACACTGTTTTTACTTGCTTTTCTAATAATATTCTAGTAATATCCATGGGTGACCGTACCCCCTTAACAACATATCTAAACCTCGTTGAAATCGGAGAGAATTTACATAATCGAGGAACTCTCTTGTTCGTTGCGATGTCACGGCGTACCACCAACGCTCGGCTGTCGGCGCGGCGCGGCACGGCGGCCCAGGGCGCGCTCTGATTGGTCCGTGTTTTTCGTTAATAACTCCTAAACAAAGCCGCGGACGCCATTTTTGTAAAGGAAAATGTCGCTTCAAATGACCCAAGGAACCTGCCATTTTCGGGTGTCGGAGGAATTTTGGGACACCCTGTATATATCTATCTTGACTTTTATTGAGCGTCTCTTGACCGGTAAAAGTACATATCTCCGGGTTCACGATATCCCTTCGTGAACACATCTAAATAACTACAGGGATCTTATAAGATAGCGTTTATTAGAGAAAACCATTCTCTGTATCAGCACGTACATTCTATCATTGTTAATTTTAGTGTAGTCGGACGAAACCTCAGTGAATAAATTGTGACGTTTTGAAACTCAGTGCCTAAACATCCATCTCCTCTATAACAGATGTACTTAATTGTTAAAATGATGAACAATTGGAAATGATGAGTCAAGATGAAAAAACAATGAACGATCATTATGTTTGCATTTGCGACGCAAAAAAGGCGAGAGCGTATGGGAAAGAAAGAGACATAGTTTATAGCATTTCGCATACGCTCTCCTTCTTTGCGTCGCAAATCTTGATTTTTCAATATTTTTTTCTATAATATTCTACAATTCTATCATTGAAACACTTGGCTCGTGATAGCTAAAATACGATGTAAATATTCTTGATTCGATTCTGTCTAAATGTCTTGCACATACTGCATCTAGAATTGTTCCTGATCTTGTTGTCGCTTCGTTGAAATTATTTACCATTTCCAATCTTAATTTACTTCTAAACATTACTAGACCGCAAGAAATTTTATTTTCTTTTATTTGCGACTAGCGCGGCTAACCATCCCCGCCCGCCGCTTTCGTTGCACATTTTCATGTTGCTAATTCCGTGAGGCTTACACCGTACCAAAAGAAGTTTCACTTCAATGATAATTTATCATCCGGAGGAAGATACGACGAAGGAAACATGTGGAGGACGAAAAATGGTTTGAAATTCGAAACAGTGGTCGACAACGCCGCACAGTGGGGTATTTCGCTGAAAAACGGGAATAAAATATTGTAGCGTTATTTATGTGCTCAGGATCATAAATAAGTAGGTCGTTGGATTTGTCTAAACACCAGCAATCAGATTATGAAATACAAATTGCATTTTAACACTTAAAAGATCAAAGTAATTCTTGTTTTTTGTCGAAAAATATTTTATTCGAAATTTTAAAATTTTAAAAGTAGTGAAAATGGAATGCTTTGATTACGATGTACTGAGTTGAAATAGGTGTACAAACTCTTTACAGATTTCATTCTGTTATCATCTAAATTAGTATTGCTATTAATATTCCAATCATTCTGTAAGTTTTTTTCGATTTTAAAACTTTATTGACGATTTTGGTAAACCAACCCGATGTTATCCGCACTCTTTCTTGTATTATTGGTAAATTTTCTCGATGAGGGGACCAAACTCGGACGATCTTGACCTTCACATGTGTTGTCAAGTACAACGTTCTGAACAACTTTTGTCATTATATCTATTCGTTGCTCGATCATAGTTTACGAGAAAATTGCTAAAGACTACTGCTAGCACTGAATTAATTTTTCCGTATTGCGTACACATACATATATTTCCGATTGGTCGGGGCCGGCCCTCTCCGCCCCCTCCACAAACCTAACCACAACTCATTCTATTCGCATAATCTTTGTATCGTAACTATCATCCAGAATTTGATCTAGTAATTAAGACTAACCTAACCTACTCCTTTTTTTACATGAGGAAAATGCTTTTACGCATACCCCGTACCCCCTGGGAGAGATACGAGGTTATGTGGGGCTACGTGGCCAGAAGGGCTCACAATACCCACTAAAAACCTCACGACAACCTTCCCTAAGCTAATCGGGGGCGGATGGAATCTCCGAAGAACGCAACCAGCCATCCTCCTTCGCCCATGGCCCCTATGGGGCCCCGTCCCGGGGAGGAGAGAAGCTCCCCCCAGCAATGCCTAATCTATCAGAGCGCAAACAGGTTACCCACTTGCACCCCCCTTCCCTGGGCCGTTCGGTGAGCTTCCCGAGTCTCCAGCTCGCTCTGCGCGAACCTGACCTACTCCTAGTAGTAGTAGTAGTAGTAGTAAGTATACTGCCGGGGAGGATGGCGGCTCGTCCGCCCCTCGCTTCCTTAAGGCACACCGAATCTTTCATCACCAGTATCATAATCGGCGCTTCCGGCAGCTCGGCCCACTAGAGGGTTGCAGTTTTCCCATCGTTCCGCCGTTCCTCCGTTTTATTCGGCCCGGGCCATTTTCGGAGTCTGCGGCTTACTATGATGGGTCCGGTCATCATCGATGAGAAGGGCCATGCTACCTAGTTTTCGGATTTTTGAGCGGTTTCAAGGCTCGGAGTGAACGTCGGGCCCTCTCACCTTCAGACCTGCAGGGTGCCTCGCCTGCCCGTGTTTTGGCTCCCGCCACCTTCGCCATATTCCTTGTTTGAATGTGTCAAGTTTCGAATCCCTTCCCTACTCTGTCGCTGCTATCCAGCGACTTACCCACTCCCTCCCCAAGGTTAGGATAGGCTAAGCTGTGACTCTACGGGCTTTGCAAAGAACAAGGGACGCGATCGCGAGAGTTTCGTGGGGGTGATTCTAGTTATGTCTGTACATATATGTCAAACTTGGGATCCGATCCGACTTCGGCGAAATTCCCGCTTGCGCGGAAACATCATCTCCATTCGGTCATCACTCGCCGACCTACCAAACGCGATGGGGTGACGGAGGTCAGTCGCTCCAACTTCACCGAAATCTTTCTCCTTCGGAGCATAGATATCAGTTCCATCGTGCTCCCGCCTCTTTGGGTGGGCTTGACACATTCTCGGAATAATGACTGATTTCTTGGATGTGACCATTATCCCCGGGTCCGGTCGATGTTCAGCAAATAGCTCCGTCCATCTGACCTTTCCCTTAGAGGTTCGTTGTTCCGTTTTTTTTTTTACGTCGCATCGCAACGGGACCTACAGTTTTTATAAAGGTGGGTTCCGAACCACCTGGGGGCACCACAGTTTATAGAGCACATGGAGTATTTCCAGAGGTGCCGCGGCGGGGATTGAACCCGCGACCACGGGGTCCGTAGGCGTGCACTCTACCCACTGAGCCACTACGGCCCTTTTTAACCTACTCCTAACCATACCGCAACTCATTCTATTCGCATAATTTTTCCATTATTTCGACGAAATCTGTATCAAAACCAAAGAACTTTCGATAGAAATGAGATAGAGCAATGAAAATTTTTTAAAATTAAAGCTGAAACTTTGCAGAATATGAAATAATTATAGCGGTTGGGGTACGGAAGCTTTTTAACCTTGAAATAAATCGTTAAAGTTGCACAATTTGAAGAAAATTGTGGTTTTGCCAATACCACGGGCGGAAAAAATTTTTTTTGAACATGCTATATATCATTTCCCGTAAATTTTTTCACGCTGATTTCAAATCTGGTCACAAAATTTGTCTAGAACCTCAGGATTGTTAAAAAAATCGAGTTTTGTGAAAGACAGCAATGAAATCATCATTCCTCGGTTGAAATGATTCGATACCCCACTAATTTGAACGTCGATTTTTTGCCGGCCCCGACCACCCATATGAAAATCTAGGTGTATGTTGTACCTCACTCTCGTTATACATATACAGACTGAACTTAAAATAATCAATAAGTATGCAAAATAATAATTTTAATTACATTTCTATATTATTTTATAGATACACAGTGCACATTATGTTGAAAAATGCACCGGTGCATTTGTCGAAATTATACTTTTTCGTAATTTCTCGAAAACTAAGTCTGAGCGACGGATAGTTATATTGACAAAAATTGTTCAGAATGTTGTCCTTGACAACATATGTGAAGGTCAAGGTCGTCTGAGTTTGGTCCCCTCCTCAATACATCTAACGTGCCATTAATTTTGAAACCAGATGTGACATTGTACAAGTTTGACGAATTTCTTCGAGGTTAAAAAGCGTTTGTACGTACCATAATCTCCTTATCCTCCCATATTCTGTCAAGTTTCAGATGCAATTAAAAAAAAGTTTCATCGCTCTTTTTCATTTCTATCGGAAGTTTTTTGATTTCGTCTCCGATTTGGATGAAAGGTCCCACTGTTCGCTGTCCTGCCAGTTTTCTAGGCATGAGCCTCCCGCGCGTCTCGCTCCCCGTAACTACCCTGGTGCTCTATTATGCTATGTATAGTGCACTACGGGCAACTGACCACTGGTTTGAAGCATCCCTTGCGATCCGCCGAGGCACACGGACGCGCCGGCCAAGCGTGCCCGTGTCGAGTGCGCCGCACAGTGGGCAATTCAGACGAAAGGCTATGCCCTGATGTGGTTGTGAAATTCTCCCCCGGCGTGATTGTAATTGAGCTTGGACCATTCGATAGCCTACCCAAGATCCGTCTCTACCAAGTTTCAGTCCGTTATCTCATCTCTGAGGGTAGTCATTGAGAAAAATCGGAAACCCCGTTTTAAGCCCATCTTCCCTATTTATTGACATTTGAAAATTCTGAAAAAAAATCTGACACGTTTCGGGCGAACAACCATGACAGGCGACGTCATGGCCACTGTAGAAGGGGGAATCGATCACGATGTGTAATCGGTACGGTTACAGTACCTCGTCTCGAAAGAAGGAACTGCGAACACGTCTCGGAAGGAATCGTGCCCTTCGGACGAATTCAGCTTCGTCGACATGTACCAACGTCATCGCTCAGATGAAGGATATAGGAACGCATGGCGAACCATCGCGATGTTTGACGACGGCCCTCGTTATCAAAAAAGTAAAGAGATTTGATTTGAGGACAACCCTGCATTTAGAATGCAAGACGTGCAACCGCACGTTCCCAGTCCACAGCCAGCCCGAAGACAGTAAGAAGAAGCCGGGCATTGACATCAACCTGTCTGCAGTCGCCGGAACAATCACCAACGGAGGCGGATACGCCCAAATGGAAGGATTTTTATCAGCCGTCAACGTCCCCTGCATGTCAAAACAGGAATATAGGACAAATCACGATATGATTGTCAGGAAATCCGAAATTCTTGCAGAAGAAGCAATGTCGGCAGCGGCTGCTGAAGAAAAAAGTCTAGCCATCGCAAGAAATGATGTGTTACCCAATGGAATTCCACTCATTCCTGTCGTGGCTGACGGAAGTTGGATGAAAAGATCGTACCGTACAAGCAAGTCCGACTCGATCTCTGGTTTGGGTGTAATAATTGGTCATCACACCAAGAAGGTACTAAACATCGAAGCCAAGAACCGAGTGTGCTGCATTTACCGGAATGCGGTGAAAGAGAACAGAGCAGCGCGGCCCCACGAATGCTTTAAAAATTGAGGCAGAAACGAGACATCAACGAAAATGGACAGCGACGCAAAACACGGCTTGGTCTATTTAACGTTGATTGCTGACGGCGACAGCAGCGTCTACAAAAGAATTGTAGAAAGAAATCCGTACGGGACAATGACTCGCGTCAAGAAATTCGAATGTATAAACTATTTGTAGCGCAACTCCTGCAACAAGATGAAAGATGTTGCCAAAAAAACTGAAGCCGGCTACTACAGGAAAGCCGTGGAAAACAATATTCGGCGGATACGCACGGCAATCAAGAAAGCTGCTGGGCACCGAATGAACGAAAATGTTCCGATAGAACAAAAAAAAGAAACTTGTACCACGACATCTTGAATGTGCCCAGCCACGTGTTCGGAGAACACAGACAGTGCAGCAGAATTGGATATTTCTGCGATGGAGTTCCCAAAGAAGGTGAAGTTAACCTTGTTCCTGAGTTATCGAGAAAGGGAGTGTATGGGAAAATACAGGAGCTCATTCAGGAGTTGGCGGACCACTCCGAAAGACTCCTGTACCAGACAAACAACAACATCGTGGAGAGCTTCAACTGCATCATCGCGAAGTACATTGGAAGAAAACGATTAAACTTCGGCCACAAAAGATCGTACTGTCAAGAGTACACGCTGCTGTGATCCAGTACAACACAAAAGATGCATTGTCTCGGCTGACGACATCGTATGGAGACGCGCAATCGCATATCCTAAAGAACATGGAAGAACGGCGCCAAAAGACAGACTTCAAAAATGCCGAAAAGAAGAGAGGCAAGCAGAGCAGACAGCCGTTCCGCGCAGTCCAGGATTCTGACTACGGGCCAATTGCCCAGAAGCCAGACATGGATGAGCAGATGTACCAGCTGCAGTTGGCAACTCATATGGACATGATAAAGGATTGGTCAAAAAAAGGGAAGAAATTGAACGCGAGAAGGTTGGCCAGTCCGACAATAACAGGTGGCTTTTTTATACAGCAAAACTGTTGACAGCATTCAATTTTGGCGTAGCGTGCAAACGGCTGCCAACAACGCTGAGCGGCAAACTAATAAAGGAACTCATCTACCGAGGAAATCCAAAAAATGTTCGTGCCGTAACATACGGCAAAGATATCGTTATCTTTCTTCGAGAGCATTAGGTTCTGCGACGTGGCATTTTTGCCAACGTCTCCCCGTACCGATAAAACGGAAGACCGGATCACCTTCTGGCAGCGAGACACGATCACGATCGGTGCGAGCGCTCTCCCTGGGCACGAGCGAGACCCAGAGAGCGCACGACGCGATCTTTCAGGACCGTAATCGGGTCCCAGGGGGACCCGAAACTCTTTTCCAACCGGGAATTGGCGAAGTGGCCTCAATGAATTATACGAGGATTGACTCCGGCGGATGAACAGGAGGACAACATCTGAGGGTCAACGCGGCCCAGGAAAGTCAACCTGAAGGCGCCGACATGGGATGAGGACGATCTCGAAGAAATCGGCTTCATCCAGTCGTCACCCCGTCCGGGAAGAAGCCTGGCCAGCTACCGGATTGGCCGACGTCGATCACCGTCGCGGGAAGCGGCCAATAACCACGCACCGCCGAAAACGAATCCGCGAATCGCCGGAGGCCAGGGGCTATCGCGTACGCTGGAAGAGTGTCCAGCGTGGTCGGCGCCGCGCCGTGTCCTAAGAAGCGAGATTGGAGGCGACCTCTCGTTGTCGGCCGTGGTCGACCACATGATTGGCGACGAGAGGTCGCACAAGGCCGTGACCTCCTTCTGCGAGGAGGTGATGCAGCGGAAGGAGGTGGCAGAAAGGGAGAGGGAGGCCAACCCCCTCTCCGAGAGAAGGATTGCTCTGGCGAGGCGTCCTCGCGGAGCGGCCCGCCACACGCTACGGAGAGGGAGACGGACCGGGGGAGGCGGGACTCGTTAAGTCCTTCCCGCCTCCCCCGAAGAGGCATCCCAGAGCGGTTGCTCTTTTATGGGGGGACTATTCCCGCCCCCTTTCCTCTGTCCCCCCGGGGGGACGTAAAGATCGTTGGGTCGGGGGGAGGGGGTGGGAGTGGGGGAGGGGCGAACGCGGGCGGGGTGCGCGCCTTCGTCCCTCCTTGTCGCGCGCGGAGACTTCGTACTTCGGCCGAGAGCCCTTTGAAGGGCTCCTCGAGCGAGGAACGGAGTCACCGGGGGTCGTTGGGCGGAGCGAGCTGGAGACTCGCGAAGACCACCGAACGGCCCAGGGAAGGGGGGTGTAAGTGGGCAACCTGCTTACACCCTGATAGCGTAGGTATTGCTGGGGGAGCTTCTCCCCCCCCCCCTCGGGACGAGGCCACACAGAGGGCCAAGGGCGAAGGGGGATGGCTGGTTGTGTTCTTTGGAGATCCCAGCCGCCCCCGAATAGCTTAGGGAAGGTTGTCGTGAGGTTTTTAGTGGGTATTGTGAGCCCTTCTGGCCACGTAGCCCCACATAACCTCGTATCTCTCCCAGGGGGTACGGGGTATGCGTAAAAGCATTTCCCTCACGCTAAAAAAAAGGGGGCTATCGCGTAGCGCCCGAAAATCGGCTAGCGATATGCCGAAACGCTGCGCGTAGGAAAAGAATTAGGGAGTGGGGAACGCCTCGCTTCCGCGTTACCGAGCCACCGCATGGGAAGCCATTGCTTCGATATCGCGCAAGTTGAGAAGACGAACTCTTTCTTAGGCCGGCTTCTTTTGGCGACTCTCGACCGGCCACGCACGAACGTCTGAGTACGGAAGAGAACGCGCCTAGTAAGTAGCCTACTTTGTTAACCGTAACCGAACGGGGCTCCTCAATGATTCGTTGCGACAGCGAACACGAGTAAGGCCGCAAGAATTCGCGACAAATTCAAGACGTGGAAAACGTCTGCGTGCATGAGCCGCCGCCCGATGTTCGCCCTTGAGAGCTCGTCGTAACGGCGAGGCCGGAACGGCGATCCGAGATCGCCGCGTTCCCGAATCACGAGGACCGTGACAACGAGGTGCGACTGCCGGAGACCGACCACGTGCAGCGAGCGTCGCAACGACGTGTACGCGCCGTGCCGCTTTTCATATTTTCCACGCTCGCGCGTCGTTGCAACAACGACGCCGACGGGCGTAAGCCGTGCTTTTCTCCGCCGGACTCCGCGTGCGGTGAGGTGTAAATGTGAGCCGACATGAGTTACAGTGTTATTTCGTTCCTGCCGTAAATCCCGTCTCTCCGCGTTCCATACGCGAGCCCTGGCGCGACGAGCTAATTCGGCCGCGGAGAACCGTTGCAACGAGCCGTCGGGAAACAGGCTCGTTACATGGCGCCCGAACAGGGACCTGGAAATCGTGAAAGTGTGAAAATGCCGTCAAGTGAATCAGAGGCCACATGGCAGAACGGCACCTTGTAGGTTAACCGTCGCGAGTGAGCGTGTGGAAAAACTCTTAGTCGCCTCTATGTACTATAGCGATATTCCGCGTCCACACGCGGTTGAAATAACACGTGATCAATAGAACAACATGGATGCCGCAACACGTGGCTAGGGTGGAAGAAATACACACGGACTCTCTTTGTAACGTTACACGCGATGGTCGGAAGACGAGAGAGATGAAGCGGTAGGCTCGGCGCGCAGATCGCACCGACGACCCCCACTCCAGACCATCACAGGGGAAGGGGAACCACGTCCCCACAGACTCCCCCCCCCCCCCCCGAGTGTGAACGAACTTTATTCAATAATTAAACATGAGTATATAAAAACAATATTTACAATATGTACAAAAAAACAAAAACAAAAAAAAATAACGCACAACGTGTAAACGCATGTAGGCTACATGAGCCTCGCAACTAAACTAATACAACGCTTAAAACTAGATTAAACCTAAACGCGCGTGTCTGTCGCAAACTTGACCGCTTTTCGCGCATACGTTCGTAGCGCGGGACGATCCCGACCAGAAGGGTCGGATGAACCAGATGCGCCCGGCGGCGGATCCGCTAAGAAATCCGGAACGATGGACGCCGGTTTCACCAAATCAGAGGACACTGTGCGCTGAGCCCCGTCCACACCAATTTTGAACAGGTGCTCAGTGACCCTCTCGATAATCCGGTGCGGTCCAGTGTATGGTCGCTCCAGCGATTTCTTCGCCGAATTGCGGAGAAATACGTGCGTACATGTTCGCAACTCCTTAAACATGAACGCACGCGTCCTGCAATTATGTACGACCGGTATGGGTCGTCCCTTTCGCATATGCCTCTTAAACTCCTCCAGGAAAACGTTCGGGTCAGGCGCATCGTTGTCGGGGAGGAAGAATTCCCCCGGCAGGCGCAATGTTGTCCCGAACACCATTTCCGCAGGCGACGCTGTAATATCCGAACGGACATGTGACCTCAGTCCCATCAGTACGATGGGAAGGACACGGGTCCATTCGTCGCGGGCGTGGCACATGATGGCAGCTTTAAGCACGCGGTGCCAACGCTCAACCATGCCATTCGACTGCGGATGATACGGAGTAGTCCTAACCCTATGGCAACCAATAAGCGACAAAAGCGCTCAAAATAATCTGGACTCGAACTGCGCTTCCTGATCGGTGGTCACGACCTTAGGCGCGCCGAAACGTGAAATCCACGTCTCCAGAAACGCGCGAGCTACAGAATCCGCCTCGCTGTCCTTCATAGGGACAGCTTCAACCCAACGGGAGAACCGGTCCACCATCGTCAAAAGATAAGAACAGCCCTCGGAAGTCGGCAGGGGACCAACAATGTCCACATGGACATGGTCAAACCTGCCATCCGGAGGAACGAAATGTTCAGGACGATGGCGATTGTGCCGAGAAACTTTGGACTGTTGGCAGCTCAAACAGAGCTTACACCAACGAGCTACATCTCGGTGCATATCCGGCCACACATAGCGTTGCCGAATAAGTCTGTCTGTAGCCTTCGCGCCAGAATGGGCGAGATCATGAAACAGATTAAACACAGCCCTGCGCAGATTCTCGGGGATATAGGGGCGAATGGCCTCCCCCGAGATCTCACAAAATATGGGAATGTGTTCTGGCCCCCAAAGCAACTTTCTCAATTTGAGCGGGTGGTCAGGAGAGGTGCTGATGAGCTTGAGTTGCTCATCAGCAGCCTGCCCCTCGGCGATGTCCTCGAGACTAACCTCGAGCGGCATTCGAAGAGCATCAACCCTAGACAATGCATCGGCCACAACATTGTCCGAACCCGGAATGTATACGATGGACGTCGTAAACTGTGCAATATATGATAACTGTCTTGCTTGACGAGGAGAGGCCTTTTCCAGACGCTGTAAAAACGCGTACATGAGCGGCTTGTGGTCTGTGAGGATTGAAAAGGACCGACCCTCAATCGCGTCTCTAAAATGCTTGACCGCCTCAAACGCGGCTGTCAGCTCTCTATCATAAGCGCTGTATCGGACTTGAGCAGGATTGAATTTGCGCGAAAAATACGCCAGCGGCTCCCAGAATGAGTCGCCGCTCCTCTGCTCAAGAACCGCGCCCATGGCGAAATCAGACGCGTCAGTGACCACCCTCAAAACCGCTCCAGCGCACGGATGGACCAACAAGGTCGCCCCAGCAAGGGCTTCCTTGACCTTAGTGAACGCCTCCCGAGAATGACTCGTCCAAGGAATCTCCCTCGTGTCGTTCTTTTTAGAATCCATTAAGAATTCATTCAAAGGCGCTTGAAGATGCGCGGCACGAGGGATGTTGCGGCGATAAAAATTTACCATGCCGAGGAATCGGCGCAAGTCGACGACTCGCTTAAGTTCGGGAAAATCAACAATGGCCTTGACTTTGGAAGCTAATGGTCTGATGCCGGCAGAATTGATAGTGTACCCGAGAAACTCAATCTCAGATACACCGAAGGTACATTTGCTCGGATTCACCCGCAAGTGGTGCTCATTGAGCCGCTGAAAGACCGTCCTCAGGTGCTCAGCATGCTCCTCATCCGAGCTCGACGCGACCAGGATATCGTCGATATAAACGAATACAAAATCAAGGTCACCGAGAACCCTATCCAGAAACCTTTGGAACGACTGACTGGCGTTCTTCAGACCGAAGGTCATAAATAGAAATTCGAACAATCCAAAGGGCGTTGTCACCGCAGTCTTTTCAATGTCCTCGGGTGCCATTGGAATCTGATTATACGCCCTGAACAGGTCGAGCGACGAAAATATCGTCTTCCCATGAAGGTTAACCGAAAAATCATGAATGTGCGGCGTCGGGTACTTATCAGGAACCGTTTTACTACTTAACCCTCGATAATCCCCGCATATACGCCACGTGCCGTCCTTCTTCAAGACCATATGAATGGGACCAGCCCATGGGCTCGAAGAAGGACGACAAATACCCGCCTCAACCAGCGTTCTAAACTCACGCTTAGCGGCTTTGAGTTTGTCCGGATTGAGACGACGCGGTCTCTCGGACACCGGAGGGCCAGTCGTAACAATGTGATGATGCACATCAGCCAGCTTAACCGGTGAAACGACCGACGCACCAAAAACTTCGGGGAATTCCGCGAAGATACTCGCGAATCGCGAAGAAGGCAGACACGCGCTCACGCAACAACCCGGAACAGAGTACGGCGCAGTAACCGCGTACACATTCGTCTGAGAATCGATTAAACGGTTCGACCGAAGGTCGACAAGCAGACCGTAATGCCGAAGAAGATCCGCGCCAATGATCGCGTGCGGCACCGCAGCGATACAAAAATTCCACTTGATCGGACGTTGCAACCCTAAATCAAGTGTGCGAAACGATTCGCCGTAAGTATCGATATAAGTGTCGTTAGCCGCGACGAGCCTGAAACCCGTAGGCTTTCCCCGTATGGCTGGATTCGCCGGGACCAACGATAAATCCGCACCTGTATCGATCAGGAATGACGTTCCCGTAATGCGGTCACGAATGTGGAGACGGGAAGATTCGCGGTCACCTTCCGCGCCCGTCTCGGCCACGGAAGGAGGACTCAGTTTTCCGACTTAAACGTTGAGTACTTGTCGCACCAGCTCTTACACGAATGCGGCGAATCGGGATATTTTCTATGTGCATAACACAGGTTAGGTCCCTTCGACGCGTCGCGAGATTTCGAACGACCTCAAGACGATGAACGCGCACGACGCGCGGAGCCCGCGGAACAGTCGCGATGCCGCAACAATAAATTGACCGACGCATTCATCTTCGCTACCAGATCAACTAATCTGTCAATAGCTCTCTCCAGACGATCTGTGGAGGACGCACGTCGATCGATTGCGGCAATGGAATGGTCAGAAGGACCAGATGACTCGGCGATCTTGTCCGCGATACTCGCTAGCATCTCCAGATCCTCGAGACCCGTGGACGCGAGGATAGCCCGCTGACCCGCGGGGAGATGCTCAAGAAAGACGCTACGGATAACAGCGTTATCGCATTTGCCATCATTTAAATTTCGGAGACGATTTAGTATTAGAGAAGGTTTCCCATCAGACAGGACCTGTCCCTTCAATAACTTTCTTAAATTTGCCTCCGGAGACGGACCGAACGTGGCAATTATGCGGTGCTTAAGACGCTCGTAAATATCAGCCGGACGCGGGGTAATTAAAATCAAATCGCGCACCGATGCGGCAACCTCAAAGTCCAGGACCGATAATATCGAGTCGGCCTTCGTAAACTCGGACGTAATGTTCGCCGACCGCAATGTCCCTTCGGCCTGCGCAAACCAAAGCGCCGGGTCAGCCCGGTAAAATGCCGGAATTTTCGGCACGCGATAACTCTCGATCCGATTGTTTTCGTCCGTGCTAGAGCCTGCTTCCGCCATAGTGCCGAATTCAAACTAAGTTAAGAACGCGCGCACTAACCAAAAATGGCGGCCGACCGGCGTCGTCGCAATAGAAAGCGCGCGAACAGAATCGACTGCTACGCAGTCGTAGCCGCGCATGCGCAAGAAAGACGTAAACAAATGGCGTCCAAATGCGATCCTCGACCGAGAAATCGCACGCGCACGTCACCAACACCGCAAGCACGCACAATGAACGGGCTCGCCCACTTTACAGCACACCACACTCGGCTGAGTCGAGAGCACCGAGGAAGGCACCGGTGACGATGGCTTCACGTACCCCACGATGCAAACAAGGCACCGGTGACGGTGGCTTCACGCATCCCACGATGCAAACAAGGCGCCGGTGACGGTGGCTTCACGCATCCCACGATGCAAGCAAGGCGCCGGAATTCAGAGAGCCAAAATTGCAGGAACGGCTCAACATCCGTCCCTGAATGCACAGAAGTGCTGCGCTCGTCTCTCAACACGAGGTTGAAACCTCGCCGACCATGAAACGTCGAGTCCCGAATTCGTCGGACCGAATCCCACGACGAACGACACGATCACGTCGGGGTCACCAATGTGGAAAAACTCTTAGTCGCCTCTATGTACTATAGCGATATTCCGCGTCCACACGCGGTTGAAATAGCACGTGATCAATAGAACAACATGGATGCCACAACACGTGGCTAGGGTGGAAGAAATACGCCCGGACTCTCTTTGTAACGTTACACACGATGGTCGGAAGACGAGAGAGATGAAGCGGTAGGCTCGGCGCGCAGATCGCGCCGACGACCCCCACTCCAGACCATCACAGGGGAGGGGGAACCACGTCCCCACAAGCGAGACGCGCGCCCGCCATCTAACGGCGTCACGACGAAGCAGTGCCGGTACACGCGCGCCGCCGAGCGACCGCGCCGCGAAATCGCGATGACAACAGAGAGCTGTCAAACGGAACGAAAAGCGTTCCGGCGCGACTAGTGCAAACGGCAAGTGAGAAAGTGTCGCCGGGACGAGAACCGAAGTGAATGCGACCGGGCCGCTTACCGAAAACCGCGACTTTCGAGGACTCGAACGACACAAGATCGCCGACGCCAGGAACACCGGAACGACTCCGACAACGGTGGGCGGAGTGCATCGAACAACAGACCCGTGACTTGTATGCGATGACGGAACCTGGCGTGTCGACCAGGAAAATGACCGCCGCGGCGACCGAGAAACTCGACCCGAACCGCAACATCGACCGGATGCGGAAGTCGGGATGCACGACGGACGGAAAAGATCCGCTGTCGTTCCTCGAGCGAGTCACCGAGCTCCGAGGAACATACGGCATCACCGACGAAGAGCTCCTCCGAGGGATCCCGGAACTGTTGCGCGGCCAAGCGCAGGCCTGGTACCGGAACGAATGCTCGGAGATCAAAACGTGGGACCAGTTCGCCGAGGATTTCGTCGCTGTGCACACACCTTGTCACACGAAATTTCAACGCGAACGTGAGGCGCGCGACCGTGTGCAGCGCCCCGGAGAGTCATTCGCGGAATACATGACCGCGGTGACCACGCTCATGCGGAGGGCCCAGATGCCGATGACCAGCCGACTCGAGATGCTCATCGAGAATATGCGCCCGGAGCATCGCCGATACATCTCCGTGGGGGAGGCGACCACCATCCGCGCGCTGCTTGAACGGGTGCAACAGCTCGAGCGGTTCGACAAACAGGAGAGGCCGCCACCCCGGCAATCCTCGCGGCCAGCCGAGGTCGTCGCTACCGCGACGACTGCCGCCCACGCCGCCGAACCCCGAGGCCGCGAATCGACAGTGGGGCCCGACAGATACCACCCGGACACACACTGCTGGCGCTGCAAACAGCGGGGCCATATGCGATTTGAGTGCCGGAATGCCTACCGGAAGTTTTGTTCGCGTTGCGGCCGCGATGGCACGCTGACGAGGGACTGCCACCCGTCGGGAAACGGACGACGGGGCCCGCCGACGACGGAAGAGCACCGGGCCCGGCAGTAGACATCACTCCGTCCATCCGGTACACCCCGCGACCGCTGCTGTCAGTACGGATCCTGGGACACGAAATCGACGCGCTGCTTGACACCGGTTCGCAGCTGTCATGTGTCAACGAGGAAGTGCTGAGCTGGGCCAGTGTGCTCGGACTGAGACCGGCGGCGAGCGACGGCCGTGTCAGCCTGGCCGACGGAACGGACGCCTGCCCGGGCGGCCGCATACGCCTGTCATTTTGCGTCGGCGGTCGCGAGTGGACTGAGAACTTCACTGTGCTGCCAAAGATGGGTGCACCGATACTGCTGGGCATCCAGGTCATCGCCGCCCTCCAATTGACCCTCCGACCGCCGCCCGAAGTCGCATCCTGGCCGGAAGACTGTCAGGCCGAACCGTGACTGCAATTGGGCCTCCGGAGAATACCAGAAATGGAACGGGAAGCGTTCGATCGCTTCCTGCAGTCCGAAATGCGGCTCTTCGAGGGAATGCAGGGACGGACGACGCTGGTCCAGCATCGCATTAAACTGACCGACGAGACGCCAGTCAAACAGCGATACCGTCCCAGAAACCCGGCGATGCAGGCAGTCATCAACGAGGAGGTGGGAAAAATGCTGGCCGACGGCGTGATCGAGCCGTCCAGCAGTCCCTGGAGCTCGCCGGTGGTCGTGGTGAAACAGAAAGACGGCAGGCCGCGATTCTGTGTGGACTTCCGAAAATTAAACGAGCGTTCGGAAAAGGATGCGTACCCCCTGCCACATATCCAGGCCACCCTGGACAAACTGCGGGGAGCGAGGTTCCTCACGACCCTCGATCTAAAGAACGGGTATTGGCAGATACCGCTGGAAGAACGCAGCCGACCGCTCACCGCATTCACCGTACCCGGGCAGGGCCTGTACCAGTTCACCGTCATGCCGTTCGGACTGCACTCAGCCCCAGCCACGTTCCAGAGACTACTGGATCGTGTGATAGGCCCGGAGCTGGAACCGCACGCCTTCGCCTACCTGGATGACATCATTGTCATCAGCCGAACGATCGACGACCACCGACAGCACCTACAGGAAGTCTTCCGCCGCCTCCGCACGGCCGGCCTGAAGCTGAACCAGGACAAGTGTCGGTTCTGCGTGGACAGCTTACGCTACTTGGGGCACATCGTCGACCAACAGGGCATCCGAACCGATCCGGAGGAGACCGACGCCATCGCACGAATCCCAGCACCGAAGTCGATACGGGACGTCCGCCGGTTCCACGGCATGGCCTCCTGGTATAGACGATTCGTGCCGAATTTTGCCGAGGTGATCGAGCCGCTGACCCGCCTCACCCGCAAGAACGCCAAGTGGAGGTGGACCGAAACCGAGGAGAAGGCGTTCCAAACGATGAAGGACCGACTCGTCGCCGCCCCGATACTGGCCTGCCCGGACTTCGAACAAGCATTCACGCTGCAGACCGACGCCAGCAACAGCGGCCTGGGGGCCGTACTGACGCAAGGTCCGACCGGGGACGAAAGGGTCATATCGCGTACGCCAGCTACACACTCAGCGAAACGGGGCGGAAGTACAGCGCGACGGAGAAGGAATGCCTCGCCGTGGTATGGGGCATTCGGAAAATGAAGCCGTACCTGGAGGGATACCGCTTCACCGTCGTCACCGACCATCAAGCGCTCCGTTGGCTGCGCCAGATGGATAGCCCGACCGGTCGACTCGCGCGCTGAGCCCTGGAGTTGCAGCAGTATGACTTTGAGGTCCAGTACCGACCCGGGAAGCAAAACCACGTGGCGGACGCGCTGTCCCGGACAACGCCGCCACCGGGCGTGAACGCGCTCCGCCCGAAGCAACGAAGCGACACGTGGTACGAGAGGAAGCTGGAAGCCGTCCGACAGAACCCGACCGCAGAACCGGAATTCCGGATAATGGAGGGCAAGCTGTATCGACACTGGATACACCGACTGGACTACAACGAGCCAGAATCAGACGATGCGTGGAAACTCTGCGTGCCCGCTGGCGATCGACCGGCGACCCTGCAGCGGTTCCACGACGACCCCACAGCAGGCCATCTGGGAATCGCCAAAACGATCGTCCGCCTGGCCCAGCGCTTCTACTGGCCAGGGATGTTCCGGGACGCGGCTCGCTATGTACGCAGCTGCGAGCGCTGCCAGGAGTTCAAGACACCGCCGAGCCAACCGCCGGGACTCCTGCATGCGAACCCAGGGACCGAACCGTGGCACACGGTGTCGGTCTACCTGATCGGACCACTGCCACGTTCGCGGAGCGGACATGCGTGGTTACTCGTCGCTTTGGACCGATTCTCGAAGTGGGTCGAATTGGCACCGCTGCGAAAGGCCACCAGCAACGCCGTCGCCGCCGCAATCCAGAAGGATGTCATCCTCCGACACGGGGCACCGAGAATCCTGATATCCGACAACGGTTGCCAGTTTGTGGGCGCCCCGTTTACGTCACTGTTACAGGCGGCCGGGATCGAACATCGCAGGACTCCCCCGTACGCGCCGCAGTGCAATCTAGTCGAGCGAGCGAACTTGGTGGTGAAAACCATGCTCGCCCAGTACACGGGGATCAACCACAACCGCTGGGATGAGAAGCTGGACGAGGCGCGATTCGCCATCAACACTGCACGGCACGAAGCCACGGGATACAGCCCTGCGTACCTCAACCAGGGGCGGGAGCTCCGACCACCGGGACAGCCGACAACAACCGGGTCGGCTGCACCGACCAGCAACCGGTGGAAGAACCTGCGCGACGCGCAGGAACTCGCCAAGATAACCTTGGCGCACGCAATCAGTCGCCAGGAGAAATACTATAATCTTCGCCGCCGCGACTGGAGGCCCGCGGTAGGCGACCGTGTGTGGAAGAGAGAACACACCCTGTCGGATAAAGGGAAGGGCATCAACGCCAAACTCGCGCCGAAATTTTCCGCTCCGTACACCGTCAGCCGCGTCGTCTCCCCAGTCATCGTCGACCTCCGCGACCGGAATCGGAGGTGGACACGCCACATCCACGTGCGGGATTTGAAGAGGCAATTTTGCACCGAGACGTGCAAAATCAGCAGACAGATTCTTATTTGTTTGTTTCAGAATGGATTCAGCAATCACAGAACCATCTACCGCACAGCAAGAGCCCAAGGGTTCAACCGCTGCCAAATCTAAAACATCGAGAGGAAAAGGAGCAAAGATCAAGTCTTCGGAGAAGTTCCGAAGGACTTTGGGTAGGAAGCAGAACGCAGAAGCACGCCAGAGAGAGTCCGCTAAATGGGGTGTGACGTTGCAAGTGTGCGACGTCACCCCGTTTTGCGAAAACGGTTAAATAATCACAAATATTGGACCGGACCGACCGTGAACGGGCATGAAACCACTCGTGGACATGAGAGCGCTCCTGAAGGAAAGACTTCCCAAACGATACAAGCAATTAACGCCATCTATTGTGCGTGCCGAGTACGGCGACGTTTCAGGAACGCGCCTAGCGCAGTATTGGCCGAATGGAATACCGAAAAGGCGCCCGCTCAAGGATCCTCCCGGAGAAATAATGGCCACAATTTGGCGAAAATCCGGTACCGGTACATTTGGGGGAAATCTCCACCCACGGAGACGGCGTACCGGGACTAAGAGATTCAGTTTGATCATCGTATATGGGTGGTCCGGCCGTCGTCTCACCCCGTTCGCACTGAATCCCGGCGGGGGTGGCAGGAAGAATTCCAGGGGAAAGAATGGTTCTTCCCCGTTCGCCGAAAGGGCGACTATTTGGCGTTGGAAACAGGTCTGGGGCCCAAGGACCTATCCGAGGATGCGATCCTGCGATCATCTAGTCGCGTAGCGGAAAGCGCCAATCGGGAATTCGGCAGGGCCAATAGAGTGGGAGCGAACAAGAAGCGATGCTTCCCGTCGACATGGATCGCGGAATCACTGTCGCGTTGGTATTCGAGCTACGAACACGTGGCTGAACGAAATCTCGTTCAGTCCCGATTTGCGCGAACAAAAGTCCGAGTCGCGAGTGAGTTTCATGTCCGGAGTAAAGTCTGTTGTTACCGTGCCCTGACCGAACCGAATCCCGGATCGGATCCGAATTACCGAAGGGCAGCGAGTTCCGTTCGAACGACCACGGTAAGTCGACCAGTGATTCCACGACTCTATATTAACGTTGGCTCGTCCATTTTGGTGAGAGGACGACGCGGATTCGCCTCGTCCTCGTAATTCGGCTCGCGTCCGTCTTGAGGATGCTTTGAGATAGAGAGTATCGTTTCCCTCCTCGCGTCGGAAGTCTTCCTCAGGAGTCGCGTCGGAAATCGGATAGTTCCGCGAAATAATATCGAATCGCGGACAGCGGCCGGGCGTCCGAATTCGCACGCGAACGCGCGGAGGCTACGGGTCTTTCAGACTCGTACGACCGCGGATTATTCAACGCGCGTGGCGAATCGAGTCCCGTATCGGCGATCGGACGCGAGAATCCCGCGACAGTCAAAAATCCGTCGCGCCGTCCAACTGCGCTTCGCGAATTTCCGTCTCAGCGGAGGCTAAAACAGTACCGACGACCTGTAATTTCGCGAACGGTATCGAACGAAGAACGCGCTCCGCGAACGAACACCCGTCGCAAAAGTGTACAAGGAGCGCGGGCTCCCGGTTCGCGGCCACGTGGCCGCCCCATTGTAATTCGGACGAATTGAACTATGTTCAATAAATGACGTAGAGCCCATTTCTGCTTGGTAATTTCGACCTGCGTGATCCGCCCTGTCGCGAGGGTAGTCCCCGTTATTCCCTGTGTCCGAATTCCTGGCCGTTCGCGTTAATCCTTCCGTTCGCGTTCCGCGGAGGCTCACTTCGGACTAGGATTCCTCGAATCCCGATTGTTCTTCGTGTTTCGCGTGGTACTTTCAAGTACCTGGCGCCCGAACAAGAGTTTGGTGTGTCGATTGAGCCTCTTCGGAAAAGCGCTTTGTCCCGAGGGGACCGTGCTCGCGCGACCGCGCACGGCCCGGTCTCAGTGCCTGTAAAACCTCGGGGTTGACCCTGTCCGACGGCCCTAAAAAGTCGCTCGAACGGGGTCAACGTTGCAGGGGATTCACTATGGATGATGATATGGAGGAAGTTTCTAAAACATTAGAAGCTATTCATCTTCCAATTGTCCAGCGAGCAAGTACGGGGGAACCAGCGAGGACGCGCGAGCTGACCCGGAGGAACCGGTCGACGCGTACGACATAAGGGGAACTCCGGAACCTCGCCCCGCGGAGGGAGCCACGCCTGCCGCACCCTCCCCCGCTGCCGTGACAGTACCGCGCCACAGAGGTCGCCCACGGAAAGTTATCAGTTCTCTTTACGTTTGTCATAGACCGAACCCAGCCATGGACGAGATGGATTGGAGCCTGGCGGACCTATCCCGAGAACCGGACCTGTCTAGACGACCGGACACGCCGGACATCCACCTGCCAGGACCGACTGCGCCTCGCGACGAGGAGTCAGTGCGGCCAGAAGCCGCCCGGCCGGACGACAGCGCCTGCCGGAGATTCCCACCAGCGCCGACACTAGTGGCCGAACTGCCACCCAACCCGCCGCCGCCCGAGAAGCCGGTCACGCTGACGGGGAGGAGGAGCGCACCGTCGCCCACGCCGGACACGCCGTGGAACGAGCTCCTGGTGTCCGCGAGGATTGACTACGCCGCGTTGCCAACGTGGGAGCCGGCGCGGCCCATGGGCCAGATCATGGCCCATGGGCCAGGTCATGGCCCATGGGCCAGGTCATGGCCCATGGGCCAGGTCATGGCCCTGGCCGCGACAGCCCCCGACCGCCGGAACCAAGGGGAAGTACCGCTCTGGGAATAGCCAGGCAACGACGGAAGACCCGTCACCGTCGACGCCCCGAACCCCCTGGTACCCCAGCCCTGGGCGTACAACGGCCAGTTCGCACCATGCGTGTGCCTCTGGTACCGCCTCCCAACCGGCAGGTGCGTAGAGGTGCCCATCCGGCTCGTCACTGACCGACGGGCTTACGTGACGTCACCAGGAGGGGACGAACGATGGACGCTCCTCTTCGATGAGGCCGGGAAGCTGCGAAGGTGCAAGCTACGGACCCCACGGACAGCCGCCGCGGAAGGACCGACGCGACGCCAGTAAGCAACGGGGCGACCGCGAACACGTCATCGGACACACGGTGCGGACATAGTGACGTGCGCGGGACGTGACACCGTGCTGCTGTACCGCGGCTGACTCATTACCCCCCCCCCCCCGAGACGGGGGCGAGGGTCGCCGACAAGCAGTACCGCGACCGCCGGGATCGGTCCCACCTCGTGACGAGAGTGCGAGACCGATCGCGCCGAAACGCGCGGCGGCCAGCGTAACGAAGGGTGGGTCCCCCCTCGCGACGAGCATGAGGGACCCGCCCGCAAGACTGTAGGATAAGGCGAGAAACGACCCCGGCTCGCGACGAGCGCGAGTAGTCGACCCGACCGAGCGCGATCATTGTGTTTTTCTTTTCTCTTGGAGACACGGCTATTTTTTTTCTTCTTTCTTTTTTTTCTTTTTCAATCTTTCTTTCTCTTCTTTCCGCCCCGCCGACCGGAGAAATTCAAATGTGTTTCATTTTTTTTATTCACCCGTGCAATGAGCCGTTCTTTTGCCGTTCTCCGCTTACCCCAGTCCGCTCGGAGCGAATCAGCGGAAAATATTGTTTAATTTTAACTTCCCGATTCATAGGGAAGTTATGGTAATTACCCCGAAAATCGAGAATCGATTTTTTAGCAGATCTTCACGTTTCATGGTCATTGGAGTCATTTTAGACTATTTTTATCAAAATGTCGGTATGTGTGTGTGTGTGTGTGTGTGTGTGTGTGTGTGCGCGTGCGCGCGCGCGCATGTCCGTTTCTATGGTATCAAATTTTTCGTTAACGTTTTCAGAAAAAGTAATAACGCGATCAGAATAATGAATGATGCATTGGAAGTGCCCCGCTGCAACTTAGAGCTGATAAGATTTTGGTCAAGTTTGGTCAAGTAGTTTTTTAGTTTATAAAAAAAAAAAATTTTTTTTTTTTTTTAAATTCAAAAGACTACATACGTCATGTGGTTGGGCATACTCTATATGCCCAATACAGTGTTATAATCACTTTCCCTGAAAACATATAATCTTCTTAAAACGTACGAATAGCAAAATAAAAACTAGCTGGTTATTGTTGCTCGCTCGCTTCGCGAGCTCGCGGGTAGAACTGCATTTTTCGCATTTGGTATATGTAACAAACAAGATTTTACAAGATTATACGGACATTTACGAACATAACAAGATTTTAAGGACATTTGCTTCTTATTTTCGACTGCTGCAACTTCTTCGCTCCTTTTCCTGCTGCCTTCTTTCAAACTCTCCGGGCCTGTTTAAAGTCAGCAATTCCACGCTGGTAGCAGCAGCTGAAAGTAAAATATATTTTTAAGAAAAAAGATATACTAATTACAGTAATAGGATGAGATGTACAGCTATAAATGTAATAATTTAATGTTCTATATGTAGGGCGATTTTTTAGAAACACGAAACACCACACTTTCACACAATTGCTGAACACTACACGCAGCACACTTTTCAAACTCGAAACGATAGCAAACGGAATTCCATACTCCGAAGCGACGCGGCGCGGAAAGAATTCCGTGTTCTTCGCGATTCCGCGCGAAACTGTTTTCTCCCCGCGTACAATGTTGTCGATGAAGGCAGATTGTTTGAAACAAATGAAATCGTTGCCTTGAAGATATTGATTTTTCGCGAATCATATGGTAATATTGATTTTTCGAGAATCATAGAACGATGCCATGGACGAGATACCTCTACAATACAATAATAAAGTCTGAAATTTTTATTGCATTAGGCTAGCCTAATTTGGCTATTAGGCTCTAATGGGGCATGTAAGGCGTATGAGGCCCGACTGCTTCTTTAAATTAGGCTAGTGTAGGGAAAAAATTAAGGCCAGATTCGGAATCAGTGCAAAAAACTCTACAAGATCCACCCAACAGTTATATGAAAAAAAAGTTGAAATTTGTTGGACAGTGTTATTGAACAGAACGGAAAAATAATTCCTTCATTGTTCTGTTTCAGATCATGAATTCAAGGATAGAATGGAGCATGCATGATATGTCGGTGTGGGCGTCCGAAATGTCGAATGTTTGTATAAAGGACTTGACGAAATTAAAAACTGGTGAAATTTATTGCCACATACTAAGAATAAAATTTCCTAAATTAATTAATAAAAAGTATATTAAAGAAAATCCAGCAAATACATACGAGTACACCTGTAATATGAAGCTGGTGGAAAAAGTACTGAAGAAACTAGGTGCTGAAAAAGTAAGTTAGAAATTGTTAGATATAAATAAATGTGTAAGATTTAAGTCGTCGATAGTGTACAATAGGAAAATAGTATGGGTCCGTTTACGTCGAGCACTGGTTCGAGAATGAATCCTTGGGGCCTCGTATGGGTATTTTTTTGATGAGATTCCCCTTCTCTTGATACTTCTAATTATCATTGCGATACCAACTCCGTCGGTTTTGCTTAGTGGTCTAGGGGATGACCTTATGCCTTCCCTCGCACTATGCGATTCATAATCTCAGGTAGCTACAATCCGAAAAACTTCCGGCATACTATCATCAACGCGTTCACCCGCGATAGGGTTTTCCCGAATTTTCTCGATCGATACCTCTCGGCCGTTTCTTACTAACCTAACTGTATTTAAAAAGTCTGTGCCTAGAAGTAAATCGTATTTTCGTAAAACGTCGGAAACTACGTGGAATTCAATTTCATACGCGTATTCGTCGATAAAAACGCTGGTTACAAATTTGCCTAACGTCTTATGACCGTTTGACCCGACGCCCGCAAAAGTTGTTCCGCTAACCTGCAAGCATGGTGCTCCTATTCTTACGAAAGAAGACGCGCTCATCAGTGTTAGATCACTCGCGGTATCTATTATGGACATTAGTTATACATTGTTCACTCTCACCGCTTTACAGGATTGAGTCGAGGCAAATCGCGTTATTAAATTCACCGCTTTTTCGGCGCCGCTTTCTTGCTTTGGGCAGTTCGATGCATGGTGTCCATGTTGGCCGCACCTAAAACATTTGGGACCGCAAGCCTTCGCCGGACAGTCTGTACTGAGATGACCTCTCTCTCTCTCTCTCTCTCTCTCTCTCTCTCTCTCTCTCTCTCTCTCTCTCTCTCTCTCTCTCTCTCATTGTTGCAGTTGAAGCACTTTCTTGGTTGATCCTTCCGGAACGCTTCCCTATCCTGTTGACTTGTTGGTGGTCTTCTCCGCTCATCGATGAACGAATTTCCCGCGAAGTCCGTTGACGGAAGCATCAACTGTTCGAATGCTACTAACAATGCCTCTGGAGTCTTGAAACAATGCATCTTCGCCTGCGACCTCAGAGATCTGTCCGGAATGCCCTCGATGATGTGGTCGACTAGCTCAACTTCGTCATCTATCGGTATACGGTTCGCCTTTATAATTTTATCGTGGAAATAGTCCTCGAAAGACTCGTTCTTCTTCCACACTCGTTCCCGCAATCGGTCGCGCAGCAGAATGTTGCTTGGCCTGTGGTAGAACATCTGTTCGAACTTCGAGAGCAGATCGTCGGCGAGCAGTTCAATGTATTCCGAACGCGAGTGAACCCAATCTCTCGCTTTTCCGCGTACGCGCATTCCTATTAACACTTTCGTCTCGTCATCGTTCAATTTATACGTTCTTCGTAACACCTTTATTTGCTTCACCCACGTTGGATAGTCCTCCGACTTTCCATCGAAGTACGCGAGCAGCTCGGCGATAGTTTTCACACCAACTCGTCCGTGTGTGTTTTCTTCTCTCGGATTCGTATGTTCCGGTCCGCTCGAATGTCGTGTTCCTTGTATTAATGCAAGTTCGCGTCTCGTCAATTCCAGTTCCCTCTCTGCTATTTCCCTTTCTCTGTTTAAAAGGCTTATCTCGCGCCGAACGTCCACTGTATCGTCATTCCTCGCCGTATTCCCCGTAGGATGATTCTCGCACACGTCTCCACCCGCATTTTCGTTTACCGTGTCCGTCTGACTGTGGTAGGCCCATTGACATGATGGATCGTGTTCAATCAATCGCGCTATCAGCACCGACTTCGTTCCGGACGTCTGTAGACCCTCATTTTGCAGAATATCCTTTAAGGAAAAATCCCGAGTAGGCGATTGGAATGTCGCCTATGAATCTAATGTTCGTTAAGATTGTTAGTGAGCCTCGTAACAAATAATAATTTAGTCGATACAATTCGAGCGGTAAAATTGTATCGTGTGGGAACGTTCAACTATTCTATTAGGATTGGTGAAACGATAATTGTGTGTTTAAAGAGTTTACACGTAAATAGGAAAACACAGATATATTCACTTGAAATTATGTTACATTTGTAAATGTATCGCGAGTATGTGTGTTTGATAGTGTAAGAGTTTAAGAATATTACCTATAGAGCTCGATGTTGACGCACTGGCAAAATGTGGGGGTCTCGAAGTAACTTTATAGAAATGCCTAATAGATTGAATACCGGACTAGCGGAATCTATACGGTTAGCGATTGATCCGAAGGGGAACTTTAACCCGATCTTACGAGAGAGTAAAAATGTACGGGTTTATATACCCCAAAAATGAATGGGGTGGTCTGTTCATAATCTAATCGCCGCTTAGGGCCAGACTCTAGTTTTTGTCAATTTCCATTAAGTCGAGCCAGAGCTCGGTTTTCGTTAAAAGGGATCAACTAAGATAAGAAAGGTTATCTAGGACGTTTTCCTGCCAGAGACGATCTTGAAGAGATTCCTGTGAGAAAGTCAACGGAATCTGTTCGCTAACCGTCACAATACGAAAGGCGTAAGAAATTCCTGAAAACATATAATCATCTTAAAGCGTGCACTAAATAAATAATGATACAAATATACTGCAACTAACGAATCGGGAAGTTCTTTGTGTGGCTCGTGGAGAGTCACACACCAAATAACATCCGTACCACTAACCCTCTCGCGAGCTCGCAAAGTGAGCTACAACACCCCACCTGCGAAGCTCGCGAAGCGAGCGAGCAACAACCCCCCTCAATTTTTTTTAAAATTTTGTTCCATAATTTTTTTTCTAATTATTTGCAGGATATCCCAATATCCCAAATTGCGGCGGGATCTCTAAAAAACAATTACGAATTCATTAAATGGTTAAGAAGGTTACTGGAAAAAGAGGTCGCCCACACCGAGGATATGACATATGACGATGAACGTAACGTTACAAGTAATGGAAATTGTTGGCTTGTCTATGTCTATATCTATATCTATATCCAAACCAAAACACTTCGTGTAAAGGTTGACCAAGTTCCCCGGCCCATCCACTTCAGTGATATGAAGGATGGACCAAGTTCCTCTCGCCTATCAAAGTTGTGATATGATGGATGGACCAAGTTCCTCTTGCCTATAAGGGCTGTGATGTGGGGAAAGACCAATTCCCAGAGGCCAATGATTGTTACACTTACCTATATATAATTCAAACTTTACAACCTAGGGAACTTGGCGTCGGCGCTGGCACTCAATGGCCATGGCTGTCAATGGCAATGACACATTTTATTTAGTTTCACAGTTTCTGTTTGATTTATGTCCTGATTGTGTTTTGCCTTACTTAGTTCAAAAAAAATTCATAAGATTTTCGCTTGAGCACTTGGGAATCCGTCTATAAATTTTCCTCATGCACGTCAAAATACTAGTGCCAGCGCCGACGCCAAGTTCCCTAGGCCACCACCCTGCATTTAGAATGCAAGACGTGCAACCGCACGTTCCCAGTCCACAGCCAGCCCGAAGACAGTAAGAAGAAGCCGGGCATTGACATCAACCTGTCTGCAGTCGCCGGAACAATCACCAACGGAGGCGGATACGCCCAAATGGAAGGATTTTTATCAGCCGTCAACGTCCCCTGCATGTCAAAACAGGAATATAGGACAAATCACGATATGATTGTCAGGAAATCCGAAATTCTTGCAGAAGAATCAATGTCGGCAGCGGCTGCTGAAGAAAAAAGTCTAGCCATCGCAAGAAATGATGTGTTACCCAATGGAATTCCACTCATTCCTGTCGTGGCTGACGGAAGTTGGATGAAAAGATCGTACCGTACAAGCAAGTCCGACTCGATCTCTGGTTTGGGTGTAATAATTGGTCATCACACCAAGAAGGTACTAAACATCGAAGCCAAGAACCGAGTGTGCTGCATTTACCGGAATGCGGTGAAAGAGAACAGAGCAGCGCGGCCCCACGAATGCTTTAAAAATTGAGGCAGAAACGAGACATCAACGAAAATGGACAGCGACGCAAAACACGGCTTGGTCTATTTAACGTTGATTGCTGACGGCGACAGCAGCGTCTACAAAAGAATTGTAGAAAGAAATCCGTACGGGACAATGACTCGCGTCAAGAAATTCGAATGTATAAACTATTTGTAGCGCAACTCCTGCAACAAGATGAAAGATGTTGCCAAAAAAACTGAAGCCGGCTACTACAGGAAAGCCGTGGAAAACAATATTCGGCGGATACGCACGGCAATCAAGAAAGCTGCTGGGCACCGAATGAACGAAAATGTTCCGATAGAACAAAAAAAAGAAACTTGTACCACGACATCTTGAATGTGCCCAGCCACGTGTTCGGAGAACACAGACAGTGCAGCAGAATTGGATATTTCTGCGATGGAGTTCCCAAAGAAGGTGAAGTTAACCTTGTTCCTGAGTTATCGAGAAAGGGAGTGTATGGGAAAATACAGGAGCTCATTCAGGAGTTGGCGGACCACTCCGAAAGACTCCTGTACCAGACAAACAACAACATCGTGGAGAGCTTCAACTGCATCATCGCGAAGTACATTGGAAGAAAACGATTAAACTTCGGCCACAAAAGATCGTACTGTCAAGAGTACACGCTGCTGTGATCCAGTACAACACAAAAGATGCATTGTCTCGGCTGACGACATCGTATGGAGACGCGCAATCGCATATCCTAAAGAACATGGAAGAACGGCGCCAAAAGACAGACTTCAAAAATGCCGAAAAGAAGAGAGGCAAGCAGAGCAGACAGCCGTTCCGCGCAGTCCAGGATTCTGACTACGGGCCAATTGCCCAGAAGCCAGACATGGATGAGCAGATGTACCAGCTGCAGTTGGCAACTCATATGGACATGATAAAGGATTGGTCAAAAAAAGGGAAGAAATTGAACGCGAGAAGGTTGGCCAGTCCGACAATAACAGGTGGCTTTTTTATACAGCAAAACTGTTGACAGCATTCAATTTTGGCGTAGCGTGCAAACGGCTGCCAACAACGCTGAGCGGCAAACTAGTAAAGGAACTCATCTACCGAGGAAATCCAAAAAATGTTCGTGCCGTAACATACGGCAAAGATATCGTTATCTTTCTTCGAGAGCATTAGGTTCTGCGACGTGGCATTTTTGCCAACGTCTCCCCGTACCGATAAAACGGAAGACCGGATCACCTTCTGGCAGCGAGACACGATCACGATCGGTGCGAGCGCTCTCCCTGGGCACGAGCGAGACCCAGAGAGCGCACGACGCGATCTTTCAGGACCGTAATCGGGTCCCAGGGGGACCCGAAACTCTTTTCCAACCGGGAATTGGCGAAGTGGCCTCAATGAATTATACGAGGACTGACTCCGGCGGATGAACAGGAGGACAACATCTGAGGGTCAACGCGGCCCAGGAAAGTCAACCTGGAGGCGCCGACATGGGATGAGGACGATCTCGAAGAAATCGGCTTCATCCAGTCGTCAGCTCGTCCGGGAAGAAGCCTGGCCAGCTACCGGATTGGCCGACGTCGATCACCGTCGCGGGAAGCGGCCAATAACCACGCGCCGCCGAAAACGAATCCGCGAATCGCCGGAAGCCAGGGGCTATCGCGTACGCTGGAAGAGTGTCCAGCGTGGTCGGCGCCGCGCCGTGTCCGCGTGTCCAAGTCATTTTTTTCGTGATTTCAAGGTCATTGTATTTTTTTTAATGGGACTGCATATTTTCACTACAACAGTCTTGTAGCTTATAAAGAAAACGAATCCGACGAGGAGCAATATGTTGACCTTCACGTGACCTTTAGCGAGGAAATTATGAAATGTTTGTCAATAACTTCACTACGCGTTCCGGGACGGTAAATGAAGGAATTTCAATTTCATTGTAAGAGTGTTTATATTTTCCTCGCTAAAGGTCACGTGAAGGTCAACATAGTGCACCTCGTCGGATTCGTTTTCTTTATAAGCTACAAGACTGTGTAGTGAAAATATGTGGTCCTATTTAAAAAAAAATACGATGACCTTGAAATCACGAAAAAAGTGACCTTGAGAAAAAAATTCGTAGAATAATCTCTTTTTACATTATGGAGCCATCTAATTTCTCTACAAAACTTTAAAAAAAATGGTTCGAATCACACAGACGCGCACACACACACACACATATACACACACACACACACACACACACAATTAAGTTCTTTATGGTATTTTTGGGCTTTGTATATATTGTATGGAATATCTCGGAAAGTATTAGGCCTAGACAAAAATTTCAATTTTTGTATCAAGCTATGTGGACTCTGTACACATATTTCCATGAAAAAATTTAATTTTTTAAAACAGGTTGATGTTTGAGAATGGCGCGTCAGGCCGCCATGTCTGCCGCGCGACGCTGCTCGATACCGCCAAAAGCTACCGCGATCCCGCCAAGCGAGCGACACGATCACGCCAAGTGATCGACCAATCAGCGGGGCTGCAGAAATGCGTGGGCACGCTATCGACCATCCAATTGGTCAAGGCCCACTCTCGATCCTTCTGGAATGCTCGCTTATGCTCTACCGGAAGCATGACGCAGACGAATATTCAAGAAGGATCGAACACATAAAAGAGAGAGAGCAGTGACGTCTCCTTCTTATTACGCCACATGTCCGCTGATAATATTCAAACGATCAAGCGCAGTTTTCAAGTTCTCATTTTATTTCGTATATCTGTTATATTCTGATTTCGCAACTCTTTAAACGACAATTTTGTAACCTAACGTGCAAATACTTTATTGTAAATCCGGCAAAAAATTATTGTAAATCCGAATTTGTCACCCTTCGCTCTCCTGCACCCACAGTCCAATCAAAATTACCATTACATCCATTCCACATTTTCACACGTTTATACAGTCCACTCATTCATCTCATTCACTTACGCACTTCCCAAATTGCATTTTGTTGGTCAGCCAGACCGCTTCCTTTACAGTTCATTTTTATCATATTGTTTGTACAGGCCTAATACCTCGGAGATATTCAAACAGTTTGACTGTGTCGCCCACCTTTTTGTACACACATCAAATTGTAATGTCTCCATGAGGAATTAATAAATTAAGTTGTTATTAAAATGCAGCGAAAACTGACCTGCCTGATAAATTGTGACGTGGCAGATTTTGCCACTGTCAGTCCGAACCCTAACCGAAGGACCGGGTCAACCTCGGCCAGCGGAACAAATTTATCGCGTTTAAATGTCGCGCCGCTCAGCGCGACACGAGGTTTCAGGAATAGCCGGAGTCTATAAGGAACCCGGTACCTATCTCCTGCTGCTGATTGGCGCCAAATCTTAAGGAAAGATGCTCGGAACACCTATCGCAGCACGTCATTGGCGAACTAGACGCTTGGACCAGGATCGAGCCCGGATTAATCAACCGGAGAGGCCGACGAGGATATCGAAAATACGGGACGTCAACAGCCCAACCTCGTCGACTCTCGTTCAGAAATTGCGCGGAGAACAATCCTGGAACGGCTCGGATCCATGTCGACAGGCTTCGCAGCTCTCCCAGTGGCCCCGTCGAATTTGTGATTTCCATGGGGAAATCACCAAATTGCCGGAGGCCCGGGACCCGAATTGGGTTACTGGGTCGTAGGACTACGAGCAATAGAGTTGTCCCATTTATACTCGTGCAAATAAAATTAAGTATTGGCCGAGTGCCGTTTGCGACGATCTTCGATCATTTGATAAGTGCCGATCAGGCCTTTTGATTAGCGATTGTAAAGTGTAATTGAATCGTGTTGGCTCGGGGCGTCTTTGCAGATTCCGTCTTCATGTCGCGTACCACGCGTCCCCGCGTATCTGCGTACTAGGGGTAGCTCTCCCGAGAGGAACGCGAGGCCGTGGAGTCGTTGCGTCCGCGATTATCCGCGCGCGGAATATTCGGGACGTACGACCTTTGCGATATATAACGAGCTTTTCTCAAGACGTTCTACGGTGGGACGACGCGACGCGCGACGTGCCGGTTTCGCTTTCTCGCGACTTTGCCGTGGCCCTCGACCAGTCGAATTAGAATCCACGTCGAACTTCGGAGCTCGGCGGAATTCGTGCCGTAACGGCTTGTAATATTACGCAAAGTCCTGTGACCGCCTGGCTCAACGCGAAGGAGGAGAATTTACGCGCGATCGACCGAACATCAGTCGAAACAAATCGATGTCGCGCCGGCAAATTTCTATTGCCGCCAATGAGCACCGGCGGCCTGTATACCGCCGATCCGTTAATAAACCATTGTTGTTGCCGAAATCTCTCAAGAATTAGTCTCCCTACGAGAAACGTTCCTGTCGCGGGGAATGCCCCGTTCCTCCTCCTCACGTGGAACCCTGACAAACGTTCGCGGCTATCTCAGGTTATCGCGCAATCCTCGCGGAATCAAGCTCGCTTAAAAGAATTCGCGTCCACGTAAGAGTTATGCGTGACACCCATAGTGTCTGGCGCCCGAGTTCAGTATCGCTCATCTATTAGTATAATTCGACTCGATTCCGCGAAGGATTGTTTGTCCCGGGACGACCACGTGTCGCGCAACCGAGCGTGCGGTTCTCGCCTCCACCTAAACCACGTTCCTCAGCGCTCAATTCTGAGTGGTCCCGGCATCAGGAATTCGAACATCGTTCAAGCCGAAACATTTGATCCTTCGAGCCAGATCTGAGAACGTGAGAACCGAACAGTTATTACTAACGATGGCCGAACATTTCGAGCAACAACTCAACCTGCAACATGCCATCGCGAGAGCGATGACCAACCTCAAGAAGATGGGGAAGGAGAAATGGACCAAAAGTGTTCTGCAGACCCGGATCGTTCACCTCAAGGAGCAGTGGAGGAAGTACGAAGCTGGGCATGGCAAGGTCGCAGCGGCTATGTCCCCGACGGAGCAGAGCAAATGCCCTTACTTTACCGAGGACCAATTCGCCATCACGGAGGAGATCTATCTGGACAGTATCGCCTTCATGCAAGCCGCCCTCGACCAGCAAACGCAGGAAACAGTGAGTGATGCTGAACAAAATTCCGCCGGTTCCCGTATGTTCGAATCGTCCACTCATCTTCCACGAATTCAACTCCCGCAGTTCGAAAGTCAATTCGAGACCTGGGAGGCATTTCGCGATCGTTTCAGCGCTCTTACTATTTCGAACAAGTTGCTTACCGATGTATCGCGAATGAATTATCTAGTTTCATCCCTTAAAGGCCGAGATCTCGATTGCGTTAGTCACCTCCCCGTGACCGACGCAAACCTCGCGATCGCGTGGGACACGCTCAAATCGCGATACGACAATCCGCGTCGTCTTTTTGCCGTCCATTTGTCTTCGCTACTTCAATTACCTGCTCTTAATCGATAATCCGCGTCGGACTTGCAAGACCTCCGCGATCGAGTAAGTATGTCCGTTTCGTCGCTGCAGAATCTCGGACGAACTTCCGAAAATTTATGGAACGTTGGCCTCGTCCATTTGACCGCGCAGAAACTCGATTCCACGACTCGCAAAGAGTGGAAAATAAAAACAAGCGACGACGTGATACCGCCTTCGTTCGATACATTGCGAGCGTTTATCGATTCACGAGTCCGCGCTCTCGATGAATTTAAAAGCGGTCATTCAATTCCTTCTGTTTCGAATACGAAATCTTCAGCGCTCGTTAAAAGCGGCGTTCAGTCGAATAAATATCAGTTCGAGTCCACTAGGGCTCATACCGCAGCGGTAACAAAATCATCGCCAATATCATGTCCTTTGTGTCGCGCGCGTCACTATATCAACGTGTGCCCATCGTTCTTTTCAAAGAGCGCTTCTCATCGTAGCGAAATCATTAGGCGTTTGTCTCGATGTTTAAACTGCTTTAGTCAATCTCACTCCCTTCAAGAATGCACGAGCAAATATTCTTGTCGCGTTTGCCAAAAACGACATCACACGCTCTTTCGTGACGAGAGATCTGTTCGCGTGTCGACATCTTCCGAATCTCGCGCCGAATCTCGTGCGAGCGAATCTCCGACCGCCGAGGTTCAATCCCATCTCGCGTCAACCGAAGCAAAATCGCGTAAATCAATTTTGCTAGCCACTGCGTGGGTGCAAGCCAGCGTCGATTCCGGCCGCAGCATTATAGTTCGCGCGTTGATAGGCCAAGGGTCCGAGACAAGTTTCGCTACGGAATCCGTTGCGCAATTATTACATGCTAAACGTCAACGTATTACTACAACGATTTCAGGAGTTGGTGTGGTACACACAGACACTGCTCGTCACGCGATACGATTGCGTCTCTCTCCGCGCTCGTCTCTCGCTCCAACGGTCACAACAACTGTTGTTTGATGGTGATTGTAAAGTAAGCGTATAATATATGAAAGCGAGAGTACGGAGTTAGAGAAAAAGTTTACTCTTGAGCGTCGGAACTTAGAAAAATTTCGTTCGAACTGTTGCGCGCGAAGAACCGACGCGCCCGAGCCGCGCTGAACGGTTCGCTCGATCGACCGAGCGGACTACGCGCTCGACGATTATTTTGAAAAAACTCGAGAAATACGCGTCCGATAGGGCTGAAACTCGAGAATTGAGTTTTAAACGGCTTATTACACAAGGATCTAACAATTAGAATCGTCCGAAAACGCCAGGAAAAAATCTAAATGAGAAAAGGAAGTACGCGGACTTGGCACGAGTCCTAAACAGAACACGAGCCGCTATATGGAGAAGATACAAACACTTGAAAGAGAAACGCACTAATACACAAAACTAAGAATTCTTTTCTTTTGTTCGATATATTTAAAAACTTCTATAATGTCTAGAGAAATTTTGCATACGAGTCCGCAAAGAAGTGAGACATTTTATGTCTTTACTTTGCTCCCCCCACCCCCTCCCGCTTTTCTTCCTTTGCTGTCCTATATGATTTGGTCAAGTGTATAGGTCAATTGAGAACATACGTCTTACGTCATACGTCTTAGGGTACGCGCACAGTGGATCCGTTTTCGTCCGTTTCGTCCGACGTCCGACACATCTGTCTCTTTTTTCAAGCGTGCGAAAAAGAGACACAATGTCGGACGTCGGACGAAACGGACGAAAACGGATCCACTGTGCGCGTACCCTTACGTCATGTGGAAAGATTTATTTAAAACAAAAGTAACCTATCAAATCGAGAGAGAACGCTAGAGCCTATAGCCCGTCTCTCTCGCACTCGCGTCTCTTCGTATCGTATATACAAGTTTCCAAGTTCCCTTATGTACAAGCGTATATTAGCCGCGCTCATAGGCCTGTTGCCTGCTACGCGGCTGAGCGGGGTTCGATTCCCCGTGTGGCAACCCTAATCGAGGTAGGTTTCGATGGCCGGGCATCCTCACTACCGCTCGTGCTATCTACCGTAGCTTCCAGCAGCCCCCTCCTCCCCACCATCTTGAGGAGTTCTCCCGCTTCCCCCCTTTTTTTGGTGTGATTTTCCCACAGTTTATTCACAGAAACAAGAATTCTACACACGCTTAATGACATAAGAACACGAAATCTTACTTAAATCCGAAAATTCTAAAACTAATTCCACTTCGTTCACTCATTCATTCATTTATTGTATCCTATCGCACTCTCGCACGCTTTTTAATCGAATTTTCCAAAAAAACTATCCAGTCCAGGGACTTATTATTCACCCTAATTAGGGTGAACCATAATTCCCTGACTTCTCCTGAATCCAGAGACTTTTGGTAGTCCAGAGACTTTTGGTACCGCAGGGTGTACCAAGTATTCCCTGGACTGTAACGCCTTGCTTATATAGTCCCGTAGTCCGGGAACTTATGTTACACTAACCTATACACTAAATTACCTATACTCTATCCCTAATTTTAAACAAACACTCTCTAAGCCTACTCTAAATCACCAATTAAATCTACCAAGTCTAAGTCTAAATCGAAAACTCTTACTTGATGCACGAAGCTCGCTACGATATTCTCACTGTGAAAGTTCGAACCGTTCTGACCTCCTCGCGGTCGTTTTCTTCAAAATTCAAAGTAGTGGGGGAGAGGTAGGTCGCAACGTCCTACCTTTCTCCCTCTGTCTTTGTTTCCCTCTCACAGCTAAATATTCACACGCACATGTTTTTCTCTTACTTTTGATTCTCTATTATATTATTAACGGTTCGTCCGCTTACCCTCTACCTTCTCCTCTCTGTCTATATACTAAGTTTCTTTTTTTTTTTTTTTTGCTATTTAGCTGTCCAGGCTAACCTTAGCCTCGCTAGACTTGGTCTTATTGATATTTTTATCCTCTTTTTTACCTTATGCGCAATCTTTCCAAGCTTTATATTTCTCTAGATTTCCGACCAGTGAAAGAACAATATTAATTGCTCGGGAAATAATAATATCCCCTCGTCTGTCTCATTTTCCCGTATTATCGCCATAGGGCAAAGCGAGGGAGAGACAGAGAGCAACCTACTCTTGACCTATCTTATTTGTAATCCTTCTCCATTTAAATTGTTACGAATTGTCATAAATTGTCAATTCAATCGGCCAAGTCATTGTCCTAGAGGCTATTAAAAGAAAGAAAGAAAAGGAAAAAAAAAAAGAGAAACCCTCTTTACTTCCCTTAACGATTCTGAACTGAAACAAAGTCGAGGCTCACCCAAATCGGTATGCCCGGCTTTATTTCTTGGCTCGTTGTCTATTGAACTTATCCGTTCCCGTCTTGTCTCTCTGTCTCCCTTTCATATGCTAAGATTTCGTCAATTCGTAGTACTCTCTCTCTCGCTCTCTCACTCGCCCTGACGTCATCAAGGAATTCACCTCCGATCTTATACTAAGCTTTCTGCTTTACTTAATGCTTAAATTTCTATAAACCTATAATGAAATAAATGCAGAATTAACTAATTTATCCGTTTTTGCTAAAATTAATTTGACAAACCCAATCTCAAAATTTTCTCGCTTTTCCGACCGCATTTTTGCTTGAAAATACGCTCAAAATAACCGCTATCAAAAAACAGTAATCCCTGTTAGCACTTTTCCATCTCAGATTCCAGTTACTCACTAAATTCTTTAAATAAATACATTCATCCTTCGCGCCTATCATACCGCAACCATTTATACTTCTCAGCACGTTCGTCATCGCTTAATATATAATACATTTCCGTTCTTACTATCTAGATGATCTATGATACAAACTCCTGCACTCTTCCTCTACTCTGCTCATCTTTTAAGCGATAGCTTTTGTAATACTTTCTTGTGTTATATTCTAGGAGCTTTCCATTATTCTGAACTTGCGTTCGATCTGCCTGGTTCTTAAAAGAAAAGAAAGAACAAAAAAGAGAAATGAGTTCCGTCCAAAAGACGCCGCGCTCTCCTGCCGCTAAGCCGCCTTCTACTACTCCTCAGGTAAGTATGAGTTTTCTCCCTCTCTTTTTTCTTTTCTTTTCTTTTTTTTTTATATATGTTTTTTCCCCATTTTCACCTTTATTGGCTACTTTCAATAACTTTGTGTTCATTTCTTCAGCCGGGCACCCCAGGCTCATCTTCAGCATCTTCGACTCCTCCATCAACTTCACCAGAAATGACTCCCATCCGGATTCGGCATATAATCCATGTTTATTACTCGACTGGAGTTCCTGCATCCGAGGCTCTTGAGCTAATTACCTCCGCCTATGGCAAGATCGTCTCCAGGTCCTCTGTATTCAGCTACTATAGCCAATTCCGGAAGGGGCGTACCCAAATGAAAGATCTGCCCCGAAGCGGACGTCCTATCGTTCACTGCGAGGACCTAGATGGACGCCTTACCTCCCTGGTCCGGCAATCCCCGCACCTGGGACTACGAGGGTTGTCGGCTCTTCTGGGTGTCAGCGCCATGACCATTTCCAGAAGGCTGAATACTCTTGGGTTCAAAAGACGCAAGCGGTCGGGCATAACTTATGCCGCCTCCGCCTCCAACCGCGATGCTCGAGTAAATTCCTGTGTTCGATTGATGTTGATGAATCTCGAAATCTCCTTTTTGGATGAACTAGTCACCTGCGATGAAAAGTGGCTGGTACATCCGGTCGGCGATTCCGGATTTTCTTCTTGGTCCCACCCACGCGATGGTCCCCCTACCAGCCCTCGCCCTCTTTTGTATAAACGGAAGGTATCCGTCTGGTGGTGCAGCCAGGGTATCCTATTATGCACCTTCCTAAATGAGAGTGTATCCTACACTTCCGACATACATCTAGATCATCTTACGGACGCTCTTAAGGCTTATTATATTTTTTACCCAGACAGAGAACCTCCCTATTTATTGCAGGATAGGGCCACTCCTCATACTTCCAGCCATGCAATTCATCGATACCAAACCATGGGCCTAAAAGTATTAACCCACCCTGCTCATTCTCCAGATTTATCTCCCACCGATTTTCATTTGTTCCGGGCCTTTGATGCTTATTGCCGCCTTCACAACTTTGGAGTTCTGTCCGTTTCGTCATTGGAGGAGATTTTCCTCCGCTTCCTTCGAACCCTCTCTCCCTCTTTCTTCCGGGCTGGATTACAGGACCTTCCCCGTCGCTGGGAGGAATGCATTTCCTCCAATGGGGCCGGAGTCGGCCCTTCGTTCTAATTGTTATATAATCTTGCTAATACTTAATTAATACTACATCTAGTTTTTCTTATATTTATCAGCTTTACTCTTTCCCGCTTCCCCCCTGTCCCCACCCTCCAACCCTGGGGCACAGGCAAGCGGGAGAGGCTGCTGCGTGGTCTCCTGTGTGGCTCCCGCCACACTCACCACAACCACCGTCACCACCGTCGATTATGACCTCGCGACCCCTCGCGGGGGGAGTGGAGAGAGGACAGAAGAGGATGCGGCCTGCGGTCCTCTCCCTCCCCCCCATCGAGGAAGTGACGGTGTCCCCTGGTCCCGCCCGGACAGCCTCCTGCTCCCCCCCCCCCGGCCATCGAGGGGAGAGAAGAGGAGGGAGAAGAAGAAGAGGACGATGCCTCCCCCCTCACGTGGGAAACCGCCGCCTCGCGAAGACGCCGTCGCCGACGTGTCCTGTCCTCGTCGCCCGATTTATCTCTGTCCGTTTCTCTGTCCCCTATTAGGTCGTCGGTTCCGGAGATCCCGTCGCCGCTAAGGAGGACAACGCCCGCAGACCACCAGCGGGGGAAACCAGGACGCCGGAGCAGCCTCGCCAACCACCAGCGAGGGCCCAGCGTCCACCATCTCCCCCACCAGCTCCGGCCGCCGGCGCAACCCTGAGGGGGGCCACCACCACCACCACCACCATCACCGCGCCGAGGAGAGAGGATCAACCCTCTCCCCCCAACAGCCGCGCAAGGGCTCGCAGTGGGGGGCGGCGGCAGGGGACAGCGGCTACTCCCGTCACGGTGTGAGTAGCCGGGCTCCTGCTGACTCCGCGCGGATGGACCGACCCCGCGATCGCCGCGATTTATCTAACCGTTTGGGTGGGTACGCGTCGCGGTTTCGTTCTATGGGTGGGAATAACCCTGGGAGCTCGCGCCCGGGTGGTTGCAGGACGGGACCTGCAGCTTCTGCGAGTGTCGTTGGAATGCCCACGACCCCCCGCACTCCGCGTGACCTGGAGCATCAGCGGCCCGTGCCTGCCGACCAGCCCAATCCTCGCCCACGCGCATCCCATAGAAGGGAACAAGTCGCGTTGGCGACGGAGAGGGGCCTACTGGTCGGTCTGGCTGGGGCCGTTGACAACCCTGAAGATCTGGAGGAGGTGGCGTCCCAAATCGCCACCTTCTTCCAACGCTTCAGGTCGAAGCCCGCGGAGGGCGAGAGGCGTACGGGCGGTAGGCCAACAGCCAATGGTAGAGGGAGGGGGCGTGTCGTGAACACGCCAGTCACAGGTCCTTCCGGTCGCACCGGGGGAGCGACGGAGGGAAGAACAGATCAAGTCAAGGAGGCTACTCGCATCCAGAGGCTGTTTCGGCAAAACCGCAGGCGTGCAGTTCAGGAGGTGCTCATGGGCGCCCCGGCGCAATGTCAGGTCCCTAGGGACCAGGTACAGGAGCACTTCCGGAACATGTACTCACCTGCGAGTACGCCGCAGACCCCTGAGCCCCTTGGCTTTCCATCAGAGGCTCCAACAGCGGCAAGTGACGCGGCACTGGTACAGCCCTTCGAAGTGAGTGAGATTGATCGTCGACTCCGGCGGATGTCTAATTCCGCTCCGGGGCCTGACGGCCTCTCTTACCGTGACCTTCGAAGGGCGGACCCGGGCTGTGTCATCTTGACTGCCTTTTTCAACATGTGTCGAAGGTTGGAGTCGATCCCTTCTTCCTGGAAGTCCTCCAACACCGTGTTAATTCACAAGAAGGGCGACCGTATGGACCTGTCGAACTGGCGGCCGCTTGCTATGTCCGACACCACCCCCAAACTCTTTGCGGCGGTAATGGCAGACCGCCTTGTCACGTGGGCACTGCACAATGGGCGGCTCAGCCCCCAGCAGAAGGGTTTCTTGCCGTGTGAGGGGTGCTACGAACACAACTACACACTGCAGGAGATCCTCAACGACGCTCGCAGAGGCAAGGGTCAGGTTGTAGTCGCGTGGCTGGATCTGTCGAACGCGTTCGGCTCGATCCCCCATGAGACCATATACCGCGCCTTCGCGAAAGCTCAGGTCCCGTCCCCCTTCCGTAACATCGTGGAAGGGTTATACGACGGATGCACCACCCGAGTCCGAACCTCACAGGGCTTTACTGACCCTGTCCCCATCCTCTCCGGGGTGAAGCAGGGATGCCCGTTGAGCCCTGTGGCGTTTAACCTTGCCCTGGAACCGGTGCTGCGTGCAGCGTCCGGGACCTCGGCGGGTTACACGCTGCACGGCCGGCGGTACAATGTCCTTGCTTACGCCGACGACTTGGCGTTAGTCGCGGACACCCCGGAGGGAATGGAAACACTGTTGAGAACAGTGGAAGCTGCGGCAAATGGGGTTGGACTTCGGTTCAACCCGGCGAAGTGTGCAACACTGCATCAGGACAGCAGAGGCACTCGCCGGGCTGTCCCCACTTGCTTCAGCTTACAGGGGCAAGGGCTCAAGTCCTTGGCAGCAGGTGCGCCATACGAGCACCTCGGAGTCCCCACGGGGTTCCAGGTCAAGCAGACCCCGCTCACGTCGATCGAGGAGCTTGTCCGGGACCTTCACGCCGTGGATCGCTCCCTCCTCGCCCCGTGGCAAAAGTGTGAGGCGGTGAGCACTTTTTCTGCCCCGCCTCGACTTCCTGCTGCGGGGAGCCCATGTGGAGAAGGGCCCATTAAAAACCGCGGACAAGCTCATTAGGAAGCTCGCGAAGTCCTGGGTCAACCTCGCTCATTAGGAAGCTCGCGAAGTCCTGGGTCAACCTCCCCCAGAGAGCCAGCGCGGAGGTGGTCTACCTCCCCCCCAGCAGGGGGGCTGTGGACTCTTTCCGCTTGCGGACCTGGCCGACGCGCTGACCATCGGACATGCGTATCGTCTCCTGACGGCGCCTGATCCGGGGGTCAGCGGGCTGGCCAGAGAATCTCTGAGGGGGGCCGTAGCCAGAAAAAATCGGTAGACAACCAACCGAGCAGGACCTGGCGGACTACCTCTCCGGTTCACTGGAGGGGGAGTTCGCCAGGACTAGTTGGGACTTCTCCACTCTGTGGTCAAGGGCTCGAAACGCAGCTCGGAGATGTAGTGACAGGCTCCAATTACGATGGGAGTGGTGCGCTGCGAGACAGGAACTGGGTCTCAGACTCCGAGGCTCACGCGGGCGCACGACGGTGGTAACACCACAGGCGCGGTGCCAGGTGCTGCACCGACTGAGGGCGGCGGTGATCGAATCTTCCGGAAAAAATCTAAATGAGAAAAGGAAGTACGCGGACTTGGCACAAGTATTAAACAGAACACGAGCCGCTATATGGAGAAGATACAAACTGTTAAAACAGTTAAAAAATCTCTTGTTCGATATATTTAAAAACTTCTATAATGTCTAGAGAAATTTTGCATACGAGTCCGCAAAGAAGTGAGACATTTTATGTCTTTACTTCGCCCCCCCCCCACCCCCTCCCGCTCCCGCTTTTCTTCCTTTGCTGTCCTATATGATTTGGTCAAGTGTATAGGTCAATTGAGAACATACGTCTTACGTCATACGTCTTACGTCATGTGGAAAGATTTATTTAAAACAAAAGTAACCTATCAAATCGAGAGAGAACGCTAGAGCCTATAGCCCGTCTCTCTCGCACTCGCGTCTCTTCGTATCGTACATACAAGTTTCCAAGTTCCCTTATGTACAAGCGTATATTAGCCGCGCTCATAGGCCCGAGGTAGGTTTTCAGGGGGTGAAACCGACGCGGACTTAATTCTAAGGCCTTTTGCCTTAGAACTAAGTGGAAATTTTAAAATTTCGCCGCGTTTCGGTAGACGAAACTGGCGCCGCAGGCAATCCCCCCGAAAAATAGATCAAACCGCATTCGAAATTTTCGTGACACTTTTCGGTAACGCTTTTTCCTGCTATGTGCCAAAGCAAAGACATAAAATGTCAAAACATAGACTTTAATATAACACGTCTTCACTACACAAGGTATACATTGAGAAGGAAGAAGCCGCGTACAGCGGCGACGCGCGTACCTCTTGAAGGCACGCAGACACGCACACAAATTAGGGCCGAGCGCCATCGTACATAGAACGCACGGAACAAACAACTTATAATAAACAAGCAGAGATGTCGCGATTGATACGCTTGGTTACTCGCGTTCCAACACTCCCCCTTAGGGTCGAACCATACTAGCCAGGCACGGCACGGTCCGGCAAAGCGCCGGCCGGCGCCGCCCGGCGACGTTTCTCGCATCTTCCAGAGCTCTCTGTGAGTTCCGGACGGCGATTCGAGAGGCTAGCACAAAGGGTTCTTGCCGGAGACCTTGTCGCTTGCTACCCTAACCGCAGGGGGTACCGGTAACTTTTTACTCCCCTCTACGCATCAGGAGATAGCCGGACCGACAGCCGGTGAGGTTGCTCCTCGAGCAATCTGCCAGTTCCGGAACAGACCGGCATTCTAGCATATGCAGAATATAACATGCTGTATTTGTCTAAAAAGTGAACTTTTCGGAGTTCGTTGTGACAATAGGTGGGGCATACGTTGTTAAGGAATTGAAACGTTATAACAAAAAAATAACAATTTATTTATTACTATGGAAGCAAAAAGAAGAATATTATCTGACAAATTGTGTACGAGGAAACAATTCGTTTTTTATATGCAACGCAATGGTATATGTAACTCTTCGTGTTTATGATATTTTGTTAGATATGAATGTGACCTTTAATTTTTTTTAAAGTAGAATGCTTTATTATTTGTTATGTCACATTAGTGCGTGTGTCTAGTCAAATTAATCCACATACTGTACAGCGACCTCAAGATCATGCAAGGTAGGAAATGAAATAAGCGTTTTGAAATACTAGCAATCACATTGGTATGAAATATGTGGCTAGGAATAGTGTGAACACTAGGGTGGTCCTTATTTTTCGACCATGAAATTTTCGGCACCCGCCCCCTCCCCCGATATTGTTCCTTTTCATGAAAAAATGATATATTCAAAGTTTTAGAGCAATCGGATGTCGGAAAGTCGTGCCTCATCGAGCACGAAGTTTTGAAATGGAGTTCAGAACGCGCTAAATGTGAAGCGTATTCTGAAAATTCAAATTAAATATTTTATACCTCCAAAAATATCATAATTCTTTACATGCCTTCAAGTCCAAAAAGAAAAACAATTTATAATGCAAACTGTGTTAGACTATAGAAAGCACTAGCCAGACGCAAAAAGGACTACATTAATGAAATTTCTGTAAAATGTCTTTACTTGTATTTGTTGCATTGTATATATTAAAAAGTATTTAAACTCAATACCTCGACACCTCTTAGTTTCTTTTCTTCGCCTTTACATGTATCGTGTAATATTCACCACATCCGATTAAAAATATTATGCTCTGATTAAATATAACATATTCATGTCGAATGTTAATTTCTCTACTTTTTAAGTTAGTATAAGAATACAATTAAAAGAATTGGTATTTTCAATCAAATACGTAAAATTTGACATGTATTGTACAAAGTATACCTGTTCTTGAATGCATGTAAGGAATTATGATATTTTTGGAGGTATAAAATTTTAACTTCAATTTTCAGTATACGCTTCACATTTAGCGCGTTCAAAACTTTGCGCTCGATAAGGCAAGACTTCCCGACATCCGATTGCTCTAAAACTTTGAATATACCATTTTTTCATGAGAAGGAACAATATTAGGGGGGAGAGCCGAAAATTTCATAATCGAATTTATTTACCGGTGTAACTGAAATAATTTTGCTTGTACATCGAAAACAGATGCTGCTAATTAGTCATTGGGCTATGGGATTGACAGGTTAGCTGAATGATGACAACAAGATGTTACAAATAATGAAAAAGAATCGTAGAATACGATCATATATTTAAACATTTTTTCACACTAGATCCGGTGGAAAATTTTCAGAACAAATATATGTCTCTAATATATTATCCAGTAATTGTTTTAAAAATAATTACTTAAGAAGAATTCACCAAGTGGCAGAGCTACCGATAGTTTACCTAAGCAGCCCGTAGAAACCTTTTTTGTGCCACGCACAGCAGGCAGCCGCACCCCCGTCGAGAGAAATGCCGGGCCGTCGAGAGAAAACGCCGGGCCGGCGCAAAAGAAAATTTTGGTGAGAAATGCCGGCCGGCAGTCTCGATGCCGGGCTCCCTATCCTTAAGCATTGGTGGCCGTGCCGGACCGTGCCGTGCCTGGCTAGTATGGTTCGACCCTTAATCGCTACATTTCTGACTTCAAACCCAACGCATTTACAAATTTTGAATGCTTATCTCTAGTCAAGGGTTTTGTCAAAATATCTGCAATCATATCATTCGTGCTGATATAATGCAGACTCACAATGTTCGAATTTATTGCCTCTCGTACAAAATGATTTCTAACATCAATATGTTTGGTTCGATTGTGAGGTAATTTCTCTGTTGCCCAAAACTGTGCGGATTGATTGTCATTAAATATCTTTATAGGTTCTCTAATATTTGTAATTTCAAAAATCAAGTTACTTAGGAATTTAGCTTCCTTACAACCTTCTGATAGGGAAACATTCAGCCTCACAACTCGAAACTGAAACCGTCGCTTGTTTTTTGCTTTCCCATGACACTGCTCCGTTCCCTAGTAAGAACGCGTAGCCACTATACGATCTGCGATCTGATGTATCGCTAGCAAAATCCGCATCAACAAAACCTATGACTTTAAGATTCGATTTCTTATAAGTTAAACGATAGTTCATGGTTCCTTTCAAATAACTTAGAACACGCTTTGCAGCAAGCCAGTGTTCCTCACCAATTATTAAATTTACTCAGATAGCTTATCGTATGTGTAATATCGGACCTAGTGCACGAGGAGAGATAATTTAAACAATTCACGATAAGCATGATCGTCAGTCGCGATCGCGCAATTTAGTTGAGATCTGACTGCATACGGAGTGCCTACTGGTTTACATTCATACATGTTAAATTTACGCAATATTTGTTCAATATAATGATTTTGATCTAAATGAATCTGATCTTTATCTCTAGTAACTTTGATGCCTAATATCATCTTAACTTCGCCCAGATCTCTAATGTTGAATTTCTACGCTGGCTGTTTCTTTAATTTTAATTTTTCACGCCAATTATTGCTTAATAAAAGAATGTCATCTACGTATACACATACAATTAGTTTCGTGGTTCCTTATGTTTTCGAATAGACACAAGGAGTACATTCAAAAGGCTTAAAATTCAAATTTAATAGTACTGAGTGTATTTTCTCATACCATACTCTTGAAGCCTGTTTCAGACCATAGATCGCTCATTTCAGTTTACAAACTTTGTTTTTGTCCTGAATATATCCTTCTGGCTGTTCCAAGTAAACTTCCTCTTTTAATTCTCCATGTCCATTACTAATTGTATTCCCATGCATAAGAGCGTCCTAATTATGTAATACCCATATCGCTTCGTTTTATTTTAAATACCCATTTTGATTTTATTGGTTTGATCCCTTCCGGTGGAACGGTAAGATCCCATACTTTTTTTTTTTATTAATGCGCTATATTCTTTGTCCATGGCCTCTTTCCATTTTTCCTTTTGGGGACAAGATAACGCTGCGTTTAAAGATGTTGGATCTTGATCCGTCGCGATGAATGCCTGGTGTCGAACCATATCAGGAAATTCCCTATTCTTCCTTGTTCTGACAGGATATCTTCTGCTGTATGATGATTCATCCAAACTTGAATCTTGTACATCTATATCATGATAAGTTCCATCACTTGAGTTAGAACTATCATTTTGAGTACTGGAGGATGGATCTCCCCCTAACATTGTGCTGTCTTCATCTTCACTTGGATCAGCAGCACCAATTTCTTCAGCATTACAAATTTGTAGCAATTCAACATCATAGATTTCAGGATTTACTCTTGTGTTTTGCTGTTTTTCAATACCAAATTGTGTTTCAATGAAAATTACATCACGTGCTTTAAGAATCTGTCTTGGGTTGTCGGGATTTATTAGTCTGTATCCCTTTGAATCTGTGCAATATCCGACGAATATACATTCTGTCCCTTTTTTATCTAACTTTGTCCTTGCATGTCGAGGAATATGTATGAAGGCTCTACATCCAAAAATTCGTAGATGTCTCAGATCTACCTTTCTATTTATCCATACTTCCAAAGGGGTTTTGCCTTTAATGGCTCTCGTCGGAGATCTATTCTTTAAATAGACTGCTGTTCTTACAGCTTCTTTCCAATATCTTTTATCTAAACAACTGTCATTGAGCATACACCTAGCCTTTTCTATTATGGTGCGATTTGCTCTTTCCGCAAGGCCATTTTGTTCTGGAGTGTACGCAATACTTGTTTGATGCGTTGTACCATTTATCTTCAGGAAGGATTCCATTTCAGAATTTATGAATTCTTTGCCATTGTCCGTCCTGAGAGTTTTAATTTTACAGCGTTTTTCAGCTTGCATCCGCGCTGTAAAGTCTTTAAATGCTTTTGTAACTTCGCTTTTATACTGCAAAAAATAGCAAAACGTTAAGCATGAGTAATCATCAATCAAGACAAGTATATAGCGAGCACCTGACTAACTCGCTACAGATAATGGTCCGCAAACGTCTGCGTGAATTAATTCAAGAAAATCATTTGCTCGTTGTCTTCCATCTTTATTAAAAGGTAGTCTCGTTTGCTTACCTTTTATACAGGCTATACACTGTTTTTTATCTAATTCATTATAATTAATACCGGTGGCCATACCTTTACGTAATAGACTCATACTTCGCTCATTTAGGTGACCAAGTCTTTTGTGCCATGTCTCTTGTGATTGTAAGACAGTTGTCGCACTGAAGACAATTGCCGGTCCCGTGTTTAACTCATATAATCCATCTTTGTTTCTTGCAGTTACTAAGACTTCTCCTTTGACTTTGAAGTCGTCTTTAGAGTATAACTCACACATTGTTTCATTGAGAACGACAATGAAACCTTCTTCTGTTAATTTATTGACAGATAACCAATTTGTGCTTAGTTCAGGCACATGTAATACCTCTTTAATACATTTGATATCAGACTGCCCTGCTAGACTTATTTCAACGTCTCCAGTTCCTGTAGACTGCAGTATTGTATTATCTGCAACTGTTATTGACTGTACCGGAGAGTTTTTGAAATTTTGCAGCCAATCTTTATGTGGAGTCATATGATGAGTGGCACCAGAATCAATATACCAATTTTCACCAGTGGCCTTAGCCTTGAGAGCTGCTTGTAAACACCTTTGTCTATCCATGTTCTCCTTCCATGTAGTCGAACTTTTAGGTGAGGTGTCCTCTCGTGGTTTTTTACATTGTGGCCTGATGTGGCCTTTTTCACCACAATTATGACATCTAATTTCTTTTCTGTGAAATTTAGATTTATTAACTCCATACCGATCATGTTTTGCAGAAAATGCTACATTTGTGGAATTTGATTCTAACTCGGATTTTATATCCTCCTGTAACAGTTTGCTTTTTACTAATTCAGTTGTCAATTCAATGTTTAAACTATCGAAAGCCATGACCATTGGCTTATATTCAGGAGGCAGTCCAGCTAAAATAATCGTTGCTATTAATTTGTCTTCTATTGGTTGTCCTATGTCGGCTAATTTTTGAGATACTGATAGCGCCTCAGTCACGTATTGTAGCCATATTTTCAAAATTTTTATAATCAATTTTGAATAAAGTTCGCATCAACACTAATGTACGACAAACACCAGTATCTTCATAGGCTTTACTTAGTTTGACCCATGCGTCTTTGACCGTTTGAGCATTTTTCAAATGTACGTGGCAATGCGATTTTACATTTAGATAAATTACTGCAAGTGCCTTCTGGACTCTTTTATTATCTGCTGGTGCTGTATTTTCAGATTCAATACAATCCTATAAATCCATACCAATCAATGTCATTTTTATTACGAATTTCCAAGATGCATAGTTAAAAGATCCTTCTAATTTTGGATCTATTATCGGAATATTACCGAAAACTTGTACGCTCGCCATATTGGAGTTCGAATTTGGCATGGACATCTTTGTTTGCAAAATATGATTATACGAGGCAAGTGTATTTTTGATACGAGATTGTATCAAGTATATGAACGTTCAATACGAACAAAGAGAAAATTTATAATGATATTTGTCGCTTCTCGAAGACAAATTGTACGTATATATATAATGTGGGGAACTTACCGAGTATGTTCCGCCACGTGGTAACATAACCTCTTTGTAGTTTTTAAATTTTAGTATTCAACGAATATCGCTTTCATTTGCTTAATAAAATGCAATCACTTTAAACTATTTATGTTTGGTTTACACTGAGTTTTACTGGGTTTCACTGGGCCCATAACCTGTTGTTTGATGGTGATTGTAAAGTAAGCGTATAACATATGAAAGTGAGAGTACGGAGTTAGAGAAAACATAGACTTTAATATAACACGTCTTCACTACACAAGGTATACATTGAGAAGGAAGAAGCCGCGTACAGCGGCGACGCGCGTACCTCCTGAAGACACGCACACACGCACACAAATTACGGCCGAGCGCCATCGTACATAGGACCACCGACGAGATACTGTTAAAGACTGCCAGCCTTACGGGACTACGTGTCCCGCGAAAATTCGGTGTTTTCTTAAGCCCTCTGGGATTTATTCTGCCTCCAGCCAGAAAAACAGAAGCCTCCGACGACATTTCGTTAGTGCAGAAGACCACTGAATATATTATTATTAAATATTGCATTCTATGCCATATTTTAGACGATGTTTTGGCACTATTTTGATACTATTCTCGTCGGTGTTGTAACTTTTAGCGATGTGGTCTTTCAGGTCACAATTTCCACCGTTACCACCTCGCCCATTGCGCCCATTTATCGGACCGCGGAATAGCACGAGGGCTGGCAGTCTTTAACAGTATCTCGTCGGTGATAGGACGCACAGAACAAACAACTTATAATAAACAAGCAGAGATGTCGCGATTGATACGCTTGGTTACTCGCGTTCCAACAACAACGGCGCTCGTTTTAACCTCGCTGTCAACATACACACCGAGGCGCCTAACGGATTCACGCAAATTCGATCATCTTGTCGATTTAAATTGGGCAGACGCGGACCCTTGGAGTGCCGATCCGATTCAAGTGATTATAGGCTCAGATATATATTCGCAGATTATTCTTGACGGACTGCGAAAAGGTGAACCGGGTAACCCTATTGCTCAAAATACCATTTTCGGCTGGATAATCTCGGGTCCCGTTCCCGCGAATTCGTCGTCAAATAATTTTCCGTCTGCCTCCGTTGTCACGCACCACTGTCTCAGTGACCAACAATTACATTCAGATATGCAACGATTTCGGGAAGTTGAGGAGATCCCTCGACAATCTATCCTCACGCCAGAGGAAGAAGCGTGCGAGCGACACTTCAGCGACAATACCGCTCGCGGCCCCGACGGACGATACATCATTCGTCTGCCATTTCGATCCGGTCCTCCTATAGATATCGGGCATTCGCGTCGCATCGCCGAGAAATTAATGCAGTCCCTGTCGCGCCGTCTTGAAAAGAATCCTGCTATCGCAACTGAATATCGCGATATTTTTGATGAGGACGAGCGTCTGGGTCACATGCGTCGCATTCACGATTCTAATGCATCGTCATGTCAATGCGTTTTTATTCCGCATCATCCCGTACTACGAGCTGGCAGCGCTACGACCCACCTTCGCGTCGTGTTCAACGCCTCCAGCCTCACAGATAACGGCTCTTCTTTGAATGACCATCTTCTCGCAGGTCAGAAATTACAAAGCGATCTCTCGGCTGTTGTTCTTCGATGGCGTACATTTTGATACGTTTACACTGCCGATATCGCGAAAATGTATCGCCAAATCCTCCTTGACGAACGGGACATCGATTATCAACGTATTCTTTGGCAGCCAGCATCATCTTCTGAGTGCAATGAATATCAACTCCTCACAGTCACCTACGGAATGACATGCGCTCCGTACCTCGCCCTTCGCGTCCTTCAACGTCTTAATGAGGAGGAAGGGAATCGTTTTTCTCTCGCGAAACCGATCCTCCAAAATCATATATACGTCGACGACGTTCTGTTCGGAGGCGATAACCTCGAATCCCTTCGCCAGGCTCGTAATCAGTTGACCGCTCTCCTCAGCTGCGGGAAATTCAAATTGCGAAAATGGGCTAGCAATGGGCCCCCTCAGCCATCGACTCTAAACCTTGTCGAAAATCGCCTCTCGCGCTGGCAACTTACTCGGCACATGACGGAACGATTTTGGAAGCTCTGGAGAGACGACTATGTCAACACTCTTCAGCAGCGCAGTAAGTGGCGTCGCGAACGACCTCCAATCGCGCTCGGGCAACTCGTGCTCGTTCGCCTTCCGAATCTTCCTCCCTGTAAGTGGGAGCTCGGTCGCATCACCCAACTTCATCCAGGCGAAGACGGCTATACGCGCGTTGTGACCGTTAGAACGAGTACCTCAGAGCTCAAGCGACCACTCGTTAAATTGTGTCCGCTGCCGGTTTCATGTCAACACCCAGCGGAAAAGACGGACTAATCGGTGCCGTAGTCCGTATTGCGTTAAAGATAAGCTGCGTTCGTTTGATTTAATTTTATATGCGTTAGATGTAAGTTTGCGTTCGTTAAATGTAAGTCGCGTTCAAATCAATCCCCCCGTCTTATGTGTGTGCGTTTCGAAACTGTCGTTTCAAGGCGGGCGGTATGTTCGGGATTGACATAACTGTCAGCGATTCAAATAAAGGTGCTTCGATCGTTGGTGATCAGTTTCGTGTTGTTTTCGTGTCACGAGCGCGCGACCTGCAAAAACAGTGGTCTTGTCCGCGTAGAAGTCACCAACGTTGAACACCTCCGTTTGAATCGCTAACAAAGGTGAAATCGAATTCACCAATGAAACTAGAGCATTTTCGACTTAAAACAAAATTTTGTTTGCATTATATTTAATTTAATAAACAGTACAATTTTTTGTCTAAGACATTTCTTTTATATTATTATAAGTAGCAAAGATACATAATATTACTATACATATGCTGTGACGTGGCAGGTTTTGCCAACGTCTTTCCGAACCCTTAGCAAAGGATCGGGTCACCTCGAGCAATGCCGAAACGAAAGGGCCGTTGCGATCGCTCTCCCTGGGAAAATCCGAGTACCAGTAGCAGAGAATTAACGCGTTTTAAACGTCGCGCCGCTGGGCGCGACGCGAAGTTACAGGGCCATAGCCGGACACCGTGAGGGAGCCCGGTATCTAATTCCGACCGCTAATTGGCGAAAGTACATCGAAACGAGGCGCTCAAAGGACCTATCGCAGCCTCGACGCCGTACCCAACATGTCGGGATTGGGACGAACCCAGGCCAGCAAGCCTGGAGGAGCGGACGAGGACCTCGTGAATCGGAGATGACCACCCTCACCATCCCGTCGGCCCCTCACCCGGAGTAGTGTTAAAGGTTTAAGCGAGTTCATTTGTACGTTTTATTACAACCGCAAAAATACAGTCCACTTATTGTTATGATAATTCAAGTGTTCAGTGTAACTTCTCTCTTATACTTCAACTTCGCACACAGTGCTGTGTGATTCCGACACCTGCTCCTAAAGTATCGCGTGACTCGCATCCCGTTCCGATACAATTAAAAACTTTCGAAGTTATCGCGAAAAAACTGTTAGCTTCCAGTGACACCGCAGGAATGATAACAATCAGGTAGAAAACGCGGAAAAATAAACGGAAACCGATGATAAACGACGATTCCGACTGCCCCAAATCCGACCCTGAAAAATCAATCAAAATGTGAAAGAAAACTTCAGGAATCCCCTCCGTAAATCCAGCCGCTCCCATCTCCAAACCGAAACAAAAAAGCGAACCCACCCCTGAAAACTCAATGTCTGAACCCACCGCGAACGATTTCCGCCTTGAAGCAGACAGAATTCAATGCAGTATTCTCGCAATTCTGATGGACCGCGATAATGGCCTTTACCCCAAAGGGAATGAAATCCTAGTAAATAAATTCTCCAAGCTGCAGAGACTTCTTAACGAATCCCTTCTCAGATGTAGCTATCTTGAAGGCCAGCTAGATGCACTCAGTTCCGAAAATTCCCAGCAACGCGAAACCCTCGAAACCATCACCGCAAAGTGCAACACTCCGGAACAACCCTCTCGACCAACCACGTACGCTGAGAGGGTCGGACTCAAATCCAAAGTCGCAATTCTCTCGAACCTAAAGCAAATCCCCCCCCCCAAAGTCATCACTATCCTCCCCCAGGACCCAAAAGTCTTCGAATCGAGCGACGAGACCAAACAGGCCTCAAACTCGTATCCCCGGCCGAAAATAAGTTTCACATAAAGAACATCCGTAAGATCCAAGGAAATGGAATCCTTGTAGAATCCACAAAAAGATCGGACCTCATGACGCTGCAAGGCAACGTGCAACTGAGGGAGGCCGGTCTCTTAGTAGGTGCCCCTCTCAAAAGAAATCCGCGTATCATTTTATACGATGTTCCGAAAGTCCTAAGTGACGATTCCACACTCATAGCAATAATTAGTCAGAACCTGGATGCCTCAGATAAAAACCAGTCCCAGCAAATAAAGTTAGCTTTCAAATCCGGTGATAAAAGTAAAGAACTAGTAGCCGATGGTGACAGCAGCGTGTACAACACAATCTTGGACACTAATCCGTACCGCGATTATGCAGTGGAGGTGAGGAAGTATGAATGCACCAACCACCTTTTACGTAATTTTTGCAAGAAGCTAAAGGACGCCGCCGCAAAAGGATACCACAAGGAGCTAAGAAATATGTTAGAGCAAAACATTCAACGCATGCGGGCTTCCATAAAGAAGGCAGCACAATATCGCTCCGCGGAAAATGTGGAATTGGCGGAACAGATATCAAATTTGAAAAGAGACCTGGAGAATGTGCCGAGTCACGTGTTCGGTGAACACAAGGAGTGTCAGGCGATTGCAAACTTTTGCACGAAGCATTCAGACCCCGACCAGGAAAATTATATTCTGGCATTGCGAGCAACGGGCATTTATCAAAGTATCAACTTTGCGGAGTGCTTTAACAATATCATCGCGAAATTCATCGGAGGGAAGCGGATCAACTTTGGGGCAAAGGGCTCATACCACGGTAGAGTAACTGCTGCTGTCGTCCATTGCAACACGCGAGAGGCGGCTAGCAGACTAGCAATTACAATGGGAAAACAACCGACAAGGAGCGTGCTAAACCTGGAGAAACAGCGAAAGTATGAAGCACAGAAAAGACGAAGCACGCACAAAAAACAAAATGATCCTCGCGGGGAAAACAATCGTGCGATCAGAATTACGGTCCTAACGCACAACAGCCGTACCTAGACGTGGCAACGTATTTACAAAAGCGTGAAAAGCTCAAAAATACACTCCTTCAATGGCAACAGGATAGGGCCATAATAGAAATAAACACTCGCGATCAGGCGCTAAGCCAAGAGTGGGGAGTGTACCGAAAATCGACGTTAACTGCATCGAATTTTGGCAGAATGTGCAAATTAAGGAAAACCACACGAAGGAAAAATGTTGTGAAGGACTTGCTCTACCCAGACCGGAAATACATCCGAAGCATGCTGTACGGGACAGCAAATGAGCCAAACGCTCGCAGACAATACGAAGAAGAGTACCAGGTCAAGGTTAAACCGTGTGGCCTCTTCATCGATGCCGTTATATCCTACCTGGGTGCGACACCTGATGAAGTCATTGACGACGACACGATTCTCGAAATCAAATGTCCAAAATCGGCGAAAGACATGACTCCCGAAGAAGCAATAGAGCGGATACCACACATAAGAAGAATTTTTCGCAACGGCGAACTGAGCACGACTCATCGATATTATTATCAAGTGCAAGGACAGTTGCACGTAACAAACAAGAAGCGAGCTATGTTCTGTTTGTGGACACCCAAGGGCATGCGAGTTGTAGAAGTCGAAAAAGACGACACTTTCTGGGTAGAACAAATGTAACCGCATTTGATAAAGTTTGTGACGTGGCGTTTTAGCCAACGTCCTCCAATACCGAGTAACGGAAGACCGAGTCACTTTCCGCTGCCGGAAAAGCGGGGCGAATTATGGCGAGCGCTCTCCCTGGGCACGAACGAGACCCATGGGCGAATTTTTCATATTTTTGAACGTCGCGCCAATCTGCGCGACGCACATTTGCAGGACCGTCACCGGGTCCCGAGAGGGCCCGGAACACTTTTCCCCGCGGAGGAAAACGAACGCGAAAGGCGCCGGCGAAGGAACGAGCTGCCGGAGAATCAACACGGCCCAGGACCAACAACCTGGAGGCGCCACCAAAGAGCAGAAACGGCCAAGAAGAGATCTCAGCTGCTTTGGCGTCGCCTCAACCGGGAAGCAACGTGGCCCGCTACCGGATTGGCCGATGTCGATCGTCTGAGAGAGAAGCGGCGAATCAGCGTCAGCACTGCCGGAGAAGCCGCCAATCGCCGGACGCCAGGGACCGTCGCGTCGAGCGAGACCCCTGCCGAAATTCGGGCCATGATAGGACTAAGCGTTCCGCGGGGAGAAGCGCGCGGAAAAGGGGGACGCCTCACTTCCGCGTTCCCGAGTCAGCGCGCAAGAGATCACTCTCTCGTAGGCCATTAGGCAGTACATCACGCCAAATTTGTCAATCGCGGAATTTAGAGAAGTCCTTTTGCGACGCACGCTGCCGGTGAAGGAAGCCGAGGGGGCGAAATGCCAGTGCGGACGATTAAAGTGCCGGTGGTAAGTTTCCGTCGGATTTCCTTTCGATAAATAGAGTGATTCTTGTTCGCGTTGGCTCGGTGTGCGTGACAGGTTCGCGATCGCGTCGCGGAACTTCGACGTTGCTTTGCGGCTGCCGACTGCAGCCAGTCCGCAAGTAAAACCATCGGTCGAGCGGTAGGCGCGCGGGGAAGATTATTTAGCGAAGTGCCGGGCACTATTTGTCGAATTAGCGAGGATCCGCGCGTCGCCGTAATGTTCACATCAACTTCGTGTCGTCCCACGGTGGGACGACGCCACGTGCTCGCGTCGTATTCGCGATACCAGTGCTGGTCGGGAGAAGTCAATTGTAACGCGTTTTCCATCGGAATCCGGGCGTGAAACGCGTGAATCAAACGCTAACGCTTCCATCGAGTATTGCCGGGTTCGACGCGATTTTGAAGGAGTCCAGAAGGACAAGGCGCGCGGGCGAATACCATCCGTCGCCAAGAGTTTGTTACGCGCCGGTTAACCTCCACAACGCTGCCGGTGTCGACCGGCAGCGCGATTATAACATCTATCGTGAATAAATTGTGGTTAACCAGAGTTCAACGACTATTCATTTCGTGAGAAACCTTCCCGCCGCGGGGAATGCCTCGTGGCCGTTCTGCGTAGTATCCTGGGCCCGCTCGCGAAACATCCGCGTCTTTTGCCGGTTGTCGCAGGCTCGTAGACACCTCCCGGGATGGGGCCCCATAGGGTCCAAGGGCGAAGGGGGACGACTGGTTGTGTTCTTCGGAGATCCCAGCCGCCCGCGATTAGCTTAGGGAAGGTTATCATGAGGTTTTTAGTGGGTACTGTGAGCCCTTCTGGCCACGTAAGCCCCACATAACCCCTTGTCTCTCCCAGGAGGCTTGGGGTATGCGTAAAAGCATATCCCTCATGTAAAAAAAAAAAAGGCTCGTAGACACGTCGTTCGAGTAACGAGCTCGATTATTTCTAGCGGCACCTTTCGTGCCTGGCGCCCGAATATTAGCGAAATTCACGATAAATTGACGAGCCTGCTCGTCAAAACTTTTGTCCCGGGTGGACCGCGTTTCGCGCGGCCGAACGCGGCCCTGTTGCCCAGCTTGTAAATACCCGGTGTCGTCGCAGTTTCCGCCCTTCCGGCGGTGACTTGTGCCAGACGACGTGACAGTATAAAAGTGAATACTTTTCTAAAATGTTATTGTCCACTTTTCACACAACAAGTATGTATATGAAATTTATTTTTTGGATAGTTGTTGTCATATCAAAAATAATTTTTCTTTTTTTGTTTTCTCTTCATATTTTTCAGACGCAAAAGTGTCTCTTTGAAAATGATCCACATCGGGATCAAAACGTTAGAAACATGTTTAAATAATTGCACATTTGTTGTTTTCTAAAAATGATCGAACCTAGCGCCGATATCATTCAATTTATTATATTAGTAATTTTCGATCGAGAAGAATTTACCGTTTAAAAGTGAATACTGATCAACTTTTGTTGGAAACACGTTTTTGTCAGATCATCGGATGTACTTGAAAAATCGCGTAAAATATGTTCAAAACAATAATTATAATAATATATCGGCACTGTAAAAATGTAAATAAGAACCTCCATATGAGATCTCCATTTTTTCAATTCTTTTGAGGTTTTGATTTTTTACAAGCAGAATTTTCAATTTAAAAATCTGAAACCAATTGCAGAGTATGTATTTAGGCTGACTAACCAATATGTTTTTAAAACCATTCGAATGGTTTGTAGATCTGTGTCAATTAAACATTCTCAAAATTTTGAAGAAATCGGTCGGTGTTGCAATGAGCAACAAACGTTTAAAGATGGTGAAAATTGCAGATTTTCGGTACTGCAGTAAATCTAAGAATTCTTACATCTTTCAAAAATTAAAAAATTATTTCCATGATCGATAACGGTGTCTTATGACAAAAAAAATGGTTGTCATTTATAATGGTTATTTACCAGTCAAAGATAATGTCTATCAGCCATAATGATTATTTGTGACTAGAACATATGCAAATTAATATTTTAGAAAAACTAGATTTTCCAAATCATTTCTGAGATATTCTTACACAAATGATTTTTTTATTAAATTAAAAACAACTATTGTTTATGGTGTCTGGATAACAACTATCGCAAAGTTGGGAGTATGTTCAAGTTGTGTTAATAAAATTTGTATTATACAAATATCTAAAACTTGAAAATTAATGTAACTAAAGTCATTAATTGACAAATATACGAAATCAATGAAACAATTCTATTGTTTGCAGTCTTCATTTTAGTCGTTTTCACGAATAGTTAAGATCGTCTTTCGTATACAGGGTGTCCCAAAACTATCCTAGGAGCCGAAAATGGGAGGTTCCTTGGTTCATTTGAAGCAACATTTTCCTTTACAAAAATGGCGTGCGCGGCTTTGTTTAGGAGTTATTAACGAAAAACACGGACCAATAAGAGCGCGATCTAGACATGCGGTGGCACGTTCGGCCAATTGACAGTTGGCGCTTCGGGCCGACTGTGCTAACTCGCGTCTAGGTGGCGCTCTGATTGGTCCGTGTTTTTTGTTAATAATTCCTAAACAAAGCCGCAGACGCCATTTTTGTAAAGGAAAATGTCACTTCAAATGACCCAAAGAACCTCTCATTTTCGGCTCCTAGGGTAGTTTTGGGACACCCTGTATAGCGTATGAAAAGTACATCCCGCAACCGGTAAAACATTCTCGCCTGAAATGTCCCTTCTGTCAAAGCGAACAAAGGCGTGCTGGCGCTACGGCGTTGCAGGTACAGTGGTCGCACTTTTTTCGGGGCGAGACGTAGGCGTATTGGCGCTGTGCCGTCGCAAGTACAGTGGGCGCACTCTCATTCAAACCCATAAGAGCATCTGCAAACGGCGTAGGCAGTGCGGCACAGATCAAGGGATGCGGCGGGATAATGGGCAACGGCCTTAAACCGCCTTCTGATATCGCAGCGTCTCAGGCAGGGCCCGCTGGGTAGCTTTACTGTTGGGTCCAGTAATGCCAGATTCGTGGGTCTTGGGATGTTTCCCCTCCGCTCGTTCAGTCGGCTCGACCCCCACTATGACGCACCGTCGCGACATAGTAAAGCTACGCTGGCGCGTGTAGGGCGCGTGCAATCGAACATGCACTCACACGGGCAGAGTAAAGGTACGTTCGTGTGTAGCTCGTGCGCAGTAGAACCAACGTAGCGAAGACGGTGCGTCAGAGTGGGGGGTCGAGCCGGCTGAGCGAGCGGAGGGGAAAAATCCCAAGACCCACGAATCTGGCATCACTGGTTGGTCTTCTAGCGGGTCCAGTACTGGTGGTCAGTGCCGACAAACATTTTTATGCACTCCGTCGCTGCAAGTAGCGCCACCGCCGCTCAGTGGGGAAACTTGACCTAGTAGTTAGTAGTTAGTAGAATGGTACTGCCGGGGAGGGTAGCGGCTCGTCCGCCCCTCACTTCCATAAGGCACACCGGATCTTTCATCACCAGTATCACAATCGGCGCTTCCAGCAGCTCGGCCCACTAACGGGTTGCAGTTTTCCCGTCGTTCCGCCTCTCCTCCGTTTTATTCGGCCCGGGCCATTTTCGGATTCGTCGGCTTACTAGACGGGTCCGGTCGTCATTGATGAGAAGGGCCATGCTACCTAATTGTTGGATTTTTGAGCGGTCTTAAGGCTCGGAGTGAACGTCAGGCCCTCTCACCTTCAGACCTGCAGGGTGCCTCGCCTGCCCATTTAGGCTCCCCCCCCCCCCACTTCGTCATATTCCAGATTGAATGTGTCAAGTTTCGAATCCCGTCCCTACTCTGTCTCTCCTAGTCAGAGACTTAACCACTCCCTCCCCAAGGTTAGGATAGGCTACTCTGTGATTCTATGGGCTTGCAAATATCAATGATTGTGCTCTTTCCTCTTTGGGTGGGCTTGGCGCATTCTAGGAATAATGACTGATTGCTTGGATGTGACCATCATCCTCGGGTCCGGTCGGTGTTCATCAAATAGCTCCGTCCGCCTGACCTTTCCCTTTGAGGTTCGTTATTCCGTTTTTTTTTACGTCGCATCGCAACGGAACCTACAGTTTTTATAAAGGTGGGTTCCGAACCACCTTCGGCACCAAAGTTTATGGAGCACAAGGAGTATTTCCAGAGGTGCCGGCGTCGGGGATCGAACCCGCGACCACGGGGTCCGTAGGCGCGCGCTCTACCCACTGAGCCACTGCGCCCCCTTGAAACTTGACCTAACTCGATTCAAAAAGGAATAACTTTTGATAGAAATGAGATAGAGCAATGAAATTTTTTTTACATACAGCTGAAACTTCACAGAATATGGGAAAAATAGGGAGATTATGGTACGAATGTTTTCTAACCTTGACAAAATAAAAGTTTAACTGTTTAACAATAATTCGACGTTTTGGAAAATTCTGAGGTCTTAGAAAAATTTTGAGACCACATTTGAAATCAGCGTGAAAAAATCTACGTCAAATGATGTAGAACATGTTCCAAAAAATTTTTTTCCGCGCGTGGTATTGGAAAAACCACAATTTTCTCGAAATTGCGCAACTTTGAGGTATTTTTTCGAGGTTAAAAAGCATTCGTACCATAATCTCCCTATTTTTCCCATATTCTGAGAAGTTTCAGCTGTACGTACAAAAAATTTCATTGCTCTGTCTCATTTCTATCAAAAGTTATTCCTTTTTGAATCGAGTTAGGTCAAGTTTACCCACTGTGCGCCGGGTCGCCAACCGGATGAATTCTGTGTTAAAATCGAGTAACTTTCGATAGAATAGAGATAAAACGATGAATATTTTTTAATGAAAGCTGAAACTTTGCAGAATAAGGGAGTAATAGGGAAATTATGGTACGAACGTTTTTAACTTTGACAAAATTCGCTAAACCTGCACAATTTTCCTAAAACTGTGATTTTGACAATACCACGAGCGGAACAGATTTTTTTGCAACATGCTGTACATCAGTTCCCGTATATTCTTCCACACTGACTTCAAATCTAGTCTCAAAATTTGTGTACCACCTCAGGATTTTGCAAGAAATCGAATTTTTTGTAAACGAATGTGGTTATATTCCTTAGTCATTATTCGCAGTCTATCCATGAAGTTCGAACGATTGCAGAGTTGAATCTCATTATGTTAATAACAGGTTTTCCAATTGGGACGGGTCGATGTTGACAGTCTGTAGCGGCCGTGTTGTTTTGGTGGCGGCGGTCAAATCTGTTGTTTGTAATTCAGTCAGTAATGCCAAATCACCATGGCAAGTTACACGATTGAGCAGCACGTCCAAATGATAAAATTTTATTATCAAAATGAGTGTTCGATAGTGCAAACGTTGCGCGCGTTGCGCCCATTTTATGGCAGACGCGGTGGCCCTTCAAAGTCGACTCTCCAACGTTTGGTGGAGAAATTCGAAACGACCGGATCGGTAAACAATCAGCCAACACCCGTACGACAAAGGAACGTCCGTTCAGCCGAAAACATCACCAAACTGTCCGTGAAAGTGTGCAGGGGAACCCTAGGCAGTCAATTCCTCGCCGTGTACAAGAACATGGCATTTCGCAGACTTCAACTTGGCGAATTTTGCGTCGGGATTTGGGCCTGCACCCGTACAAGATCCAACTAACCCAGGAGCTCAAAATGAATGACCATAAACAACGCCGTTTATTCGCTGACTGGGCTTCGGAGCGTTTGGAAGAGGACCCCAATTTTGGCCGAAAAATCATCTTTAGCGACGAGGCGCATTTTTGGATGAATGACTTTGTTAATAAACAAAATTGCCGTATATGGGACGACGCCAACCCACACGTGGTTCACCAGGTGGCAATGCATCCACAAAAGGTTACAGTTTAGTGCGGGTTTTGGGCCGGCGGCGTCATTGGTCCGTACTTTTTTCAAAACGACGTTGGTGAGGCTATCACCGTCAACGGCGAGCGCTACAGGGCGATGATAACCAATTTCTTTTGGCCCGAATTAAACAATATGGACTTGGACGACATGTGGTTCCAACAGGACGGCGCTACGAGCCACACAGCAAAGGCGATGGATACTCTGCATCAACGATTTGAGGGTACGGTTATCTCTCGCGGAGGTGACGTGAATTGGCCACCAAGATCGTGCGATTTGACCCCGCTAGACTTTTTCTTGTGGGGTTTTCTAAAGTCTCAGATCTATGCCAATAAGCCGCAATCGACCGATGCCCTGAAAATCAATATAGTCCAGGCCATCGCTCAAATTTAGCCGGATCTATGCGGCAGAGTCATTGAGAATTGGACCTCTCGGATCCGTGCCATCGTACGAAACCGCGGCGGACATTTGAACGATGTCATTTTTCATGCATAATGGCATACATGGGCCTTTCAAATAAAAAAAAATTTCGTCAATACCTTACACACAGCTTGTTTTATTCTATTTCAACATCGACCCGCCCTTATTGGAAAACCCTTTATTTATTGGTGACAATTTATAAATTATATACAAAGCGGTCGAATGTACGTAATCTCTATGCCGTGACGTATTAAATGGTAATTAAATATTTCCAAGAATGTGTACTATATGACAAAATGATATTATTTTGTGCCTGTATTCGTACAAGCCACAGCTGGGCATCAATCGATTAAAATTTTAATCAAGATTGATTGATTAATGTGTACCATTGAAAAAGTAATCTTTGATTGATTCAATCGATTGATGAAGATAATCGTCAATTCAATCGCTCTATTCAGAATCAAAATTGCTGAACACTTCCTCGCACGTTCTACCCTAATTCTGCTATCAATATCTTGGGTTCTGTTTTTCCAATAAGAATGTGTAAGAGCAAAAGAATTTACACGTATTAGCGAACACCACTTCTAGAATGTGCTATAAGTCACTGCAACTTTATATCGATATTAGAGGGCGCATTATTACTCGGGGCGCACTCGCTTGCGGAGCCTCCCGAAAATGCTGTCGAATAAAGTCGATTACATAATCTATAATGCATAATTTCGAAACCGTAGGGACCAAGCGCGCTAGATGGATCTTTCATCTAGCGATCGCGACTACGTAGAGCACCGAAATGTGCATAGCAGCGTTATGTTTTCGCAAATACCGAACCTCTCTCATATGCCGAGGCACACGGACACGCCGACCGAGCGTACCTGTTTGCGAGAGCGCCCCGAAACGGCTAGTCGAGCCTGTTCGTACAGCCTACCTCTGTTTTACCGATACAATGACTACATCACCGACAACTCGGCTCGTTGGTGACTGACTTAGCAGAAACAGACATAAGCGTTCGTAGCGAGTCGTAGCGACGCCATATTGCATACCTCTAAATTCGATGCTCAGCTGTTTGTTGTCGAATAAAGTCGACTACGCCTTTATAACGCATAATTTCGAAAAAGTAGGGACCAACCGCGCTGATCTTTCATCTAATGATTGTGACGACGTAGGGGTCGCAAATATGCAGTAAAAGGTCATACTTTCTAATATGTCGGACCCTTGCAGTCCTCGTGCACGTATATGGGTCTACGCTTTGTGAGTCGTGCACACTAGAGAGTGGGTCTACACCCTTAAAGCCATGCGCATCCCACCTCGTAATTTTCTTTTACTTTTAATGCTCGCGGAAATAATTTAGGCATTCAAGATAATATAAACACCCTCTAGGCTGGAAAACATAACAAAATTGCACAACAATTACACAAGTATTAGGTGATAAAATTAAAGCGACATATTTTGTGCCAAAGCTTTTAAAAGCTCAATATTACGGTGCATTTCTCGGCTCTCTATTATTTTTCTAATCCGTTCTTCTCTTAACTGTAGGCTGATTGTTCCAGAATTACAAGGGTGCGAGATTTGCGCTCGCTTTCCACGTTAATATAAACATGGGCTCTCTCAGTACTCAAAAACTGGCTTGAAAACAGTTTACGAGGCATAATTTTCATAATTGCATTGGGCAGCATGCAGCTATAAAAATAGCTACATGCGCAATTGTATGGTTCCGAATGATGTAAAGTACGCCCCGTCAACGAAAACATAGGACATTTTAGGGCGACAGCGCCCCAGATCAATCCCATTTTTGTGTCATCGAGAAATGTGAACGTTAATCCCGCACCCTTGCAAACCTGGGAAAAGGAGTCTATTCCCTTAATAATAGCAATCAATTACTTAGAAAATCACTTACCGCAGGCAAACTGCCAATCGTTCCTCTGGGGGAATTGGCCTCTTCCAATGTGTAATTTTTTTCGTTAACTGATCCTTAATTTTGTTCAGCAACGCAGCGAAACAGCTCCTCGTCATCCTGAAGTATCCGTAGAATTTCTCCTCGCTGTCAGCGGACATTTGCCGAATTAGGGTGAACTCCCCTTCGCTGTCCTGACTTCTCCATAGCGGATGAACACTGTATTGTCTTGGAGCACTTATTCTTCTTCTTCTTCTTCTTCTGCTTACATGCCCCGATCGCTCCTCTTCTCGCTCCTAGATAACTAGATTCAGCGCCACTTGCTGTAGGGCGATTTGTACGCCAAGGGCTGCTAACAACTCGTTACTCAAGTTCATCACTGATAAGGTGCGCGGAAGTCACAGAAATTATTCGAAGAACAGGCCAGAAATGGTGCTAAAGTCAGGCCCCACAGCTCCTTAAATACCTTCGCGACAACCCCCTATTCAGTGACGTCAGGGGTGAGGGCGGAATTTCCCGACCGAGAAAGGTCGCAAACGTTGCAACAATCAAACGTTGCTCGTTTAATATTGGACGCTGCAACTTGGATGTTTTGCAGAGAAGTTGAAACAATTGATTGAAGATAGATGATTTTTTTATTTATCCTCAGTCAATTCCCTTGTTCCGCGCTTAATCATCTTAGGGTGGATGCATCCTCATCAATTCTTCGTAATCATTTTCCTTCTTAATCTCTGCATTACGAACGGATGTTTAATTTTCGATTCGTTTTTATCATCCCCTTCGCTGGATCTTACGATCCACGCATCCTCCCAATTGTCAATTACCAATCTATTCTTAATCGATCTTCATGTATTTTTTCTACGTCCTATCGATTTTATCAACAAAACAGTGTTTGCGGGAAACCATTTTTTGTTCTCATATGAGCATATTTTGAACTGCATAAAGGTTCTTTTGACAAAGGAAGGTTGATCGTAGGTAGCTTAGCTCACGATTCAAGTCGAAAAAATCGTTTTGTATTAGAAAAATACATTAGAATTTGCGGAATTTTTCTTCCTTTTTTCCCCCTACTTTGGACGCTCATATTATGAGATATAAACATAATCTAACAAAATCATGAGCTGAGCGACCTGCGATCAACTTTCCTCTTTAGAACGAGGCTTCACACAGCTCGTAACATGCTTGTATAAAAACAAAAAATGGTTTCCCGTGAACACAGTTTTCACTTGTTTTTCTAGTAATATTCTAGTAATATGCTAGTCATATCCATGGGTACCGTACCCCCTTAAACTGTGCCGGCAACGGCGACACGCTCGGCCACGCGACAGTACTTGTATCATTCTGTCCTTCTCTACGTTCGGCTTTAGATTGATGTCTCGCCGCGGCGCGGTTGACTACAGAGGCCCGTCTTGCCAGACGGGGCGCTTTTTTCGCGCGGGTACTTTGGTCGCCCCGCTAATTTCGCAAAATTTATTATTTGATTAAATATTAACAATAACTTATCTGAAATTCTTGCAGCCCGCTGTTCTTTCGTGCCTCGTGTCGTCACGGTCGTAACGGACTCCGCTAGACGTTCCCGCTAAAAATAGTCTCCCACTACTTTCCCCCCAAAAGTTCCCCACAAACTTTGGACGTAGATACGTTCCTGCCGAAACTCGCGCATGCGCGAAAAAAGCGCCCCGTCTGGCAAGACTGATAGAGGCAGTCATAAATCAAAAGACGAGCCAGCATTGATATAAAAAGATGGATAGGAGATCCTTGAAACCAATTCAAAATCGCCATTGCTAGCATTGGCATGATGCGCCGCTATCGAAAACCAATGGTACAGTAATGTCGCGATCGTTGCCGCAGGAGCTGTCCTCTGGAGCGACAACTTCCAAGACAACTGCTCGTATTTTGATTTATGACTGGCCTCTACAGTCTACCGCGCCGAGACATCAATCGAAAGCCGAACGTAGAGAAGGACAGAATAATCGCGTGGCCGAGCGTGTCGCCGTCGCCGGCACAGTTTAAAGGCCCGCGTGTTCTCACAATGTAATGCCAATTAAAAATGCTTTATTCTCCATTATTTTTTAATGAGATTTTACTGGCTTGTTCCTGGCAAAATTCTGATTAAAACAAGACCAAACATGGTATAATTTGGCCCATCAGTAATGTCTTGAAAGTTGTCGGACGGCTGTACGCGTAAGTTGCCGTAGTGTCTACCAGTGAATTTCCTACTCAAAATTAATTATTTTTTTATGAGATTTTACTGGCTTATTCCTGGCAATATTCTGATTAACACAAGACCAAACACGATGTAATTTCAATTTTATTTAGTGCTGTAATCGACGATGAAAGTTTCATTTTCTAGGAATAACAGCGTATGGGAAAGAGATAGACGTGCATAGTCGTCGTCGCCGGCACTGTTCAAATGCCCATGTGTTCGCACAATGAAATGCCAGTTAAAAATGCCTTCTTTTTTATTATTTTTTGGTTTTATCAACATTACGGAGTATGTATCTGAAGAACATGGAAAGAGGTAGCGAGTGAAAAAGAAAGAAAAGTTGTATTGTTTACTCTATTGTTTAAAATACCAATGCGATGGTAACACTTTTATTATTAACTTTTTGATGATTATTTTTCTGATTATGGAAAAAAGGTTGTTTAAATATTTTCTACGAGTGTTTCCTTTTCCTCGACGTTGGATAGCCTAAAAAAAAAACGTTAGTTATGCATAAAATAGTATGACGTATTATTTATTACTTAACTATTTCAATTGTCTTACCTAAGACAGTTAATTTTAGTGCTTCTATAAGATATGGTGCCGGAGGTGGAAGGTATTTTTGTATATGCTTTAAACGATTAATGCAGCCGATAAATTCTTCTCTTATATTTGGAGTTAGTTCCGTCCAATTTCCTTGATCTTCCTCTTCGGCCCCTTCTTCATCTGCTTCTTCTGTGGCCCTTTCTTCATTTGCTACTTCTGTGGGCCTTTCTTCTAATGATCTTGATAACCTTTGTTCCTCCTCAGTACATGAAGTGAAATAATTTTGAATGTCTTGAACTGTTACATCGTGCTCCGAAATCTGTGACCAAGTTTGCTGCATTTCTGTTGCTACTGTATCTTCCTGTATTTCGTCACTTGTTTGCATGTCAGGAAGAATGTTCTTCCACGCGTTTTTAATGTCACTGCATGTCACATGGTTCCAAGAAGCACTGATCGCATGTATACAATCTTTAATTGTTTGGCTACGAACCGCTTGTAAATAACATTTACAATACACCGGGTGGCGTAACATGAATAACAGCAACATGAACAACAGCTTACAAATAATAGTTCAAACTAGCTGGTTATTGTTAAATTATTGATAAATTGATAAATATTGATAAATTACCTTAGGGATAACAGCATAATATCTTTAGGAAGATCATATTTATAAAGATGTTTGTGACCTCGATGTTGAATTAAGATAAATTTTAAATGCAGAAGTTAATAATTTCATTAAAATAATAATAATAATAATTATCTTTTAAATATCATACTTATTAAAGACCATACCGTTCTGTTTTCGCGGGTTCGATAACACCCCACCCTCTTCTCAATGCACTACGCAGGGATTTCCAGAACAATCAAATATGACGATACAAAGAAGTAATCTTAACAAGAAATATAGATTGACGAAAAATACATATAAACGCGCACACATTATAAACACAGACACACACACAAACATTGTAAAAATATACACACGTGCACACTTACTGTAAATATACACACGTCTTAACATGCATTTTTGATTTTAAAACATTTTTCCTTATAAGACATATACATATTTATACATAAATTCTATTAACATTGACAAGCCAACAATTTCCTTTACTAGCGAAATCCAGGAACCCGCCATCTGTTACAAAAGAAAAAAATGTGAAATAATTTACCTTTCTCCTTTTCCTCGAGAAACAATCTTAGCCACTTCACGAAATTATAATTAAATTGTATAGATCCTTTCATAATTTCTTGGATCGGTATCTCCTGCAAATAATTAAAAAAAAAATTATGGAACAAAATTTAAAAAAAAATTGAGGGGGGTTGTTGCTCACTCGCTTCGCTCGCTTCGCAAGTGAGGGTGTTGTAGCTCACTTTGCGAGCTCGCGAGAGGGTTAGTGGTACGGATGTTATTTGGTGTGTGACTCTCCACGAACCACACAAAGAACTTCCCGATTCGTTAGTTGCAATATATTATTATCATTATTAAATGTACGTTTTAAGAAGATTATACATTTTCGGAGAATTTCAATAATTTTCTACTTAACAAAATGTTTGCTATATGGCGTCGCATTAAACCAACATCGTATGCACGTTGCTCGCTTGGTTCCTTGTTGTAGCATTTTAATTATGCAACTAATGCTAATGTTACCGCTTACAATAATCGAAAATTATCCCAATGCAAGATTGAGTTATTTCTCTGTACAGGGACATGTCGCTTCAAATGATGTCAGGAACCTCCCATTTCCGGATGTTGAAGGAATATATATATTATACTAGCTGGTTATTGTTGCTCGCTCGCTTCGCGAGCTCGCGGGTAGGACTGCTCTTGCGAGAGGGTTAGTGGTACGCATTGCTAGTGGGGCATACAGCTATTAATGGTTTTTTTTTTATTTTGTGTGTGACTCTCCACGAGCCACACAAAGAACTTCCCGATTCGTTAGTTGCAATATATTATTATCTTTATTTAGTGTACGTTTCAATTTTTTTTAAATTAAAAAGAATAAAAATGAAATATATATAATTACGTTTGTTTATTCGATGGAAAATGTCCATCCTCTCGTATAAATTGCATTGTTGAATGAACTTCTTGCGAAAAAAACTAAAAAATCTAAAAAACTACTTGACCAATATGGACCAAAATCTAATCAGCTGTAAGTTACGACGGGGCACATCGATTGCATCATTCATCATTCTGATCGCGTTGTTACTTTTTCAGAAAACGTTAACGAAAAATCTGATAACATAAAAACGGCCATACGCACAAACACACACACACATACTAACAATTTGATAAAAATAGTCTAAAATGATTCCAATGACCATGAAACGTGAAGATCTGCTAAAAAATCGATTTTCGATTGTCGGGGTAATTACAGTAACTTCCCTATGAATCGGGAAGTTAATAATTGCGACACAAAAATAAAATAATTGCGTCAATAAAAATAAAATATAATAATAAAAATAATAAAATATAATAAAAATGAAAATAACAATAATATCAAAATTTTGTCGGAAACCGACAGAGTACAACAAAGGGCAAAAGAGGGAACAGGATGAGTGGGTTTAAAAAATCATACCATAAGGTCAATATAAGCCAATATTGGTAAATATCCGCGTTAGCTACGCATATTAATACCGCCCGCGCAACACTTTTACTTGCGAGAAACGCGCATCGTCGCGTTGTCCATCTGGCGGTAACCGCGGTAGGTTACGCCGTCGTGGCCCTCTCGCGGCGGTCGCGATGTGGGTAGTCTCATTTTTCTCCGAATTTTCATGTTTCCGGGCAACTTTTCCAATTTTTCTTGCGCTAAGAACCTGATTCGGACTACAACGAACATTTAAAAAAAAATTAGCCAAATCGGTCCAGCCGTTCTCCCGTGATGTCGTGACCAACGAACAGCATTCCATTTTTATTATATAGATTTGTTTTTAAAAAGTGAGTGGCAATTTTTGTGCGCGTCCCGTATACAATCATAGGCAACGAGCAATTCTATGAGAAGAATATACTACATCTTTCGTTATTTTCTATTTGATAGAGATCTGTGAGTAACCCTGTCCTGCTCACGTGCATGTGTTAGTATGTATGTATTAGCATTGGAAGATGTAAGAATTCTTAGATTTATTGCAATTACAGGGCGGGAATCGTGAAAAAATACAATTTTTACTATCTTTAATCTTTGAAGTTCATGGCAACGTCGTCTGATTATTGCACTGTAATAATGAACGATCAAAATTTTTGACACAAACGAGGACAGCGTATGGGCAAGAAAGAGACACAGTTCAAAGCATTTGCCATAAACTGTCCTTCTTTGCGTCGAAAATTTTGATCATTCATTACTAGACTGCAAGAAGATTCACTTCTGTCGCTCGTGGTTTTCTACACGTATGATTTTATATTACATATATCGTAGGCAAACGTACACGCTGCCCGAGCGGAGTGTAAGCTCCGTAGAGTCTCACTCGAGCACACCGACGTTTTAGCATCGGCAGCCGAGTTGAGACGTAACGCCAGCATGCATAGCCTCTCTTACGGGCGCACTGCCGAATATTGCAAAAACATTACTCGTTAACGTAAAAGTCGGACTTTTATCCAAATAGCACCCTAGATTGAACTTTCATCTATCGATTTTGACTAATAAGAAACCCAGTCTTAGCGTTATAGCGATTTCAGAAGCGTACTCCCGGACCCTTCCGATGCTCGTAGGCACACGACAAGCCGGCCACGGCCGAGCGGTGCGTAGCGCTACACAGTCTCACTCGAGCACACCGACGCACAGTGGTCCAGGAGCCCGCTTTTTGTGGTCAAAATTCAATTTTTCGACTTTCGAATTTCAAAAAAATTTTTTTTCCCTCATACTAAGAACACTTTGAAACCTCGAAATTCTAAATATTAGGTCTTTCGGATAGCTTTCCAAGCAGATATAGCGTTTGAAGTTCAGAATTATGAAATTGAAGGAACAACTAAATACTTTAATTATTCCTTACACAATGCTGAAATGAAAATTTGTACTATATTTTCGTATGTGTGAGCAAGTATATTTCAGGTATTTAATGGTAATATAAACATATTTCAATCAATATACGCAGGATATAAAGTTAAGTGCAATGTCAACTTTAGGTAGGGTTTAAAAAAATTGTTGAAAAGTGTTAGCATTCAGACTTGATTTTTCTGAAAGTTTAGACCTTCAACATATACACATGTAAATTTTAGCTGCTACTTCCTGCAAGTTTTGATTCTACGTGTATTTTAACAAGTAGACGTTCGCGCGCGAAGTACGCACTCTAATGCTACGTTCTGAACGCGTCACAGATTTTAGCATTTTATTTTAGCATTATATTCATTACTATATTATATATATTTTGTCTTGTATTATATTTATTAGTATATTATATATATGTTTTATCTTTTATTGTATTTATTACTATATTATATGGACCGTTTATTTTGAAAGTGGTGCAAGTCCATTTTCTTTAATTTATTTTTTTATTTGTTTTATTTTCTCCATTTTTTAAGCATAAATTACGTCATATCTCATTTTTAAAAAAAGGACTTACACCACTTTCAAAATAAACGGTCCATATATATTCTATCTTTTATTTTGACAAAAAATGTTTCGAACAAAAGTTGATCAGTATTCACTTTTCTACAAACTTCAATAGAAAAAATAAAAAAAAAATTTTTTTTTATAAAAAATGAAGGTGACCTCAATTCTTTAAATATTAGCATATATTTTTTACATCATAATATTCTAACTGGTATCAAGACGAATCCAACGACCTATAATAAGATCACATTAAATCTTGAAATAACGCTACAATAGTTTTGGCCATAAAAAGCGGGCTCCTGGACCACTGTGCGACGCTGCAGGCAGCCGCCTGCGTGTATACCCCCTCTGATGAACATACTGCCAAATATTGCATTTTGAGGCAAATAGCACCCTAGATTGATCTTTCATCTAACGATTTTGACTACATAAAGTCAAATCGTTGCGTTATAAGGTTTTCAGAAGCGTACTCCCGGACCCTTCCGATGTTTGTAGGCACACGTACACGCCGCCTGAACGAGGTGTAAGCGCCACAGAGTCGCACTCGAGCACGCCGACGCTTTTGCATCGGCAACCGAATTGTGACGTCACGATTGCTTACGACGCCTAACTTACCGGTAAGATATTTTCTGGTTCCTCTGTTTTACCGATACAGAGCTTGCTGACGACGACAATGATCGGAAGGAGACATCAACGCTTGTAGCGGAAAATGTCGGAACTGTATTTTGACACAAAACCTCGCTATTCAGCTGTTTTCAGTAGAAGTAAACGCACACATTCTTTAATACGCAAATAAACAACAGAACAACGATTGCACTAGCAACGTATATGCCCCCGCCAGGGTGGTATTTGCCCATTTTTTCCATACGAGCTCTAAATTTCTTAATATTTATGAAAATGTGGCCTCTCTGACGAGCATGCTGCCGAATATTGCAAAAATTTTGTTCATAAACGTAAAAATAAGACTTTTGAGCCAAATAGCACCCTAGATTGAACTTTCATCTATCAATTTTGACTAATAAGAAACCCAGTTTTTGCTTTATAGCGAATTCAGACGTTTACTCCCGGACCCTTACAATTTTCGTGTACATATATACGTGGTTAGTGGTGTGTGTGCTCACACACCACCAACCTACCAGACCAAACGGTGCTCTTAATAAAAAAACGTAGTTGCACGTGCTTTCATAACATAACCATGTAATTCTAGAGGAACGAAAACTAACTGTTGCGCACTATAAAAATGTCGGTAAGCCGTCTGCTTTCGTGCTCTCTCTCTCTCTCACAAACCGCACGAGAGTCTGCGCACTAGTCACTTCCGTCCCGTCGACTTCCGTCACATCAGAAAATTGTTACCCTCAGCAAAGAAGTTTCACTTCAATAAAAGACTTGAATAAATCTTAGAAGAAGAAACACGCTTGTTCATTTGAGGGCCCCTCCCCCAAACCTCCGCTGGATGTGGACCGTAATATAGTTCTCCAAATAAAATGGCGTGTTATCTCTTCGAATATTTATTGGATCTGTTACAATTAAATAGATTTGTTGCTAGGAAACCAAAAACAAAATAAACGTCACCGACGAGATACTGTTAAAGACTGCCAGCGCCCGTGCTATTCCGCGGTCCGACAAATGGGCGCAATGGGCGAGGTGGTAACGGTGGAAATTACAGTGACCTGAAAGACCACGTCGCTAAAAGTTACTCCACCGACGAGAATAGTATCAAAATAGTGCCAAAACATCGTCTAAAATATGGCGAAGAATGCAATAGTATATAAGAATGCAATAGAGAATTTAATAATAATATCTTCAGTGGTCTTCTGCACTAACAAAATGTCGTCGGAGGCTTTTCGTTTTTCTGGCTGGAGCCAGACTAAATCCCAGAGGGCGTAACAAAACACCGAAATTTTCGCGGGACACGTAGTCCAGTAAGGCTGGCAGTCAGGGCTGCCGTCGAACTCGCAAATGCGAGCCGAGTTCGAGTCGAGTCGAACCGAGACTCGACTCGGCTCGACCAATCCAATCGAGCTTAGCTGGGCTCGCTGGCTCGCACCGAGCCACAGTGGTCTGGAGACCCCGGTTTTGTGGCCAAAATTCAAATTTTCAACTTTAATATATTGAAAAAATTGTTTTCCTATAAAGTAACAACCCTTCAAAGCTCCCAAATCCAAAATATTATTCATTTTAAATAATTCTGTAATGAGATACAGCGTTCTAAAGACAAAGTCAGAAAATTCGATGTAAAATATAAAGTTTTAGATTTCAATCATCGAATATCAGAAAACAGATTTTAATGATAGTTTTATATATGTTAGTAAGCGCATTTCAAAGATTTAATCCAATTTTAAGCATTGTTTAGTCCATACACGAATAGCGTAAATTAATATAATTTCAAACTTTGAAAAGAATTATGCAAAAACGCTTAAGAGTGCTAAGCATCAGACTAGATTTATATGAAAGCTTGAACATTTATTAAGAAGAGCATGTAAATTTTAACTGCAACCTTCCGAAACCTTGAACTATAAACGGATTTTAACAAATACGAGCTCGCGGTTATTTGACGCTTGGATACGCTGTTCCACTTGAATGTTGCACAGCCGCTTGGAATTACAATGTATGTAAATACATGTTTTCTCTGCGTCGATCAGAGACGCCGAAAACTCCTCGTTACTAGATTTCATATAATTCCTACAAAGAAGTCAATCTCAGCTACTTTGCCGCGATTTCTAGAGGATAGTATGCATTGTGAGAATTGTTAACACGATTTCCAAATATTTTTGATGATCTGACAAAAAAACGTTTCCAACGAAAGTTGATCAGGATTCACATTTCCACAAATTTCCATACAAAAAATGAAAGAAAAATTTGTTTTTTTTATAAAAAATGAAGATCAACTCAATTTTTAAAATATTAACATATATTTTTTACTTCATGCTATTCTAACTGGTATCAAGACGAATCCAACGACCTATAATAATATAAAATTAAACCTTGAAATAATGCTACAATAGTTTTGGCCACGTAAAAAAATTTTTTAAAAAGTCGTAATAAGTGTGACTTCTTTTGTATTTGTGAGAATGTGTGTATTAGTATTGTTCATATTGTTATTATTGTTACTATAATCGTCATTATCATTATCAGTATCATATATGTCACTTGCCATTAAAAAAAGTTTCCATCATTTACCTAAATACTGTACTAACTCGTGACGTAGTATCTAAATAAACATGCAAATAGTACATAAATGGTAAATAGTTAATACATACATACGTATATGTATATGTATTATTGTTTGGACCATCAGTACACTTTCGTTTGTTTCGTACGAATCGCACGCTCGGTGCGATCCTGCGAGCCCAGCTAAGCTCGCCTGGATGAATCGAGCCGAGTCGAGTACTCGCAAGACGATGCGAGCCGATGACGTCGTGCGAGTACTCGACTCGGCTCGCATTTTGCGAGTACTTGCACAGCCCTGCTGGCAGTCTTTAACAGTATCTCGTCGGTGTAAATGTTAACAACCAAGTATGAAATATAAATAAATTAATCGATACAATTATCATAACAAGAAATCTACATTATCTACATCCACCATAAAGATGTGGTTTTTGATGTAGATAATGTACACCACAAGGATGTGGTTTCTGATGTAGATAATGTAGATTTCTGATGTAGATAATTGATTAATTGTATGTATGTAGATTAATTGATATAATTGATTAATTTGTTTATATTTGACATTTAGTTGTTAACATTTGTTTTGTTTGAAGAGTTAACACGTAATTTTATTTGGAGAAATATTTTACGCTCTATATGCCACCGATGTTAGCGACATCTTTCCGATCTCTGAATGTCTTACGACAGGCATCTTCCGAACATCTTAGAGATGTGTCTTGCTATCTGGGTAATAGTACCTATGTGTAGTATGTAATTTAAATAAATATTAATTTTGTCGATAAAACAGAAGACGGCTGCAGCTATACATTTGTACAATAGACATTTACTTGGAGCAGTTAGTTATCTTACTGCTGGCAGAGAGTAAATGAGAGTGCTCACGCCCGGGTTTTGCCCGTGCCACTTTTGTTTGCACATCATGTTTAACCTAGAACAGCTCCTACATCATCTTTAGCATGGAACGGAACCTACATCATCTTTAGCAAGATACAGAACCCACTTTACTACTTACTACATATGTGACCAGAACCAGAACTAGCTTATTATTTATTATTCCGATGATATATTTACTTGTGATAGATAATTAAAGTTTTTTTATCCTGCTAAAGATGATGTAGGTTCTGTTCCATGCTAAAGATGATGTAGGTGCTGTTCCAGGCTAAACATGATGTGCAAACAAAAGTGGCACGGGCAAAACCCGGGCGTGAGCACTCTCATTTACTCTTTGCTGCTGGGTATATGAATGTTGTAATTCATATATGAAACTGCGGAAAGGTCAAGGGGAACAGACCAGCGTGATAATCAATTTCAAAAATAATTACAATTTTACAAATTCAATCGAATTTGGAAAATTTGATTACTGAAAAACATTGCCAAATTTCTTCGAAACAAAAATGAAATAGTTTTATTTAAATAAAGTAAACTTGAGGAAAAACAACTTTTGTGTTATACTTTGTTTGTGTAACAGCAATGTTAATAAAAAATGTGTGTCCTTTTTATTTCGAGTATACTTTTTTCAATTGCGTCACTCGAATTAATTTATTATATTTAATGTGGCCCTTGGTGGCAAAAGAGTTTGACATGCCGAAATGATTTTGGGATTATAAATTACTTTACAAAATTTTAATTTTACGTTAAAACTTTTAAAAAATAATTTTTGTCTATCTAAACAGATAACATTAAAGGTAGCAAAAAATTATTTCCATGCTTAGGGCATTTCACCTTCTACGTTTCGTCCTCACGCGAAATAACCAGAGATCACTATTTCCCATAAATACAAATACGTATGGACGCATGTAATAAACGAATTACTATACGAGGTGACCCGTGTATTTGAATTTCGCATATATGTATTTGTATATTTGAATACACAGAGGTATAAAGTCGAACAATTTACCGTGAATTTATTGTGCCAAACAAATCCGTCTACATGGATCCGTTTTCATTAATGATTATATTTAAATTGTTTAAATTTACATTTTCGCTAATGTTTATTGATAAAAGATAATGGAAAAAGTAATAGGATGTAAAAGATGCAGCCTATTCAGATTTACAGGTTTTGTCTACTGTATTTTTCGACGCGGTGAAAAGTTTAGAAGATATTCAAGAAAAACAATTTTCACCATTAAATGAAATATTTTAATGTTTAATCCATTTGAGGCACGTTTTCTCGTTATCTATGGGTACCCAAACTTTGCACAAATTTTTTTTGAACTATTTATTTGGAATAACTCTGAGGGTGTCGTAAAATAAATTCAAGAATTGAAAATAAGAGCCACCCTAATACACGGATCCTTTCGAATGGATCCTCAATTCCGTACTTCACGGTTCACATGCCACGTGCCACGTGTGTCCGTTCAAAATCGCGATCTCTAGAAATAACTGAAACACTTTGCAAACTAAATTACGAAGGAACGAGTCACTTACCTTTCATGTTGTTTTAATCGGGTTTGGATAAGGTAGTCACTAGTCTAGCCCGCCTCTTTGTTGAACCTGGCCTCTGAAGAATTGTTAAATCGACACATACGTATACCACTCGCGAAACGCAAACGATAATTAGATTGACGATAGGACTATGACAATAGACGAGTGTTCGAGACGGTAACCAGCGCGAAAGTGATCCTTCGATTTCCGTTAACGCGAACGCAATACGATCACTGATATAGTATATATATATATATCAGTGAATACGATACGTCGATCCTGATTCCCTACCTATTGCCAAATTTCCCTCATTGGCCGCTTCGAGCGCCCAATCTAAACCGCAAAACTGTACCCTCGAAGGGTCCTCGTGCCCTAGACCACAGCCTACTGTAATACTAGCCATGCTGAACAACTTGGCAACACTGCGAGAGTCCTGTTAAGATATATCTATATATATCAATATATATAGATATATCTCAATCGGAAAACCGGACTCTCGCGGTGTTGCCATTTTCTCTTCAGCATGACTAGTATAAAGTAGGCTGTGCCTAGACCAAATCGCGAAACTTTAAACGGCAACACCGCGAGAGTCCGGTTGTCATATCATTATTATGTAGTATAGCTGATTTTCGAAAACAGAAAAGTGCAATAATGAAGGTAAGTATTATTTATTAACTGTTTACGTCTTTATCTTTGTGTGTAGCACATTTACTTAACAGAATCTATTGTTCTTTCAATACATTTCAATTTAGTATTAATACCATTTTAGTAGTATCACGTCTAAAAGTTCTACAAAATCATATGTATCATATACATACAGAGTACATACATACGTACATCGAAAATTTGTGTTATATAATCCTTTTCACAAGTTTTATACTATATTTATTAGTCATTAATGCCATGGCGTTGTGTCCCCAATTGCAAGGGAAATTATGATAGTACGTTGAAAGAAAATAATTATATTTCTATATTTTTATTCCCCAAAGATGAGTAATTGCGGAAAAAATGAATAACTGCTATTTCCCATAAAAATTTGACACTAACAAAATATTCTGCAGTTTGTAGACTGCATTTTGCAGAAACTGATATCCAAAGGTATCCCGATATTCTATCTCCTAACGGTGTACTGGAGAATGTTTTGTTGAAATGTCCAAGACATATGGAAAATGCAATACCTTCCATTTTTTCAAATCATCGTCAAAACGAGTGCTATCACAAAGAAAAGATCCTGTAGAGTGCAGGGAAAGAATAATTGAAAATCATGTAAAATTTAGTTAAAGAGTTTATTGATTCTGATCTAATTAGTGGTTTCTTAAATTTAATAAACAATTATAAATAAAAGCATGTAATTTCGAACCATTGGAGTATTATAATAACAAATAGTGATAACATGAACTTAGAAATTTTTCAAGAAGGTAATGAATTATTATTTCGTGAATTGCAATGATGATAGTAATGATCTTCCTGAAAACTTTCTGTTGATGTCAGCAGTTTTTCATAAATTTTTGACACCATTGATTATTTATCCACTTGTATCGTTAATGATTCCATTAAGATTTATACATCCAGTTACGGGTCCCATTCTGTTGCAAAAAAAATTTAATTGTAATATATGTAAATTATTAATTGTGGAGGATAAAGTAACAACTGTATTTACTCACATGTGTGCAATAATGGAAGCCATAATAAATGTTCCTAATTTGGAATCAGATTTTCTAAAATCTGTAAATTGTAAACATATTTTATGTGAATAACATATATCAGTAGACAATCAGATATACATCATTTAGCATTTTTAGAAAGATGCATATGTGGTAAAGATTATCACAGTATTTTGTTTAAATTATTATCAATTTTTTCTAGTATTTTACTATTAGGTTGTTGCAATTGAAATTACCGTTTTCCATATTTGATACTTCCCACCTTTGTAGTTTAGTTTTGCCATGACAGATTGCGTTGAATTTTTTCAATTGGAAAAGTACGTATCTCGTATATGAATTTACAAGTATAAGATTTGTAATAATAAGATAAGTATAAGATCAATTCGATTTTCGTTCACCATGGAAAGGAAGGAAATTCGTATAATTTACTTGTACGAGTTCAAATTTCAACATACTACGTCTGAAGCAGCGAAAAACATAAATGCTACTTTTGGTGAAGATAAAGCAAGTGATTGACCATAAGACGTTAGTTTGAAAAATTTCGTTCCAGAGATACAACTCTGGAAAATGAGCCTCGTTGTCATAAGCCAACAGCTATTAAAGATTCAGATTTAAAAGATATAGTTGAAAGGGATTCATGTCTAACTGTTTGGGAAATCGCTGAGTGAACCAATATACACTATTCAAGTGTCTTACGACATCTGAACACTTTGGGAAAAGTAAAAAAGTTAGATAAATGGGTCCCATATGAGCTCATTGAAATAATTAAGGCATATTAAACAGGATAATTACCTGTGATGAGAAATGGATTCTCTACGACAATCAACGACATTCTGCACAGTGGCTAGACAAAGATGAAACTCCAAAACATATGCTGAAACCGAACTTTCATCCGAGTAAAATATTGGTGTCTATATGGTGGTCAGCAAAGGGTATTGTACATTATTAATTTTGAAAAAAAGGTGAAACCATAAATGTTAATAAGTACTGTCATGAAATTGATATAATGTACGAAAAACTGCATATTTAACAGTTTGTATTAGTCAATAGACGTGGTGTAATTCTGCTCCACAATAATGCTCGACCACATATCGTGAAAAAAACAGAAAAAAAATTAGCAGAGTTGAAATGTGAGGTTCTTGCTCATCCTCCTTATTCGCCTGACCTGTCATCTACTGATTACCATTTTTTCAAGCACCTAGATAGCTTTTTGAATAGAAAAATATTCAAAGAAGAACGTGCTGTAAAAACTGCATTTGATAACTTTATTGCCTCGCGTTTATTAGATTTCTAACAGAAAGGCATTCAGGTACTTGTATCATGATGGAAGAAGTGTATTGATATCGATGGAAATTATTTCGATTAATGGAATATGAATAAAGCTTGTAAAATTAAAGTTTATGTTAAAGATTCAAAACGTCCATTTCATTTGCAACAACCTAATAAATGATTGGAAATTAAAAATGAATGAATATACCATTTCTAAAACTTTAAAATTATAATATTATCCTTTATAAAACGATGTTATAATAAATATAATATATTACCTGCACAATTTTTTTCTTCGGTAACTAATTACCTTACCTCTTTGACGTATTTATAGTATGTGTATATATGTACATATACTTATAGTATTTACACGTATTCACTTAACCTCTTCAACTTCGTCGTAATATTTCATCTATTTCAGGCTTTTATTGACTTATATATCCCTCCATTCATTTTTAAATGTTGCATTTTAGTTTAAAGATGATTTCCCATTGCTTCATGATTATATTTTCTTAAAACTACTGTAAACATTTTAAATGTTATGTATCACAACACCAAATTGTTCCGAATGTCCACAAAATATAAGTACTTACTTATTAATATATGCTTTAATATCACTTTTACTTACATACCATAGTTATAATATTTGCATATTGCTGACATATAATTAACAACGAATTGAGTATTTCAACATACTTAACTTTCTATTTACGAAAAAAGCGTTCACCCATTCTTAAAAATAGGACTCCCGAACTGTAAACATGACAGTGTAATTATTAAAATACTTAGTATTTGTTCATTTCTTGGCGTTCTGCCGCCTAGGCTCGAGCTTTCATGAATTGAACTACTTAGACAGACAACGAGAACATGTATAACATCTTTGACAATATAGATAATACAATCGAACAGATATTATGCAAAATCTGAGTCATGGATCACTTAACTCTCTATTAACGTATTAATTCCAATTTTAGTTGCAATTTTTGGAACGAAATCCTCCACACTATGCCCGAAATATTTTTTAGATTGTTTTTGAATAATTTATTTGATGCAGTCGTAGAACTAAACATGTCCAGTTATATATATCTGTAGAAGGTATTGTGGTTTTATGTTAATCGTATGCTACATGTTCCTTTTTCTGTGATAGTATGATCAGCAATAATTTCGTGGAGTTGTACCATGATCGTTCGAAGGACCAATTATAATATCAGGCTTAGCATCATCGCTAATAGCAACCATCAATTATTTGCAATTTAATAAATTCTTTGCTCAATATGTTGGTAAGTTGACTTCCGAATGAACTGCATTTATATTACTCCCTATGTTCTGTATTGCGGTACATATATCTTGGAATACTTTTTATTTCTCCTTGGTCTGTTATTAATAAAATAGAACTTATGCACAAAGTTTTTTAAATTGATTGTTGTATTGTTATTTTCCAGTAAGAGCTGTGTTGGGTTTGCTGGTGATAAGTACATTAAAGTTGTACAGAAACGCTTTGCAAAGTGTCTTTGGTTTATTGTGATACAGTATCACTTTTATGTACTGTCCAGGCTGTCCCTTGCCAAATGTTTTGGCAATGTTGCTAGATAATTTTATATATCTGATTTGATTCAAAGACTCTACGCTTAAGAGACAAGTGGAATGTGCATTGTTAATTTATTTTAATACTATTGGCTTTATTCGGGTGGTTAAGATAAAGTCACATTGTATTTATTTGGTCATTCGCAATAGCAATAATAATATTGAGAGCAGAACTAGCTATGCTATTCGGGTTATTCCTTTTACACGATATAGCCAGCAAGAAACTGACCATCGATTCCTAGTATGACTGTAACATTGCGAACAGAAGTGATAAGAATCATCATGGGACATTCTACAAAACTGCAATGATTTGTAAGCTTCGTTTATTTATAAAATTTATTAATACAAATGAAACATTTCTCCCTCTTTCTTTTAAAAAAATATGTATACATAAAACCATATCGAATGTGAATCTCTCAATTAATACACTCCATTCAGTTTTGAATTCACTATTCAAACTAAAAAGGGAAAGTAATCAAGAATTAACTATACTACAGGAAATGTATTCATCCATTAAAATTCGTTTGTCTTTCATGAAAATGATCGTTTCATAACAGTAATAATTTTTAGACTACTTAAAATTGCGATTTCAGACGATTGGAGACATATTTTATGGTCTGACGCAGAAATCACTTACGTATCCTTTCTTAAAATATAATTACTATAATCAATACATTTCTCTAATGGTGTTCTTTTTAGGTGTACAATGCGCACAAGGGATAAAGATCTTGATTACGATGACTTGAAAATATTATTCCTGAACTTAACACAAACTACAGACATCACCAGTTTTATGGTATTTTTATTCAGCACTTCCAAGAGGGCTGACATTTTTATATTTTCTAATACCTCTGGGTATGCTGTGAGATGCTCGAGTTCGAATATTAACTGTTCCTAGCATTTTATTTGTTCTTCTATTCTCATTTCTACTGCATAAAGAACAGAGATTTATCATATATGTATTTCCACTGCTGCATGTTAGTGCGGCTGCTGTTTGCCAGAGAATGTAAGCATCTTATTTATTAATTCAGTTCAGGTTTAAGTTCCTACGAGTTCCTTGTCTTGTTAAAGTAATAATTCTTTTCACAAATAGATGGGAGAACAGATCAAGAAGTTTGTGGAATGGATTCATGGCACTGGTCATTTTGGGCCACCTAGTTTTAAATGCTTTATTCTCCATGTTTCTTTTATACGTTGCTGACTCAAACTATCCTGGTGGTTTAGCTATTGCTACATTGTACAGGCTAGAAAAAGACTCTGTCGATCCAGTGCACGTGCGCATCAATGTTCTCACTGTTCAGACAGAAGTTTCAAGATTTACAAAAAGGAACGATTCTTTAATGTAAGTTATGTACTTAATTTTATTATATATTTATATCAATTTTTCTAGATGTAAGTAAACTAGTTTAATATGAACTGTCTTTCAGTTATTTGAAACAAGCGAATTTAGGTATTGATAATCCAGAAAAAAAGCAATTTACACACCTTTTAATGGAAGCGAAGAGTAAATAGTCTCCAAACATGAAACCCTATGAAGGATTAAAACCAGGCCTATTATATTTATTATGAAAAGAAAAGCTAATATAAAATATGGTCTAATGAAAGTGAAAGTGTACGTTCATACGGAGCAGTTAGGTGAAAGTGATACAGAAACACATCCACAAATTCTTGGTCTAATAATTAAGACTGTAAATATATGGAACCGATATTAGGCGAGATTATGGAATCTCTAGAAGAATTAGAGAAACCAGTGTTACGCCTCTTCCGTTCGTGATCAACCCCATTTTTAAACAAAGGTAATTTACCAGTTGTGAACCATCTTATACAATTGTATACACGATTTTCTATACAGAAACTTTACGAACACTGCATTGAACGTAGCGAGATGTGTGTGTGAAACAAATGTAAAAATGTCACGTAAATTATAATTGTAGTTTAAACAAAACTTTTTCTGTAGATTGTACATATGTTCCTTAAAAAAATTCAATAAATTGATACGCTTTTTGAGAATGATATTCCAGTGAATGGAAATATTATGTATTTTCTTTCGAATGTTATAAATTATTATATGGACGAATATGAAATGTTGAATTTTCTGGAAGCAATAATACAGTGTGCTTCCTAATTGAATTTATTAAAAAAAATTAATTTATAAATTCAATAAGAATAAACTAATCAAAAGAGTATGTAAACCTCAAAATTTTTGTAATATTTTATAAAGCAACTGCAGGAGACAGTTCAGATTGCTTAATTTGTATAAACATTTATATCTTTTTATACTGTAGCCTTACAGAAATATTACACGAGGATTAACTTTGCAATCATTCATCCTAAAACACACGCATTGCCTTCACATTACAACCACATTCGACAAATTGCTTAGAATTAAAGGACCAATGTTGAAACATGTTTTTGTTAAAGTAGTCTGTCACACGAGACAAACATACATTTTTATAGCGCTTAGTATCCTTAACGAGCGAAAGTGTGGTAACATTATTGTTATGATAAAATATTAGGAGCTAATAAACTAACTTTTTATTTAAAAACGAAATTGTTTCACCACATATGTGCTAACAATGAATTTCTAAACACCATTAATACGAAATCCTCCACCCTTATGCAAAAGTTAAAATAGAGACAAAAATATTGTACAATTCTGAAACATCCGAATTAAATATTTTTAATCATTTCTTATCAGGTCGTGTAATATAAAACATATATTCCAGGTGTGAAAAGTATTTTAAAAGTCGTCTACTGGCAGCACTGACAAGCTGGCCATTTCACAGTCAAGTAGAGTGCCCGCAAAGTATGTGATTATTCTTGCTTCAGTCATCCTGTATCTCAGTAGCCAATAATATAACTATTATATTATAGCCTGTAATATAGTTCCAGTACATAGTTGTATTTATTTAAGTTTAACTAAATTAATGGGTACATCCGCTTATTGCTGTAAGCGGAGTTTAAAAGGCAATGAAGAGAAATGTTTTAATTATTGTTGTATGTCCATACTATTTATTGACGAATTGATTGAAAAAATTGAAAGGCAATTATGAGTTTATAATGTCAATAGACTTCCAATATCTCCAATGGAACGTCTTGCTGTAACTTGTCCCATTTTCTCTTAGATTTCGAGTCCATAGTGTCATAATGTTCCACTAACGCAGAACAAACTTCATTTCACGAATGAATTTTTAAATCATAATCTTTGTAATCGTCGCGGGAAACATAATTGGGTCTCGAATATATTTCTTTGATTACCACAGTAAATCCTCTACATATAGTCGCAAAAAGGTGATACACGATAAATGCAAAAAAATATTCCCTCCACTGTTGTAATACTAATATAAACATTTTTTTATGAAATTTTTACCAATATATTTGTGGCATTTTTCTATTAAAATAATACTAAACACGATATAATTTCAACTGTATCGCAAGGATGGACAGCATATGCGAAAGGAAGTGGCGCGAAGAGTCGCAGTCGCTTCCAGTGATGGGATATGGGGCACTTTTTTTCGCGCATGCGCGACGATTCTGGCCTCAGACGGCCTCAGTCAAGACGATGATCGGATACCTTGGCCGCCCCGCTAATTTCGCAAAATTTATTACGATTTGATTTTGATTTCTTTTTTCTCGCAGCCTGCTCTTCTTTCGCGCCTCGTGTCGTAACGGTCATGACGAACTCCGCTATACGTACCCACTAATAGTAGTTCCCCATTATTTTCCCTCCAATAGTCCTTCACAAACTTCGAACGCAGATACATTCCTGCCGAAACTCGCGCATGCGCGTGAAAAGCGCCCCGTATCTTATCTCTGCTAACCTTAGACCATATACAGTAATTTCTCAATCGTAGTCCCAACACCCGTGTTATGAACGGACTACGATCAAGTAGGGTGGCTATTTTTTGATTTATGACTGCGTCTACCCTACCGCGCTGAGACTTTAAACGACAAGCCGAACGTAGAGAAGGACAGAATGAAATAGGATCGCGTGGCCGAAGCGTGTCCCCGTCGCCGATACAGTTTAAAGGCCCGTGCGTCATCACAATAAAACACCAAGACCTTAGCTTTTTTATTTTCGATGATATCATTATGGAACTTTCACCAACATATTCGTGGCATTTCTCTGATTAAAATCATACCAAACACGATATAATTTGGCCAATATTTAGTTTTTATTTTTTTTCACTCGCTGTCTTCTTCCATTCCCTACAGTTACTCCATACCGTCAATGAAACCACTAAATATTGGCCAAATTATATCGTGTTTGGTCTTGTTTTAATCAGAAAAATGCCAGGAATAAGCCAGTAAAATCTCATAAAAAAATAATGAAAATTAAGTAGTTTGAAAATTCGATTCACTCGAGTCAATGTAGTGGTGTTCACACCGATATACCCGAGCCGACATCAAACATCGCCGTCCTGCTGCCCGGCGCAGCGTTGACAGGCTGTGGAATGGGTAGGCACTGGACTACGATTGCAGAGGCGACCGAGGACTACGATTGAGAAATTACTGTACAGTAATGTCGCGATAGTTGCCGCAGGAGCTGTTCTCTGGAGCGACAACTTCCAAGACAGCTGCTCGTATTTTGATTTATGACTGGCCTCTACAGACCACCGCGCCGAGACATAAATCGAAAGCCGAACGTAGAGAAGGACAGAATGATCGCGTGGCCGAGCGTGTCGCCGTCGCCGGCACAGTTTAAAGGCCCGCGTGTTCGCACAATTTAATGCCAATTAAAAATGCTTTATTCTCCATTATTTTTTAATGAGATTTTAATGGCTTATTCTTGGCAATATTCTGATTCAAACAAGACCAAACACGATATAATTTGGCCCAACAGTAATGTCTTGAAAGTTGTCGGGGGGCATATTCACTCTACACGCGAAGCATAATTTATAATTTATCATACATTTAACATATGCTATAGCATATGTTTAAATTGACAAGTTAGCATTCACGTTCTTGGAAATAAAAGTATCCGAATTTTATGTAAGAAGGACAGAGTCAACTTGGCACTCTTGTCTGAATCGTTGTGTGGCGGCCCTGGTATATACTGCCCTACGCCGCTGTCACTTTAGAAAACTCTTTACACATAATTTCCTTGCCATATTCCTTTCTTATTGTTCTCCGTTCCTATGCACGTCTCTCTCTTTCCCATACGCTGTTATTCCTTGCAAATGAAACGTTCATCGTCGATTACGCCACTAAATAAAATTGAAATTATATCGTGTTTGGTCTTGTTTTAATCAGAAAAATGCCAGGAATAAGCCAGTATAATCTCATTAAAAAATAATGAATATTGAGTAGGAAATTCACTGTAGGCACTACGGCAACTTTCGCGTACAGCGTTCTGACAACTTCCAAGACATTACTGATGGGCCAAATTATACCGTGTTTGGTCTTGTTTTAATCAGAATTTTGCTAGGAATAAGCCAGTAAAATCTAATTAAAAAATAATGGAGAATAAGGCATTTTTAATTGGCATTAAACACGCGGGCCTTTGATCTGTGCCGGCGACGACGACTATGCACGTCTCTCTCTTTCCCATACGCTGTTATTCCTTGCAAATGAAACTTTCATCGTCGATTACACCACTTAATAAAATTGGAATTATATCGTGTTTGATCTTGTTTTAATCAGAAAAATGCCAGGTATAAGCCAGTAAAATCTCATAAAAAAATAATGAAAATTAAACAGTTTGAAAATTCGATTCATGGTGTCAATGCAGTGGTGTTCACACCGATATACCCGAGCCGACATCAAACATCGCCGCCCTGCGGCCCGGCGCACAGTGTGCCAAATCGGCATTTTAGCTGGACAAAAGTCACTTTCAAATCAACAAAAACTAACTGAGCCAATATATTCTAAAATAACCATGTATCAAAACCCTTGAATATTAAAACTTGAAATTGTTTCATTATATGTTTACAGAGCGTGTAAACTTCACCTTAAAGACGGACGGTTAACCTATAAATTAATAGCCACATTTCCATACGCGCTAGAAAGAGCTAAAAACTTACTAAGAAGTATCAAAATTCCTTTATATGACGTATATAGCATCTTAAACCATGTATTTTAACTTTAGTGATTCCAAATTATCGATAACTTTTCTCTATTTGTTTAAATAAAGTGTCAAAGATGACACTTATTTTTCCACAGAAACGTATATGTTACTCCACTTCGTTAATGAATTAGTATCTACTAAACGTCGCTAAACGTGATGAGTTTTACATATTATAAAGTAGAGACTCTCTACTTTATTTTGATACCAAAGTCGACTTGCAAAACGCTGCAAAACTATACGAATTGTTACATTGTAGTTGCGTCGTTTTACGTTCACGCTCGCGACAATCACAGCTCACAGGCGCACGTTCCGAACGCAGCCGATGCCCTTGCCACTTAGCGGTTTGTTTAGTCTACACGATACCTATGAATTGGTCTCGTTCATTGTATATTTAAGAAATAAACAACGATGATATCTCCAAGTTTTCCTCTGAACTTTCTTCCTATGAAAATTCGTTTCTTCAGTCTCATAGCAATCAGCATGCAGTCTATGTGGACTAATTTGCTCCATTTGAATTTGATCATCCAGTGTATTGATACAAGATGTTAATAAAAAAACAGTTTATTCCTTTTATATATTATTCAACGTTCAGACGTATATTTGTATTATGTTTTCTTCAATCGAAATTGTGTTCAAAATAAATAACTATGGTTAATGATTTTTTTTTGGGTTAATTGATTATTTAAAGTATATTTAAAAAACACCCACAGTCTACATCTCCTTTGCGTTTTTTTACTATATCTTTCAGTTTTGTTATTAACTTCCCGATTCATAGGGAAGTTACTGTAATTTTTATTGTTGTTGTTGTTTTTATTGTTATTGTTATTATCACTGTGATTTAGAGAAAAAAATGCACGAAAAACGTCAACATCGGATACCAATTTCGATTTATTAGCAATGCTACTAATAACTTCCGATCCCCTAATAAATAGTTTTCGCACAATCCCACAAAAAAAAGTTCTCTGTGCCCTGAAGTTCTCCAATTATTAGAAGATAATATAGAGTCGAGAATTGAAGAAACAAATTGCTTCACATCTTCCGATGGTGATTCGAGCTGTAAAGAAGATACGTTGTTTCAGAAGGCAATCTCCAGTTATAATGCTGAAATCGATTAATTTTTAAATATTTTTTTGGATAATTATTTATTAGAAAATGTTTGTATCTGTAACCGAACGTTACTATTTAATATTTTGATTTTGATCTCTGTTACTTTTTTTGTATAATTTATATTTCTGTTATTATATTTTTATTAACATAATAAACTGTAATATGAACCAGATTTGTTATTTGTAAATTGAAACCTTATACTAAACCAAAGAATAAATTTTTCCCCTTAGAATATGTCTGATTCTGCAAAAAACAAACAAATAAATAAATTATATTTACATTTTGTTGTCCATAATTAAAAATTAAATCATTTAAATTATTCTATGCTATATAGGTCCATTACTAACTTTGTTGTAATTTATATTTAATTATAAATAACTTAAAATATATTGTTTAATTAACAAAAACCAACTAAATGTTATAAGAATTTAATAATTATTCATATTTCATTCAACTGTAAACATATTAATTGATAAATATAGAAAAACAGGCGATTAAGACTTTTGTCCATCTAAAATGCCGATTTGGCACACTGTGCGGCGCGGCGCAGCATTGACAGCTGGTGGAATGGGTAGGCACTGCGGCAACTACAGTAGTCCCTTGATTTTTGTCCCAGGGGCTGTTCGTAGAGCGGACAAAAATCGCGATGTAGACTTGTTTTTCTGATTTACAGCTGGGTCTACCGCTCCGATTGCGCCGAGCGAGACTACAATAGAGCGACGGTGCCAGCGACGGCTACACGCAGCGTGTGGCTGCAGCGTATCGCCGTCGTCGGCAAAGTTTAAAGGCCCACGTGTTCTCACAATGTAATGTCAATTCAAAATGCTTTATTTTTCATTATTTTTTTAAGAGCCTTTTATTGGCTTGTTTCTGGTAATATTCTGATTAAGACAAGACCAAACACCATACAATTTGACCCATATGTACTCTACATGTGAGAAGCATAATTTATAATTTATCATACATTCAACATACGCTATAGCATATGTTTAAGTAAACAAATAAACATCTCGAAAATATGTTCTCAAAGAATTAAAGAATAAAAAATATTTAAACGACTACATAAACGAATACCTAACCAGATAAATTTTCATTTAATAATATAGGGTTTAAGTACGGATGATGTATGTATGTATGCGTGTTAATAGGCTGCCCTATATATGACCAAATTTGTAATAACAAAGAAGAGTTGTAGAAACACGATCACCAATGTATCGCAAAAAGAAGATCAGATCGAAAACGAACGCGCCCGTGACAAACACGTCTTTATAATAAATACGGCTTTTCCTTACAAAATCAGAAGTGGGATTGCCATCGTTTTCGGTTCAGTTTATGTAGAGTATTCAGTTTATGTTACGATCGCGGTTACGAAGTGCAGTGATTCGGTTTAAGTTGTGATATCTCGTGTAAGAATTGTTTCGCAAAAATGGTTATGGTGTCCGAGCTTAAAGAAATCCTGAAAGAAAATGGCTTATCCACTACCGGGACGAAGAACGAATTGGTTAAGAGGTTGATCGATGCAGGAATTTCGATACCACCGACTCCGGTTGTAACACCGCCTATACCCGAGACGCAGGCTACCTCGAGTGACATCCACGAAGAACCAGACGTATCACATCAGTTACGTGAAATCGAATTGTTACGAGCAGAAAGGAATTTAGCAGCACGTGAAGCGGAATTACTACGCCGCGAACTCGATTTGCTAAGAACGACGCAACGCTTGGAAGAAGATCGCTCTGATCGTCAAGGCTCTGATCATCCAGTCAGAATCAGAGTGAAGAAATGGCAGGAGCTTAAAGGTTTGGCTGCCGAATTTGACGGTAAAAATTTAGATTACGACAAGTGGGAAAGACAGGTGAAGAAGCTGCTATCCTCGTACGACCTCGATCAACACGAGAAGAAGGCATTGCTATGTAGCAGACTCACCGGTAAAGTGTTGAAATGGTATCATTCTAGAATGGATTGCGTCGATTTAAACTGTGATGACTTGTTGCGAGAAATGAGGAAAATGTATGGTCTACGCCCTGATCCACTAGTACTACGACGAGAATTTGAGAAAAGGATCTGGAGAACCGGCGAAACTTTCTCAGATTATCTACACGATAAAGTGACGATGGGTAATCGCGTGCCTGTAACAGAAACTGAGATGATTTCCTATGCCATCGAAGGTATACAGAACGAGGCGTTACGTACGCAATCGAAGATACAGCATTTCGAATCCATCGAGACTTTACAAGAGGCATTCGCAAACGTACCAACACCAAGGGAGACGTTGCGCCGACCGTTTATACAACGAGAAAGAATGCTACAGTCAAACAGGGAGCAGCAGGTAGATCAGCAAACGCGGAAACAGATGGAACCTGGTACGCGGAAATGTTATAATTGTAACGAAGATGGACACGTCGCTTACAACTGCCCCAAGTCAAAGAAGCCGATGGAGCCCGGTACGCGAAAGTGTTACAATTGTAACGAGGATGGACACATCGCGTACGACTGCCCGAAGCCGAAGAGAGAAAGAGGTTCCTGTTTCAAATGTGGAAAATTTGGTCATCAAGCGAGCCAGTGCAATTCATCATCCAACATCAATTACGTGGGAGAGCAACGAGATGACGATGACGACTTCCGACGTTCGGTGGAACTACGTATTAAAAATAAGGACAGTATTTTTAGCATTTCTGTTAATGCGTTGATTGATTCGGGAAGTCCCATATGTTTTATTAAAGAACGTTACATTCCTAGGGATTGCTTGACAACCAGTTTAGATAATAATCGATTTTCCGGTATTAATGGAAGTAATTTAAGTGTTTTAGGTTATACGGAGGCGACGGTAATTTCAGATAACACAAAGTACGATGTAGTCTTACGAGTTGTACCCGATCGGACAATGCAAGACCCAATGATTTTGGGTCGTGACTTCTTGAAGCTAGCGAAATTGTCGTTGACTAATAAAGAGGAAGTAAACGAGATCATGAATATAGAAATAGATAAACACGACACTGACAGTAAAATGACTTCGCAGGACATGAAAGTTAATCCAGGTATTCCTATTGAAATTCAAACGCGACTACGCGAACTATTTGAGGCACATTACATTAACGTTCAAAGACCATTAGAACCCGCAGTAGACAACGTTATGAAATTAACACTCGTGGACGATAGACCATTCTCATTAAAAGACGTCGAGTTCGCCTGTAATAATACGATATCAAAGACAACAAATGAGTGTCCTAGCGTGTTACTGTTTGGCGTACGGCAGCGTGGAAAAATAATTGATGAGTTGCGAGATGCGTTAGAATTAAACGAACTAGTTAATGTACCACGCCGAGAAGTATCGGAGTTACGCGAACAAGCCAGAGAACAAATTTTAAAGAATCAGAAATTAAATAAGCGTATATTTGACCGAAAACACAAGTTTACAAAAAAATATAAAATTGGAGACAAAGTTATGATAAGGAATTTCGATAATTCATTGGGTGTTTCAGCAAAATTGATACCAAAATTTAAAGGACCTTATGAGATAGAACGAATATTTCGAAATGATCGATATTCATTGAAAGATATTGATGGATTTCAATTGTCCAGAACTCCATATCGAGGGACATGGGAGGCATCTAATATGCGACCATGGACACCGGGTTAAATTTAAAATTCGATCATTGTTTTCGTTATGTTGTATCCGTATTGTTAGATATTTAAATCTTCTTTTAAATTAATTCAATTCGTGTTTCTCTGTTAATTTAAAGACAAATTATAACTCTTATTTATGTTAAAACCTTATTTCATTTAATTGTATGATTAATCGGGACGATTAATTGTCAGGATGGCCGAACTATAGGGTTTAAGTACGGATGATGTATGTATGTATGCGTGTTAATAGGCTGCCCTATATATGACCAAATTTGTAATAACAAAGAAGAGTTGTAGAAACACGATCACCAATGTATCGCAAAAAGAAGATCAGATCGAAAACGAACGCGCCCGTGACAAACACGTCTTTATAATAAATACGGCTTTTCCTTACAATAAGTTATTAATAAATGTGTTAATCGCATTGGTATTTTAAAGAATAGAGCATACAATACAGTTTTTCTTTCCTCCTCACTCGCTATCCTCTTCCATATCCTACAGTTACACCACAAACTCAATGAAACCAAGAAGTAATGAAAAATAAATCATTTTTAATTGGCAATACACATTGTGGGAATACGCGGGCCTTTGAATTGCCGGCGACGGCGACTGTTCGTGTCTTTTTCTTTCTCATACGAAACTTTCACAGTCGATTAAACCACCAAACACAATTGAAGTTGTATCGTGTTTGGTCTTGTTTTAATCAGAAAAATGGCAGAAATACGTTTTGAAAGTCCCATAAAAAAATAATTAAAATTAAGATGTTTGAACATTCGATTCGTTGTGTTAATGTAGTGGTGTTCACACCGATATATGTACCCGGGCCGAGAACAATAGTCGCCGCCCTGCGGCGCGGGACTGCGTTGACAGGCAGTGGAGTGAGTAGGCCTGGACAAAAATCGAGTCGTCGAACCTGGGACAAAAATCAAGTCTGTACGTGTTATATATATAATACAGGATGTCCCAAAACTACCCTATGAGCCGAAAATGGGAGGTTCCTTGGGTCATTTTCCTTTACAAAAATGGTGTCCGTGACTTTGTTTAGAAGTTATTAACGAAAAACACGGACCAATTAGAGCGCAGCTATACCGAATGGAGTCCGACTCTGCGACAGGTCCCGGGAGCCTGGTGTCGCCATTGGTCGACTCAGAATCAATCCGCTGTAGCCGCGCTCTGATTGGTCCGGGTTTTTCGTTAATAACACCTAAACAAAGTCATGAACACCATTTTTGTAAAGGAAAATGTTGCTTCAAATGACCGAAGGAAACTCCCATTTTTGGCTCCTAGGGTAGTTTTGGGACACCCTGTATATATGGGCAGTTTCGCAGCTGAAGACCTTAGTTGCTGCACCAATCGGTACCGTTGACATTATCTTCGAAATATTCGAATATATTGTACATAGTATTATTTTCATTTTTTGTATTACGCAAGTTTTAAAGTCTGGAAAATGTTTCTCTGAACGTAGGAACGTTTAATATTACGTAACATATTTTTATGATTCAGAAATGATAGGTGTAACTTAGGAAAAGAGGCCGAAAACAGTGGTTTTTATTTTTTTTTACTATGGCTCACGGCTCTCAGGAATTTGAAAAAAATTGACCTTAATACTTACGGCAATATCTAATTGCTAAATTAAAATGAGATAGTACCTTTCAGATTTCTATATAAAATCTTAAATTTCTTGATTTTTTTTCGTGTTTTTCGTTTTTTACATCCAGAGTTTGCAACGAAAAAGCTGAAAATAATACCTAATATGTGGCTTAGTATCCGAAATGTGTCAGATTTTTAAAATGTTAATAAATAGGGACAATGGGCCGAAAACTGGGTTTTCGATTTTTCTCAATATTAATTTAGTAAAATAAAGATTATTTTTCGCGATCGCACATTGTTTTCAGACAAATAGAAATTGATATTATCGGCGCCCTGGTTCGATCATGAGTCTACAAACATAATTTGAATAACTACTACAAACATAATTTGAATAAATACTACAAACGTTGATTCGGGTTGAATCTATTTGTTGGTCTTAAAAATTTTTGACCACACGTTTGAGATATTCCGAATGTTTGGAATATATGAAAAGGAAACACAAATTCCTTTTTCCTTTTCATATATTCCAAACATTCGGAATATCTCAAACGTGTGGTCAAAAATTTTTAAGACCAACAAATAGATTCAACCCGAATCAACGTTTGTAGTATTTATTCAAATTATGTTTGTAGAATCATGATCGAACCAGGGCGCCGATAATATCAACTAATTTAGTAAGCTTTCTTTATAATCATTGTGAATTTTATAGATATCTGCAGTCTTATTTTCCCAATATCCACAGTTGTTGAAAAAGTCCATTTATAAAAGAATTACAAATTGTCATCTTTTTAGATATTTTACGCTTTCATAGGAGTCGCTACTCGGCTGTTTTCGGATGGATCTCAATAGACTCTCTTAACTAAAAAGGCAAATTGCTACCTTATAAACATTTATATGTAAAAACAACTGGGGCTAGAAATCGGCGTTTTTGATAACCCGGAAGTATCTGCGGCTACAACAGGAGTTGACGAAGAATGAATAAAGCGATTTCACGTTATTTTGCAAGCCGTCCCAAGTGGTCAAAAAATAGATATTTCAAAATTTTGAGAATATACAATAGATACTGCTAGGAAATTTGTCGAATTATACCCTTGGTGTTGCATACTGACTTCGATGCACAAACTTTTAATTCACAAATGTCAGAGGAAGCACAAGAGGCTTTACATAAATATATCAATAGGTTTTGAGACGATTTCTCTGCGACTTATGGTGACGTCAAATCCATATATTTCAAGTATAAGGAAGCAGCCAACAAAAAAAAATGAAAAGTTCGTCTCCAGAATCATAAATAAGGAAGGGCAACTGGTTACACAGGAAGCACATGGTTACGAAGAAGGATCGGATGAATAAATATAACGTATATAATTTACAATTATACTAACTGTTGATATACAAAGTGCTATTTTGTTTTGTCATTTATACATTTTTACCTACTAACCACTTAAAACACATTTAATGCGGACTGTTGTCTAAATTTTAATCGGCCATTTTGTTTTTCAAATTCTCAACTTCACATTCGTAATCAACGACTCCAAAGACCCCAAAAAGATCATTTTCCAAGCAGACCCAACCATTTTTTAATGTACATCTCCGCCGTATTGTATCCGCCATATTGTTTTTTGGAATTTTAACTTCAGATTCGTAATCAGCGACCCCGAAAACCCACGAGTACAAATTTGTGAGAGCATTAAAGTACGTTTAGAGGTTTCGGCCGCTTTTTCGGGATTTGGGACCACTGCGCGTTCGTTCGAAGAGCAGCATGAGCGCGGGAGTTGTCCTCGTCTTGTTTTAATGCGGGTCGTGCCTACCTATCGCACCGGTTCGGTCGGTATATCGAGCATCGCCCACGTTTCCCGTGTTATGCACTGTGCACAGGTGCATTCTCTGTGTCCAGTGACAACGACAACGTGGAAAAGGCGCCCACGTTCCGGAGGAGTGATCAACGCCTTCTTTCTCCGTACTTTGCCTCCGACGCGCGTGGAACGCGAGGAATGCACAAGCCTCGCGCTTGCTGCTCTGTAGGCGGTTTCGAATTAAATAAACAATCCTGCGGTTTTAATCGTCATCGCTTCGGTTTGCTGCTCATTCTCGCGAATTGGCACCGTGTTTCAGACACGAACCGCCGACAATTGTCGCTGCCAAGGAAATTGATCACCACTTCCTTCGGGACCAGATAAATACCGGAAGACCGTTCCGTGTCCGACTGCTGTGCGTAACATTTTCCGAGATTTGCTGGTTATATAATTGTGCATTGTTTAAACGCGCAATCAGTGCGTTCATCACAGTGCGAATCGTACGGTGTGGATCTACTTTGCACGGCTGATTTGTGTAATATTTTGTTTCAGAGGATTATAGTGATACAACGATGTGTGTGTTGTTTGTTAATCATTTTTGTTGTGAACAATGGGTCTTTGAAAGTGGCACAGTCTTCAACGAATAGGAATCGACTGCGATTGGATGGACATTAATTAGGAGTTTTTTTTTGGAGGTAGGTGGACGTTTGTTTACAGTTTAGCTGAATGATTTTGTTTGCGAACAAATTAGAATACAGTTGTTAAAGAACGTGACGGTTTTTATGGATGCATATACAGTGCTTGGACTGACGCAGATATTGGTATCTACAGTATCGTAACTAGGTCACGTTTCAAGTATCACGTAAAGGCAATATGACTTTGTTGGCCAGTTATTGGTCACTTCGTTGGTGAGTCATATATATATATATTTGGTCGATGTTATCTTTCGCACAAAACATTCAACAAAAAACAAATTTTATAACTATCATATTAATTAATAGATAGCGGATTTTTTTATACTAAAAATGAGTAGATGTATTAGGTTGTCCCAAAAGTCTCTTTCGGAATGTGTTCCTTTAATATTGCTAAATAAATATTAGCTTGTCTGAAAAGTTGGTTTTCGATTCATACACATAATGCAAATTCATCGTTTGTATTTATTTAGCAACATTAAAAGAACACATTCCGATAGAAACTTTTGGGATAACTTAATAAATGAAAACAGTAAACAAATTAGAAGAATTTAAATACATTGTTACATTATTTCTAACTTATTAAACATATTAAGGGAAAAAACAAATTTCTATTTCATTGCAAGTTGTGCAAAATGATTGAAGACTAAGTGCCACAGAAAACGGCCGCCATTTCAACGACGCAAATATCTGACTAAAGCTATAACAAAAAATGTGATCTCATCGATGCGTTCATAGTATTCATGGCAACTCTGCCTGTTGAACATCATCGCGTTACTCAACGAGTTACGGCGAGAGTCAAAATTGAATACACTCACACACACACACACATAACGAAGGCGAAAGCCGTGTGATATTTATGAAGCATCCTACTAATTGTAAGATCGAGGTAGAAATGCATTACCATGTAACTTCTGTTTCATATAAGACTGCCGACCTGTATGCATTCGTAGTTTATAAACATTTTCAAAAGATGCTGGAGTATCAAATTTGTCAGAACTTAGTACGATTTTCATTTATTTTGGATCTACAAATGTTATTACTAGACAGCGGATCTTTTGTGCATTTATAAAGAAATTGGCTGGGCAAAATATCAGTACAAGATTTAAAAAATTTGAGCATTTTGTAATGTTGTTTGTCAAGTAATAAAATTATTAAGAGATGAAATGAATTTTCATTTTATTCCTGCTTTTCACAATTAATGTAGAACAGTTTTATTTTGCATAAAGATCCGCAGTCTTGTTATTACTAATAAAAATCGGACTCCCTTTGGTACCACTTCCTTAAAATTTCTCTACAAAACTTGAAAATTGCATTAACATCGGTAGTCTACTTGTAAATGACTTGGTCAATTATTATTTTGCATAAAATGATCCACGATCTATTTATTCTACATCTTACAAATCCTAGTGAAGCTCGGTTTATGCAGCTATTCGGTTATGTTTAGTCTTTTTTTTATTTATTAATAAAGCACAGTTTTTTATCCAAACTATAACTGCATCTTTCAAATTAGAACATTCTTATGTTTCAAACTCATTTATGTTAAAACCTAATATAGAGGGTTTCACAAAAATGTAGGAGAACCTTGAAAGGGGTGTTCTTTAAAGGGTACAGTAGACACCCGTAAGTATAACGCGAACAAAAAACTGTTAACAAAGATTGTATACAGGATGTTTCAAAAATTCCTTGCAACGTGTGATTCCTGAGGTGATTTGAAGTAACTTTTACCTTTGCGAAAATGTCCTTCGCAGCTTCGTTAAGAAGTTATGAACGAAAACCACGGACCAATCAGAGCGCAGCTATAGTAAACGTGCCTCTGACGACACGTTGCTATTGGCTCAGCCAGAGTCCGTCCGCTATAGCCCAATTAGAATTGGTCCGTGTTTTTCGTTAATAACCCCTTGATTCTTCGTTTCGTTAATAACTCAATGTTCTCTGACAGTTTTGGGGCACCCTGTATTAAAGAAAAATTGTTTTTAATGGCGGATGAAGAATTATGTCACCCTGGGGGAGGTAGTGGCTCGGTGGGTAGAGCGCGCGACTGCTAATCGGCGGTCCCGGGTTCGAGTCCCGCTGCCGGCTGCACTGCCTCCCTAGGTGGTTCGGAGCCCACCTTATAAACTGTAGGTCCCGTCGCGAAATAACCTTAGGTAAGAGTTCAGAGCGACGTTAAATAAGGAAAAAAAAAAAAAGAAAAATTATGTCACCCAGGTGTAACCGATAGTAGTCAAGGTGTTAATGGTAATGATACAGTTTAATTTACATATCACCATCTAAATAGATATCAGTTCTTTTTTCTTTATGGATTTTATTTCAAAGAAGAAAATCACTGTGAAAAAATAAAGTCTATTGAAAACTTACAAATATTATTATAATTAGACAGAGGATTTTATGCATTTATATTACAAAAATGAGAAAGTGTAATTTAAAACAATCAAAACATTAGAATAATTTAAAAATACAGTTGTATTATATTCGAAGAAAATAAATTTCTACCTCGCTTCAGTTTGTTGCAATTCAGGTATAAAATTTCATTTTGCTTAAAGATCCGCTATTATAATAATAGATCTACTATGTATTATGGTTTAGAATAATATTGCAGCGTCTAGTAAATACTTTAAATGAATTTCAATGATTAGATAATTCTTAACCGTAAACAGCAACAGTACTATTGATAGATTTCAGAACTTTTCGACCAGATAGTGATCTATAACAAATATACAGGGTCATCCGTTTTTAAACGGACAAACGTAAACCAGCTATAAAGAACCCCAAATGGAACAAGTTTTACCCCTGCCAGTTTTTTTGTTTCGGCCTTGATTTCTAGAAAATTGCAAAAAACCATAATTTTTTTAGTTCACATAAACTTGAATATCTCGGGACTCCAGTGATGAATCTTGATGATTTTTCCTTTGTTTGGTTTAAAATAAATAGGGGCATCTTTTTTGTTAACAAAATATTTTTGTATGACCTTCGGATCTTTGTTTTTTTTGGCAAAGGGCACGTCGTGGAGTCTGAATGAAAAAACTTCGAAAAACTTGGATTTACGCGTAATCAACCGTTTAACTCAAGACAAAAAATAACAAATAACTATTAACAAAATTCAAAATTTTAAGATTTTTCAAAAATTAACATAAACTATTTTTTCGAAAACTGGACGTTTTTACTAACCATTTAGTTATAAATGTTGAAATTTAAGGAAAAATCATCAAGATTCATCACTGGAGTCCCGAGATATTCAAGTTTATGTGAACTAAAAAAATTATGGTTTTTTGCAATTTTGGGGTTCTTTATAGCTGGTTTACGTTTGTCCGTTTAAAAACGGATGACCCTGTATATACAAGTTATATGAGGTTAAACAAGTTTTTCATTAAAAAAAAATTCTATACAATCTATACAATCGTTTATCTGTCGTATATTGATCTTTTGCCATTTTGTTAATTTAAAAACAAATATTCCACTATTCTTTGTTCTCAATTTCCAATTTAGATAATAAAAAAGTAGAATTTTTTAAAGTGGAAATTGAATAACCTGAAAATGCGTAGCCAATTTGAGTCTGACCAATAGACGGCGAACATTTATAAGTTCAAATGATACACAAATATGAAAAACACAGTAAATCGTAAAGAACACTTAAATCGAGTACTGTTATCACTCCAGTGTCATTTACAAGTGGACTCCAAATTTTTATCAGTATTAACAAATCATTCAAACAGTAAGTACTTATTATCAGATAGCACAAACACATCTTGAAGATATCTGCAAGATGTCTGTCGCAAGACTTAAGTGCGTCTAACAGACGTCTTTTACGTCTTTAACAGGTCGTTATCACGTCGTTATTACATCTTTGAAGGTCTTTAACACATCTTTGTTACAATTAAAACTGGGTGTCTTAAAAATGTCTTTCACAGATCTTTCTCTCATCTTAAAGATGACTTGCAAAGAGGTCTTACAAATCGCCTGAAAGACGTATCTTTAAGACGTTAATTGGCATCTTTTTGGCGTCTTTTTCCAAATTTCCAAGAAAAAGTTATTAAAAAAACTAGAAAATCTATATGTATACTACTTCCATGCACTGCTTGAGGGAATATTCCACTTTGTCTTCGAAAAAACCTCATTTACAATTCAGACATTTTTATGCTTTTGGCGGGATTCGAACTCGAGAGTACCGTTTAACTTCATGATGTACTTGCTCGCTGAGCCATGTGAACTATAGTCCAGTCGGCAGGTCGAAAAAAAGGCGTCTACCTGGAAAGTATTCCGAACTCAATGAAATTTTGACACGTCATTTAGGGGTACCCTGGGGTGTCGTATCTGAGTTTTCGACCTCGAGGACCCTGTGCTAACTTGGGGAGGGGGTAGAAACCACGATTTTTATTACCTTGTTCTGGTTTTTCGCTTATTACTCAAAAACTATGGGCCCTAAGAACTTTTTGTTTTCATTTTTAGAAAGAGCATTAAATTTCTTTCAAATTTCACTGTTCAAACGTATTTTTCGGCCCAATAGGCACCGAGAGGCAGGCGTTCAAAATTAGGAAATTATGTGGCAACTGACGAATATAGGGAAGGACAGAGCAAATTATACTGTCCAACAACAAAAATGTTTCCATGTAACTATTGGGTGTATCTTATACAGTTTTTAGCACTGATTCCGAATCTGACCTTAATTTTTCTCCTACACGCACAGTTTTCGAGAAATTTGAGTTTGAAAAAAAACATGTTTTTCGACTTTGAACAAATATTGTAATGTTATTATATAAGATATTGTATTGTTCTTTACAGCAAAAGATTCTCTAGGCTTTCCCGAATCCAGCGATGTGTAATAGTAATGTGTTGAGATTGTTTAAACACGTTTAATATATCATTAAAGACGAAGAGAGTACCCCTAAATGACGTGTCAAAATTTCATTAGGTTCTGAATACTTTTCAGATAGACGCCCTTTTTTCGACCTGGCGAATGGACTTTCAGGATCGACAAAACGTCGATGTTGGAAAGTTGAAAGGGTGGTTTCGCAAGATGAAAGTCTGCCCTATCGCGTGGTGTAATTAGATTTTCCGCTGAACCTTTAGACCCTTATTTTTTTATATGAATTTACAAATATCCTCAAAAATGTGTACAAAAGTGGCGTCTCTTCGTCTTTAATGATATATTAAACATGTTTAAACAATCACAACATATTACTATTACTGGATTCGGGAAAGTGTAGAGAATCTTTTGCTGTAAAGAACAATACAATATCTTATATAATAGCATTACAATATTTGTTCAAAGTCGAAAAACATGTTTTTTTTCAAACTCAAATTTCTCGAAAACTGTGCGTGTAGGAGAAAAATTAAGGCCAGATTCGGAATCAGTGCTAAAAACTGTATAAGACACACCCAATAGTTACATGGAAACATTTTTGTTGTTGGACAGTATAATTTGCTCTGTCCTTCCCTATATTCGTCAGTTGCCACATAATTTCCTAATTTTGAACGCCTGCCTCTCGGTGCCTATTGGGCCGAAAAATACGTTTGAACAGTGAAATTTGAAAGAAATTTAATGCTCTTTCTAAAAATGAAAACAAAAAGTTCTTAGGGCCCATAGTTTTTGAGTAATAAGCGAAAAACCAGAACAAGGTAATAAAAATCGTGGTTTCTACCCCCTCCCCAAGTTAGCACAGGGTCCTCGAGGTCGAAAACTCAGATACGACACCCCAGAGTACCCCTAAATGACGTGTCAAAATTTCATTGAGTTCGGAATACTTTCCAGGTAAAAGTACCTGGCAACTGGACTATATACCCTTAAAACGACGACGAAACGACAACCTCAACGACCAAATAACCCATCTCCAAAGAGGTGCCTTTTACACGTCCAAAAAGGCGTACTTTTTCAGACGTCGTTTTGGCGGTTGGAGGAAGGTGCCTTTTATGCATTTCATTTCTGATGTAAAAACGACGTGTCCAAAGAGATGCCTTTTACACGTCAAAAAGACGTCTTTTTGAATACGTCGCTTTTACGTCAGAAGTGAGACGCATAAAAGGCACCTTTCTCCAACCGAAAAACGACGTCTGAAAAAGTACACCTTTTTGGACGTGTAAAAGGCGTCTTTTCGAGACGTAAGACGTAAAAACGTAAAAACGCGAGAAAACGACAACTTTAAGACGTACTGTGCTATCTCGGTACACACATACTCACATACATACATGTCTACCAAGAAGTATTTGTACTTACTTTATCTCATCGGGTATACGAAAGGAATTTTTTCCTCATTCTGATTTTCAGAAAGTGACACGTGCAGTGAGTATACAAAGTGTTCGTACATCTTTTAAAATAGAATAACTTATTTATAATTGTACCAAACGACCTAATTTTATAGAATTAATTAGAAGCATTGGTTTATGAAATGATATGCAAAAAAGATTTTTCAAAAAATTATTATTTACAAGGTTACATGCAAAAATAAGAAAGGCATTTTTTAAACATTTTTATTTGGATCCGTAATGAAAATTTCAAATTGATGCTTTGTAGATCTATGTTAGTTATACACATACTGAAAATTTAATCGAAATCGGTTGACACGGAAAAAAACAACACGCAGCGAAAGATGTACGATTCTGTGGATTTTAAGCAGACCCTAGTAGCACAAAAATGTTTGTAAATGTTTGTTTCAAATATTGGAAAAATATTTTTTAAGCCACACTTTTTCATATGAGAAAAATATTAGATCTGAATATTGTATACATATCCAAGAAATGTAAATTGAATGTTTAGAAAATATAAGCTAAATATTCAGGGAATATAAATTACATGTTTAAAAAATATAAAGTAAATGTTTAACAAACGTGAAACCCATATTTAAAAAACGTTCGCTTAAGTCTTCAAATTTAAGAAAAAGTTATAAAAAAATTAGAAACTATATATAATAACACCACTTTCTGTGCACTGCCTGAGGGAATATTTAACTTCATCTTTGGAAGGGGCTTATTAAAAATACAGAAATTTTTTATGCAGTTAGAAACATTAATGGCTCGAACAAATGCTACATTCGTAGGCGCACAGATTTTTTTTTATTATATTAGTATATTAGGAAAAAATATTCTATTAATAATATTACATAAAGATTCATTTAATATTTAGAAAAAAATATTTTTCTCGTAACATGAAATAGATATTCTCTGCATATTTAAAAAATAATATTTGTTACTTAATATTAAACAAATATTATATGAATAATTGAATATTTAAAAAAGATTGAATCTCTTTTTAATATTATATGTATGTGTATTAGGGTGGACCTTATTTTTCGACCATCTGATTTTTTTTATGCGACCCCCTAGATCTGTTCAAGATCCAAAAAAAATAAGTTCTGCAAAAGAAGAACTCAATTGGACAACAGGAAAGGGTGTCGCAATCGGTTTGTAGTTTGAAAATTTCAGTAATTTCCCTTTAATTTTACATGCAACTCAAATTTTATGTTTTAATGATAAGAGTTACTGTTATAACATAAAAATATCATCTTTTGGTTGTATAATAAGAAATTTTACTTGAAAGTTTCAACAATATTGTCAATATGTTGGTTTGTTACATTACGGAGTAGAGCTATGAGCGCGCCAAACGGTCGCAAAATTTCACAAAAATGAGTCACCCAAGAGATGACTACAAAGAACTTTTAGAATTAGCAATAACTTTTCTTGGGGGGATTCCTTTGGGTGGCATTTCATTCAAAATGCCTGGCGCATTTCACCATGCGAGGTGGATGGCTAAAATAATATACGCTTTAAAAATATTTATTTTTCGAAACGAATTTCCTCTCAACCAGGAAGAGTATAGTAGCATTAGAGATACATGTGTATTTCTAATTAACATTTATATTGAGCCGTGGATTTTGACCCCAATGGCTGCTATGGCGCCACGTGTAGATATAGAGTTCATCAAAAATATAATTCATTACAAAAATGTTAACGAAGAAATAAGCGATGTGGCATTAAAAAAAATTGTGAACCATTTATGGTACTTGTCACCAGAGAATGCGGCGCTATCGTTTTTTGATAAAAAAGTTTCAGTAGAAACAAAAAGATCGATGTTGCAAGCACTACAAAATGTAAACAATTATAATAATTATAAGAGATACATGACAACGACTATAGAAATTAAAAATCTTCCGAATTTGGAAATACAACATTTCGTATCATCTGAATCAAATAATTTTTTCAAACGGTTCAATATAAATTCAGATTTACTTTTAATTGATCCAGCACTATGGGAAACTAATAATAATTATACCGAAGCGATAGGTATTATAACAAAATTAGAAATTGTGAATGACGTTGCAGAAAGAGCAATAAAATTAATGAAAGATTATAATTTAACGTTATGCAAAAACGAAGAAGAAAAACAATTCATATTACAAATTGTAACCGATTATAGGGAAAAATACCCAAAAATTGATAAAACAACATTAAGTACAGATTTTTAAAAATTATTTATACTCTTATTATAATTAGGCCTATAAGTAAAATATTTAATTATAAGTATTTAACTGTCTTTTTCTACTTTTCCTTATATTAATGTGAGATCAAATTTTATATTTAAAAAATAAATATTAAAAATTTTGCTTAAACAAATTCATTAAACAATTTAATTTTTGCTTTGATATAATAAGAATATTACATTAAAATAGTGTTTAATGACCAGTGGGATTGAAAAAATGTGTACTTTTTCATTTTTCGCAAAATTAAAATTTTCCGCGTAAACAAACTCGTTGCGACACGTCTTCCCTTTGTCCGATCGACTTGAAATTTGGAGGGAATTAGTTTTTTACCGAGTAGAACAGATTGCAAGGGTCGCATCAAATGAATTTTAAAAAAAATTTTGTACAAGAGCAACTAAGGTCCACCCTAATGTGTATACAATATTTTGTGCTAGGGTAACTGCACCAGTGAATGAACATTTAAGAAATTGTTCAGGAAAATATTTTATTTAAAAAAAAACTATGTGAATTAAAGGAATCTCATATATGCCAAATAGCTCCCTATATTTCATTTGTCAAAAATAAATGAACACAAATACAATGAAATTATTATTATTCTTCTTTATTAAACGTTAAATCAAAAATATGAAAAATACCAGTGAATGAACACTACATTCTAGTAATTGAATAATGCTAGTCCAATCAATGAACAAAATTACTAAACAATATTCTCCTATTTATTTAACTCTTTAATCACAATTTTATCGCTAGTATGCCGTCTGGATTAAAATTTGTTGAAATATACAAAAGCGTTCATTTACTGGTGCCCGTTCATTCACTGGTGCAGTTACCCTACTAGGGGAAGATCAAAAGTCGTGTAAAACTACTTTTTGCACCATTTTTATCCGCTTGTAGGTCGAGTGAATGTTAATCGATTTCGACGAAATCTTCAGCACGTGTGTAACTATTATAGGTCTATGAAACATATATTTTAAATTTTCTTTAAGGGCCCAAGTAAAAAAATTTTGAAAAATGCCTTTTTTATTCTTGCATGTAACTTTGTAAATAATAATTTTTTTAAAAATCTTTTTTCCATATCATTTCATAAACCAATGCTTCTAATTAATTGTAAAAAATCGGGTTGTTTGGTACACTTATAATAAAGTTATTCTATTTTAAAACGTGTACGAACACTTTGTAGGCCCACTGTATTTGAAGGAACTGTAATTTACAATAATTTACATAAAGCCTCCTGTATTATCTGCGAGTCGTCTAAGGAGAACAGTTATGTTTCGAAAATGTCCACCTGAACATTTGTATTGACAACAAAGACTAAAGAACGAATAGGAAAGAATTGAATCGGAAACGAAACCGAAACGAAATCCCGTACCGCTTCCGTTTCCGTTTTCGCGAAAGTTTTAAACGCCGTTTCACAGGATCGCGTAACGTAAAGCGCGTTGCATGATTGCGTACATACTACGAAACACGCAAGTTCTGAATGGAGACTGGCATGACCAAATTAGGTGCGGTCTCGATTCCGTGCACGGCGCTCACTGTATTTCGACGTTTTTTCGAAGAACAGCTCCAGCGACGACCGCCAACACTCTGTTACCTCAAAATCATATTTCTTCTGTAAGTTTTTCCTGTTCCGAAAACGACCGTTCAACGAATTCGAAAATGCCTCGATTGTTTTCTTCTCTACGCCTCACGAAGTCGAGTTTAACAGAAACAGATGTCTGTACAAGGAACTTTAAATATTTGTGTCTTTTTCCGTGACGCGTGGGCCTCGAAATTCCTTATTTTTAGAGGAAAGTCTGTTTATTTGGATTAGTTATTTGCATGGCGCCAGTGGCGAATTGAGCGCGCATGGCGCCACGCGAAATTGATATCGATTACTATTACTCAGCTGGCGAAAGTTTTCAGGAGAAACATGAATCGGCGACGAAACGAAAATGTGGATGTGCGTAACTGGAAAATCTTTTTACGAATTCTTAAAAATAATTGCAGACGTAACAATGTATAAATGATAATAAATAAACTCGTAAATTCAGATTATCAATTTATATACCCATTTATAAACTGGAAATTAAAAATTCGCATTTGATTTACTACTATGTATATTGAGAATATATTTAAAATATTAACAAACATCTATAATTGTTGATGTTAAATCAGTTTAGGATAATAAATTGAAAATATGTCTTTACGATTTATTTACGATGAACAGATGGACAGATCATGAATATTTACATAATAAAAATTTGCTCTTTTACAAAAAATAAATATCAATTATAATATATATTATTATTATCTTGGATCTTACTATAACATTAAAATATAGAGAATCTTAATTACACTCCCTTCAAATGTTTGTTATTTTAAAAATATCACTTTGAAAAATGAGTGTAAATACATATTTATAATTTACTACTTTTCGTTATACGGTCGAAATAAAAAGAAATTGATACTACTAATAGAAGTTTAAAATTTGAGATACTCGTGTAAAATATCAGAGGAATTGAAATAATTCAAATAGCGTGGCTCGTAGATTAGAAATGAGGAATACTGTTGATACAGTTTCACAATTTGACCGTTTTTCTGTCTGAGTAACTTGAAATTGGATAGGAAACTGACGGTAAAGAATAATTATAATTGAGAATACACCGGCGAATTTGCGTGACGGTAAATATTCTATTTGCTAAGTATCATAGTAATTGTTTAAGGCCGAACGGTCAGGGCACTGACGCCACCTTACTTTTTTCCCGACTAGCTCCACCACTGACCTTGAACGAGAGGAACGCTCGAAACTGAAACGGCGGAGTCGCAAGAGTGTTGTCGGACGTGTGGTTGTGGCCGAAGTGACAAATTGAGTTTGTGCAACGAGTAACGGGTCATTTTTCTACCTATGGATATTTTTCACGGTGAGTAGAGTCATTCGACTATTTGATAAATGTACGGGGCGACCGGTCAGTAACGATGCCGCCGGTTCCTATTGATTTTCCCGTTGATATGCCACGGATGGACGTGCTGCCCTCGTTTAGGCTTTTCCGATCGTTCCTGCACGGTTTTCTGACCGATAGAACGCGTCCTCGACTATGATTTCGCGTGTCCGTTGCCTGAACATATTCCACCTTAACCTTTACTGCCTTTTCTACGAGCCATATCCAGCACGAATTACGGCCGAGCTAACCTCAAAATCGAGGGGTTGGACCACCCAACGGGTGTCTCCCGAAATAGAGATGATTCATAACATTGCAGCAAATTGACAGGTCTCCGGTTTCGTCGTGTTCCCTGTGCCGTTGGTTGTTTTTTCGCGTTTCACCGTTGTCGATTAGGCGATTTATTCTCGACATGGTGGCACGTACACGCGAGGAGACAGACCGTGCACGCTCTTCTCCTCTCCGTTTCGCGTGTGTTTTGTTAAACGCGCGACAAGCTAAAACAATAGGACCCGAGAAAATGAATACGCAGCCTGTAAGAGGTTAAATAGGGAAACCCATCTGCTACCTTCGTTCATGGAACTTTATTAAGCTTCTGCTTTCCAAAATATTATTTCATCCTGAGTCTCTGTCCGTCAACGAACTCTCTATAACCTCTAATTTCTATCGCTCAACTTGTCTGTATTTTTCGTGGTTATTTTCGGATTCGCTTCACTTTTGCCTGCGAAACGCCTGCAATATAGGGACTTTTTTCTCTTCTGCTTCTGTTCAGAACTCGTTTTGTTCGATTCTGATGAGTTTACGACTTTGAATACATACTAATCATTCGAATCCACTATTACTGCCGACACGTTTATTTAGTTGTATACTGTGTAATATACAGTGTTAACAAAGTACACGATAACACTCTTTATATTTATTCTGTTGGATTCTAACGAGCTTTCGACTTTGAATATATATTCGCATTCGAATACTGATCGTACGAGTCGACTATTACTGCTGACACGTTCATTTAGTTATGTATGTAGTATGAATATACGGTGTCGAAAAAGTACGATAATACTGTCTATTTATTATTTTAATTACTACAAGGCCTACTATTTATATTTTCTAATAGATGCAAGGAAAACGGAAAAATTGTCATATTCCTTTAGTTATTGTACAGTTTTATTGACCATTATTTTCTGATAAATAAAATAGGGAAACAATGTCTTTTTTGTATGCTAATTTTTAATTTTGTTTTTAATTAGCTAAATTATTGTTTTCTAAATTTTAGGTTCATATTTTTATCGCGAGAATTGTTTCGACGGAGATCTATTAAAGTGAGTGTACAAAGTATTTGTACACCTTTTAAAATAGAATAACTTTTTTATAATTGTACCAATGACTTGATTTTATAGAATTAATTAGAAGCATTGGTTTATGAAATGATATGAAAAAAAAATTTTCCAAAAAATTATTATTGACAAAGTTACATGCAAAAATAAAAAAGGCATTTCTTATAACTTTTTTATTTGGGTCCGTAATGAAAATATGTTAGTTATACACATACTGAAAATTTCATCGGAATCGATTAACATTCACACGACCTATAAAATAGGGAAACAATGTCTTTTTTGTATGCTACTTTTTAATTTTTGTTTTTAATTAGCTAAATTATTGTTTTCTAACTTTTAGGTTCATATTTTTATCGCGAGAATTGTTTCGACGGAGATCTATTAAAGTGGGTGTACAAAGTGTTCGTACACGTTTTGAAATAGAATAACTTTTGTATAATTGTACCAATGACTTGATTTTATAGAATTAATTAGAAGCATTGGTTTATGAAATGATATGCAAAAAAGATTTTCCAAAAAATTATTATTGACAAAGTTACATGCAAAAATAAAAAAGGCATTTCTTATAACTTTTTTATTTGGGTCCGTAATGAAAATATGTTAGTTATACACATACTGAAAATTTCATCGAAATCGATTAACATTCACACGACCTATAAAATAGGGAAACATTGTCTTATTTGTATGCTACTTTTTAATTTTTGTTTTCAATTAGCTAAATTATTGTTTTCTAAATTTTAGGTACATATTTTTATCGCGAGAATTGTTTCGACGGAGATCTATTAAAGTGAGTGTACAAAGTATTCGTACACCTTTTAAAATAGAATAACTTTTTTATAATTGTACCAAACGACCTAATTTTATAGAATTAATTAGAAGCATTGGTTTATGAAATGATATGCAAAAAAGATTTCCCAAAAAATTATTATTGACAAAGTTACATGCAAAAATAAAAAAGGCATTTCTTATAACTTTTTTATTTGGGTCCGTAAAGAAAATTTAAAATTGATGTTTTGTAGATCTGTGTTACTTATACACACACTGAAAATTTCATCGAAATCGGTTGACACGGAAAAAAAACGACACGCATCAAAAATTGTACGATTCTGTGGATTTTAAGCAGAAGCTGATCTAAAGTCGTGTAAAACTACGTTTTGCACGATTTTTGACCGCTTGTAGGTCGTGTGAATGTTAATCGATTTCGGTGAAATTTTCAGTATGTGTATAACTAACATATTTTCATTACGGATCTAAATAAAAAAGTTAAAAAGATGCCTTTTTAATTTTGCATGTAACTTTGTAAATAATAATTTTTTTTAAATCATTTTTGCGTACCATTTCATAAACCAATGCTTCTAATTAATTCTATAAAATCAGGTCGTTTGGTAAAATTCTAAAAAAGTTATTCCATTTTCAAAAATGTACGAACACTTTGTACAACCACTGTATATGCATTGTTTATAGGCCTTCGTAAAAATGAAGCGCAACATGTTCTCAGTGTGTGAATTGATAGACATTTCTACCGATTAAAGAACTTACTGAATTGAGTTCTGACAAAAATTTTGATCTATGGGATGATTAAATTTTTTGTCCATTTTCGTTTTTCAATTATGACGTCCCAGCTTCTAAGTGAAAGGTGAATTTATTGTCAATAATGACAGTATGTTAAAGAAAAATGTAAATACAGTATGTTTGTTAAGTTGCATTCTATCAGTAGCCATAAATACAGAGAGAAAATTATATTACTATTTAAACTACTCACTGATAGAATAAAATTTCCCGTGTTATTGAATAACAGTGTCTATTAATATTTCACAGACGCGGACTTTTCTTGATGATGGTTCAAAGCCGAACCGAAACGTTGAAATTATAATTCTGCAAAATTGCTAATTTTTTGTATCTTTGATCGAACCTGTAGCGCCGATATCATTTGTGCATAAACTGATAGAATACTGTGATCCTCTTGAGACTACGTGTTTGAAAATGCAGTAAGGTCTTGCTTAGAAAGAGAATATTTCTGAGGACACTAACGGAGTCGAACAGCTTTTAATTAATCAAGGCTGTGATCCTCTTGGGACTACATGTTTGAAAATGCAGTGAAGTCGTGCTTGGAAATAAAATGCTTCTGAGGACACTAATGGAGCCGAACAGTTTTTAATTAATCAATGCTGTGATCCTCTTGGGACTGTTTGATTAAAAATGCAGTAAAGCCTTGAAATACACCAAAGCTTAGATCCTGTGGTTCTACTATTTCTTTGTGACCTCGCACACCGCGCCAAACGTAGAAAATAGAGATCGCGGTTTTGAACGCGTACTAAAATACACGTGTACACATCGCACGTGAATCGTGTATGTAGTAAGAAATTAAAGGGACAATCTCGTTTCCTGGATTGCAAGGTGCGCAATGCGTCTTCTATTTCTCAATAATGCAAAGACATGGCTTTTCAGTAGTCGAAAGCGCTAGATAAAAGATCAGTCGAGGCCTCGATTGCCATAAAATTTATTTTTACGTTTACGAGGCATAATTTGCATTATTCGGCAGCATGTACAGTGAGACTTCTACTAATATTCGGACACTTTTAAAAAGATTTCAACATTTTTAATATTGGACCTTACGATTTTTAATTTTTTGGGAAGTTATAACAATTGGTTTGCTGCACAACGTGACTAAAATTTCAGAAAGAAATCACAAGTTGTCGGAATTGCAGAGAAACTACTAAAAGTTGCATGTCATAACTTTTTCATGGGGGCCTATATCAAAGATTTAGAAAAAAAAGTTTTTTAGATTTGTGTCAATTATATGTACTGCTAAAGTTTAATCGAAATCGATTGATACAGAAAAAGTACGACAGGTATTGAAAGATGTCAGAATCTTGAGATTTAGTTACTGCAGTTATAGACCGAAAATCGTGAAAATCTGTAATTCTTATCATTTCAAACGTTTGTAGCTAATTGCAACGTTGACCGTTTTTGACAAAATTTTCAGATTATGTTTAATTGACACAGATCTACAAAACGTATTTTTTTAAATATTCAATACAGGCCCACATAAAGAAATTATAAAATAAAACTTTCAGTATTTTTCTATAGTTCTGACCAACTGCAATTTAAAAAAATTTTTTTCACATCCTGTAGCAAACTAATTGCTCTAGCTTCCCAAAAAGGTTCAACTCGTATAGTTCAATATTAAAAAGTTATCGTCTTTTTAAGAGCGTCCGAATATTAGTGGGAGTCACTGTAACTGTCACAGCTTCATGAAAATAGTTACATGCGCATCATTATGCTTCCGAATACAAATTACGCCTAGGAAACGTAAAAGTAACACTTTTTTCGGCGATCGTAGCCTATATTAATTTTTTATCTAGCACTTTTGACTTTTTAAAAACCCCATCTTTGCATTATTGAGAAATGAAACGGTACATCCCGGACCCTTGCAATCCTGGAAAAACGAGTCTACTTGGTCCTACTGGGAACATCCAAATTGGCATTTAAGTACTCATTTTTTGGCAATTTACACTAAACTTACGACGACTGGTCAAATGACCGTTTTTTAAATTTCGAATAGAATTTCCTGTATACAACGTAATTGCACCGCCTTGAAACTTCGCGACTTTTCCTACAATATGTGTATACCGATAAAATACGGTACGTACAATACATTTTTCAATATTCACTTCTTTGTTTATTGTTTCTTTCCTGAGAAAAATGTGTAGTCTGTCTTAACTACCACAACCGGTCAAGTGACCAGTTGAACGATTTATATTTTTTTGGAATAGTATTCTCTTGTAAACTCAATTCTGAAACCATAAAGTCGCTACAAACGAAAGCTAATGCAGGTGTGGTATGATTTTGATCAAAAATTGCCTTCCAGAGACTACTTTACGGCACCCTAATTGTTTACAGTTCTCGCTCGCTTATCGGTCTCGCGGCGACATTTGTCAGATTGGTATTCGAAGCGTTCCGCGAATCCTCTGTGTTTTCTTACACTGTCTTATCTACTATGACTACAACATAAATAAAATCATAGCCAAAGGGGATAGTATTTTTATTATTCTATTATTATTCTACCCTTAGTTTATACAGGGTGTTTCAAAATTCCTTCAACATCCGGAAATGAGAGGTTCCTGAGATAATTTGAAGGAAAATTTTCCTTTGCAAAAATAGCATCCGCAGGTTTGTTAAGAGGGTACCGTACCCATGGATATAACTAGCATATTACTAGAATATTACTAGAAAAACAAGTGAAAACCGTGTTTACGGGAAACCATTTTTTGTTTTTATACAAGCATGTTACGAGCTGTGTGACGGCTTGTTCTAAAAAGGAAGGTTCATCATAGCCCGCTCTGCTCATGATTGAACAAGATTATGTCTATATTTAATAATATGAGCGTCCAAAGTAGGGCAAACAAGTCGAGACAACCACCCTCAGGTTCCCATGTATTTTTTAATACAAAACGGTTTTTCTGACTTAAATCAATAGCAGAGCGGGCTATGAGGAACCTTCCTCTTTAAAATAAGCCCTCACACAGCTCATAACATGCTAATATGAGGACAAAAAATGTTTTCCCGCAAACACTGTTTTGTTGATGAAATTAGTGTTTGCGGGAAAACATTTTTTGTCCTCATATTAACATATTTTGAGCTGTGTGTGGGCTTATTCTAAAGAGGAAGGTTCATCATAGCCCGCTCTGCTCATGATTTAGTTAGATTACGTTTATATCTAATAATATGAGTGTCCAAAATAGGGAAAACAAATGAAGAAAAATTCCGCAGACTCTAATGTATTTTTCTAATACAAAATGATTTTTTCGTCTTAAATCATGAGCAGAGCGGGCTATGATGAACCTTCCTCTTTACAATAAGCCCTCACACAGCTCATAACATGCTAATATGAGGACAAAAAATGTTTTCCCGTGATCGCATTCAATTGTTCCCCAGATTCCGTTCATGAAGGGCAATGAAGGGCAAGTAGAACTAATTTTAGTTCAGCTACTCAAACGAGATGGCGTTTAGACAGGTGAATTATCAGCGTATATTCGTAACAACAAAAGTATAAAGGGCTTGAAGCCACTCGGATCCATTAATAGCAATAAAGATATTGATAAAAAGAAAACAACCTGTATTAATAGTGAAATTGAAGCGTTAGATTGATACAAATGTAAGTTCATCACTGATGCCAAACTGTTTTTCAGCTTGGAGGTTGGTTACACTGATAAATACCCAGATCAGGGGTTACGGTACCCCCTTAAGGGGGTAGAGTACCCACGTGACATTACTAGAATCTAACCAGAATATTACTAGAAAACAAGTGAAAACAGGGGTTTACGCGGGAACGTTTCACATCCTCATACGATTATATTTTGAGCTGAGTAAGGGCTCATTCGAAAGAGGAAGGTTGCACGCAGTGCGGTCTTTTCATGTTTTCTTTAGATGATGTTTATATGAAGTAATATGAGTGTCCAAAGTAGGCGAAACAAATGAAGAAAAATTCCGGAGATTCTAATGTATTTTTCGTGCACAAAAAATTTTTCTCTTGAAAAAATCGAGAAGACCGCACTGCGTGCAACCTTCCTCTTTCGAATGAGCCCTCACTCTGCTCAAAATATAATCGTATGAGGACGTGAAACGTTCCTGCGTGATCGCATTCAATTGTTCCTCAGATTCCCTTCATGAAGGGTGAGTAGAAGCCATTTTAGTTCAGCTACTTAGACGAGATGGCGCTTAGTCAGGTGAGCTCAGGTGAACTATCAGCGTAGATTCGTAACAACAAAAGTGTAAAGGGCATGAAGCCACTCGGATCCATTAATAGCAATGAAGATAATGATTAAAAGAAAAAAACCTGTAATTATAGCGAAATTGAAGCGTTAGATTGATGCAAATGTATGTTCATCACTGTTGCCAAATTGGTTTTTCGCGCGGGGGTTGGTCACAATGAAAAATACCATGGTCGCGTGGGGCCTCTACCCCCTTAAACCGAAAACATAAATATCACTCGTCAGTTTCGAACGTGCCGAACGGATCTGATTCACGGATCCGTGTACACGTGTCTTAACCTTAATTATTACATGGTTTGAGATTCGTTTGGTACACTTGTACACGCGTATTTACATACACGCGAAATAGGGACCTCTAGTAGAAATGAACAGCTCGTGTAAACGCGGATATCGCGGCCGAAGGCGCATTACATACCGTCAATGAAACGGCTAAATATATTTTAAGTTATACTGAGTTTAATGTAATTTTCATTAGAAAAATCCCACAAATAAGTTGGCGAGAGTCTCATAACAAAATGATGAAGAATACACCAGACTCCCATATAATGCGATGAAAAAATTGTTTAAAATTAATGTATATCTGTACCTTCTGTGGTAGCAAGTGTAGACTCGACTTAGGCAATGTTTTGTACATGTATTATACGATTAGTAACGGTTCACACCGATACGCCGAATTCATTATACAAGATTTTTAAAAATATGCTTTAGAAAAATTTGTACGTTCACAATAGTTTCTGAAGTGTACCTAAATACTGGAAATACTTGAGAGAATAGTATACATATACTTTATTAGACATTACAATAACTTTATCGGTATGTTTAGTTCATTTTCATTGAACTGCGCAAAATTACAATTGCATAGTGAATGATGTCATTGTCCATGTATAAAAGCTACCATTCAGACTCTCATGAATTAATCGTTATTCATGTAGTCGCAACCGATAACTCTGGTAACCTCGCGGACACGTATGATAAAGTGCCCTATGCCTGGACAGCATGTTTTTCTATTTTAAATTTTATCACTTTAGATAAACAAGAAGAATTTTTTAAGAATTTTAACATACAGTTCAGAGTTTGTAAAGTAATTTAAAATAAAAAAGTCATTGTTTAGATTAATAGCTTAATTGTATTAACCAGAATAATTCAAACCTATAGTTGGACATATTAAATCCAATCTAAGCTAGTACCTGAACAGACGCAAAACCTACACCGGGACAAATTCAATATACGAGTTCATCGAGCGACCGTAACCTAAAACGTTGGTTTCTTGCTCATGACTAATAAAAGATGCTTTGCGTAATATGTAGTATTCTTATCATAGATTATAGTGTTGTATTATTTAACCAAATATACATTTATATCGTTAACCATTGAAGGTGCTTCTCGTTATTTACGAACCCATAACATATAATTATGTCTATAACATTGAACTTTATTAAATTTTTAACAAATTACATATCAAAATATTATTGTATTAAATTCTATCCCCTATAATTTTTAAGTTTTGTTGTAAAGCAAGCATTCCAAGAGTTGCATCATTAGTCGCTTTAGACCTTATTTTCTTAGATTTATCATTGTTCTTTAACTTAATATCTATAATTTGTTGTGTAATTAGCTTTTCCGGTAAACCTTACGTTTACGGGAGAATGCTCAGATGACCTTGACCTTGAAATATGTTGTCCAGGACAACATTCTGAACATCTTTTGTCATTACATATACCCGGTGCTCGGCTTTAGTTTTCGATATATTCGCAAAAAACTATTTAATACACTAAGCTAATACTGTATTGAATTTTTCGTATTCCTGCGAGCTCCGTGGCAACGTAATGCTGATCCGCGCGGCGTCTGTTTACTTTTTTTTGTAAACACGCTGTGGAGATAAGAGAGAAAACAGAGTCTCACTCTATATAGGGTGATACATATATAAGGTAAACTTTCAATTTTGAAAGACTACTCCTGAATTTTCGTATGCGTGGTTGTGCCGGGCTACCTTCTCCACGACCTAATTACAACTCATTCTGATCGCATAATTTTTGCATTGCAGCCGTAATCTGAAATTTGAACTTGTAATGGAAAAATCATATGAATAGAATGAGTTGTGGTTAGGTTGTGGAGGCGACGGAGAGGGCAGGCCCTCTCTTTTCTAATTTTGTTTCTCTCTTCCTTTGTTATTCAAGCTAATAGAAGAATAATTATAAGTACATGTAGTTAAATAATTTGCAAACGATGTATTTATTTTAGTCGCGAACACGTGTCGGGCTTCAGGCGTATGCACATTGCGTATAAGCTTAGAGTGGGACAGCTACTGCCGCAACACAGTGGCCAAAATTCGGCTGAAATGGACAAAATTCGATAACTCAGTGAATTCTGCAGTAAATTTTTAGAAAATTGGTATCTCTAGGTTGTTTTGGACGTAGATTTCAAATTTTTAATCAAAATTATAAAATTCAAAATGGTTTATTCAATATGGCGGAACGAAAAATTAAAAATGAATGGATTTTTTTGAAAATGGATATATATGAGTTATTGGGGATGTGCTGATGTTGAATTTGTATTCGAAATCAGGTTTTTTGTGTTTTTTAATTTTTTTGTTTGAAATTTTTATCTTTTCTTTTTATTTATATTAATGCGGGAATATTTAATTTTATGTAGTTAACACAATTTTATTCTGCCTCTGTCTAAATAGTAATATTATGTTCTTCAAGATTTTCACAAGATTTGTTCAATTTCAATTGCGAGTTTTAAGGTTATCCTATAAGTATTCCATCTAGCGGACAAAATGTAAAGTTCGAATGTAAAAACGAGTACATTATATGTCAACTTCTGTCAACGAGCACATATCAACTGGTATATTTATTTCTAAATATATTTATTTGTTAATAACAATTTGTTATTAACTTTAAAATGTTATTAACACATGAAATAAACTTAATTCAAGCTAATTTTTTTACAACAGATTCACATAAATAGTCTTTCTTGATTCTGGGTACATATTCGCACTTAAGGATGCGTCTGACCCCCGTGGGAACTTTTTGGCGTACTTAGCGACATTGCGGCGAAACCTGAAAGCTCCTCGACAAGGATAGATTCTCCTTCTCTCTCCTGTAGGGCTGCAACAGAGACTGACATGCGTCGCTCGCTGGAGAGACAAAGACAGAGATTACGAAGCTGTTTTGTTTTCCGATGCGCCTACTACAAAAGCATTCAGCGAGGAAGCAATATTTTTTGATGCTCTTTGTGTAGAAATGTTCTCCGAATTATTTCGCGTCGCCGTACAGAGCCCTTTTTTGCAATTTGTCTCCTGAATCTTTATAAACAATAATTTTGTATGTTTTTTATAGAAAATTTTTTTTTCTGTACACTTTTTCCAAAAAAGGGCTCTGTACGGCGACGCGAAATAATTCGGAGAACATTTCTACACAAAGAGCATCAAAAAATATTGCTTCCTCGCTGAATGCTTTTGTAGTAGGCGCATCGGAAAACAAAACAGCTTCGTAATCTCCGTCTTTGTCTCTCCTGCGAGCGCATGACATATCTCCCTCTCCGTCACAGCCGAACATGAGAGACGAGGATCTCTCTATCCTTCTCCTACTTCGTTCGTTGTTCACTTATATGCAATAGAGGCGCCACTTTACCTCCTGTAGTTCACCTTTATGCCATAGGCGTCACTACTGTACATTAGACGCGCCCTTAACTGTCTGCATGAAAATACATACAGTATTATATTAAAATATCTTTTCAATGGGTAAAAATCGGCAAACGGAGTTTGTTTCATAACTTTAAGGATACCTTAAGAAAAATATTTATCCTAGTTTCGTTTGGGCATTATGAGGCAAACATATAACATTACGCATCGGAAATTTACTTTTTCAATTCAAAATCGAGTTAATACGTTGGTCGAATAAGAAACTCGAAAATAATTATTAAACATATTCAAAAAAATTTTAAAGATTTTTCATCGATACAATGTATAAAGAGCCATATAAACAAATTGTTTTATAATTTTACATGCAACTGTAGCTGTGTAAGAGGAGTTTGAACAGACACAAATATTATTAAATTAAAGCGATGAGCAAATAACGACGATACTTAAATATAAATATCTACTTCTACTTAATAACTTTTAACTCATTTTACTTGTTTTTCATAAACTTCGGGGCATTGATAATGACGTACCATAATTGATTTCGGTCATTTAAACGAAAGTTAAAAATCGATTTTTGTCCAGGTTTTGGCCACTGTGCGCCATAGCGTCCCAGTATGGAGTACTTATATTTCAAAACAGTCCTAAACTTAGACATCTAATATTTGAATTAGTAATTATTATTTATGTTAAGTTTGATTGCCAATTTATTTTAAAATATCAATATTATTATGCGTGATAATTATTTTTTGTCTGAGGGCTTAAATGATCTTTTTTCTAACAAAAGTTCGAACTATAAATATACATTATTCGCATGTAAATTGATATATTTTGTATATTTTCAGATGAATTTTGAATTTATTTTTAAATTTCAATTGATGTCTTAATTAAATAATATTCACATCTATTTGTTGATAAGGCCTCAGAATATATAATATAATTATTTAATCTCTTAATTATTGATTTTACTATGAATATTCACTTTTGGACTGTCCAGGGTTAGGTCACTTTATTTAAATTGTATCTTTGACTCGTTTGATTTATAGTAGAACTGAATAGCGATCAAGTGATTTCAAGGATTTTCGATCATTGATCTATCAACAAGTAACTCGTCACTTATAGTGCCTCTTGCGCATTTATTAGGCTGAAAATTGTTATTAATTTCAATTGTTCGCTATACCTTTAAGTATGCGCAAAAAAACAATTGAGTAAATGCTATTAAGTTTAACGAGGGGTGTAACAATGACAAATAATAGCTTTCATTGTAAAAAATGTTGGGGCCCCCTTTTTCTCAAACAAATTTAATACATATTTAAAAAAAATTACTTAGATATCTTCATTAGATTCTCTGAGAAATCAACTTGTATGTAACACTTTATGTGGTACACGCTGTATATTTATAGCTTACAGAAACGGCAAAGTAGAATAAAACAGAAACTTTCATTGAACTCTATCTTTCTATACTATTTGCGATCTAGCGAATCTATGAAGACTGTATGCACGCGAAATTCTATCTTATTGAGCTTCGTCACACCACGTACGACCCAACCCAGACCTATCCCATCAAAATGTAAATTTAAATTGCCGTTTCTAAGAAATAACTTCCGATCAAATATCCCTGTTCTTTATATACAGTAAGGAGCATAACTGAACCAATAACCACTAGTTTTGTATAAATCTTTATTTATTGCTAAGAATGTAGAAGAATATTAAGAAATGAACATTATAGTAAGTTTTATTACAGTTAGAATAACATCAGAGATTTTTTCAACAATTAATGTCTCCTCGTTTAGCACTGGCAAAAAAACAAATGGATTGACTCGGTTTTGCACCACGCCCAATATTTGGCAATATTTAATATATTATTTATTTTTAATATTTCGTCCACAACCCTTTTGCTTGCAAAACTGCACTAATTCGCTTTGAAAAGCGAAATTATATACAAATATGAAGAAAATTGCTTCAAATTGTTTAAAAAAAGTAATTTCTTTGTTGAATTACGGCTTGTCAACTCGTCAGACGGCGAAAAATTGTAGTGTTAGGGTGCGTGCAGTATGCATCCGACGTCCGACCGATCTAGTGACGTCAGAGGCATCGGTCCGACATTTCAAATGTGTGGGTAGACCCGTCTGTGAGACCCTTCTAGTTTCATCCGACGTCGACCACCAGGACGGCCCTCGCGCAATATATTTCGGTGTAGCGTTCACTTCAAACAATTTTCATGTCGTCAATTCTGAAGTATCCGTATTTTTTAAAAATGGTTCCGTAAAGAGTTTTCTGGTGCTATAATAGCAATGCACCTGTTTAAAAAACAATTGCAAAATCAACTATAAAAACAAATATTTTTCCAACTGAAATACTTTTTCTTAAATACTCTTATAGTATCACTATGAGCACCCAAAGCTTCTTTTATAAAACTTGTTGACACATCATATTACACGTCGGCGTGAAACCATCAATTTTCAAGACTTCAAAGAGATCTTTGAGCTACGTTGATATTTTACTAATAAAGACTGTAACACAGCTTAAGTTCTATTTTAATCTATGATCAATGTAATAATAAATTTTTTTAAATGACGTTACGTTATTGCCACGTCTTGGGGATTTTGCACCACTGTGCGACGTACGATAGCGTAGCGATTATCTGCACGTGCAATGAAACATTGAGCGTGCATTATTGGGCGATCGACTGCGAAGCTGTTTCTGGCGCGTCCAATTCATAATCGTGGTAATTTAAAAATTACTTTATAGTCAACAGATGTCCGAGAAAGAGTCGACTACCATCTCAATAGTAACGATCTGCCAGAAACCTCTCCACAGAGAACAGCCCCAAGAACGGCACATAAACAAAGCGAGCCCATTCCTAGGTCTGCCTATCCCCACCACAGCCGCGCGCCTGTAGTCCCAATGTTTTGGCCGCGGCGGTGCACGCTACGTAGTATATGTGGCCACTGCAGCCAATACACGATTCGCCAACAGCCGAAAATGCGTGTGAAACGTACATCCAGACACGTCACCGTAGTCCTGCCTAATCTTGAAAATTGATGGTTTTACGCCAACGTGTAATATAATGTTTCACAAGTTTTTCATTAAATTATAACGACTAAACTATAACAAAACGATGAAAATGAATTTTTGGTGCCCATAGTGATACCATAAGATATTTAAAACAAATTATTTCAGTTGAAAAAATAAATACTTTTATTCATAGTTTATTTTGCAGTTGTTTTTTTAAACAGGTACATTGCTATCATAGCACCAGAAAATTGAAAAATAAAAATAATGATAATATAGCCCAAAGTGTCTTCTTTACGGACCCGTTTTTAAAAATACGGATTCTTCAAAATTGGCGACGTGAAAATTGTTTGAAGTGAACGCTGCACCATCCGATGTCGGATGAAAAACAAAATGATTTGATTCTCCTCCGACCATCATCCGACGTTGGACCCCATGGGGTTTGTCCCAGTGAAACCCTTCTCGAAGCACTTAAAAAGGTTTGGCTGGCGCTAGCCTCGACCGTTTCGTCCGATGTCGGGCCCACTATGAACACCTCTTCCGACGAAATCGGACGTAGCAGCACCAACACATGCCTTCCGAGGCGCTCAGAACGCTCGTCGGTGTGTGCCGAAGTCGGACGTCGGATGAAAACGGATGCATACTGCACGTACCCTTAGTCAGTCGACAGTGCGAAGAATAAGAAAAAAATACTGTAAAAGTATTTTATTAAATGTTGGAGGAAGACCAAAAAAATTATCACCGCAGGATGAACGAAGAATTATACGGTTTGTCACATCCGGTGAATCTTCAAGTGCAACCATGGCTGCAAAATTATTAAAAGAAGATACGGATATACAAGTAAGCAAGTGGGCAGCACAAAAACCCCTCAAAGGAGGTGAGTTTAGAACCATTAAGAAAAAAAGAAGCCGATGTTATCCAAGAAAAATATGAAGCTTCGTTTGGAATTTGTTAAAAAATATCAAAACTGGATAACTACTGAATGGGCACGGTTTATTTGGTCAGACGAGACCAAAATTAATAGAATTTGTTCAGATGGCATATCATGGTGCTGGATTCGTAAAAATGAAAGGCTCAAACCACGACATGTAAAGCGAACGGTAAAACATGGAGACGGATCCCTAATGTTTTGCCTAACAGCACTTGGCGGTGGATCACTGCACCGAATTAATGGCATCATGAATCAGTACATGTACAAGGATATTTTACAAGATCATCTCGTAAGATGCTGTTGAAAATATGCTTTTTGAAGATGAAAATGTAATTTTCATGCATGACCGAGACCCTAAGCACACTGCTAAAAGTGAAAAATTGGCTCAGTACAAAAAAATTTTCTTTTCTGGATTGGCCTGCACAGTGTCCCGACCTTAACCTCATAGAGAATCTATGGGGCTTAATAGAAAGCCGATTTCGGGGTTCATATGACTCCCAACCAACTTCAATCACAGATTTGTACGATAGAATTCAAAAACAGTGGGAAAAAATATTTCCGGATTATTGCAAAAAATTAATAGAAAGTATGTCAAAGCGAATTAGTGCAGTTTTGCAAGCAAAAGGGTTGTGGACGAAATATTAAAAATAAATAATATATTAAATATTGCCAAATATTGGGCGTGGTGCAAAACCGAGTCAATCCATTTGTTTTTTTGCCAGTGCTAAACGAGGAGACATTAATTGTTGAAAAAATTTCTGATGTTATTCTAACTGTAATAAAACTTACTATAATGTTCATTTTTTAATATTCTTCTACATTCTTAGCAATAAATAAAGATTTATACAAAACTAGTGGTTATTGGTTCAGTTATGCTCCTTAGTGTACGTATTACGGTTGACTCGTAACATCGATATTTTAATCATTCTACAGGGTCTCCCACATTGAGGAGTGTTATTTTTTAATTATAATAAACTCTGTCTTTTTGTACAATGTTACTAACTTCAAAAAGTAACATTTGTAATTATTACAATGGAACATTCAGTGAACAGATCAATTGTTCTTGTCATTTATACAGTGGTTGTACAAAGTGTTCGTACATTTTTAAAAATGGAATAATTTTTATATGATTGTACCAAACGACTTGAATTTTTATAGTTCGTTAGAAGCATTGGTTTATGAAATGATATGAAAAAAGATTTTCCAAAAAGTTATTATTTACGAGGTTACATGTAAAAAGAAAAAAGGCATTTTTAAAACTTTTTTATTTGGGTCATTAATGAAAATTAAAAATTTATGTTTTGTAGATTTATAGTAGTTATACGCATACTGAGAGTTTTATCGAAATCTTTTGACGCAGAAAAAATGACATTGAAAGACGGACGATTCTGTGAATTTTAAGCAGAAATTGATCAAAAACGTGTAAAACTAAGACATTCAGCATTTTTGACCATTTGCAACTCGTGTGTATCTTAATCGATTTCGATGAAATTATCAGCCTGTGTAACAAACAGATCTACAAAACATATATTTTAAATTTTCATTAAGGGCCATAATAAAAAAATGAAAAATGCTTTTTTATTTTTGCATGCAATCTAGTAAATTGTAATTTTTGGAAAATCTTTTTTGCAGATCATTTACTAAACCAATGCTTCTAATTAATTATAAAAAGTCAGATCGTTTGGTGCAATTGTAAATATCTCGAAAACTATTGAGCGTCTGCGCCTATAATGGGGTATTTTCGTAATCAGGGGAACGAGATCTATAACTCTGTAAAGTCTGAACTAAATCCGTGAGGGACAGAGCGGGGGTTCTCCTTGTAAAACAAATTTGCGCAAAGTGTGAGCTTGATCGAAAAACGAGAAAGTATGCCCCAATGCGTTTAAATATTTCAAATAATTAATTTAATGCTTATTAAATCGTTTTTCCGAATATCTCCTAAACCAGACAATTCCAAGAAGTAGCCTCTTTTCGTGGCACCTTCCCCGTTTAGATTCTTCTCCCACTCTTAGACTTCATCTTTATAATGTATAGTAGTGGAGAAGACCTTGCAGTTCTTGCAGAGGAATAGGTTGGAACTCCCTGTTCTAAACAATTTAAAGCGTCGGAAAATATGTCGGTTAAAACCAGTAGATCTGTACAGTCTCTTTACTTCTGCAAAAGCCTTATTACTTCTTTTCGTAAAACAAAAAAATTGTTTCGAAACAATTGAGAAAACGTCGGACCAAAATCCAAAAATTTGTTCTAAAATTCGAAAATTGAAATGGTTTCATTATTTTTATGAATAAACAAAAAATGTTTTATATTTAACATATTTTTCGACGCGGTAAATAGTTTAGAAGACATTCGAAAAAATTATTTTATGAGCATTAAATTCATTATTTTAATGTTTATTCGTCTGGGAGCACTTTTTCCCGCTATCCGATCGAGCTGAAACTTTGCACAGATTTTTTAAAATTATTTGCAACAACCCTGGGAGTTGCCGTAAAAGAACTTCGAAAGTCGTATTTAAGAGATCTGACCTACACGTTTTTACTATAAATATATAAAATCCGCAGTCTACTGATCAGAGTTGTTGTTCCACCCGGTATGCTTCTCAAAAGGTTATGTTCTTTCGACGTGAGTGACCTGGTGTAACCTTTTCAACACCCTTAGCGCTGTTTTCGTGAAGTCATCGGGACTTGTCTGAGCCTGGAAAATACAGTTCCGGTTCGAAGTGTATAAATAGCGTGCGTTATGTCCCGCGCGTGTATAATACTGTTGCCGAAGGTTTGAAAATAGTATCGCAGGCTTGGTAACTACAGTCAGTCTTATAATTAATGTCACTCACTTTAAATAAGTTTAACATTTTTCACAAATGGTTAAAACAACTTAAGGTTATTTTAGATAAATTGCGTTTAATCTGAATCACAAAGAAGATAATAAAACTTGCTTTTCACGACTTTTTTTGTTCTTGTAACGGAAATTTAAGTAGCAATTAATTTTAATTTAGTTTCCCTCCCTTTCTTTTGATATCTATATAAAATTTTACTTTGCAATAAGCACACTACAAACTAAATGTTAATAAATAATAACGTAGTAATTAATTCCAATTTAGTTAATACATTTGATTATTATTATCGATTATTATTACGTAATCTAATATATGAATGTACAAAACACATATCTTAAATTTTTGTTACAAGCGCAAATAAAAAAGTTACAAGAAGGAACTCTTATCTTTTTCGAAAAGACGAAACGAAATTTTCCAAATTTTGTATAACATGTCATCTAGAAAACTGATCTAGCTAGACAGAAAAACTGGAGTCGTTTGGTCCATTCGTAAAAAAGTTATTCCGATTGAAAGTGAATGCCATCAATTATAAGACTACCTGTATCTGCGGCCTTAATGTGTGCATGAGACGCGCGAGTGTTGCACGCACGTGATTCCACAATAATGTTAATAGAGCACGTAACTCTCGGCCCGCAGCCAGGCGCATGATGCATAATCGGCTGAGACTGAAACATCCAGAAAAATCAGATCAAGAACTTTTCGAGAAATGGTTTTTGAGTCAATCAAATGAAAGTTACAGTTCTTTGTTTACTTCAAGATTGATTTAATTCGAATGATTGTACAGGAGAGGTCTACAGTAGTGTGAAAAATATTCTGATCTAAAAAATATAAAATATTAGAATTATTATTATGTCTAGATACGTGTCTATCAGGGTGAGTACCAGGTGCAATTGCACTTTATTTTTTAATGCAACCTAATGTTTTTGTTGAATCAATCGATCCTGTTTATTATCCCACATTTGATATTTTGTGTCAGAAACATACTTTACTACAAGAAGTGTTAAAACTGCTCATATGAATTGTAAGAAATGTCAAATATTTCCGGAAGTATTAATATTTCGATGACCTTCGGTTAGTACTTTTATACGTAGGATAATGAAAGGGATTCGTCGGTTTAACAACAAAACATTGGATTGAATTAGAGAATAAAGTGCAATTGCACCTAACGTGTGCATCAGTGCGTCCACATAAAACATAAGGTCAAATGAAGTTAGGACGTATCATGACATATGATTTCTTTCTGTATCATTTTTCTCTATTTTTACTTGAAAACGAGCATTAACTTGTCCCAGTTACCAGATCCACCCTGTATACATATTTGACAAACATGTTTATTTAATATTTCGTTTATATTCATAATGAGCTTCATCATATATTTGCCAGAGTTGTTAATGAAAATATTTCTCTAAAATACATGGATTGTAATGACATGATTTAAAAATATATTTAGAGGTGAGCGAATGGAATACTTATTTTCAATAGAAACAACGCGTTCGATAAGTAAGGAAAAAGTTTGTGAGATACAGTGGGTGTTCGTACACCTTTTAAAATAGAATAACTATTTTATAATTGTACCAAACGACATGATTTTTTATCATCAATTAGAAGCATTGGTTTACTAAATGATATGCAAAAAAGATTTTCCAAAAATAACAATTTACAAGGTTGCATGCAAAAATAAAAATAGCATTTCTTTTAATTTTTTTATTAGAGCCCTTAATGAAAATATAAAATACATGTTTTGTAGATCTATGTTTGTTATACACATGCTGAAAATTTAATCGTAATCGATTAACATACACACGAGTTGCAAACGGTTAAAAATTGTGAAAACGTAATTTTACATGACTTTTGATCAGTTTCTGCTTAAAATGCACAGTACATCTTTCGATACGTGTCGTTTTTTCCTGTGTCAATCGATTTCGATGAAATTTTTAGTATGTGTATAACCAACATAGATCGACAGAACGTATATTTTAAATTTTCATTAAGAGGGTACCGTACCCATGGATATGACTAGCATATTACTAGAATATTACTAGAAAAACAAGTGAAAGCCGTGTTTACGGGAAACCATTATTTGTTTTTATACAAGCATGTTACGAGCTGTGTGAGGGATTGTTTTAAAGAGGAAGGTTCATCATAGCCCGCTCTGCTCATGATTTAACAAGATTATGTTTATATTTAATAATATGAGCGTCCAAAGTAGGGAAAACAAGTCGAGACAACCACCCTCAGGTTCCCATGTATTTTTCTAATACAAAACGGGTTTTCTGACTTAAATCATGAGCAGAGCGGGCTATGATGAACCTTCCTCTTTACAATGAGCCCTCACACAGCTCATAACATGCTAATATCAGGACAAAAATGTTTTCCCGTGATCGCATTCAATTGTTCCCCAGATTCCGTTCATGAAGGGCGATGAAGGGCAAGTAGAACTAATTTAAGTTCAGTTACTCAAACGAGATGGCGTTTAGACAGGTGAATTATCAGCGTATATTCGTAACAACAAAAATATAAAGGGCTTGAAGCCACTCGGATCCATTAATAGCAATAAATATATTGATGCAAAGAAAAAAACCTGTATTGATAGCGAAATTGAAGCGTTAGATTGATGCAAATGTATGTTCGTCACTGTTGCCAAACTGTTTTTGAGCGTGGAGGTTGCTTACACTGATAAATACCCAGATCAGGGGTTACGGTACCCCCTTTAAGGGGGTAGAGTACCCACGTGACATTACTAGAATCTAACCAGAATATTACTAGAAAACAAGTGAAAACAGGGGTTTACGCGGGAACGTTTCACATCCTCATACGATTATATTTTGAGCTGAGTGAGGGCTCATTCGAAAGAGGAAGGTTGCACGCAGTGCGCTCTTCTCATGTTTTCTTTAGATGATGTTTATATGAAGTAATATGAGTGTCCAAAGTAGGCGAAACAAATGAAGAAAAATTCCGGAGATTCTAATGTATTTTTCGTGCACAAAAAGATTTTTCTCGCGAAAAAATCGAGAAGACCGCACTGCGTGCAACCTCCTCTTTCGAATGAGCCCTCACTCAGCTCAAAATATAATCGTATGAGGATGTGAGGTGTGTTCCCGTGATCGCATTCAATTGTTTCCCAGATTCCCTTCATGAAGGGTGAGTAGAAGCCATTTTAGTTCCGCTACTTCGACCAGATGGCGCTCAGTCAGGAGAACTATCAGCGTAGATTCGTAACAACAAAAGTGTAAAGGGCATGAAGCCACTCGGATGCATTAATAGCAATAAAGATATTGATGAAAAGAAAAAAACCTGTAATTATAGCGAAATTGAAGCGTTAGATTGATGCAAATGTATGTTCATCACTGTTGCCAAATTGGTTTTTCGCGCGGGGGTTGGTCACAATGAAAAATACCATGGTCACGTGGGTACCCTACCCTCTTAAGGGTCCAAACAAAAAAGTTTTATAAAATGCCTTTCTTATTTTTCGGTGCTGCCCGATGTTCTTTTAATCCCACAACCAGCCCTTTGTATGAATACTGGAACGTGGAGTCCAGAGAGAGAGAGAGTGGCAGGTGGGGGGTGTAGGTGCATGGACCCAACATCACTGGAGCATCTCGGTGTTGGAGGCGCCAGAGCGTCGCGACGCCACCCCCGGTGCCCGTCATAACGCCGCCAGCGTCCACCTCCTCTCTCTCTCTCTCTCTCTCTCTCTCTCTCTCTCTCTCTCTCTTTCTCCCTTCCTCCTTCCCTTTCTCTATCCCCTATCCCTCTCTCGCGCGCGCGTGTGTTTCGTCCCTCAGATATTTATTTATTCTTCTCTCCTCTCCGTCAACCTTTTATCCCGCTTCTTTATTCTGCAATTCACTCGCACTCGCATGACCTGTTCCCTCTATCTTCCGTCTCGGTTATGGATTTTACGCCCGGCTATTTGCCCACCGCTTCGATAGCGTTATCTGCACATGCATATTTTGTTTCACTTATCCGTTCTCAGTGGTAGCTAGTGAAGGGTACTATCGACTACACTGTCCAACACCAAAAATGTTTTCATATAACTGATGGGTGGATCTTATAGAGTTTTTTGCGCTGATTTCGAATCTGTCCTTAGTTTTTCTCCTACACGCACAGTTTTTGAAAAACATGACTTTGAAAAAAAACCTATTTTTCAACTTTAAACAAATGTTGTGACGGTATTATAAAAGATGTTGAATTGTTCTTTGCAGCAAAAGATTCTGTAGACTTTTCTGAATACGGTGATATCCATTATTAACACGTTATGATTGTTTAAACATTAATAAATAATCATTAAAGACGGAGAGACACCACTTTTGCACCAAATTTTGATGATATTTTTTAAATTTTCTCAAAAAATAAGGGTCCAGCGGAGAATCGAAATATACCACGCGATAGAGCAGATTTTTATCTAGAAGATCCACCTTTTCAAGTTAGCAACAAATGACGTTTTTACCTTTCCAGAAAGCAAAATATCATCGTCTGACACGAGTTGCTGCCAGTGGCGCTCTTCCACTGGCGCGGTCGTTCGTCGGCGCGCCACGCGGTGTAAGACTCAATTATGACAACTAGGAGTTAACTAAAAAGTATCTTGCATCTTAAGAGGTTAGGGCACAGTAAAAAGTGGAGAAAATGTAAGATTTTTAAACAACAGTACAAAAAAAGTGAATAATCGATTAATATAAGATTTAATATGTCAGTTACTATATGTATTATGAACTGTACCAAAATACTTTTACTATTTAAAATATAATTTGTTCTTACGCCTTTCGTCGTCTTTGCTCGGAATATCTTTTCTTCCAGATGACCAACTTGAGTACAGGATTGCTGCAAATCGAATTAACTATATTAAAAATCCCAAAAATTTCATAAAATATGATTTATTCTTTCGGCATTGACGACTTCACGTTTCAATTTTTGTGAAAATTAACAAAATTGCAAATATGTTAAATTTAATGACTGAATTTCGGTAAAAAAATTCATAATTTTTTATATATATTTAACAAAATGATGGGAAAATGAAAAAAGCGATCGTCAATGCCGAATAGATGTTACAATGAAGATATCCGTAAAATTTTAATGTAATTGATAAGCTAGAACTCAAGATGTCTTGTACACCGTTTTGAAGAACGCAACTCTGAGAAAAACACGTTTAAAGTTTACATATGAACGTAATTGACACAATAGGCAACTTGAAAATAATATTCGCTTGCTCATTATTGCGATAAATTGTAGTGAATACCTGTCGTCTCAAGAAGCACCGCGGAAGGCGTCTAATTCGGTTACGTTGGTTAGTTTTCAGAAGGACCTGAAGAACAAGCTGGGAACAAACTACCGCCATAACCGGGATACGCGCACGCACACGACCACGAAGAGACAAAAACGAAGAAGAGCCGGGCTGACGTAAGAGATACGACGATACTGTAAGTACGAGTCATTTGAGTAGCCGCTTCCGATTTGCAAATCGCATTCAGTGCCTCGGTCTCTTTCGTCGGGGATCTCGTAAGGGTGCGTGCAGTATGCATCCGACGTCCGACCGATCTGGTGACGTCGATATTTTTTGTGCAGCGTTCACTTCAAACAATTTTCATGTCGACAGTTTTGAAGTATCCGTATTTTTTAAAAACTGTTCCGTAAAGAGTTTTCTGGTGCTATGATAGCAATGCACCTGTTAATCCTTTGGTTACCCTGGACGAGATATCTCGCGCCCCGATACTTCCCGATAAACGCCTTTTGCGAGATATCTCGCGCCTCTACACTTCCCAATAAACGCTGTTGACGAGATATCTCGCATCCCCACCTAGACACTATAGACAAATATATTTTATAAGTAACTATATCCTGATTTGTAAAAGGGAGGAATGAATGAAATCTGTATTAAAAAGATTTAAAAGTATTTAGGAAGAAATAATATTTTAATAAAGATTTCATTCATTTCTCCCTTTTACAATTCAGGATATAGTTACTTATAAAATATATTTGTCTACATATAGTGTCTAGGTGGCGATGCGAGATATCTCGTCAAGAGCGTTTATCGGGAAGTATCGGGGCGCGAGACATCTCGCAAAAGGCGTTTATCGGGAAGTATCGGGGCGCGAGATATCTCGTCCAGGGTAACCAAAGGGTTAAAAAAAACAATTACAAAATAAACTATAAACACAAATATTTTTCCAACTGAAATACTTTTTCTTAAATACTCTTATGGGTATCACTATGAGCACCCAAAATTCATTTTCATCATTTTGCTATTGTTTGGCCGTTATAATTTAATGAAAAACTTGTGACACATCATATTACACGTCGGCTTAAAACCATCAATTTTCAGGATTTCAAAGAGTTCTTTGAGTTACGTTCATATTTTACTCATAAAAACTGCAGCACGGCTTAAGTTCTATTATAATCTATGGTCGATTAATACATTCTTAAAAAATGACGTTACGTTATTAGCACGTCTTGGGGATTTTGCAGCACTGTGCGACGTACGATAGCATAGCGACTATCTGCACGTGTAATAAAACATTGAGCGTGCAAATGATTGGACCATTATTGTGCGATCGACAGTGAAGCTGTTTTTAGCGCGTCCAATTCATAATCGTGATGATTTAAAAATTACTTTACAGTTAACAGATGTCCGAGAAAGTGCTGACTTCCATCTCAATAGTAACGATCTGTCATAAACCTCTCCACAGAGAACAGCCCTAGAAACGGCACATAAACAAAGCGAGCCCATCCCCAGGTCTGCCTATCCCCACCACAGCTGCACGCCTGTAAGTCCCAATGATTTGGCTGCGACGGTGCACGCTACATAGTATACATATATGGCCACTGCAGCCAATACATGTTTCGCCACAGCCAAAAATGCGTGTGAAACGTACATCCAGACACGGCACCGTAGTCCTGCCTTTTGTTTCTTTTTTTGTTAAGGAAAGGTGGTTAAATTCTAAAACATTCCACCTCCCGGGACAGCCAATAGGCTGCCCTTCTATCAATCTGTTCTTGTCATTCAAACCGTAGTCCTGCCTAATCTTGAAAATTGATGGTTTTACGCCGACGTGTAATATGATGTGTCACAAGTTTTTCATTACATTATAACAGCCAAACTATAACAAAGCGATGAAAATGAGTTTTGGGTGTTCATAGTGATACAATAAGATAATTAAAAAAAATGATTTCAGTTGAAAAAATATTTGTTCTCATAGTTTATTTTGCAATTGTTTCTTTAAACAGATGGATTGCTATCATAGCACCAGAAAATTGAAAAATAAAAATAATGATAATATAAGCCAAAGTGTCTTCTTGCTGAATGATACTGACGTCATCAATAATATGCTCTATGAACTAATTCGGGATAACTCAGCAGTCTCAATCTTTACGGATGGTAGTAAGAGTCGGGAGAGCATTTGTGTTGGTTCCGCTGCTTATTGTTCGTCTCTGGACTGGATTTCACAAAAAAGTCTTAATAAACAGGGTTCTGTGTTCATCGCTGAATGTGTTGCCATTGATGATGCTCTGGATTTTGCTGTGGCCAATAAGAATCATAGCTTCATTGTTTTTACTGATACGTTAAGTGTTCTTTCTAGTCTCGGCTCAGCTAAATTGGATATCAAAACTAATCCCTATATTTTCAGCATCAAAGAGAAATATAATACATTCATTCACAATAATGCGTTCAATTCCATACAGTTCTATTGGATTCCATCTCATTTTGGGATTTCTGGAAACGAAAGAGCTGATCTCTTAGCTAAAGAGGCTTCATCCTTTAGCAGTCCTTGTATTTCCTGCATTCCTTTCACCGATAGCTTTGAGTCTTTTCGTAAAATTATGTTTGACAATACTCTAGCCTCTATAAAAGCCGATGGTCTTTTCAAGGGTAAATTCTATTTTCAGAAATTTTTTTGTGAAAATCGACTTCCTTGGTTTTCACAGTTAAACCTATCCCGAACATTTATTGTCACTATCAACAGGTGTAGATCTGACCACTACCATCTTGCTTATTCTCTGGCTCGCATTGGTTTTATTGACGATCCTAAGTGTAGTTGCATGGAGGAGGACGAATCACTGAACCATGTTTTGTGGCAATGCAACTTGTATAACGAGGAAAGGCTGAAATTAATTAATAAACTCCGATTAATTAACTTTCAGCTTCCAATAGATGTCTTCATATTAATAGCTAAACCTAATATCAAGGCCTGTCGTTATATACTTTCATTTTTTAAGAGCTGCGGACTGAAAGTATAAGTGTTTGTTTATACCGTTACTATCATTCTCGTGTCTTTGTTATATTATTTATGTTTTTTCTGTGTGCTGTTCTGTTTTGTGGTTTTTGTATTTTGTGCTGTATGTATTGTTTTCTATATATACTGTATTCTATGTATTGCATTACAATTATGTTGAAATAAATCTCATATGAGATTTTCTAATAAAAAGAAAAACAAAGTGTCTTCTTTACGGATCCGTTTTTAAAAATACAGATACTTCAAAATTGGCCACGTGAAAATTGTTTGAAGTGAACGCTGCACCGTTCGATGTTGAATGAAAAACAAAATGATTTGATTCTCCTCCGACCATCGTCCGACGTTGTACCTCATGGGTTTGTCCCATTGCAACCCTTCTTGAAGCACTTAAAAAGGTTTGACTGTCACTAGCCTCGACCGTTTCGTCCAATGTCGGGCCCACTGTGAACACCTCTTCCGACGAAATCGGGCGTAGCCTTCCGAGGCGCTAGGAACGCTCGTCGGTGAGTGCCGAAGTCGGACGTCGGACGAAAACGGATGCATACTACACGTACCATTAAGGGTACGCGCACAGTGGATCCGTTTTCGTTCGATTCGGCTGACGTCCGACGCATCTGTCTCTTTTTTCAAGCGTGCGGAAAAGAGACACAATGTCGGACGTCGGCCGAATCGGATGAAAACGGATTCACTGTGCGCGTACCCTAAAACTGCAGCTCGTCTGCCGCTCGTTTCATCCGGTTGTCGTCCCACCTTCTCGCCTTTGAGTCAGACAAGTGTCTGCTATCCTTGTCCGTGTCATAAACTTACCCCTTCGGATCCGAGGATCCAGGGGATCCGCGGCCAAGAGAGAGACAGAGTGTCCACGAATTTATTTTTATTCCGCGAGAGTCACCCGGCCGAACGCGTCTCTCACTTAATATGGAATATTTCCGGCACATAAACCCGAAAACGCAATGCTTAATTGCGACAAATATGGCCGTAAAATTTGAATAGGCATCTGCCTTTATAGTCTGCGACGATCGTCGTCAATTTTCTGCTAGAGTCATTTTCGAACTGTAAGTAGTGATGGTCACCCAATACTCGTGTGTTGCAAAGTTTTCAAACAAATCAACTCACCACGGAGTTTCGAATCAATTCGATATTAATATCTTAGTATCGATCGTAAATAGGTTTTAAACAAAATTTTTAATGGTATCAGCGCACTGGTTCGATAAAAAAAACTACTTCTACACTCTTCTACACTCGCAGTCTTACAGATGCCGGCTTGGGCTAAACATGTGGTTACACCAATGTCAGTTATATCTATTGTAATTATATTTTAATTTACACTAAGCAAGTGAGTTGCAATTATAATTTTCTCAAATTTAAAAATTTATTATAAAAAAAAGGTTTATAATTATATTTGCTCCACAGTACTAATAGAAATTGTCGGTTAATTTACAGACGCAAAATTTTATTAATTTGTTGAAAATGATCTAAATATAGATCGAAACGTCGAAATTTTGATTTTGTGATATTTTGCAAATAGTGTAGAAGTTGTTTTTTGATCGAACCAGTGCGCTGATACCATTAAAAATTTTGTTCAATTCGATATTCATTCGAAATCAGAAATTCTTGAAAGTCTTGATAATGTTAATAAATGTTATACTCTTTATAATATTGGTACGTTCCTACTGTTATTGATCCCAATGTTGATATGACGTAATAATTGTTTCGTGATTGATGTAACATTTCAACAGTTTTAATTCTTACAAAACTTTCAAAGTTTTAAGGTTTTCAAGATTTTCTAGACTATAAGTACTTTCAAGACTTCTAAGCTTCGAATTATGTTGCAAGTGATTCGAATTTTTTGTCGTAAACATAGAATCGAAATAATTCAGATCCCATCACTAACTGAGTCGCCTGATGGCGTGGAACTTCGGATTGTTCACATGTTTTCCGGTCTTCATGGCCCCTTACATGTCCGGGGCTAGATGTGATAGAAAAAAATTCGAAAAACAAGATTGTTCATGAAAAACTTCGTCCGACAACGAATTTAACCGACAACGACTTTATAAAAATATAATTATTACATTATAAGTAGAATTAGACGTAGTCGGCTATCGTTGTTGTCAAACGATATTAAGTTAAGAAATTGAATTTTGGCCACGAAAACGGGGTCTCCAGACCCCCGTGCGTCGTGATCCTGAGTGACGTTCTCCCACTCCCGTTGTGACCTAAGGCGCATTTCTGAGATTTTTTCAGAGGTTTTTGTTGCAAACTGTGGTCATAAAAAATGAAAAATCTAAAAAAAATAGGAAAAATATTTTTTCTCAAAAATATGAAAACATGCTATTTTACTGTTTGTGGTTCCCTGATGAAGTACTATAACCTGATGTCGTCAATTTTTTCAGATTTGTTGTTCGGCTGCATCATTGTCGAAAACAATAAAAACCGAACTTTTTCGACGTTTCTGCTGTGGGGAGGAAAGTTACACTTGTTAGCATTACCGTGGGCGTATATTAAATAATTTTTAATATTATTACATTGACACGAGCAATTGTTTGACCTAAAAAATGTGGTTTGGGAGAAAGAAAAAATTGTATGCTGTGCGATATAATACTTGAATGCTCGCAACGCTTACAACATCGCCGGTTGGCACAGCGGTTGAGACGTCGGACTACGGAGCGGATACACTGGGGGTTCGAATCCTGTCGATTGCAAAGTTTTTTTTCCATACACCATACTTTATTTTTTCAATTTTTTATTACATGGTTTATTCATGTGATTTTAATAATGTTTATTTAATGTTTTAAAAATATTTAAGATTTTTAAGTAAAATACATGCAAAAATAGTTTTGGAGTATCCATTATTTCCTCGGTTCATTAATTGTATATGTTCATCATGACGCGACGGTCCTATTTAACATTCTTAACTTTCAAATTCATGACTCTGGTTTCTAAACCTTCCAGAATTTGTAAATACGGGTAATTGTAGAAAGAAATATACATATATATACAGGGTGTCCCAAAACTAGTTTAGGAGCGGAAAATGGGAGGTTCCTTGGGTCATTTGAAGCAACATTTTTCTTTACAAAACTAGCATCTGCGGCTTTGTTTAAGAGTTATTAACGAGAAAGACGGACCAATCAGAGCGCGATCTAGACATGTTATCCCACGCAAAGAGGAAGGAGCACAATGGAACTGATATCTACGCTCCGAGGAGACAGATTTCGGTGAAGTTGGAGCGTCTGACCTCCGCTACCCCACCGCGAGTAGTAGGTAATCGGCAAGAGATATACAGCTTCTCCCCAACGACAAACAATCGCGATCGCGTCCATTGATATTTGCAAGCCCGTAGAATCACAGAGTAGCCTATCCTAATCTTGGGGAGTGAAGTGGGTAAGTCTCTGACTAGCAGAGACAGAGTAGGGACGGGATTCGAAACTTGACACATTCAATCTGGAATATGACGAAGTGGGGGGAGCCAAAACACGGGCAGGCGAGGCACCCTGCAGGTCTGAAGGTGAGAGGGCCTGACGTTTACTCCGAGCCTTAAAACCGCTCAAAAATCCAACAATTAGGTAGCATGGCTCTTCTCATCGATGATGACCGGACCCATCATAGTAAGCCGCAGAATCCGAAAATGGCCCGGGCCGAATAAAACGGAGGAACGGCGGAACGATGGGAAAACTGCAACCCTCTAGTGGGCCGAGCTGCCGGAAGCGCCGATTATGATACTGGTGATGAAAGATCCGGTGTGCCTTAAGGAAGCGAGGGGCGGACGAGCCGCCATCCTCCCCGGCAGTACCATTATACATACTAGCTACTAGACATGTTATGGCACGTTCGGCCAATTGACAGTTGGCACGTTGGGCCGACGTGCCTTAGACCATATATACTTATAGGCACGGCACAGATAATTTGGCCTATGGCAAAGATGACAGTAATGTGTGACTCATCGTTCCGAAAGATGTACAAGCTATGCTCATTGATAGCGCCAAGGCTTGGCTCATGAAGGTGAGGGGGATATACCCGGAAAGAATGGACAAGATAATTTCAAAGAATTTGGCATTTTATCATGAAATAATCATTATGTAAAGTATATTTGAGATACAAATGCTTATTCTATATGTTTTTCTAATATTTCTACTAAATAACATTCAATTTAGTTTATATTTCTAGCAATCGATGTAGACAGGCATTATAAGCGTTACACTTATTGATTACAAAATAATATTGCTTTAGTTAATCTACTGCGTATTTTTGTTCTATTTACTACTGTACATTTTCCAATGTGGTGTTTTTAACGTGTAACGGATAGTGTCGGCGTCGGTCTGCCGTGTCAGCCATTTTGAAATTATCTAAAAACTATCTTATGACTCACCTTTTACCACGATCTTTGCCACGGCCAACTCTCAGTTTTCCTATACACGTACTATACCTATGCCGTGTCTATAAGTATATATGGTCTAAGCGACGTGCTAACTCGCGTCTGTGTCGCGCTCTGATTGGTCCGTGTTTTTCGTTAATAACTTCTAAACAAAGCCGCGGACGCCATTTTTGTAAAGGAAAATGTCGCTTCAAGTGACTCAAGGAACCTCCCATTTTCCGCCGCTACACTAGCTTTGAGACACCCTGTACATACCCGACTAGAAATTTAGTTAGGCAGGCCGTTAGGTCCACATTAGGCTAGCCTAATTTCGCGTTAGGCCCTAGTGGGGCAGCCCCATTGGGCAGGCATGCGGAATGTAACGCGGAATTTGATCACTGCCTAATTGGGAAAGTCGTATCAGGCCCGCATTGGGCAACCCGTGTTAGGGCCACATTAGGTTTTCCCAAAGACTATCCAATGAGGCAAACCGCATTAGGTGCACATTAGGATATGTGTGTTAGGCCCTAGTGGAGCAGCCCCATTGGGCAGGCATGCGGAATGTAACGCGGAATTTGATCACTGCCTAATTGGGAAAGCCGTATGAGGCCCGCATTAGGAAACCCGCGTATAGGGCCACATTAGGTTTTCCTAATGACTATCCAATGCGGCAAACCGCATTAGGCAACATTAGGATAGCCTTATTAGACCCTCATTAGAAGACATAAAGGGAAATCTCAAGGATAGAATTTTTAATTACTGCTGGAAAAAATTTAAAAGCAAATTAAATTTAAATGGAATTAATAAAATTAAATATAATTATATTTAAAATCATTATATAAAAATGAATGATTACAATTACATAAATAAAATGATTATATTTTAAAAAAAGCACTCGGCAGCTGACTCCGGCAACTTCCAATTAACAACAAATGCTTAACCTAACTACGCGCTTAATCTACAATATGCTTAATCTACTACGCGCTTAATCTACAATATGCTTAATCTACTACGCGCTTAATGTACAATATATAATGCTTAACTTACTACTACGCACTTAATCTACAATATACATATACATTATAATGCTTAACCTATTATACGCGCTCAATCTACAATATGCTTAACTTATTAATTACTATATGCGCATAATCTACAATATGCTTAACCTAGTACGCGCTTAACCTACAATATATGCTTAACCTACTACGCGCTTAATCTACAATATGATTAAATATATGAGCTTAATTGTACGACATATAGCAGTGAGTGTAAAATTCGTACGCCCTTTATAATAGAATAACTTTTTTATAATTGTACCAAACGACCTGATTTTTTATAATCAACTAGCTGACCCGACAGACGTTGTTCTGTCCAATTTTAATAAATTTGTTTGTGAAGCAATTTCAATTTGAATCTAGAAATTCAATTCGTTGACATCAATGTTTTTCTTATTGGGAACCAATAATACTTGCACCGTTTCAAAAATTATGATTTTTTCTGTTTGTCCGAATTTTCCTACTTTCCTTTGTGATTGTCTCGATTTTTTTTCTGAAAGCTTTTCCAGAACCATAACGAAAAAACAAAAAAAGAATTATGCATATCCATCGTTAGAATCGTGAGTTATGGTCTTGAGTTCATACAAAAATCTCATAGAAAAAAGCACTTTCATTTTTTCCCGAATTTTTCATTTTTCCGGGCCACTTTTCCAATTTTTCTTTCCCTAAAAAACTGATTCGGACTACAACGAACATTTTTTTTTTTAAATTAGCCAAATTGGTCCAGCCGTTCTCACGTGATGTCGTGACCAAAGAACAGCATTTGATTTTTATTATATAGATTAGAAACATTGGTTTACGAAATGGTATGCAAAAAATATTTTCTAAAAATTAAAATTTACAAGGTTACATGCAAAAATAAAAAAAGCATTTTTTAAAACTTTTTTATTTGGGCCCTTAATGAAAATTTAATATATTTCGTAGATTAGATATTTCGTAGTAGTTACACACATGCTGAAAATTTCATCGAAATCGATTAACATAAACACGAGCTACGCAAGCGGTTCAAAATGGTAAAAATCGTAGTTTTACACGACTTTTGAGTTTTTGCTTAAAATATCCACAAATTCTTACATAGTACATCTTTCGATGCGCGTGTCCTTTTTTTCTGCGTCAACCGATTTCGATGAAATTTTCAGCATGTGTGTAACTACTACGAAATATCTAATCTACGAAATATATTAAATTTTCATTAAGGGTCCAATTAAAAAAGTTTTAAAAATGCTTTTTTTATTTTTGCAAGTAACCTTGTAAATTATAATTTTAGGAAAATTTTTTTTGCATATCATTTCGTAACCCATAGCTTCTAATTGATTATAAAAAAACTGGTCGTTTGGTACAATTATAAAAAAGTTATATTCCGTTTTAAACGGCGTACGAATACTTTTTACACTCACTGTATACATGAATTATAATTATAGATAATCTTGAGGTTGATTAATCTCAGATGGTCTATATGTATTCTCGTTTGTGTTTGGAATAGTTTTTTTCTGGCGTTTCACTCGTCCTCCTTCCCAATCTCTACAGTGGTGTAACACTGTTCCTATTACTTTTATAATATCACATTCCTTGAATGGGTTTTCGTCAGTTGATAACGCTGATTGCATCGCAGCTGGAAGAAAAAATTAATTCCAATAGATTATTTCCTAATTCATCAATTATAAATACAAATCTTATAAATGGAAAATGGAAAAATACCTTTAACAACATTATAAAGATTCGTATCTCTAAACACGAATAATTTTCCCTCGACATGTTTAACTGGGTTGCATTTCAGAGCAACTTCCCGAGATAAACAAAATCTTAATATTTCGCCCGTATTCCGGACGATTGTTGTTCGCTTGTTGATTAAACTGATCAGTTTTTGTGCCTGTAAAAAATTTCACGATGGAATTAATTCTTGTTTTACATATACATATACATATACATATACATATACATATACATATACATATACATATACATATACATATACATATACATATACATATACATATACATATACATATACATATACATATACATATACATATACATATACATATACATATACATATACATATACATATACATATACATATACATATACATATACATATACATATACATATACATATACATATACATATACATATACATATATATATATATATATATATATATATATATATAATAAATATGAAAAATAGAGCAGTATAAAAGCTTACCAATTTTTTACGAAAATCTATATCTTTTCCGATTTTTTCGTCGAATTCTTCAAACTCCTCTACTGTCTGACACGGAAGTTTCCAAATTTCCTTAAAAGCGGAAACAACATCGCAAGTGCTGGTACTAATATCGGTCGGTCTTTCTAATTGCTTGTTCAGAGTTGCTTGCATGTCAACCATGCGACTTCCCAATTGGTTCAATTGAATAGATATTTGTTTGAAATTTTTCTCAATTGTTTCTTTGATGTAATCTGTAATAAATAAAAATTTTATGGTTGTGGAAATGCCTATAAAGCATTATTGATCGAACGAAACATTTATTGTTTTAAATAATTTAGCATACTTACTTTTCAATGAATTGATTTCTTCTTTACATAAACATGACGGTTGCGCTGTATTTGATATTTTCTGCGGCGGTGAATTGCATTTCAGAAAATCAAAGTTGCTGTCGGATGAGCTTTCTGAAACGGTGGCTGTTCGTTTTCCTATTTCTTCCCGGTTCGTCACTTTCTTCGGTTGCTTCCTTCTTTTTTGATTCATTCTGATCTCGACGTCTTCGAAAGTATGAGAATTAATTTCTGAATCCGTCTCATCTAAAACTTTTAATGCAGCTTTTTATTTTTTCACGATTTAAATGATGGCGTTTATTGATAAATTGTAATCACTGAATAGCAGAACGAAACAATGGCATTTTCAATTAAAAAAAGGTACAATTTCTACAAAAAACTGCACAAAATTAATGATGAAAAATTGAATTTTACTTTTTTCGTTATCTGCAATTTTTTCCTGATATTTACGCCCGAGACCTTTTCTTAATGTCGTTGCAGCCATCCTTGCAAACACGTGCACAACTGGTAAACTTCTCTTGTCCGACACGTTCTGTTTCTTCAGAGCGTTTTATAATGCTATCTCACTTTACACTGGTTTAGGATGACGGGTAATTAATATGAATCAAAACAATAACGAATAACAATAACAAAACAAAACAAAGAAAAAACAAATAACAACAATAACGAGGAAGCTAAAACCTATAAACACTAACTAATCTCCAGTCCGAACAAAGCACAAAGAATCTATGTAACGCGGCGACGACAACTCTTGAGCGATGCGTTCTCAATGAGTGCTTGGCGACAACTGAAAAACCGTTAAAACGAGAGGAGGAATTTTCCATGCCTCAAGAGCACGAAGAAAGTTTCCTTTCCCAAAACACGTGTTCAACATCGTCGCTGTCAAAGACATTGCAACGCACGGACTATTGTTCTCCAGAACCCTAAAATTGCCGGCAACGTTATCTTCGACCGAACCGTCTAAAATTTCCGCGTTCAGTGCCCGATGTCGGTCGAAGTCACCCGAAGAAGCACTTCACATATGCAGTAGAGGCATTACAAACATTTTTCCTCCAACACTGTCACTAAAATCGAACGGAACCATTTTGATTTTAATATCGGTAATTTTACACATTATGGATTCCATATTTCTACCGCTAACATTCCATATTTGCAGATGATTCGAATCACAAGGATATGAATAAAGTGACTTCCTCTTTCTCAATATCCTTCCTGTAATGTTTATACAATTTAGTTCATCGTTTGAACATACCCGACTAGAAATTTAGTTAGGCAGGCCGTTAGGTCCACATTAGGCTAGCCTAATTTCGCGTTAGGCCCTAGTGGGGCAGCCCCATTGGGCAGGCATGCGGAATGTAACGCGGAATTTGATCACTGCCTAATTGGGAAAGTCGTATGAGGCCCGCATTGGGCAACCCGTGTTAGGGCCACATTAGGTTTTCCCAAAGACTATCCAATGAGGCAAACCGCATTAGGCAACATTAGGATAGCCTTATTAGACCCTCATTAGGAGACATAAAGGGAAATCTCAAGGATAGAATTTTTAATTACTGCTGGAAAAAATTTAAAAGCAAACTAAATTTAAATGGAATTAACTCCGTTATTAATGCATTTATATATACGAAAAAATATCAAAGGAGAAAGATATATACTGCAGCATCTTCTTCAATAAAGATAATTTTTGAAAACATCTCAAGAACTAATAATTTTTTGCCATGGTACCCTAATAATTTTTTACGTAGTGTGAACAGAGAAATCGGATAATGCAACAAAAAATATGTTTAAGAAATATATTTAAATTATTTAAAGAAATGATGCAATTTTTAATTGCACATGCACAGTTCCACCTAAAAAAATCTAAGGACCTACGAATGTACCGCTCTTTGAACCATTCATCTTTCTAAATTGATGTTTTTTTTCGTAAATGCATTAATACCGGAATTATGGCCTGAAACAATTTTCATGAAACACCCTGCTGTAAGTTCTAATGTTTTGTAACAGTGAATAACATAATGTGATATATCGTTGAATTCGTCTCGGAAAATGTTATCGTGGTATGACATAAAAAAATATATGGTTCCATTTAAAAAAGGTATATTGTTTTTGAAATACCCCCTCCACACTATCACAGTCCCGAAAAAAATGACATCATTGATTGTTCCCTCCATGTCGAACAATTTTTGTAAATAAATTTTTTATGTAACTTCAGTGCGTCACGATCGAGATCTCTCCGTTCAAAGATAAACGAAATACCCTATATATGTTATGGCACCTGTTAGGAATGCCCAACCTAGGCGTGCACTCGGTAATCCCCATTTGGACCACGTATGGCACCTGTTAGGAATGCCTAACTTAGGTGTACACCACTCTTTCCGCATTAGGCCCATGTATAGCAACTGTTAGGAATGTCCAACTTAGGCGTACCCCAATGCTTTCCGCATTAGGCCCACACTCGTCGTTAGGCATGCCTAACTAAATTTCTAGTCGGGTATATACAGGGTGGGGCATTTGAAACAGGTCACCTGAATAACGCGGCTGCTATTGGTGTTAGGAAGAAATGCATCAGATGGAACTTGTATGGTATCGAGGGGGCATTATTCTGATGTTAGTAGCTTTTTTGTAGGTGGATGCGCAAAGGACATATGAAGGTCTACTTCATTTTTTTAAATGGAATGAGGAATTTTTTAATACGTCAATTAATGCAGCTGGACATTCATAATAAAAAAGTATTAACCTATGTATGTTGAAAAGTTAATCGTTCAGAAGATATTTCAATATAAAAAACATAAAATACTATTACTGTCGTACTACACTAGTAAGTAAACGCTAACGTCTTAGTACGGCAGTAATGATATTTTTATATTTTTTACATTGAAATATCTACTGAACGACTAACTTTTCGACATACATAGGTTAGTACTTTTTTATTACGAATGTCCAGCTGCATCGATTAACGTATTAAAAAATACCTCATTCCATTAAAAAAAATGAAGTTGACCTTCATATGTCCTTTACGCATCCACCTACAAAAAAGCTACTAACATCAGAATAATGCCCCCTCGATACCATACAAGTTCCATCTGATGCATTTCTTCCTAACACCAACAGCAGCCGCGTTATTCAGGTGACCTGTTTAAAATGCCCCACCCTGTATATAGCAGCTGGTCTTCCGAGTTGTCATTGTTAGGCCACAGCTTCTGTTTTTGCGTGCCCTGTTAATTACTTAATTATTTATTTCTCATATAAGTAAATATTTGTATAGAGTTTGATAGAAATAGATTTATCGTTTATTAGTGTGGGCAGAATGTTGCAAGAATGATGGCCAGCGTCTTTCGTATAATTCTCAGGAAGCAAAACTATTATATTTCAGATAAGAAACAAAACAAAACTTCCCGATAGATGCCTCACTGTTGAGGTAACGAAATCCTCGTTTAATTCCGGGGTGGGTAATGATTCTGCGCCATCAGTGATCGCCGCGACAAATTCGATCAGGCGTTGAGGTCGAGGAGCGTCTGACATTGAGTCCCGATTCTCACAGTTCCCGGACAGAGAGCGGAGAATTTGTTGCAGTTTGCATGCCGTTTGAATTTTCCACAACCGGTTTAGGGTCGATTCATACATCTCCGATATCGGAATCCGACAAAATATTCTTACCCAGGTTTAAGTGAGACCGTCCACAACCGGAAAACTGAGTCCGATTTTCCTCCGATACTTTTCCTTCGAGTCGAACAGGCCATAACTAACAAATTAAAGGTTTCTATCCCTCCTCAGGTGAACTATCGGTAGCTCTCCTTTACAACTTCATGGTAATGAGAAACATTCCTACTCAAGTTGCCTCAAAAATCGGCCGGAAATGCATGGATACCGAAAAACGCCGGCCGGATATGTATGAATCGGCCCTTACGGGGGTGTGTTATTGGGACACCAGTGCGCAGAATCTCGGAGCATCCCCAATGTGAATTCACCGGAGCCTCCTCTGTCATTTCATCCCTACTCGTAGACCCTTGCCCCTCTTTTCCTACATGGCTCACCTTTACCCTCTTGCCATGGTACGAGGGGTGGTTTTCCAACAATCCTCTCGCTTACATTCGAGCCTTACTTCTGACCGCGACGCATTCAGTTTCGTATCGGCAGTGAAACAACACGTCCTCCTCGTACTTTGTGTTATTTCGGCGAGCAATTCAGCCGATCGTGGTCCCGGTGCGTGCTTGCATTCTGTTGATTCAGCAATTATAACCTCGATCTTCGTCGGCACGCGTTCCGTCTATGGATCGAACGATCGGAGATCGCGTTGAATCTCTGTGGCTCCTTCTCGACGCGTTTAATTTCATTGGAGAACGGATGAGACGGCCTCCCTAGCCGCCTTCTGATGTTGTTGGACACGCCAGGTGACTTGCCCTTTTTTTTGTTTGTTAAGGGAGGTGGTAAAGTTCAAAACGTCCACCTCCCGGGACAACCAACGGGTTGCCCCTCTACTTCCTGTGTCCAGGATTAAGCCCCCCGAGGACCCGCGTGCAGCATATACTCACGGGTTGCCTATTTCCGGGTCTCCCCACTCCTGTTCTTATCTCTTAAAGGTGACTTGCCCTATGCCTGGACAGCATGTTTTTCTATTTTTAACCGACTTCGAAAAAGGAGGAGGTTATCAATTCGACCTGTATGTGCCTTTTTTCGCTTTTTTTTCTATGTATGTTCACCGATTATGCCGAGATGGATGGACCAATCGGTACGAAACCTTTTGCATCTTGTAGAGTATGTCCCCGGGGTTGTCCCGAGATTAAAATTTGTGCATTTCTCATTCCTAACGACTTTTATTGCAAAAAATGCTTCATTTATATTTAACCGACTTCTTCTGCGTTTGTTCAGCAAACAAAGAATGTACCGATCGCGATGAAACCTTTCACATTTAGTAGGATACTGCCGCGATGCTCCCAATTGCAAAAATTTATTGAATTTGTTATTGTTAATAACTATTGTTATCTCACGATTAGCGCTGATTGAAACGCATACATTCGCGAGCGGAGATTTCGACGAACGTCTTCTCCAATTTCGTGAGCGGGAGATTTCGTTCCATTTTTTCTGGAGGGGATACATGTATAAAAGAATGGGTGCTGTAGACGCTTTAGTCAAAATTGTTCGTGGACGTGATGACGTCAAGTTATTACGTGATGGATGAGAATCTGCCACTTAGTGAAGCCATAGAGTTGATTGTAAGTACAATGAAATATTGCATGTAATATAATATATTTTTTATTGTTATTATCAAATATTTTATATTGCAATGTTATTTTATCACCAGACATTCAACTCTGCAAAGGAGCGGACAGCTATCGTTCGCGGGTGGCGTTACGCAATGCGGCGCTACCAAATTAACATGGAACAGTGGGATGAGGAGCACGCCACGGCCGTTAAAGGGCTATTCATAGATCCCGTGAGTAAAAATGGATAATTTTATATATTTATTAATTCAAATAAATAAATAATAATTAAAACTATTTGTTTTCTTTTGTGCAGACTCCTCAATGAAGAAACATATATATCACATATTATTTAAAAATTATAAATTACAAATTGGGGCTGTAACTTTTCGTTTATCATCATCATTAAAAATTTTATATTCATTATTTTACACTTCAGTTTAAAAAATTCTTTTTACTTTATTTGTCACGTTGAGTGAAAAATTCGTTCGCGATTCCACAGGTATCCATACCGCGAGGGTTTGGCGGGATTGTACTGGGATCGACTCCGATCGGTACGTTGCCACAGTTCACCCCGCAGACATATCCACAGAATCTGGACCAGGCGCGATGTTCCTTCATGGGATCGTCATCATCTTCCCATCGAATCAACTGAATACCACATTCAAAACATTCGACGTCATCCTGATCACCCAGATGGAAAAATTCAGCAGCGGCGAGTTTCTCCGGTTGGACGATGTGTGAGTAACGCCAGTCGTGAAAACTTTGTAGTCTGTCGCGTTCGAGACGATAATCGGGGGTGGTATTATGTGATTATTATGATTGTGAAAGACTGTGTGAAAAAATCAAATGTAAAAATGTCGTGTTTGTGGTTTTGACTCGTGGGGGAAAAATTCAAAGATGTAGACGCGTTCTTTATAACTGATATGTAGATACTTTCCTTGTTTTTATAATTGTTAACCCATGCTCGAAATGTTTACACTTCGCGCAGACAGCAATTGTTGGTTTTTGGAAAGAAGGTATACTCGCGCAATAAAATGCAAAAGACTTTATTTTAACCGTGTTCTCTCTTATGCTTCCGGATTCGGACTGGGAGTGGGTCATTATGTAAAACAAACGTGTCGCACACGTCGAGATGCTTCTGTTTAAAAAAAAATATCTATAGGCATTTGACACAGAAACAAATGAACGACGTGCTCGTCATGTCGGTTAACATTCAATATTGATTTTTGTATACATATACAGGGTCATCCGTTTTAAATGGACAAACGTAAACCAGCTATAAAGAACCCCAAATGGAACAAGTTTTACCACTGCCACTTTTTTTGTTTCGGCCTTGATTTCTAGAAAATTGCAAAAAACCATAATTTTTTTAGTTCACATAAACTTGAATATCTCGGGACTTCAGCGATGAATCTTGATGATTTTTTCTTTGTTGTGTTGAAAATAAACAGGAGCATCTTTTTTTTGTTCCCAAAATTTTTTTGTATGACCTTCGAATCTTGGTTTTTTCTGGATCGGATTGTAGCTATCTGAACGGTTCCAGGATGCGTAACTTCAATGGATGATATTTTCTTGGAATAAACGTGCTAAAAAAAACAAAAATATTTTGTTAACAAAAAAGATGCCCCTATTTATTTTAAACCAGAGTCTACAAGTTTCAGAGTCTACAAACAGCGGGTTAACCCGCTCCCGAGTGGGTTACTAGTGATATAAGCTAGATACTTCTAGACAGTTCACTTCAGAGTTCAGAGATATACGAATATATGTACATATATGATGGATAAAAAGAGATCCCTCTTGCATTGCAATTTTCCTTGATTATTTAGTTTTGGATGTTTTCTTGTTTTTGAATTTTTATTGTTATGATTAAAATAAAATAAAATAATCAAAAAATATATTCAGCAAAATTTATAACTAATTAGATTGCATCTTTTAATGTTAACGTACTCGATTCTAATTTTGTTATTGGAACTGGAAAAGTGGAAAAATTAGCCTCAATAAATGCTAAATCATAAATAAAATTCTCATTTTTCATCATTTTTCTTGGGCATATATACAATATTTTTATGGTATCATAAAAAATTTTATGGAACTAATTGACTACATATATAACTATTTATTAAAAAATAATAATTAATGATTAAATATAATTATTAAAATAAAATAACTATTAAATAATTTTCAAAACATTGAAAAATACGCAATTTACAAAAAAAATTTTAATTTTTCGGCCTCTGGTTTTCGAGACATCTTTAAAAATATGGTTTTGACCTCTAACTTTGAGGGCTGTTTTCACCCCTGGAAAAAACCGAAAAATACCGGCATTTATTTCGGCTTCGACAGAGGCAGAATACCTTACCTTACCTTACCCTTGCAAGGGTTAACTATTTCGGTCTTTTCCATTTCGGCATTATTTTTTGTTTCGAAAGAGCATACTGTTGAGCGGACAGTCCTTGAATTTTGGATGGCGACCGTAGCAGGCAATGAAATAATAAAGCGTTTCAGACCTAATAAAGCATACTGACAAGGGAACTTATTCAGTCGATACAAGCCGATTTTTATGAGATTTATGCGAGATATAGTTCTTTGATTTTTTTCCAATTTTCATCGAAAATTTACATTAAAAAGTTACAACTATGGTATTCATGATCCTACTGGAGTCTTGTGTAACCGGGTTAACCCTAACCCGAATCCGGTTCGGTTCTCGTAACCCAAGTAACCCGAACCGGGTTCGGGTTAGGATTCGCATCCCTATGAAAAACTGAAGTTACTACACATTGAATTTTGCATTTACTACGCATCAAAGACAACCGATCACATAACACCACCCTCGATTATCGTCTCGAACGCGACAGACTCCAAAGTTTTCACGACTGACGTTACTCACACATCGTCCAACCGGAGAAACTAGCCGCCGCTGAATTTTTCCATCTGGGTGATGAGGATGCCGTCGAATGTTTTGAATGTGGTATTCAGTTGATTCGATGGGAAGATGATGACGATCCCATGAAGGAACATCGCGCCTGATCCAGATTCTGTGGATTCGTCTGCGGGGTGAACTGTGGCAACGTACCGATCGGAGTCGATCCCAGTACAATCACGCCAAACCCTCGCGGTATGGATACCTGTGGAATCGCGAACGAATTTTTCACTCAACGTGACAAATAAAGTAAAAAGAATTTTTTAAACTGAAGTGTAAAATAATGAATATAAAATTTTTAATGATGATGATAAACGAAAAGTTACAGCCCCAATTTGTAATTTATAATTTTTAAATAATATGTAATATATATGTTTCTTCATTGAGGAGTCTGCGAAAAAGAAAAAAAATTATTTTAATTATTAATTATTAATTTTAGTTTCTAAATATATAGAATTATTAATTTTTACTCACAGGATCTATGAATAGCCCTTTGACGACCGTCGCGTGCTCCTCGTCCCATTCTTCCATGTTAATGTGGTAGCACCGCATTGCGTAACGCCAGCCGCGGACGAAAGCTGCCCGCTCCTCTGCAGAGTTGAATGTCTGGTGATAAAATAACATTGTAACATAAAATATTTGTCAATAACAATAAATAATATAATATATTACATGTAATATTTCATTGTACTTACAATCAACTCCATGGCTTCACTCAGTGGCAGTTTCTCATCCACCACATAATAACTTGAAATCGTCACGTCCACGAACATTTTTTACCAGAGCGTCGACAGCACCCATTCTTTTATGCATGTATCCCCTTCAAAAAAAAAAAATTGAACGAAATCTCTCGCTCACGAAATTACAGAAGACGTTCGTCGAAATCTCCGCTCGCGAATGTATACGTTTCAATCAGCACTAATCGTGAGAATTGAAGTGGGCTTGACCATGGACTTGTAGAAGGTTTAATGATGCCTTGCTTTAACATTTTTTCAATTTGACTCGATACTTCGTTCTTATGTACAGTAATTTCTCAATCGTAGTCCCAACACCCGTGTTATGAACGAACTACGATCAAGTAGGATGGCTATTTTTTGATTTATGACTGCGTCTACCCTACCGCGCTGAGACTTCAAACGACAAGCCGAACGTAGAGAAGGACAGAATGAAATAGGATCGCGTGACCGAAGCGTGTCCCCGTCGCCGGCACAGTCTAAAGGCCCGTGCGTCATCACAATAAAATACCAAGACCTTAGCTTCTTCATTTTCGATGATATCATTATGGAACTTTCACCAACATATTCGTGGCATTTCTCTGATTAAAATCATACCAAACACGATATAATTTGGCCAATATTTAGTGGTTTAATCGACATGAAAGTTTCGAACGCAACGAAGAAGAGCGTATTGGAAAGAAAGAGACGCGAAGAGTCGCCGTCGCCGGCATAGATCAAACACGCTGTCCTTCTTGTAAGTAAAACATTCATCGTCGATTAAACCACTAAATATTGGCCAAATTATATCGTGTTTGGTATGATTTTAATCAGAAAAATGCCAGGAATAAGCCAGTAAAATCTCATAAAAAAATAATGAAAATTAAGTAGTTTGAAAATTCGATTCACTCGAGTCAATGTAGTGGTGTTCACACCGATATACCCGAGCCGACATCAAACATCGCCGTCCTGCTGCCCGGCGCAGCGTTGACAGGCGGTGGAATGGGTAGGCACTGGACTACGATTGCAGAGGCGACCGAGGACTACGATTGAGAAATTACTGTACATCATGTGGTCAGGCATTCCCCGTATGCCATAGGTACGGTCTTTTGAAAATTTTTATTGTTACTTTAAAAATTCCGTACAGCACTTAACTTATTAAGTGATTCAGCAAGAATTCTAACTTTGCCATTTAAACAGTTATCAAGTTCAAACTCTTACAAAAATAACATGATATCCAAACCAAAACACTTCGTGTGAAGGTTGACCAAGTTTCCTGGCCCATCCACTTCAATTATATGAAGGATGGACCAAGTTCCTCTCGCCTATCAAAGTTGTGATATGATGGATGGACCAAGTTCCTCTTGCCTACAAGGCCTGTGATATCGGAAAGGACCAATTCACAGAGGCCAATGATCGTTGCACTTACCTAATTCAAACTTTACAACCTAGGGAACTTGGTGTCGGCGCTGGCACAAGTTTATTAATAAAACTCCTTAACTTATAAATTCCGGACACGAAGTACGAGAAGCGCGTGACAAAGTACTAATTCGTCGTGACAGAGTTCTCGACTGCACAGAGGTTGTACGAAAAAGATGCCAGGATAAGTCCTTTGCGTGAATTTAAATAGAAGTCCCTAAAAGGGAGAGGTAGGCGATAGCAATGATGGATCATAGTGCAATTCTGTGTGACTTAGGGTAGTGACCGGTCGAGGGTCACTGTCGGGAACATCTAACTCAGTCACTATTTTGGATAAGTATACAGGGTGTCCCAAAACAAGTGTAACTCCCGGAAATGGGAGGTTCCTTGTATCATTTGAAGCGACATTTTTCTTTACAAAAATGGTGTCTGCGGCTTTGTTTAGGAGTTATTATCGAAAAACACGGACCAATCAGAGCCCTGCTATAGCGAACGGAGTCCGACTCGGTGACAGGTCCCGCTTAACGTGGTGTCGCTATTGGCCGAACCAGAATCAATCCGCTGTAGCCGCGCTCTGATTGGTCCTTGTTTTTCGTTAATAACTCCTAAACAAAGCCGCAGACACCATTTTTGTAAAGGAAAATGTCGCTTCAAATGACCCAAGGAACCTCCCATTTCCGGGAGTTACACTAATTTTGGGACACCTTGTATATCATTGTTGAAATGTTGAAAAATCAAAGCACCCCACTTCGTTTCAGTTTGTATAATTAAATAATATTGTTTTCTTGGAACAATTTTTCGACACCAGATGTTCAGCATCCATAGTGTATTTTATTTTAAACTCACAATAGTACAATATTGAAACAAGTTTTATAGGATTTTTAAAGGAGTTTTATAGGATAGTTATCTGATTCTAATTTTCTATGTGCGACTTCGTTACAACTCTTTAAGAAATGATTAATTTGTTTGGAAGTTACAATATGCTGCAAACTTTTAAGAGGCAGTGTACATTAAAATTTTATCTTATCAGATTTCGATACTGCCTTCTTAAAGAAAATATTGTTATCGCGAATTCTTAGTTAATAAATCCAAGATTACAATTCGAATTAATCAGTTCAAGAAGGTATAAATGCATAAATATATAATATTTAGAATTTAAAAATAGATTCAGTTTACATTAAATAAATTGTATTATATTGTTATTTATTTATTCTAATACTATTCAACGTTATTTATTCTAAATTATATATAAATGTTAATATTATCTCTTACCAGTCATATTCGATCAAAATTATGGGTTAATGCAATTATCGCAAGAATTATTTAAATATACATTAAAAAATCTAAAATAGAGTCGTATTAATCAAATTAATTTAAGTTTCCATAAAATTTCTTCAACGCATTAGTGGAACCTTGAAATCATTGACTAAGGAAAAAGTAATGAAAGAATTATCATATAAAAAAAAATTAATATGTTAATTTAAATATTTTCGTCATGTACAACAACGTTAATCGTAGCATTTTATTTTTCCATAATAATTTCACACTAAATTTATGGGGCACCAAAAGTGACTATTTTGCATCACTTTATAAAAAAAACATGCCTCTATTCAAACTTTTAGCAATTTTTATATTGAGACATATAAGTTGTTCACATTTTCAACTGTTTAACATTTTCCTGTTAAAGCACTTCGTTAATGCATAAAATTTTGCATTCAAATAATTGCCCACGAATGCATCTTCCCAATCTCAATAATTGTAATCTCAAAAAAATGGTGCTCATCAACTTGACATGGTTGTAGTGTTATCACTTTACGGTGTTATTTATATTTGGGTGACGGGAGTATTTTTCCTGATTCAAAAATGAATTTCTCCAGTGATAGGGGGTGGAGTATGCAAAATTGGTTTATGGTCTGTGAACTATAAAACGATTGAAAACCCACTCAACGCCACAAATCACTGTTTTCGTTTCATTAAATAAATTACTTTAATCCACTTAGTTTTTGTGGTCATCCAGTTGACGATTTGTCCATTTTTGAAAACATATTTATGAAGGTACTTCTCGGTGACACGTTAATCTTTTTATCACGGTAACGATATTATTATTATTATTATAAGGGTAACGATTTTGATACACAGGGACAAAAACAAACCCAGAACCCGCCTTCAGCAATTTACTTGTGTGAGTATCGATACAAATAAAATTAATGTTTTATGAAAAATTTGTTTATATTGTGTGGCTAAATGACAATATAGGTGTCTGAGAGGCAATGGAGCATCTCGGATGAAAAATATTATTTTTTCTGGCTCAAACACATCGTAATAGCCTACATACAAATTTTCAGATTTTCAGCTCGACTTAAAATCTTTTACTTAAATCAAGTAGCTTACGAAAAGACCTAGTGTCTGGCAATGTGCAGAATATGATTTAAAACAAGTACACTTGTTTGAACTGCTCCCCTCAATCGTAAACAGTATCCTCCCTACACTATTAATTTTTTCTAAGCGTAAGAGACATTACAGCGCTAATGTTCATTTTTAACTTTTTCAAAAAATGTAAGATTAGGATTTAGCGTCTACCGTTCATATTAATTTCACTTTATATTACGATGTATACTTCATTATTATTTGTAAAGTGTTATGATAATGTATGCTACATAAATCAAACATGCATCGATACATTACAGGATCAACTAGCTGGTTATTGTTGTATGTTTACATTTAAAAAAATTTTTCTTAAAAATTAAAAAAAAATTTTTTTTAAATAAAAATGAAATTATATAATTACGTTTGTTTATTCGGTGGAAAATTTCCATCCTCTCGTATAAATTGTATTCTTGAATGAACTTCTTTCGAAAAAAACTAAAAAACTGAAAAATCTAAAAAACTACTTGACCAATATGGACCAAAATCTAATCAGCTCTAAGTTACGACGGGGCACATCGATTGCATCATTCATCATTCTGATCGCGTTGTTACTTTTTCAGAAAACGTTAACGAAAAATTTGATAACAAAAACGGCCATACGCACGCGCGCGCACGCGCGCGCACACACACACACACAAACAATTTAATAAAAATAGTCTAAAATGACTCCAATGACCATGAAACGTGAAGATCTGCTAAAAAATCGATTTTCGATTTTCGAGGTAATTACAGTAACTTCCCTATGAATCGGGAAGTTAATAAATAAATTTAAACAGGAGAAGACCTAGTGTCAACCTATATTTCATGATATGAACGTTGTTGAGTTAATCCCGCCGATTTTATAAAGAAACGGCCGACACTGTGCGAGGACTTGTGAATGGGAGTGTACCTTTAGAACCGGGCGGACAATCTTTCCATTTCCACCTTTCTTCTGTTTTGCAAAGCGTTCGTCCGTTGGCGGTTATGCGAGTCGATCGTTAATCGGCCTCTTTGTTAAGCCGCGACAGCGATAATACGCGAGTGAGATTTACGAATCGAACGATGATCATATTTAACGGACGGCCGTCATCAAACCGGGAGGCTGGGAATTGAATCGAACGTTACGATGTTCGGTGATGGCTCTATTTCCGTCCCAATGAAGTTCCGCGAGACCGTGTAAACAAATAAAAAACGAAAGAACAATGGGTGCGATTCGGTGTTGGAACTTTTCGTGCGTGAGAATCCATCGTCGGAGACGACGGCCTGCCCATCTGACATCCGATGTCCCACGATGTTTGATATCGTGGCAGGTAAATTCATTCGCGTGTGACTGTTAACCCTTCACCTTACAATCTAACCCTTTGCATTCGGATGGTGTCTCAGAGTAACCACTAAACGTTGCTATACAGTAAAGTCGCAACATTTTTCCCATCGCCAGTTCTGAGCAGGGAGGAATATCATGCGGGAACACTATTTTTTTATGACAAAGTACAAACGAAGCGGAACATAGAAAAAGAACAGCATATAAACTAGAGATCGCGGTTTTGGACGTGTACTAAAATGCACGTGTACACGTGGTACGTGAACCGTGTAGTACAAATTTAAGGATCCGTGAATACGAATCCGTGAATGCGGATCCGTGTACACGGATTCACGAACACGTGAATACAGATTCGTGAATAAGAATCCGTGTTACACGGATGCACGGGGCTGCGAACTGCGAACACGGATCCGTCTATACGGATCCGTTCGGTACGTTCGAGTCCTACAACTGAGGCGTTATTATTTTCCGATCGAATTCTTTTCGACTGTTGATGTTAAAAGTGACACAATAATAAAGTTGCGGTAAATTTACTGTTTGGCGTCAAATCACCGTATATTAAAATGCACATGTAAAATAAATACACGAATATGGGCCGATTCACACATATCCGGCCGGCGTTTTTCGGTATCCATGCATTTTCGGCCGATTTTTGAAGCAACTTGAGTAGGAATGTTTCTCATTACCATGAAGTTGTAAAGGAGAGCTACCGATAGTTTACCTGAGGAGGGATAGAAACCTTCTATTTGTTAGTTATGGCCTGTTCGACTCGAAGGAAAAGTATCGGAGGAAAATCGGACTCAGTTTTCCGGTTGTGGACGGTCTCACTTAAACCTGGGTAAGAATATTTTGTCGGACTCCGATATCGGAGATGTATGAATCGACCCTATTTATGAAATTAAAATACAGGGGTACCCGTGTACTTAGTATTACGTGGATTAAAATTCGGGGGGAGATTACGATAACCGTGGCCCCTATTTTGAAGGTTATATTTGTGTTCCTGGGATCATTTTAAGAAAAAATGTGTATATAACAGGTGTCCAATGGGCTCCGTTTAGCCGGTAAAGTAGATTTCTTGTTTTTCATAAAACTCCAAATATCTCGGAAACTATACGAGATATGGCAAAATATCAAGAGACCTTTTTTGTAGAAAATTAAATTTCCAATAGTTTATGTCCTATGGCATTTTTCTATCAGTTGCGCAGTTTCCGAGTATATTTATATTTCGGTGAATTTGCAGAACAACTGCCTCTCCCCCGAAATAATAATCGGTGGAACGTAAAGGCTTCGTTCTGAAAAGATCAAATTCTGGAAGACATCTACAATGGGAAGATTATGTAAACAGAGTGAGTTAGGGTTAGGTCGTAAGAGAGGGCGGAGAGGCCCGGTCGTGAGGCCGGTCCGACCACGCTTGCGAAAATCCAGGGGTAGTCTAGTAGTAATTTCAAGTGAATATTTTTCGTGAAAAATGGACTTTTAACATCATTTTAACGTTTCTGATAGGAAATTCGATTTCCTACAAAAAAGGTCTCTTGATATTTTACCATATCTCGCATAGTTTCCGAGATATTTGCAGTTTTATAAAAAAACAAGAAATCTACTTTACCGGCTAAACGAAGCCCCTTGGATAACTGTTATATACACATTTTTTTCTTAAAATGATCCCAGGAACACAAATATAACCTTCAAAGTAGGGGCCACGGTTATCGTAATCGTGCCAAATTCGGATTCGTTTATTGCACGTGAAATAGGCACGTCTATTAGATTAGATGCTTATCAGCGACTTCCACCAATCATAAATATTCGTGTATTTATTTTATATGTGCATTTTAATATACGGTGATTTGACGCCAAACAGTAAATTTAGCGCAACTTTATTATTGTCTCACTTTCAACATCAACAGTCGAAAAGAATTCGATCGGAAAACAATAACGCCTCAGTTGTAGGACTCGAACGTACCGAACGGATCCGTGTTCGCAGTTCGCTGCCCCGTGTAACACGGATTCTTATTCACGGATCCGTATTCACGGATCCTTAAATTCGTACTACACGGTTCACGTACCACGTGTATTTACATACACGTGAAACCGGGATCTCTGATATAAACACGGATCGTGCGGTCAAAGTACTTACAGAGCAAAAAATTATAAACTGTTACAAAACGTGAAATATATCGTGTTGTCATCTTACTAGCATGGAAACGCGACAACAGTGTAGACCACTGAATATAGCTATGTATCATCTATAATGCAGATTATGATTGCGCGCGACGTTTGAATACTTGCTGGTATATACTTGGTTCGTAACCAAATATTTATGGCATCGTATTGAGAGTTAGGATCCCAGACCTCGACGTATTTCCATTTCAATATATTTTAAAAATAATGCTTCTTTACAAGATGTACAACATAACTGTTCATTAAGTAATTTTAGATCTACTATGCGTCGTAATTGATTTATACTTGTTAAAATCACGATAATTTTCAATCGTACAGAACACTATCAACTCTCAAATATTAAAAAAAACAGCTGAGTACAGTGTTGTCACGTTTTTTGTTATTACCAGAACATCATTTTATGCAAATTTTACATGTTTATTTTGACTAGTAACTTATGAATATTGCTTTCTGAGGTATTTTTAAGTTGTTTAGATATTTATTTTTAACTTTTTATTGCGTAATTACATATATTGAATATCACAAATTTATTATCTTGAAGTTCAAATCAGGGGGCACAATCATTCGCAAAAGTCACTTACAATTTGTTATAATTTGAAGACAATTTGATGGAAAAATAAATATAACATGAAATTCACTAATTAAACGAAAGCTTTTCAAATTAATCTATTTTTATAATGCAAAATATACTCATGAATGGCTTTCATTGCCATTATATTAATCGATTTCGAATTTCTTGTACTTTTGTCCTCCATAGTACCTCCAGAACATTCTTAAACGAGGGCGGAACGTTATTTTTCATGCTCGACTGTATGAACAGCGGGAGTGATTAACAAGTTTGCTAGGGGGTAGTGTCAGGCTCGGTTCTCCCCTTAAAATGGTTTTTGGGGAGATTATGAGGCCTATAGCTCTAACACCATACTGACTAAACCCCCACCGCCCAGGTCTCTCCCAAGACCCCTTTCGCCTCCTTTATACACGGACTAATACCCCCGCGGGCCCGCTTTCCGCATTCAGCGGGGTATTTCTCCGTGACCACATCTACACCTGTTCTTAGCATAACTTGTTTTCGTTACCTAGTACCAATCAACGGACTCTCAATTAGTTCTCGTCAGGCGTCATCACTGCAAAAAGAGAATGACGTTTAAATTTAGAGGCCACGATCGATCCGTTTTTGGTTAACGCACGGTACGTGCTGCTTACCATTTCTTTACCTTGCCTTGAGCTACCATTGTCATCCTCCTCGACGCCCGCCCACTTACTCGCTGTACGTAAGGTCGTCATTCATATTTTTAACGCTGGACGCACATTATGGGAAATCCTAGTATTTGTACGTGTCTGAAATATATATATACTTCCTGGTAGCTCCCCAAGAATTTAATTTGAATTTCTTTCTATGTTTCTGTAAAGTACTTTTTTCTAAATTTTTTAAATTTCGTAAATTGTTCTGAAAATTTTTCACAGCACAACAAATTATAATTAATTTTTCTAATTCAATAAATATACACCTCCTAATAACTGCACAAAAATTTAAATTTTAACTTTTATTAATAGAAACATCTTAATACGTACTTGACTTAACTAAATTTTTCTGGTAATTTCACAGCACAGGGAATTATTGTTGATTGTTCTAATTCAATATATTCCGGTACAACGTTTAAAAAAATACCGAATATAGGTATTGTATTTTTAGTCCGGTATTGTATACCCTGATTACGTATCATTGATTGTTTCAATAACATTGCTAACGCAATTGTGGAATTTTTATTTGCACCGAGATCTCGTCGCTGTCGCATTTTTCCACGCATAAAAGAAAAATAACGGAATAGAGAATGTCCTACAGTCGACATGAAACAGAAATCTGTTCGCTCTATGTATACAAAGCATCAATATAACAGAAACAATGTTAAACATTTTTACTGGAACATGTACCTGATTTTGATCAATCAAACACGTTCAAAATACATAAATATTCATAATTTAACTGTTATTAATAATTCTCTAGAAAAAGTAACGTGAGTAATATAAAAATAATATTTTGTTTTAAATTCTAGTTTGAATGATGGATGATGAATGTTTAATCTTCAACATGTTTCATAGTTATAAAAAGTGTTTGAAAATTTAATCTGTGAACCATTTTATTAACTCAACAAAGTAAAACATTAAGATCATACTAAATTTGATTATTGTCTAATATAATTCATTTGTGATGGAAAGAGCGCAATGAATGTTAAAAAATTCAGTCAATCGACAAAGTAAAATATTGATAAATAATGATCCACAAATACAAAGATTAATGCAGGCATAATTTTACAAAATCAAGTATAAAAATAATTGTACTAATCAAAATTTAAATTTAAATTCTTGTGAAGCAACTAGGAGCACTTATTTATTGAATTAGAAATGTCAATTACAATTCCCTGTGCTGTGAAACTACCAGAACAATTTAGGAAATTGAAAACATTCAGATCAAAGAACTTTAAAAACAAAGATAACGAAAATTAAAATTTAAGCTCTTGTGAAGCTACCAGGAGGAATATACAGGGTGTATCCGTTAGGTTTTGTCACCAATTTTGAGGCATTTACAGTAGTGCAATTAAAAAATGTTTTACATGTTCGCATATTCTTAAATCTGAAATCTTTTTACGTAAAAAAGTAAAGGTCACATTGACTTTTTTAAATGACACTATATGTTCTGGATACCATAGGATTGTTTCTGATGTTGAGACGAATCTGACAGTTATTAATTTAACAGTATTACACTATGACCCTCAAATGATATCAAACTCGGAAATTTTGTGCAAACGTAATTTTAATGAAAAATGAAAGAAGATAAAAAGAAGGGAGCCAACATAGTTTTCTGGAATGTAGCAGGATTGTGGAGCAAGGACAGAGAATTTTGGAAGTTTATTGAGATGCAAAACTTTGTAGGGCTAGTGGAAACGTGGGTGGATGAGAAGAAATTGAATAAGATAAAGGACAAACTACCGAAAGGATTTATATGGCAATGTCAGCCAGCAGAAAGGACGAGCAATGGGAGGAATAGTGACAATCATGGTTTTGAGAGGGGCACATTCTGATGGTACATTTTTTTGTAGTTGACCGCGTAAAAGACATATGACGGTTACCTTCACTTTTTAAAATGGAATGAGGTATTTTTTAATACATCAGTCGATGCAGCTGGACATTCGTTATAAAAAGGTACTAACCTATGTATGTCGAAAAGTTAGTAGTTCAGGAGATATTTCAATTTAAATAACTCTAAAACACCATTACAATCGTACTAAGACGTTAGTGTTTACTTACTATTGTAAAGTCTTAATAGGGCAGCAATAGTATTTCTGAGTTATTTAAATTGAAATATCTTCTGATCTACTAAAGAGTAGCAGTTAGTTGCCAGGAAAACTATGAAATTTTTAAACTACCACAAGTAATATATCCAAATATGTCAAAATCTCAGGATATTTTTTGCCCTTCTCGAGATATGTTATTATTTATTTATTTTGGGTTTATTTTAATGTGGTCGCATTAACAGCTAGGTCATTAGCGACCACATGTTTTACATTCTAATATAATATGATATAATAATCTAAGCAAAAAAACAAATTTATAATAGTTTAAATATATCAATAGATTTCAAAAAGAGGAGGACGTTTCTAGTGTTGTTCTCGTCTAAAGTTGTCTTGAGGTCGTTTGAGATGGAGAATTATCTCTAATATATATATAAAATTATTATTGCAACACTGATTTACAATTAATGTAATATTATTTGATTTTTGGGACTCTAGAGAGTGCGGCACATGGTAAAATTTTTTATAAAAATCTAAATTTGGTTACTAATGTAAATGCAATACAAAAAAATGTAACAAAATTAATAAATTTAAAAAAAATTAGCAATGTTTATGCATAAAAATTATTGTTATATGATTAATAATATCAATTCCCACCTAATAAAACGTTTTACCAAAGGAATATATCGTACATCGTGATTACACGTGTAGTGAGATGCCACGTTTGTCCGCACTGTGCGCCGTGCGGGTACTTTTTCCACATTCATTGAAAACAGATAACATATCACATCTTTCTGTATTTGAAAACTTACTCATTCTGCAGTTCTAATCGTGATACAGTAAACTACGGTCGCAGGAATACTGTCTATAAGCTGATTCGATCGATGACACGATGACAAACTGATGATTCTGAACCGTAAGTGATAAATACAAACATAATATGGGAAGCGCCGAGAGTAAACATAAATCGAGACGGCCTAATTATGGCAACAACGAAAAATCTAATACAAAGAGCGGAGTTCTGTATTATAAGGCCTCGTACAGACTTAAACGGTTTGCCGAACCGTTCGCCAAACCGTTCGCCAAACCGTTTGACGAACCGCGCATTTCGCCAAACATTTCGCCGCGCCGAACGCCGCGCAGAACGACACGCATCGGTTAACAGCAAACAGAACGGATTTGTGCGATTTTCAGAATTTCTTGCGAACAACTATGGAAATTGCAGCGTAATATACTATACAAAGACAAAACAGAAATTTTTGGTAGTTTATTCAGTGAATTAAAGTTTATAAATGAAATGTTCAGGTCAGAACGAAGCATTAAAGACATCAGATTGGAGACTACATGACTTGAATTTTTGTTTACCTATATGTTTGCCGAACCGTTTGCCAAATCGTTTGCCGAAACGTTTGCCGAAACGTTTGCCGAAATGTTCGTCAAAATGCGCACCCGGAGCTGATGGTCAACGGCAAACACGAATGCGCGCATTTCGCCGCGCATTTTGACGAACATTTCGGCAAACGTTTCGGCAAACGGTTCGGCAAACGTATAGACAAACAAACATTCAAGTCATGTAGTCTCCGATCTGACCTGAACATTTCATTTATAATCTTTAATTCACTGAATAAACTACCAACAATTTCTGTATTTCTTTGTGTAGTATATGTCGCTGCAGTTTCCATAGTTGTTCGCAAGAAATTCTGAAAATAGCACAAATCTGTTCTGTTTGCTGTTAACCGATGCGTGCCGTTCTGCGCGGCAAAATGTTTGGCGAAATACGCGTTCGTCAAACGGTTTGGCGAACGGTTTGGCAAATGGTTCGGCAAACCGTTTAGGTCTGTACGAGGCCTAACAAGGTGTCTGTCAACGCTGTCCCACACCACATGGCAACGACGATTGTTGTCGGCTCGGGTATATCCCTGCGAACACCACTAAATAATTGACACAATGAATCGAATGTTTAAACTTCTTAATTTTCATTATTTTTTATGGGACTTTTGAAAACGCATTTCGGGCAGTGTTCCGAGGAAAACAAGACCAAACACGATATACTTTCAATTGTTTCAAGTGTCGCCGTCGCCGGCACAATTCAAAGGCGCGAGTGTTCTCGCAGTGTAATGTTAATTAAAAATGCTTTATTTTTCATTATTTTTTGGTTTCATTGACTTTATGGAGTAACTGTAGGATATGGAAGAGGGTAGCGAGTGAAAATGAAAGAAAAACTGTATTGTTTACTCTACTGTGTTACGTCCCAAGTTGGACCCAGAGAGATTTTGATAGAGATTCAATAGATTATAATGAGAGGGATATTGCGCAGTTTCGAACCTACCTGCATTCACCGGCTTCGGTTCGGGAAATTGAAGATTTTGTGAGGTCTATGTGGCTTTACTATAAATTATTCGTGACGAAGAATTCGAAGTTAGGTATTTGAAATGAATTTGGAGAAGCTGATATTTAATGGAAGTTAAACAAAGTATATCTAAACGATGAATTCAGAATACATTTGGGTTGCGAGTAGTCGATACGAGGGTTAGTAATTATTATAATGTTAGTAATTACCGTTACGCTGGTTCGAGTTTTCGTGATAATTAATCCCTAAGGTTCGGTTGGCGTTGGTTTGATCGCACACACTTTTTTTAGAATCACGAACGTTATCGAGTCGCGGCTTTTCCGAATATTTATTGGAGACTATAGTACGGTTCGCTAGTCGACTGTGGATTTTATTACTGCAACTGCCCGCTGGCGAGGTGTCGTCGTTTTTATATTTTCTTCTATCCTTTGTTCTAAGCCCAATCCTTGTGGAGTTGGTTCGGTTTTCACTTGTCATCATAATCGGCCTAATAGAAGTTAGCCCCCCACTTGTTGAATTAAACAATTTCAACAATTGTGCTGAATTGTGCTATGCTTGTGCTATATTGTGCTCGAATATTATAATTATAATATGAAAAATAAGACGAAAATTTGAGAAAAACGATTTTTTGACTAGCCCCCCACTTTGCACTTTTTTCAATTTTCTCAATTGTGCTAAGTTGTGCTAAGATTGTGCTAAAGTATTACTTTTAAAAAGTTATAAATAAAGAAGTTACAGCCAAAAAACGTTTTTGAAACTAATTAACATTTAAGTAAGAAACAGTTATCCAAACAGCATATAATCATATATCTGAGTTGTGCTAACCAACTACCTGCAATTTGGAAATCCTATCTTTGCCTTGCGCGTCATTCAGCTATTTGACGCCATCAGACGCCATTTATAACTGTTGCAAACTGTTGCAGAGTTAGACTGTTGCTAAGTTTTCATATTTGCTGCTTATATATTGATGTAGTTCAATGTAATTTTTCAATGTAATTATTATATGTTACATTACCAATTCATTTTCCCTGAAAATAAATTCATAACCATCAATAGCTAGCTAAGAATACGATTACACGTATATGCAAGGTTGATCATGTGTGAGTTAGGTGTGCGTGTGAACACACTCTGCTCGTATCCCTACTTTTTGGTCTCTACTGTGCTGCCACCATGTTCAAGGGGACTGAAGTACAACTAAATTAGTGTCCACTTTTTTATATGGGAGTCGACATACCCTGGACCAGTGATGATAATGCTCGTTTGAATATTCCATTGTCCAGAGGCAATGTTGTCTGTTTTCCAGATAAAATTGCATTTGTCTGTTCGCAAAACTGTTTCATATAGTATGCTCCAATCTCTGGACTTAGAAATTCATTTAGGATGTTTACGTGATTTGTGCAAAAAGTCCAAGAAGTTCCCAATTCTTCTTTAATTTTCTCTTGTAGTTGTTCAGTGAATCTTCTCTTGAAACAAACTGTGGGCACGTATTTATGTAGGGAACACTGAACTTTTGAAATTATTTTGTCAAAGTTGGACTCTTTATCCGCAGCAATGCGGGGTTTGAAAAAACTGGTTTTGCAGTTAGTTTTTCACCACGTCCAAAGATAAGGCTTTCCGGCCTATGTGATCTGCCGTATGATTTTTTATCATGGCTCTTCCTTCTTCTGGCATGACTATTTCTTCTTCCGGCACAGGCACGTTGTCTTCAAATCCATCATTTGAAGGAGGATTATGTTGGTTATCCTCATCCTCAAGGAACTGCTCCAATGTGAAAAGCATTGTACCGTCGCACACATCCTCACAGTTCTTGCCTATTGTTTTTCTTGAAGTAAGATTATTTACCAGTAAAACTTTAAAAGCGACAACGAACTGATCGCATGTAGGATTATTGTTTGGTCCACCAATGCTGCGAATCTTGCTGAAAAAGTTTTCCAACGGATCCTGATTTACATATCTGGGCTTGAAATTTTTGAATCCTGCAGTAGATACAAGCTTCCATAATTTCTGAAAGCCACAGATAGTGTTATCCAATTCATCAAGGAAGGTTCAGATCTGGTACGTATACAGTGGGTAAAAAAAGTATTGGCACACTATTAAAAAGGCGATAACTTTTTAAATATCGTATTATACGATTTTAATTTTTTGGGGAAGCAAGAGCAATTAGTTTGCCACAGGATGCGAAAAAAAATTTTGTCAAAAATTGCAATTCATCGGAATTGTAGCAAAAATACTAAAAGTTGCATTTTACAACTGTTTTATGTGGGCCAATATTGAAAATTTTAAAAATGCGTTTTGTAGATCTGTGTCAGTTATATGCACTGGTAAAGTTTCATCGAAATCGGTCGATGCGAAAAAAACGACAGGCATTGAAAGATGTAAGAATCTGCAGTTATAGGTCGAAAATCGTGAAAATCTGCAATTTTTAACATATTTAAACGTTTATAACTCATTGCAATGTCGACCGATTTTGACGAAATTTTCAGAATATGTTTAATTGACACAGATATACAAAACGCATTTTTAAAATTTTCAATATTGGCCCATATAAAACAGTTATAAAATGCAACTTTTAGTATTTTTGCTACATTTCCGATAAATTGCAATTTTTGACAAAATTTTTTTTCGCATCCTGTGGCAAACTAATTGCTCCTGCTTCCCAAAAAAATTAAAATCGTATAATACGATATTTAAAAAGTTATCGCCTTTTTAATAGTGTGCCAATACTTTTTTTACCCAGTGTATGTGTATTCTGATCTATATACTGCATGTGACGTAGTTCCTCGAGTGCCTCTTTCCAAAATTTATGGTGTGGGCTATTCTTCGTAATGACCACTCGTAGGGACGTTTCTGGCCGAATGCTGTGTCCATTGACGGAATCCATTAAGTTATTAAAAAAGTTGAGAATTCGTGCCGTTACTTTCCCTTCTTCTTTTGGCATCATTTTTGGTCCAATGCGTGTTTCGATATGATATGCACGTAGAAAATACAATTGTTTGTTAATTTAAGAAAGTACAAGATTGATATAATACATTTAAATATGGGCATTAATAATTTACCTTGAATATTTGTTAGAAATTCTATGTAACTAGACATCTGTTTACTAAAAACTTGTGTCGCATATTTAACACGCATTTTTTTAATTTTCCTTGGGACCACGTGCTCTTCTGTTACTTTCTGTAATTGGCGATTTAACATGTTTGTGTTAACATCAATTTCATATGCCAACATTACAGGACGCCAAGATGCAATTTGTCTGTTTGCAGCATCTTGTCCAACATTTGCCTCTAAGTCCTTAGTTAGCGAATTGTTTCTGATTCCTTTTATGAGATGTGGAGGATCATACAAAGGGATTAATTCTACTCCATTTATATCAATTGTTCTTCCTATAATATATGTCGGGGCGTGCTGACATAGGCAACGATTTGAAAATTTGTATTATTATTATTAATGTCATGTTTGTTTTATTGATTGTAATTTATAAATTTGTGTTACTGTTACGTTTGTTTTATTTTTGAAGAAATGCGAGACAAGGTCCTTTAGGAAAATGGTTTAGGTCCTTGTTGAACGTGACCACGGGTGGTAGAATGGACACGTTCCTGATGGTTACAGTGTATATGAAAACAGGACAATATCAATGAGATATTGATTGACTTGCGTTGTCAAGAGAGTAGTCTTTTGATATAGACAGAATCAACTAGATTTTGACAAGACAAGACGTGTAAGGATAAATTCTACAGCACCCGTGAGCTCGTTGACGCATTTTGAAATAACGAATCGAACAAGGGGTCGGCCTGCCACGACATATACAGGGTGATTCACGAGAAACAGGCCACCTCAATAGATCTGTTAGGACTAGAGATGGAAGAAAATGTTAGAGAGAAAAGTTGTACTGTTAAAGGGGGCAAATATGGTGGTATAAAAAAATGTGCCGTTTGTAGTCGTTTTCAAGGTCTTTTAAAGGTCATTTACGATTTTTAAATAGCACCATATATTTTTCACTTCACAGTGTTGTAGCTGATGTCAAGACGAGTTCAAAGGTGTGGTACACTATGACCTTCAAATGACCTCGAACTAGAAAATTTGTGATAAAGCAATGATAACTTCAAAATGTGTAATCATTTTATTTGAACTAAATTAAATGTTCGAAATTATGACCTTGAGCAGTAACACAAACATTTAAACGTTTTACAAGGCAATCAATTGTACTTCCAATTGTTTCTGTTGAAATTGATCTACAAGATTTAATTATTCTTTCTTGCATGTTCTCTGGTGTAGTCGGTTGATCCCGATATACATCATCTTTGAGTGTTCCCCACAAAAAGAAATCCAAAGGGGTAAGATCGGGTGAACGAGCTGGCCATAGTATGTGTCCATTACGTCCTATCCAGCGATTTGTAAATTTATTGTTTAGAAATTCTCTTACAGTACGCGAAGAATGAGCGGGACAGCCATCGTGTCGGTACCACATTACTTGACGAATTTCTAAAGGAATATCTTCTAACAATATTGACAATGTTTTTTCTAAACACGTAAGGTATCTTGTTGCGTTTAATGTGCCGGGAATAAAGTAGGGTCCAATTATTTTATTATTCAAAATTCCGCACCAAACGTTGACAGTCCAGGGTCGTTGTTTGTCCACTTGTCGCAACCATCGTGGATTCTCATTACTCCAGTAATGCATATTTCTTAAATTAACTTGACCATGATTTGTGAAGGAAGCCTCATCGGTAAATAATACGTTACTAAAAAATCGGCTATCATTTCTAATTTGCCTCAAACCCCACTCACAAAAATTTACGCGATTTTCAAAATCTCTTCCATGAAGTTCTTGATGGAGTGAAATATGATAAGGGTGGAATTTGTATAATCGAAATATTCGTACGATACTTGCTTGGCTAACGCCACTTTCTCTACTGAGTTGTCTAGTGCTGATGCAAGGATTTACATTTACTGCACCAAGAACATTGACTGCATTTGCTTCGTTTGTTACACTTCTCACTTTCCCAGGTCTTTTATTTTCTACACTGCCTCTCTCACGGAACTTTTTAACTAAATTTGAATAGGTAGAACGAGATGGACACCTGCGATCAGGAAATCGATCTTTGTAAAGACAAACAGCTTCTCGGAGACATTCACGTTGATCAAACAGAGTAGTCAAACTTATATCTATTAATGAGTCCAAGGTCATTTGAAGGTCATAGTGTACCACATCATTAAACTCGTCTTGACATCAGCTACAACACTGTGAAGTGAAAAATATATGGTGCTATTTAAAAATCGTAAATGACCTTTAAAAGACCTTGAAAACGACTACAATCGGCACATTTTTTTATACCACCATATTTGCCTCCTTTAACAGTACAACTTTTCTCTCTAACATGTTCTTCCATCTCTAGTCCTAACAGATCTATTGAGGTGGCCTGTTTCTCGTGAATCACCCGGTATAATGGATTAATTAGAAACGTTTAGATATTACAACAGATCACAATACATATTACAATATAGTACTCACTGTTAGACTGTCCCAAGTGAACAACGTTTGCGTTTGCTTTGCAATAGAAGTTGGTTAATCGCTTCACGATTCGAAGATCCTTGATCGCAAACGGTTGCAACAATTTGCAAGCCTGTTTCATTGACTGCACTGTCACATCTCGAATGCATTTCATTAATTGATGTGACACCGTCTGATCTTCGCAGAAATAATATGCATAATAATATATATATATATATATATATATATATATAAATATAATTTAAGAAAGCCCATATTTAAAAAATATATATATAGATATAATTTAAGAAACAGACGATTAATCAATTTTCTCTTTTATATATATATATATATATATATATATATATATATTTATATATAATTTAAGAAAGCCCATATTTAAAAAAAAATATATATATAATTTATGAAAGCCCATATTTAAAAAAAAATATATATATACATATAGATATAATTTAAGAAACAGACGATTAATCAATTTTCTCTTTTATATATATATATATATATATATATATATATTTATTTATATATATATATATATATATATATATATATATTTATATATAATTTAAGAAAGCCCATATTTAAAAAAAAATATATATATAATTTATGAAAGCCCATATTTAAAAAAAAATATATATATACATATAGATATAATTTAAGAAACAGACGATTAATCAATTTTCTCTTTTTAATGCAGTATAAATCAATTATATTGATCACTACTACCGTAAGTTACTTGGCAAGGATTCAGTTAGGGTGCGTGCAGTATGCATCCGACGTCCGACCGATCTAGTGACGTCAGAGGCATCGGTCCGACATTTCAAATGTGTGGGTAGACCCGTCTGTGAGACCCTTCTAGTTTCATCCGACGTCAACCACCAGGACGGCCCTCGCGCAATATATTTCGGTGTAGCGTTCACTTCAAACAATTTTCATGTCGTCAATTCTGAAGTATCCGTATTTGTTAAAAATGGTTCCGTAAAGAGTTTTCTGGTGCTATAATAGCAATGCACCTGTTTAAAAAAACAATTCCAAAATCAACTATAAAAACAAATATTTTTCCAACTGAAATACTTTTTCTTAAATACTCTTATAATATCACTATGAGCACCCAAAGCTTCTTTTCATCGTTTTGTTATTGTTTGGCCGTTATAATTTAATGAAAAACTTGTTGACACATCATATTACACGTCGGCGTGAAACCATCAATTTTCAAGACTTCAAAGAGATCTTTGAGCTACGTTGATATTTTACTAATAAAGACTGTAACACAGCTTAAGTTCTATTTTAATCTATGATCAATGTAATAATAAATTTTTTTAAATGACGTTACGTTATTGCCACGTCTTGGGGATTTTGCACCACTGTGCGACGTACGATAGCGTAGCGATTATCTGCACGTGCAATGAAACATTGAGCGTGCATTATTGGGCGATCGACTGCGAAGCTGTTTTTAGCGCGTCCAATTCATAATCGTGGTAATTTAAAAATTACTTTATAGTCAACAGATGTCCGAGAAAGAGTCGACTACCATCTCAATAGTAACGATCTGCCAGAAACCTCTCCACAGAGAACAGCCCCAAGAACGGCACATAAACAAAGCGAGCCCATTCCTAGGTCTGCCTATCCCCACCACAGCCGCGCGCCTGTAGTCCCAATGTTTTGGCCGCGGCGGTGCACGCTACGTAGTATATGTGGCCACTGCAGCCAATACACGATTCGCCAACAGCCGAAAATGCGTGTGAAACGTACATCCAGACACGTCACCGTAGTCCTGCCTAATCTTGAAAATTGATGGTTTTACGCCAACGTGTAATATAATGTTTCACAAGTTTTTCATTAAATTATAACGACCAAACTATAACAAAACGATGAAAATGAATTTTTGGTGCCCATAGTGATACCATAAGATATTTAAAACAAATTATTTCAGTTGAAAAAATAAATACTTTTATTCATAGTTTATTTTGCGGTTGTTTTTTTAAACAGGTACATTGCTATCATAGCACCAGAAAATTGAAAAATAAAACTAGCTGGTTATTGTTGCTCGCTCGCTTCGCGAGCTCGCGGATGGTGTTATTGTTGCTCGCTCGCTTCGCGAGCTCGCGGGTAGGACTGCTCTTGCGAGAGGGTTAGTGGTACGCATTGCTAGTGAGGCATACAGCTATTAATGGCTTTTTTTTATTTTGTGTGTGACTCTCCACGAGCCACACAAAGAACTTCCCGATTCGTTAGTTGTAAGCGGTAATATTAGCATTAACTGCATAATTAAAAAAAAAATGAAATATATATAATTACGTTTGTTTATTTGGTGGAAAATTTCCATCCTCTCTTATAAATTGCATTGTTGAATGAACTTCTTTCGAAAAAAACTAAAAAATCTAAAAAACTGCTTGACCAATATGGACCAAAATCTAATCAGCTCTAAGTTACGACGAGGCACATCCATTGCATCATTCATCATTCTGATCGCATTGTTACTTTTTCAGAAAATGTTAACGAAAAATTTGACACACACACACACACACACACACGCAAACACACACACATACCGACATTTTGATAAAAATAGTCTAAAATGAATCCAATGACCATGAAACGTGAAGATCTGTTAAAAATTCGATTTTCGATTTTCGGAGTAAAAAAACATTAATAGCTGTATGCCCCACTAGCAATGCGTACCACTAACCCTCTCGAAAGAGCATTCCTACCCGCGAGCTCGCGAAGCGGGCGAGCAACAATAACCAGCTAGTTTGATTATTGTATGCGGTAACATTAGCATTAGTTGCATAATTGAAAAAAAAATTTTTTTTTTAATTAAAAAAAATTTTTTTTAACCCTTTGAACTCGAGGCCGTTTTCGCTTGCGCGAACCAGCAACTCGAGACGATTTCGGCCAAATTAGGTGAACATTTTACAGGTACTTCAAAAATATTTAATTTTAAAAAAATTTCACCAGTTTATTCATTTATATGTCGAAAACAACAAATTTTGATAAATATTACACTCTGTAATTAGTTTTGGTGTGATACTTAGTAAAACAATAGCCAAGATGCATCCTTGCCACTTCACATCGGCCGGGCGCCGTATCGGCACCGCTCGAGTTGCTACTTAACATCGGCCGGACGCCGTATCGGCGTCGCTCGTGTTCAAAGGGTTAAATTTAAAAAAATTTTTTTTACATAAAAATGAAATATATATAATTACGTTTGTTTATTCGGTGGAAAATTTCCATCCTCTCGTATAAATTGCATTCTTGAATGAACTTCTTTCGAAAAAAACTAAAAACACTAAAAAATCTAAAAAACTACTTGACCGATATGGACCAAAATCTAATCAGCTCTAAGTTACGACGGGGCGCATCGATTGCATCATTCATCATTCTGATCGCATTGTTACTTTTTCAGAAAACGTTAACGAAAAATTTGATAACATAAAAACGGCCATACGCGCGCACACACACACACACACACACACACACACACACACACACACACACACACACACACACACACACATACTAACAATTTGATAAAAATAGTCTAAAATGACTTCAATAACCATGAAACGTGAAGATCTGCTAAAAAATCGATTTTCGATTTTCGGGGTAATTACAGTAACTTCCCTATGAATCGGGAAGTTAAATAATGATAATATAGCCCAAAGTGTCTTCTTTACGGACCCGTTTTTAAAAATACGGATTCTTCAAAATTGGCGACGTGAAAATTGTTTGAAGTGAACGCTGCACCGTCCGATGTCGGATGAAAAACAAAATGATTTGATTCTCCTCCGACCATCGTCCGACGTTGGACCCCATGGGGTTTGTCCCAGTGAAACCCTTCTCGAAGCACTTAAAAAGGTTTGGCTGGCGCTAGCCTCGACCGTTTCGTCCGATGTCGGGCCCACTATGAACACCTCTTCCGACGAAATCGGACGTAGCAGCACCAACACATGCCTTCCGAGGCGCTCAGAACGCTCGTCGGTGTGTGCCGAAGTCGGACGTCGGATGAAAACGGATGCATACTGCACGTACCCTTAGGAATGCGTTTATTATATATACCTTTGCCTTTTTGTCCACATTACACAGCTGCATTTTCAAAAATAATCGCTGTGCTGGATTTAATTTATTATACTTTTTTAAGCCATTGTCCCTTATAAAGTTGTTGGCCATTACAAGACGCCTTTTGAAGCTTTTCAGTTTCATCATTTGAGTGTATTGACGTCTCTTCCGTGCTTCGGCAACGTTACGAAATTCTTTAGCTCGTGGAGTCATACTGGGTATTATTTTTGTATGTACATTTTTCCTTTTTCGTTTAGTTATTCTAAACTCTGCTGCAGCTGCTTTATCCTGTCAAACATTATTAGCATACACTTTTATTGTTAATATTGGGTCATTCCATCCTATCTATTACCTTAATATACATACCTCTTCTTGAAGATTGAATGCTGTATCTTCTGGTAGCTGAACACACATTTCTTCCCTTAAATGTGTATCCAACTCCTCTGGAGCATTCCTCATATTATGCACACGGTGCTTTTCAGGCAAAAGCAAACTGGGCACTGCATTATCTCTTAATTTGCGCCTGACGAATGTTGGAATAACATCATCTTCTTTGAAATGCAATGCGCATACACGTAAATGTTTCAACTTTTCATTTAATATTTCATCCAATCTTTTGGAAAACAATGTGCTGGAACCTTTTCGTTAGACCTACAACCAGGTACTACACATTCGTATTTCGGCATCTTGCAGCTCAAGCCTGTTTCACGGGTACCAGATTGATCTACAAACACAAAAAACACAAAGGGGGGCAGAAAGGAGAACAAATTTCTAGTTTTCACTGCAGTGCACTTGAGTGCTCCGAAGTGATAGCTAGATATACTGCATAAAGAAATTTTATATTTTGCTGTATTAAATAGTATGAATACATAAAATATTATTAAATTATTTATTCCACTATACACATATATCAGCAAACTTATATTTTTCTTTCAGTAGATATATAAAAATAAAATTATCAATTATAGCCAAATCCAGCGTTCAAAAGCTATCGACGAATCACACAATCACACACAATCACTGCACAATTATATTAAATAACTTCAATAATGCAGCAAATATGATCAACAATCTGATCAGTTTGCAACAGTCAGCAACAGTTAGTGACAAGTGACAGTTGGCAACAGTTATACATGGCGCCAAAATTTGGCGGCCAAATTTGAATGCCGCGCGCAAGGCAAAGATAGGATTTCCCCACCACCGAGGCACTACTGTGCTGCCACCATACCCTAGCAGTGCGTGGATCTGGGGCACCTTAGACCATATATACTTATAGACACGGCACAGATAATTTGGCCTATTGCAAAGATGACAGTAATGTGTGACTCATCGTTCCGAAAGATGTACAAGCTATGCTCGTCGACAGCGGCTGCGCTTGGCTCACGAAGGTGAGGGGGGTATACCCGGAAAGAATGGACAGTATAATTTCAAAGAATTTGGCATTTTATCATGAAATAATCATTATGTAAAGTATATTTGAGATACAAATGTTTATTCTATATGTTTTATTCAGGTATTACAATGAAGTATGAGTTTAAAAAATTTCTCTGCAATTTTGAATACAGCACATTAGTACCATTTTGAATCGCTACACAAAATTCACACGGAGTAAAAAAACGTGTTCGGGTTATAGTATAACGTGTAATGGATAGTGTCGGCGTCGGTCTGCTGCGTCAGCCATTTTGAAATTATCTTAAGAACTATCTTTTTTACCACGATCTTTGCCACGGCCAACTCTCAGTTTTCCTATACACATACTATACCTATGCCGTGTCTATAAGTATATATGGTCTAAGCTAGCAGTGCGTGGATCTGGGGCACCAATTCGCACGCGAGGGCCACCAGATGGCGGCGTCTTCAGCTTCAGTAACAGAAAAAGGGGGTACCTTAAGTACCCCGCAGAATTTATTCTTGGACTTTTTGTAGCTCCTTCTCCACTAGTAGCTGCCATTGTAAATTAAAATATTAATACTAACTTACCTCTCGTTGTGGATCGCACGTCCCGCCAATAATACTGCACCGGTACTGACTAACTGACCGGTATACCCTACACCAGGGCTCGGAAATTTTTAATCGCGGCGGCTGAGATTCGAAGGTTCCGCCTCCTCGACCCGACCGCACGTCTCGCTCCCCGTAGCGATCCTAGTGCTCAGAGCTGCTCAGGCGCGTACCATAACATAGGCGCTATTCATAACGCATCAGGGCGATACTCGTGTCAATAGGTTCCCACATTACCATTGAGGTACTATTGCTAATGCGCTTTTTTTGTTAGTGGCATCCCTTGTAGGCCTATTCCACTATGGCGCACGATAATTTCAGACAACAGCCGTAGAAAATTAATTAGAAAAATAAATTCATGACATAAATTTAAAAAAAAAGTTGTTAATTCTATTGTTCCAATTTTAATACTATCTGGGATATCATGATTTTCGCGCACGTTTACACGCGCTTTGCAAATTTGTAAGATCTACTGGAAGCTTAGATGTGACTGTTCGAATCGCAGACGCTTACATTGTAACAATTTTTAGAAAATCAGCGTCTTCATTCCCTTTTTTATCCGTTAACTGAGAATATTGTGTGAACAGTCACGAATTGGTTCTTCAAAGGTAAGGATTACGAGTAGCGCCTATGTTATGGTACGCGCCTGAGCAGCTCTGAGCATTAGGATCGCTACGGGGAGTGAGGCGCGCGGTCGGGTCGAGGAGGCGGAGCCTTCGATTCTCGGCCGCCGCGATTAAAAAATTCCGAGCCCTGCCCTACACATTCCCGCCAATATAACGGCCTCAGGGCTCTGGCCGCTCTGCTACCTTATTCTAGACACGGCACTGTTTTTGCGCCATCTGGTGGCCATCGCGTGCGAATTGGTGCCCCGGATCCACGCACTGTACCCTAGGGGTATGAAATAGAATTATATTCGTCGCTATGGGAGTCGACACCCCCTGCTCTGGTCGCTGTATTCTTCGAGTAGAAAAATCTAGAGAGTATTTTCGAACGTGCAACATTTCAAGAACCGGAGCAGCCTCGTAACAAACGGGTCGCGCAATTTAACGGGCAATTAATATCGGGCCAGCTCGAAATAGTCGGTAACTCGGGTCGGCTGATGAACGAAAAATTTTAGCAACGCCCACCCTCGCAAGAAAACTCCGTTCTGTTCTACCCGTCTGTTTTCTCTCTTATTCTCTCTAGTCTCTCTAGTCCGCGCGTTAACGCTCGTTGAGCATATAAATAATGATCCGGACGGTGTCGGAGTGCATATCGTGGCCACGCGGATTCATTCGTTCCTCAGGTTGACCCGATTGCGACTACTGAGGCCAGTACTCTAAATATATTCCATGGAAATTGGAAAATGACGTACCGCGTAGTGTTCCTTCTCGAGAATATCTCGAGAAATTTTATAATCGGTTATTTCTCATTTCTCGAGAAATTACGATATTTAACAAGAAATTTAAATCTAGGAAAATTCTCATTTATTTTATAACATATTTTAAGAAATTCTCATTTATTTTATAACATATTTTAGGAAATTCTCATTTATTTTATAACATATTTTAGGAAATTCTCATTTATTTTATAACATATTTTAGGAAATTTTCATTTATTTTATAACATATTTTAGGAAATTCTCATTTATTTTATAACATATTTTAGGAAATTCTCATTTATTTTATAACATATTTTAGGAAATTCTCATTTATTTTATAACATATTTTAGGAAATTCTCATTTATTTTATAACATATTTTAGGAAATTCTCATTTATTTTATAACATATTTTAGGAAATTCTCATTTATTTTATAACATATTTTAGGAAATTTTCATTTATTTTATAACATATTTTAGGAAATTCTCATTTATTTTATAACATATTTTAGGAAATTCTCATTTATTTTATAACATATTTTAGGAAATTTTCATTTATTTTATAACATATTTTAGGAAATTCTCATTTATTTTATAACATATTTTAGGAAATTCTCATTTATTTCTCATGAAGAAATACTCGTTCATCTCATTGATTTTATAACGGATTTTCGGAAATGAATTTTTAGTTAACTCAAATTGCATATTACTTATTGCATAACCCAGGGTGGTTCGGAACCCACAGTAATAAAAAGTAGGTCCCGCTGAAAATTAGGCTGAAATAGGCTGAAATTTGGCGATAGAGAGATAGTGAAAAAAAGGGGGATTGGTAAATGTATTTGAAACCCTGAGGGGACCAAATATCATATACATACATATTGCATAACTCAATCTGCAGCAACTTTTGGATGTTCTATATACAATAAAGCCAACATCCACACAAAATGAAAGAAATTTTTCGTTTTAAAAAGTTTGGTTTCAGATGAACAAATTTATCAGTTATTTTTAGCGTTTAATTTTTCGTTGCTTTTAAAGTTATGTACATATGGAACAGGAATAAATATTGAGTTAAAGATTTTTGCGCTTTCGATAAATATTTCCAAATATCATGAGTTTTCCAATTTTTTTTATTAACTTCCCGTTTCATAGGGAAGTTACTGTAATTACCCCAAAAATCAATTTTTTAGCAGATCTTCACGTTTCATGGTCATTGGAGTCATTTTAGACTATTTTTATCAAATTGTTAGTGTGTGTGTGCGTGTGTGTGTGCGCGTGTGTGTGTGCGCGCGCGCGCGCGTACGGCTGTTTGTATGTTATCAAATTTTTCGATAACGTTTTCTGAAAAAGTAACAACGCGATCAGAATGATGAATGATGCAATCGATGTGCCCCGTCGTAACTTAGAGCTGATTAGATTTTGGTCCATATTGGTCAAGTAGTTTTTTAGATTTTTTAGTTTTTTTCGAAAGAAGTTCATTCAAGAATGCAATTTATACGACAGGATGGAAATTTTCCACCGAATAAACAAACGTAATTATATATATTTCATTTTTATTTTTATTAACTTCCCGATTCATAGGGAGTGTGCGTGCGTGCGCGTGTGCGTGTGCGTGTGCGTGTGCGTGCGTATGGGAACTGATTTTATCAACAAAACAGTGTTTGCGGGAAACCATTTTTTGTCCTCATATGAGCATATTTTGAACTGCATAAAGGTTCTTTTGACAGAGGAAGGTCGATCGCAGGTCGCTCAGCTCATGATTCAAGTCGAAATATCGTTTTGTATTAGAGAAATACATTAGAATCTGCGGAATTTTTCTTCATTTTTCCCCCTACTTTGGACTGAGCGTCCTATAATACGAGCTATTATTAGATATAAACAAAATCTAACAAAATCATGAGCTGAGCTACCTGTGATCATCTTTCCTCTTTAGAACAAGCCCTCACACAGCTCGTAACATGCTTGTATAATAACAGAAAATGGTTTCCCGTAAACACAGTTTTCACTTGTTTTTCTAGTAATATTCTAGTAATATGCTAGTCATATCCATGAGTACGGTACCCCCTTAATATGATACAACCCTTTTAGTCCACGCGGTGCGTTCATCCGACGTCTGACTGGGAACCACGACTTTTAGCGAGGCACGCGTATTCTACTTAGCGCGTACAGGTAGTAGATTCCACTGAAGCGGTATACGAGGACGGAGAAGATACAGCAAAGTTCCGATTCCTGTTCAGTTTGGGAGGTCCCGATTCTTGTTCAGGCCTACTCACTCCACTGCCTGTCAACGCTGTCCCGCGCCACAGGGCGGCGACTATTGTTCTCGGCCCGAGTATATCGGTGTGAACACCACTACATTGACACAACGAATCGAATGTTCAAACATCTTAATTTTCATTATCTTTTTATGGGCATTTTAAAAACGTGTTTCTGGCATTTTTCTGATTAAAACAAGACCAAACACGATATAGTTTCAATTGTAATTTAGAAGGACAGCGTATGGGAAAGAAAAAGACGCGGACAGTTAGAAACGCTTCGGCCACCCGATCCGTGTTTCATTCTGTTTCATTCATTCTTTCGCTTGAAGTCTCGGCGCGGTAGACGCTAGACGCAGTCATAAATAAACTAGCTGGTTATTGTTGCTCGCTCGCTTCGCGAGCTTCGCGGGTGGAGGTGTTGTAGCTCGCTTTGCGAGTTCGCCAGAGGGCTAATGGTACGGATGTTATTTGGTATCTGACTCTCTAAGAGTCACACGAAGAACTTCCCGATTCGTTAGTTGCAGTATATTATTGTTATTATTTAGTGTACGTTTTAAGAAGATTATACGTTCTCAGGGAAATTCAATAGTATTCTACTTATCAAAATGTTTGCTATATAGCGTCGCATTAAACCAACTTCGTATGCTCGTTGCTCACTTGGTTCCCTGTTATAGCATATTAATGTTGCAAAATAAATCGCAAATGCTCCACAATCAAAAGCATTGTTTTGATATTCTACTCTGTGAAATATATACTTCCTCTTATATTTATAAAGGGAATTAAAATAATCTATTACATCATAAATTAATATGTTTGTCTTGTAAATAACAATCAGGTTATATGACTTCTTTACATTCGGCTGTTTCTAAAGCATAGTTATAACCATCATTGAGGAAACAGTCTGCAGGCACTGCATATTGTACAAATTCCTGACATCATTTGAAGCGACATTTCCCAGTAGAGATGAATAACTCAATCTTGCATTGGGATATTTTCGATTATAGTAAGCGGTAACATTAGCATTAATTGCATAATTAAAAAGAAAAAAATTTTTTTTTAAATAAAAAAAATATTTAAAAAAATAAAAATGAAATATATATAATTACGTTTGTTTAATCGGTGGATAATTTCCATCCTCTCGTATAAATTGCATTGTTGAATGAACTTCTTTCGAAAAAAAACTAAAAAAACTAAAAAAACTAAAAAAACTAAAAAACTACTTGACCAAAGTGGACCAAAATCTAATCAGCTCTAAGTTACGACGGGGCACAACGATTGCATCATTCATTATTCTGATCGCATTGTTACTTTTTCAGAAAACGTTAACGAAAAATTTGATACCATAGAAACGGACATACGCACGCACACACACACACGCCGACATTTTGATAAAAATAGTCTAAAATGACTCCAATGACCATGAAACGTGAAGATCTGCAAAAAATTCGATTTTCAATTTTCGGGTTAATTACAATAACTTCCCTATAAATCGGGAAGTTAAAAAATAGAGGCTTCTCTGCAAAAGTTGTCGGTCCAGAGTACTTTTCGACAATTTTCAAGGATTTATTGTACCACGGAAAATAAGATGTTATTAGATTCGAGTTTCTTAAAATTCGTCTATAAAAATTGCAAATTACATAAACATCCGCAGTCTATTAGCGATGTTATGCACACAATAGGTAAAGTGGAGAGGCAAGTCTTAATCTGACGACTCTGGCGACATTTACGGAGAGACTGTATAAAATATGAAAACGAGCGAGGCACGCGGTTCTCAGCAAATCAAATTAGCGAATTCATTTTGTCTGTTCCGTATATGCGAAGCTACGTCAAGGTCGTAGCATAAACAATGTAAAAGCTCGCTCACGAAGCTTATTTCTATGTTTCAGTCGAGTGATTCCGGTGGTTTCCCTGCACGCAGATTACCCCAAGCAATCACAATGGCCACCCTTTCCCTGCGTATCTACATCCCGGAGAAAAACGCTACGAAGACGATGCAATTCGACCCGAGCACATCCGTTTACGACGCTTGCCGTATTATCAGGGAGAAGCTCGTCGAAGCGAGTAACATGGGCCAACGTAAGCTCCTACTTTCACCTAACACATTCGGCGACCTATGATAACGCGTACAGACACAAACAATGTTCCCGGCATATCTTATCCAAGCCAAGCACGGAATACAGTGCCCGAAATTTCCATAAAGCCACCACGTTTTTTGGTAATATCTTATAATTATTCTGTACTTACGATTTTCAGTGTAATTTACGTTTTACGCGTACTAAAAACACATATCGATTAAAATAATAGAAATAATATTTATTTAAAAAAATAAACGTAAATATATAATTTTATATAAAATAAACGGCTGTTCTTCCGTGTACCTCCCATCTTAGAATTCGATGATATTTTGAAAATAGTTCTTACTATTTAAAAAATGAACTTTATAAAATGGTTCTTTTTTTTGGCACGATTACGATAACCGTGACCCCTACTTTGAAGGTTATATTTGTGTTCCTGGGATCATTTTAAGAAAAAAATGTGTATATAACAGGTATCCAATGGGCTTCGTTTAGCCGGTAAAGTAGATTTCTTGTTTTTTATAAAACTGCAAATATCTCGGAAACTATGCGAGATATGGTAAAATATCAACAGACCTTTTTTGTAGGAAATCTAATTTCCTATCAGAAACGTTAAAATGATGTTAAAAGTCCATTTTTTGCGAAAAATATTCACTTGAAATTACTACTAGACTACCCCTGGATTTTCGCAAGCTTGGTGGGCCCGGCCTCACGACCGGGCCTCTCCGCCCCCTCTGACGGCCTAACCCTAACTCACTCTGTTTACATAATCTTCCCATTGTAGATGTTTCCCAGAATTTGATCTTTTCAGAACGAAATCTTTACGTTCCACCGATTATTATTTCGGGGGAGAGGCAGTTGTTCTGCAAATTCACCGAAATATAAATATACTCGGAAACTGCGCAGCTGATAGAAAAATGTCATAGGACATAAACTATTGGACATTTAATTTTCTACAAAAAAGGTCTCTTGATATTTTGCCATATCTCGTATAGTTTCCAAGATATTTGGAGTTTTATGAAAAACAAGAAATCTACTTTACCGGCTAAACGGAGCCCATTGGACACCTGTTATATCCACATTTTTTTCTTAAAATGATCCCAGGAACACAAATATAACCTTCAAAGTAGGGGCCACGGTTATCGTAATCTCCCCTTTTTTTACTAAAATGACGATTGCCAGAAGGATTTTTCCCGACTCGAAATTTTCTTTTATCATTTCAATGTCGCGCTCTACCTTACCAACTTTCTACTTTATGCGACAGTTCGTCAACCACTTTTACAGTCGTATAGTTTAATAATGAGTCGCTTAAATTTGTTTTACATTGTTTATTTATTATTTAGTTATATTATTATCTATGCGATTAGAATGAGTTGTGGTTAGGTCGCGGTGGGGGCGGAGAGATCACTCATACGAAAATCCAGGAGTAGTCTTTAAAAATTTTAAGTTTTCCTTGTGTATGTATTACTTTAAATTAAAGAGGATTCGCTTATAGATCATATGTGTGAATGTTTATGGCGCTATGAAGTGAACTAGGCTAGTGATGATCCATTTTTACAATTAATTGAAGATATTCTATATAAAATATAAAGTCGGTAAGTCGGTAAGGTAGAGCGCGACATTGAAATGATAAAAAAATTTTTTCGAGTCGGGAAAAATCCTTCCCGCAATCGTCATTTTAGTAAAAAAAGAACCTATTTCCAAAATTGCATCGAATTCTGAGATGGGAGGTAAACGGAAGTTTCGCCAAATAAACTGCGAAATGTTTAGCCACATAGTTTTTAAATAAGTAGGTTCAAAATTAACAATATGTTCTTTTTTATTTCTATATTAATAATTAGTAGAACTGCCATTTCTTCGAATAACGTCGAAAATAAGATGGGGCATTGACGAAATCAAATTTTGAAGCGTGTCTTCTTGCTTGCAATTGCCATAAACTTATATATTATTAATGGTGAGTATATTAACGGTGACGTTAATGGGTAAAATTGGATGGATGCAGTATGTTTTTTTTTTATATTAATCTCGATATCCGAGGGACCCGTTTTCATGGAAGTTTAACACACTTTCAAGGACGAGATACGATAAATATACGTGTTTAAAATGAAGGCATTCTTCAATAAAATTATTTTCCATATATGTTACGCACAACTTTGCAGCATTCTTTCTAATTGTATATTTATTTGATTTTTTTTAATTGATCAGAAACCCAAATTTTGAGTAAATGTCATCATAGACACACTTTCTCTTTTGTACTTCTGGGGAGAGTACGATTTTTGTGGCCCCTCGTTTTGAGGTTATATTTGTGTTCTTGGAGTTATTTAAAAAAAATGTATATATAACATGGTGTCAAATTAGCCTGGTTTAGCCGATAAAGTAGATTTCCCGTTTTTTATAAATCTGCAAATATCTCGGTAACTATGCGAAATATGGCAAAATATCAAGAGACCTTTTTTGTAGAAAATTAAATTTCCAACAATTTATGACGTATGACTTTTTTCTATTAGCTGCGCAGTTTCCGAGTATATTTATATTTCGGTAAAATTGCAGAACAACTGCCCCTCCCCTGAAATGTAATGGCTCCGTTCTGAAGAGACCAAATTCCGGATGACATCTACAATGGGAAGATTATGTGAACAGAGTGAAAATCCAGGAGTAGTCCCGAACTAAAAGAGATCCGCTCATCTCTGAAAAGAAAAAATTGATTCAAAATGTTTTTTATAAGAAATTCAATTTCCTACAAAAAAAGTTTCTTGATGTTTTGCCATATTTCGCATAGTTTGCGAGATATTTGCAGGTTTATAAGAAACAGGAAATCTACTTTACCGACTAAACCATACCGATTATACACTACGTTATCTATACATTTTTTCTGAAAACGAGGGGCCACGGAAATCGTACTCGTGCCGTACTTCTATTAGAAGATTATCAATTATTGGTTAATTGGTAAGTGAGGAATAGATCTTTTGTGAAATATACAGGGTGGGGCATTTTAGACAGGTCACCTGAATAACGTGGCTGCTATTGGTGTTAGAAAGGAATGTATCAGATGGAACTTGTATGGTATCGAGGGGGCATTATTCTGATGTTAGTAGCTTTTTTGAAGGCGGACGCGCAAAGGACATATGAAGGTCAACTTCATTTTTTTTAATGGAATGAGGTATTTTTTAATACGTCAATCGATGCAGCTGGACATTCGTAATAAAAAAGTATTAACCTATGTATGTCGAAACGTTAATCGTTCAGAAGATATTTCAATATAAAAAACATAAAATACCATTACTGTCGTACTACACTAGTAAGTAAACGCTAACGTCTTAGTACGGCAGTAATGGTATTTTATGTTTTTTATATTGAAATATCTTCTGAACGATTAACTTTTCAACATACATAGGTTAATACTTTTTTATTATGAATGTCCAGCTGCATTAATTGACGTATTAAAAAATTCCTCATTCCATTTAAAAAAATGAAGTTGACCTTCATATGTCCTTTGCGCGTCCGCCTTCAAAAAAGCTACTAACATCAGAATAATGCCTCCTCGATACCATACAAGTTCCATCTGATGCATTTCTTCCTAACACCAATAGCAGCCGCGTTATTCAGGTGACCTGTTTAAAATGCCCCACCCTGTATATACTTTATTAGACTTAATATACAAATCGTGAGTGACGTGATACGCGCTGTACTGTGGCTGATCTCAGAGTAACGAACCCCTGGTCTCAAGCGGGTCCTTTTATAGTTATGGAATGGTCTGCAATAAAATACAGGTAGACAAAATAACTTCGTGTAATAGTGCTGTCCGTTTATCTCGTCGTGCATATCGTCAGTGTATGTACATCAACATCAATAATATTTTTGTCGTGAAAAGATTTTGAATAAAACTAACTACTAATAACAAAAAAATATAACACCAATAAAAATTGCCGTCCCCAAAAGGCTTGTGCTCCGGGGCTTAGGCCATTTAGCGCTGTAGTTAGGGTGACTCTGTTGTTGACTCAGTAATGAGATGATCGTTTCCATCGACAGCCAAGGACTACGGACTATTCCTTGCCGACGAGGACGTTAAGAAAGGAGTCTGGCTGGAGCCAGGACGGAATCTCGATTATTACATTCTAAGGAACAGCGATCTTCTCGAGTACCGGCGCAAACTACGGACCCTCAGAGTGCGCATGTTGGATGGAACGTTGAAGACACTGCTAGTGGATGACAGTCAAACCGTCGCCAATCTTATGGTAGTAATTTGCACGAAGATAGGCATCACGAATCATGACGAATACTCGCTGGTGCGCGAGCTGGCCGACGAAGAGACCGAGAATCAGAAGCCAGGCAATTTCGGCACACTCACCCTCAAGAGAAAGAAAGAAGAGAAAGGCGAACGAGACGCGAAGATGGACCAGCTCAGAAAGAAACTGAAGACCGATGACGAAGGTAAATAACTAGACCAGAGCCCGATTCCGATTGAACATTAAGGGGTAGAGTACCCACGTGACATTACTAGAATCTAACCAGAATATTACTAGAAAACAAGTGAAAACAGGGGTTTACGGGAACACACCTCACGTCGTCATATGATTATATTTTGAGCTGAGTGAGGGCTCATTCGAAAGAGGAAGGTTGCACGCAGTGCGCTCTTCTCATGTTTTCTTTAGATGATGTTTATATGAAGTAATATGAGGGTCCAAAGTAGGCGAAACAAATGAAGAAAAATTCCGGAGATTCTAATGTATTTTTCGTGCACAAAAAGATTTTTCTCTCGAAAAAATCGAGAAGACCGCACGGCGTGCAACCTTCCTCTTTCGAATGAGCCCTCACTCAGCTCAAAATATAATCGTATGAGGACGTGAAACGTTCCCGCGTGATCGCATTCAATTGTTCCCCAGATTCCCTTCATGAAGGGTGAGTAGAAGCCATTTTAGTTCAGCTACTTAGACGAGATGGCGCTTAGTCAGGTGAACTCAGGTGAACTATCAGCGTAGATTCGTAACAACAAAAGTGTAAAGGGCATGAAGCCACTCGGATCCATTAATAGCAATGAAGATAATGATTAAAAGAAAAAAACCTGTAATTATAGCGAATTTGAAGCGTTAGATTGATACAAATGTATGTTCATCACTGTTGCCAAATTGGTTTTTCGCGCGGGGGTTGGTCACAATGAAAAATACCATGGTCACGTGGGTACCCTACCCTCTTAAGACCGGTCTTGCTTTGACAGTACATTACCACAGCCTACTGTAATACTAGCCATGCTGAACAACTTGGCAACACTGCGAGAGTCCTATTAGAGATATATCTATATATATCAATATATACAGATATATCTCAATCGGAAAACCGGACTCTCACAGTGTTACCATTTTACCTTCAGCACGGCTAGTATTAAAGTAGGCTGTGACATTACGTAGTTCGGCACGCACAGCGTGAAACTTCCAAGATCATTGCCCGAATATGAAGGGATTCAATGCCCTTATATAGTCCCCAAAATTGGCCTAGACGAGGGTGGGGACTACTGATAAAACTGGGTTCCTGGAATTGATGCAGTTTGATGCATCGTCTTCAAGTGCCCTACTCTTAATGAGTGCCCTGTTTTTCTGAATAGGCCATCTGTTTTGTTGCATATCTCCAGAAGGGCCAAAGGTAATGGGCATACGTAACACTATCGAATGGTCCAAGCTCAATTAAAATCTCGCTGGGGGCGAATTTCACCATCAAACCCAGGCACAGCCTTTCACTCAATTTTTAGAACAATGTGTACTTGAACGAAAAATGTATTTAATAATTTCTGATGAAACCTTTATAATTTCAGTAATTAATTTGCACACCTAATAACACGCTTCATAGAGATATTAAATTCTCTTTTAGTGATCAGGGCTTTTCCCAGACATTTTTATTTAATAACTTTGTAATACACTTTTGCAAATTATCAAGTTAAATTGACGTTTCGATCTTTGTTTAGATCATTTTCATTCATAGTCGATTTAACTTGATAATTTGCAAAAGTGCTTTATAAAAAGTAATAAACGATCGAACTATGCGTCGATAACATTAACCATTCTTTAATAATATTGGAATACGAGTATATAATAAAACACTCACGATCAAATATGAAATAGAATTTATTCTATTTAAATATAGAAGACACGTTGTGAGGCACGTCTTTACTAATTGACAGATATGACAGAAGTGAGGATCGCTCCAGAAAATAACAGACGTCGATCTAAGAGCTGAGAGTTTCATGTCGTAAACAGCATTGATACAATGTTCATTTATATAGGTGTGAGAGAGTGAAACAAACAAACTGAATTTTTCTACTAAATAAGAGTAGATTATTTTTGTCAATGTATAAATTCCAACAAATAACAACAAATACGATCGATAGAAGAAACATATTGACTCTATTTCTGTTTCTAATACAGTTCGTATTAAATGATAAGTATTGTTCTAAAGTTTCATGGACTGAAAATGGTTAATAATTTTTTAGTACTTGCGTTTTCCTAGTGTTTCTCTAGTTCCGCTGATCTAATCCACTGACCTAATCCACTGAGGAACCGTGTAATCTCTTTTCACAGTGAATTGGATAGATCCCAGTAAGACATTGCGGGAGCAAGGAATAGACGAGTCAGAGACGGTGTTGCTGCGGAGGAAGTTTTTCTTCTCGGATCAAAATATCGACAGCCGGGATCCCGTGCAATTATCTCTTTTGTACGTTCAAGCAAGGGATGCGATTCTAGACGGCACGCATCCGGTTACCCAGGACAAAGCTTGCACTTTCGCTGGAATACAATGTCAAATACAATTTGGCGACTACAAGGAGGACAAGCACAAACCGGGATTTCTTGAGTAAGATCCTAAATTAAATATTGTTATACATATATTATTAAACAAAAATTATCCTGAAAAATAGAAGAAGATACATATAGAAGGTACGAATTACTTTCGAGACTATTATGTATCTTGTTACTAAATGTAATCGACTGTTTTAGGGAGCACTAAAATTAAAACTGTTTTATATTACTTTATAAAAAGAATAGGAACTTATCTAGTCCATTAATAATGTATATTCAAAGACATACATTTATTGAATAATTCCTCATGAATGCAGGTTTACAATCTCAATAATTTAGAATTAAAAATATTAGATCCTGACACTTTGACAGATTTTATAAACCTAGTGTTAGGAGATTATTTGATAGAATGTTTACGTAAATTGTATTTTGTTGTTGCATATGAAATGTCCTATTTTTAGCAACGACATTAAACAAACGCAATTTTGTACCCAATGTATTCCATCCACAAATTTCAAGTTTCTTGATTGTATTATAGTAAAAATAAGATATTACAATCGCTCACGGTTTTCATTTACAAGATTGTAATGACTTGATTTTTTACCATAAACGACTAGTACGTTAATTAATCACCACATTTTGACCAAAAATCACATAATGCTATCGTCAATACGATATTTTTCCAGACATATGAAGGGCACGCACGACAGTCGCGTCGGTTGACGTTGAAATAAACATTTTTTATTTAAAAGTAACATTATACAATAAATACAAAACTATAAAAGTAACAAGCACGTGGTTGTCTTATAAAAATGACAAGAATTAATATATTTAGACTTTGCGTGGTTCTTAGTATAATATGCGCTGTAATAAAGATATTTATTAAATCATTTCTTATGAAAGCATATTTAAGATTTCATTAGTGTAAAATAAAATAATCTAGAAATGGTAATTTGACCGGTGGTGGTACGTTTAGTTTTGAGGATTAGCTTTGTACCTCAAAGTCATATATAATATGTATAATAAATCTATAGACTATAACTGCATTTCTTGATCGAAACGTTTTATAAGAGTCGCATTTTAAAATCGGACATTTCATATGCGATTACCTAATATACCTAATATATATATGTAAACGATATATTCATGTAAACGATAAAATTACTACAATTTCATTAACAATTTATGTATACAATCACTTGAGTAGGACAATTCTATTGTTCTTAGTAACTTCACTCATAAACTAGCAACTCACCCTCAATAACATAATCTAATAATTTTGTTTGATACTACTGTGTAAACACAATTATTGAAAAGTCTATTAATGCATTACATACCATGATCCTATCTCAGATAATGTACATAGATTACTCAAAGGAGTGGCATAGAAAAAATAAATGCATTCCAAGCGCCGCCATCCCTAAATGTGGATATTTTTTCTATTGATCATCAGAATGATTTTCAAAATTTCATGGAACTTCTGACATAAATCGTGTTGAATATATTTGTGATTGTCAGGACAAACAACGCATGTCACAATTTCAAAACATTCCAATTTACGCATTAATTGAGCTTTATAGTATAGGATTTTCGTCTTTACCAGAAAATAAGTCATGAAAATAAATTCGAAAGGCTGATAAAAATAATTCAATTTAACCAATATCCTATGTCAAAGCATTAGTGATCACAACTTTGAAAGGCAATATCTCGAAAGTGAAAGTATGTGACATATGGCATTCTTCCTGACAACCACAGATGTATGTACTCAAATTTAATGGGTTAATAGGCTTCCGGCTGATAAAGTGTCAATAACGGAAGTCCCTGCATTTTTCTATTTTATCTGTTCATTTTTCTGACAAGCGGATAAAATTCGCAGTCTAGTTTAATTATACTGTCCAACAAATTTCAACTTTTTCATGTTTCCATATAACTGTTGGGTGGATCTTACAGAGTTTTTTGCGCTGATTCCAAATGTGTCCTTCATTTTTCTTCTACACGCACAGTTTTCGAGAAACATGATTTTGACAAAAAACGTATTTTTCAACTTTAAACAAATATTGTGATGTTATTATAAAATAAATATTAAATATATAAAATAAATAATACTTAATATAAAATAAAGATAAATAAATATAATAAAGACGTTTTATGGGATACGGCGCGGCGAACGCCCGTTCTAATGCTGAGCGTCACTGGTGACAACCCGTGTCGGGCGAAGATATTTTGCTTTCCGGAACGAAAAAAACGTCGACGTTGGGAAGTTGGAAGGGTTTCTCAAGATAAAAGTCTGCTCTATCCCATGGTGCAGTTTGATTTTCCGCTGGACCCTTATTTTTTTATATAAACTGATAAATATCCTCACGAATGGGTGCAAAAGTGCTGTCTCTTAAACAATCACAATGTATTAATAATGGATATCACTGGTTTCGGGAAAGTCTACAAAATCTTTTCCTGTAAAGAACAATACAATATCTTTTATAATAACATCACAATCTTTGTTCAAAGTCGAAAAATACGTTTTTTTTTTCAAACTCAAAGGGCCTAGCCGATTAAGATGGTAAAAACTGCCCTTAGACCTTTTTCAATGGCTCATGAACCATTCGAAAGCTGACCAAGAAAAACCCCTCTGAGTAAAATTTCAACCCTCTAGCTTGCCCGCGAGGGTAGTTACAGGGTAAAATAGATTTTACGCTTTTCAGCGCATTTTCCGGTCTTAAATGCGTTCTAAAATTCTGAAAAAAATGTGACACGTTCCGGATCCTAAGGCGGATTTTTAAGATTTTTTTCAGATTTTTTTGTTGCAAACTGTGGTCGTGAAATATGAAAAACCTCAAAAAAATCAGAAAAACATTTTTTTCTCAAAAATATGAAAACATGCCATTCCAATTTTTTCTTCCCTGATGAACTACTATAAAAGGCAGTGTCGTCAATTTTTTAAAGATTTTTTGTTCGGCTGCTTCATTATCAAAAACAATAAAAACCGAATTTTTTTTAAAATTGTTTTTTTAAATTTGGTTTTTATTGTTTTTGATAATGAAGCAGCCGAACAAAAAATCTTAAAAAAAATTGACGACACTGCCTTTTATAGTAGTTCATCAGGGAAGAAAAAATTGGAATGGCATGTTTTCATATTTTTGAGAAAAAAATGTTTTTCTGATTTTTTTGAGGTTTTTCATATTTCACGACCACAGTTTGCAACAAAAAAATCTGAAAAAAATCTTAAAAATCCGCCTTAGGATCCGGAACGTGTCACATTTTTTTCAGAATTTTAGAACGCATTTAAGACCGGAAAATGCGCTGAAAAGCGTAAAATCTATTTTACCCTGTAACTACCCTCGCGGGCAAGCTAGAGGGTTGAAATTTTACTCAGAGGGGTTTTTCTTGGTCAGCTTTCGAATGGTTCATGAGCCATTGAAAAAGGTCTAAGGGCAGTGTAGGATCATTATGTGCGTGCGTACACGCCTGTGTGCGTCTGAATGAGTGTGTCTTTCCATGCTTAGGCACATTTGTAATGAGCAATGTCGCGATGTAAGTATGTATGTATACAAACAGAAAAACAGGACATTTTCGGAAAGCTGTGCCGAACACGTGTCAAGTGCGTTTGCGGACAGCTGTGCCCCTACAGTGTAATTCGTTACACTCATCCATTTTCACCTTTATTAATTCTATTTCATACTTAAAGCGTACCGTGAGATCTTAGGATCCCACAAATTTGATCCCGGACGAGCCCCCAAATTTGTGGGATCCTAAGATCTCACGGTACGCTTTAAGCATGAAATAGAATTAATAAAGGTGAAAATGGATGAGTGTAACGAATTACACTGTAGCGGCACAGCTATCCGCAAACGCACTTGACACGTGTTCGGCACAGCTTTCCGAAAATGTCCTGTTTTTCGTCACTCGATATTCACAGTTTGCTATTCGGCGTTCGCTTACACACTGCCGGGTAAGATTTGAATTCTCGCCGCTCGTTGTAAACACACGTATACATACATACATACTTACATCGCGACATTGCTCATTACAAATGTGCCTAAGCATGGAAAGACACACTCATTCAGACGCACACACGCATTCAGACGCACACAGGCGTGTACGCACGCACATAATGATCCTACAGCAGTTTTTACCATCTTAATCGGCTAGGCCCTTTCTCAAAAACTGTGCGTCTAGGAGAAAAACTAAGACCCGTTTCGGAATCAGCGCGGAAAACTCTATAAGAATTGCATAGTGAGAATCGAAACCATTTTTGGCTGTTGGACCGTGTTATTTATACCCGAAATGCATGAATCCCACAGCCTGAAGGAGTTCCTGCCTCAATCGTACGTGAAGGTGAAGGGTATCGAGAAGAAGATCTTTGCGGAGCACAAGAAACATGGAGGCGTGTCCGAGCCCGATGCCAAAGTTCTCTACACGCAGACGGCTAGATCGTTGAGCACATACGGCGTGACGTTCTTCCTGGTTAAGGAAAAGATGAAGGGTAAGAACAAACTGGTGCCGCGTTTGCTCGGCGTCACGAAGGACTCTGTGCTGCGACTCGACGAGAAGACAAAGGAGATCCTGAAGACCTGGCCGTTGACCACCGTGCGACGTTGGGGCGCCTCTCCAAACACGTTCACGCTCGATTTCGGTGATTACTCTGACCAATATTACAGCGTGCAGACCACCGAGGCTGAGCAAATCCTACAGCTTATTTCCGGTTACATCGACATCATCCTGAAAAAGCAGAAAGCCAAGGATCACTTCGGCATCGAGGGAGACGAAGGCTCTACTATGGTTGAGGTCAGCGTGTCGCCTCTAAAGTAAGTTTTGCTTTCGCTTCACGTGTTAATTTGTTAATTGAGGTTCTGGTGAAGAACCAGGGTCGTTTCTATCCGTTGGGTATGTTAGGCGCAGTGTCTAGGGTCTGAGAAATTGTTGTGGTGAACACGAATTTATCTAGATTGCTTAAAGGATTTTTCTGGTTAGAAGACTGAGAAATTGATTTTCCAGTTCCTGAAAGATTATATCGATTTATTGTTCTAGATGTGAATTTTCTACCACCATATCAATTTGATACCAAAAGACAAATTACATTTAAAAAATAAGAAAGAAATTAAGTTGGAATAACATTCATTTAATTTTTTATATTCTATTTGTCATGATACATGTTGCAGCTACACTTATATCGATCTAAGAATGAATCTCATTCTTTATATAAAATGAATAGAACTGCTGCAGTTATGACATCTTTATTTTTCTCTTGCCTAGAAATTTGAGAAGATTATTGAAACGTAAATGAAATAGTTACTAAATCGTGTTACAGTCTCGTGGTTGAACAATCGTAATGTTGTCCTGAAATATCGTATTCTAGAGTAGAATACTTGAACAATGCCACATGAATGTGAAGGGAGAAGAGTGGGGCTCGAATTCTAGAGTGCTCAGGGTCCATCGATACTGCGGTACGGTTCTGCGAAGATGTGGGACAATTATCGATGCTAACTGAGCTCCTAAGTTGCCAGTTCCTTTTTGCCGTACGCAACGAAACTGATTAAATGATTCTCGAGCTTTTGTTTTTGAAAATTTTAATCATGGAGGAGTTTTTGAGACAAAGACAGAGGAGCTATATAGAAGCCAGACGAGGGTATGAATTTTAGTTAGTGGCTCTTCCCCTTTGCTTCGACATCTAATCGTATATAATACGTGCAAAAGAGAGTTCTATCTGAAGATGCATACATTATGCAACTTAATTGAAAGATTTAAAATTAAAAGAAGTTTCTAATGCTTTTCTCTTAAATCTATATAAGATTTGGAATAGTTTTATTCGAAATTCAATTGGAAGGCATAATTTGACATATCAAAAAACACGATAATTTGATACAATTTTAAATATCCAAAAGGCTTCAATCTTAACACTTCTATATGAGACATTATTCATATATTGTCATTTCTTCTTTTAATGATTTTAATTAAGATACTCATGTTCATCTCTTTCTACTGTTTTAAATTTCACCTATTTTTTCTTTCTATTATAAATGCGTAAAACCAGTCCAGTAATCCAAGTGAATTTTTCATATTTTTTTCTGAGGCAGTTAAATCATCAAAAACAATTCAGATATGCGTTATTGTAGTTACTAGCATATTGACAGTTTTAAACAATGTATGTAGGCGTATAAATACCTCACAAAGAATTGATAGTTGAAATTCATATCTGTTTACAGATAAGTAAGTAATTAGATCCTTTAAGTCAGTGCTAATAATAATATCCGTTATGATGTTTGTGTTTTTGTTCAAATGATTAATTCAGTTTATTTTTCTTGACAGGACAACATTCATGCAACATGCAACGAGCAACGTCGGCAAAGGAAATGTAGAAGCTGTATCAGTGGCTATACCAGCAGTTATGAGAGTCGGAGATGGTAAGACATCTTCAACATTTGTACAGTTCCTGCGAAATCAGTGTCTTGTATCCGTAGATTACCTTTTAGATTTCTGACTCCAGTTGTTGTTAATTATTAGACTGCGGATTTTATGTAATTATGAGCAAAATTTCAAACAGTCAAAAGATTCAAAAAATTTAATTTAATTGAATCTATGTGTAAGTTTGAACTTATTAAAATGATTCAAACAGGAAAGGGAAAATATGATACGCGTGCCCCACAATTGATAAAGACAATTTTTATTTTGAATAAAGATCCACAGTCTAGTAATTATAATAACTACATTGCAGATCTTTATGCATTTATGGTTTATAAGAATTTCCAAAAAATGCTAGAGTATCAACTTTGACAGGATTTAGTATGGTTTTTCTTTATTTTGGGCCTACAAATGTTTTGTTCCAATGAAAACAGAATTTTATTTGGTACCATTTTCTTAAAATGTGTCTATAATTATTGAAAATTGCATAAACATCTGTAGTATAATAATAACGATACTAGTTTTCAATAAATTGTAAATTGTAATATTAATTTGTTCATTCCCTCTTAGCCAATTCTATTGAAGAACAATTTATATTCTTAATTTAATCTAAGACGATATAAGACACTGCATTTGGCATTGCCTAATTATTCCAAAGTAAAAGGCAAAAAGGGGAGCTGAAACCCTTGCACATTTGAATCCTTGGGCATTACCTATTGCTTTCGTCAATTTTATATATACTATACTGCCAGTTCGACAAGTTTGAACAAAATCATACATTACGAGCATTCTGGTTAAAGATTTTGTATCTTTATCCAGATTATAATGCTTTTAATCAGAAAAATGTTACGAATATGTTGGTAAAGGTTTCATAAATCCGAAGTTTTCGCTTATATTAAAACATTACTGTATGCATAAAATCAGCAAAGATTACTATTTATCTGTAAAAAGAAAAATTAAATAGTCATCACTCTTTTCTACAATTAGAATTATTAGATTTGATGCATTGATGATTAAAATAACTAGGTGCAACGTATAACAGAAAAAAGAATAAAACAATTCAAGTGTTTTATTATCAGTACACTTGCTGATGATTGCTATAATAGAAAAAGTGATCAAGTCACAAACTGTACCAGTACACTATGATCTGCCAATGGTCCAGTATGTCTTTATTTTGTTCTTAGTGCTCAGACTGCTCTTGAATTTTTAAACTTGTCGAACTGTACATGTTTGTCTCATTGTTCCATGCGTAAAAGACGCATGAACCTGAAGAGCTTCTCTAAATGTGTTGCTTCGCATCACAGAGCTGATTAGTGGGTATCTAGCTTCTTGTTGAACGTGCTCGATGTCGTGCAATCGATCGTAACGATCAATCATTGTAAATACCAGTGGGATAGTTGCATGATACAATTTATAGGGGCTCGACCATATGAGACTGGGCACATGGGCGGTGCTCAATACATGACTGTCAGCGGCCAGGTGAACATCGCTCACGCTCCACCAATGGTAAGAGCTACGAGAAATTTGAAGGCCTTTGCTCATGTTAAATCCCAGTGTTCCCTGTTAACTGATGTTAAACAGATTCGTTTCTGATCATTCAGAGATATGTAACATACCATATGTAATTTACAAAATATCAATCAACTGGCATGATCATTGAATACTTTTACTTAAGGGGAGCCTGCTTTACTAACTTCAAAATATCGATTTGCTGAAATTAACCCCTTGGCCTATGATTTATTTTACGGTTTCAGTGATTATAGAATTATCGAGTAAATGGGATCAATGCCCTTTCACTTTTTAATTGTTCTCGCATGAGTATTTTAATCGGTCCCAAAATGATATCTATTTTGTTCATGTGTTGAATAAAATCCTCACAAATGCAAGTATCCACAAAAATGCACATGCGTAACTTAAATTTGACTTTCGTACACGAAAAATAAAATATCACATAAGTTAATGTGAAGTCTGTTAGTTACTTGAATAACACCTTACATAATTCAACGTTTTAAGAAAATGTGTTTGTGTAAGAAGAATCAATCCGTATAAGTTGGCATCCGTATGCACACTGATTCAAGACAGTTGGTGTGATCAATGTCATACACATGAGATTATTATTTAGCGGTCAAAGACACAATGACACAATCAATGAGAAAGAATCGTGAAATTCGTGAAAACAGTATAGACAATGTTTGATATAGCAACGTGCGATGTTTGGGCAGTGTTCGGATATGGCGCACCGATTCGCACACGACGGCCACCAGATGGCGGCGTCTTCAGCCTCAGTACATAACAGGAAAATAGGGTACCTTGAGTACCCCGCATAATTTTAAAAACTTATTAGTATATACATATGAAAATGTAAAGGGTTAACCTACCCTTAAAACGTTAGCAATTATGTTTCAAGACAGAACACCCGTCCCACCGATAACACCGGTACACACATGCCAAAATAACGGTCTCAGGGCTCCGGCCGTTCTGCTACCTTATTCTAGACACGGCACTGTTTTTACCCCATCTGGTGGCCGTCGCGTGCGAATCGGTGCGCCATATCCGAACACTGTGTTTGGGCGAGATTTTGCTGTAGATCTTCGTTTGTGTTATCGATCAAGCATGACAAGCATTGAACTCATCTGCTGCATGAATCAGTGTGCATACAAACGCAAACGTGTACGGACGATTCCTTTTGTACATACAAACACATTTTATTAAATCGTTGACTTAAGGTGTTTTTTTTATATAGGAACACTGAAAGACTTCACTTTAATTATACTAATATTTTATTTTCTGTGTGCGAAAATTAAATTGAAGTGCATCAAAGGCGAATTAGTTGTACGCGATTCTGGTACGCATATTGCGTATGTATGTGCATTTTTGTGAATACTTGCATTTGTGAGAATTTTATTCAACCATACCATTATACCACTAATTAAAGGTACCACTTTTGGCTAAATTTTTCTAATCTTTTGCTGCTTTATATTTCACACAACCAATTTCTTCATAAATGCATAAAGATCTGTAGTCTAGCGATTACATTCAAAACGTTTCAGATAGAAATGTAAAATAAAAAGCACATATGTGAAATTACAATAATACTAAACAAAAGGTACTGCTCCCCTCAACGAACCTAAATTAATTATGAAAGAAGCAACTGGGTTAGCCCCTTAAGTTCTTTAATATTGATCATTTTGGATTTACACTTAGTGTAAATCCAAAACTCCAAACTCTTTAATTATAGAGAGTTCTTTAAATATCAGAGATTAGCATTTGAGAATTTCATAGTAAAATTATACTGAGTGATACAATGTAGTAAGTTCTTTAGGAATTGCTACTTAAGAGCATTATTAAACTTGTTTTGGATACAGGGCATGTCTGTTATTATTAGGAATCATTATTAATAGGACTCTGGTGATTAAAGCATTAACAAACTATAGCCATATTACAATTAGTAAAATTCATTTTTTCCCATAATCTGATTTTTAACAATTCATGGAATAAATGCACAAGATTCAGTGCGAATTGATTGACTAGCTTTATTGAAATACGGTTTATTCACAAGAGAAACACTGGTTTACTTACAAGAGCAAGAGCCACAGTAATATCCACCGTAGTAATAGCTTAGATCGAGCATCTTTAACTGATCGCAGCATATAATCGGCAATACATTTAAGTTTTAGAAATCAGTAATAAGTTGATTTCGTTCTAAGTTGAAGCAAATTTTCATGCGACTAATAGACGGTTACATTTATTTTCATGCTAGGCGCCTTCTATTACGGACACAGAGTAGGTACAAAATCATAAAGCTTTCAGTTATTGTGCAATTGGTTAATGAAAAGCAACATCAAATGAAACGATTTTATTTGATTTACCAATACGTACAGACGTCACTGAAATGTAACATTATTCAAATTCAAATTGGACTGTAAAAATATACATGACTTTGTTCATATACGTGTACGTTAGACCATTAGACAGTGAAGTCTGTATTGTTGAGTCTTTTCCTTTTATGCAACATACAGTTTTGTTTGCTATGTATTTTAAACTACGTCATACATTGGTTGTTGAAGAATTTATCATTTTATAATATTTATAGGATTATTCGATTACAGGTTGTTTAATCTTTTGTGGAATGTACTTTTCCTATGGGTTATAAATAAACTGTTAATGTTTATGCAATTTTCAAAAAAGAAAGTGGTACTAAATAAAATTCTATTTTCATTGATAATAGTATTTGTAGATCTAAATTATATAAAAATCATACTAAATTCTATTGAAGTAAATAGTCCACCAATTTTTGAAAATTTTTATAAGCCACAAATGCATAAAGATCTGTAGCCTAATTATGAAGAAATTAGTCTTTTTTGCCATTTTTAAATAATACAAAATTTAAGATTTCGATCAATGATTCAGTTCATTATTATAAGATTTATAGTATACGTTTCTTATTTTTGTTTTTTTTAATCAATGAAATATCTACTTACCAAATTATTTGATGTCTGCGTATAATAAATAAATACAGAATGAAATTTGGGAGTTCTAGAATCATATGAAAAATAGAACAATCTTATAAAATTGGTGTAATGAAACCTAAAAATATAATTATTCAAGGTTTTACTACAGAATAAACACATTCATGCTATGTTTTTAGAAACATTGTACACAGTAGTTTTGTTCACTGAATGAATACAATTTATTTCGCTTAGTTATACATTAGGCAAAATTTGTTACCATATTAATGTTTTATTCTACAATTTTTAACTTCCCGATTCATTCCATTTGTATGTACCAAGTGTTTGAATGTATCAAACAAATTTGTAATACAATTTTTGATACAGTAGCATCCAAGTTTCTCGTATAATTCAGTTATTATTTTCATATATAATTCAATTTTCAAACATGCATGTATTAAGGTTTAAAATATTAATGCAAATAACATTACTGTCCACCTATCAATCTTCAGTTTACAAAGTGTTCGTATTAATATATTTGCCGCTGTATTATTGTAATGGGTAGATTGCACATACTTATGCAAACATATACTTTTACAAACAAGTAGTGGTTGTTATTATTGATAATGATAGTTGCAATTAGATTACAGGATATGTGTCTATATGGAAGTCTGATAGGTTATGACATTACAGTTATACATATTGACTTAAATTATGCATTAAAGGACAGTATAATCGATTTTAAAAGTAAAAAGAATAATGATTAGAAAAATCAGTGAATTTTTGTTACGATATTCATACAAATTTCGAATTTGTTTGACCAAAATTTGAATAAACTTACAAGAGGGAAATGGAAGGAACACAATTTTTGACTTTGAAACTTTGTTCGGACTAGTTAGGAAATAAACATACTAAAAGTCCCCACTCCTAGGAGGTGAACGGGACGCAGAGGGCACGTAGAAGGTCTCTTTTCGGTTTATCGCTTATATCTAGGAAACTATGCGTCCTAACGATAAGATCATTCTATATAAAATTAAAGCTGACAAAATGTGCCACAAGATTGATTTCATTCAGTTTTTCGCTATCTCGCTTAGTTTTTGAGATATACGCGCTCAAAATTTATTAATTTAAAAAAAAAATTTTGCCTTTATATTTTGCCCCTAAGTTTGCACAAACATACGCAATCTACCAAAAGCCTCCCTGAACAACGAGCACCGATGAACTGCGAAGATAAAATATAATCTGCCTTGAAATCAGGTACAACAAACCAAGGTTACATCCGTCCTGTCCGAACCACAACGTGCCTTACTGTCGACTATCACCGCTGGTCACGAGGTGATCCACATCGCGGAGACTGAGCTGTCCTGCAAGGCTTCGTTGCCCGAGCTGGGGACGGATCCAGCCTCTTTGAAATGGATCGAGCAGACCATAGATACGCACAAGCAGAACGTCGGCTCGCAAATCGCGGCGATGAACGCCGCGACAGCGCAGGTTGTCACCTTGACATCCGGTCCAGCCGACGACGTCGATCACACGGCTGTGGGAGCAGCGATCACCACTATCGCCACCAACTTGCCCGAGATGACGAAGGGGGTCCGCATGATCGCTGCCCTCATGGAGGACGACACTTCCGGCGACAGGCTCCTGGATGCCGCCAGGAAACTTTGTTCGGCATTCTCTGATTTATTGAAAGCTACCGAGCCCGAGACCAAAGAGGTACGTTCACTTATCGAGACTCTGATAAACTCTTTTTCTTATCTGTGTCTCGCAGTCTCAAGTGTTGACCGTGCCATTTGTCCAGTTACCTGGACTCGCCATTTCAAACTACAGAAACATTCGCTTTTCTTGGTCTGGGTTTGGTAAAGCGGAAGTTCGTTTTTTAACACTTTGACTGCCGTGATAATCATTTACGGAAGACATGACAATTAACCAATTTCAATGATATTGTCAGAATGTATACAGGGTGGGGCATTTTAAACAGGTCACCTGAATAACGCGGCTGCTATTGGTGTTAGGAAGAAATGCATCAGATGGAATTTGTATGGTATCGAGGGGGCATTATTCTGATGTTAGTAGCTTTTTTGTAGGTGGATGCGCAAAGGACATATGAAGGTCAACTTCATTTTTTTTAATGGAATGAGGTATTTTTTAATACGTCAATCGATGCAGCTGGACATTCGTAATAAAAAAGTACTAACCTATGTATGTCGAAAAGTTAGTCGTTCAGTAGATATTTCAATGTAAAAAATATAAAAATATCATTACTGCCGTACTAAGACGTTAGCGTTTACTTACTAGTGTAGTACGACAGTAATGGTATTTTATGTTTTTTATATTGAAATATCTTCTGAACGATTAACTTTTCGACATACATAGGTTAATACTTTTTTATTATGAATGTCCAGCTGCATTGATTGACGTATTAAAAAATTCCTCATTCCATTTAAAAAAATGAAGTTGACCTTCATATGTCCTTTGCGCATCCACCTACAAAAAAGCTACTAACATCAGAATAATGCCCCCTCGATACCATACAAGTTCCATCTGATGCATTTCTTCCTAACACCAATAGCAGCCGCGTTATTCAGGTGACCTGTTTAAAATGCCCCACCCTGTATAATTTACATGAGTTTACAGAATACATTTTTTAAATTTTCGTTATTGGCCCAACTAAAAAAGTTGTAAAAATTGATTTTTACTATTGGTTTTCACAATTCGGGTCAAATGTATTTTTTCAACATATTTATTAGACAAAGAAATTGAAGTTGTTTGGTCCATTCGTAAAAAATTAATTCCAATTTAAAGTATGTGTGATTAATTATGTGCTTAACTGTATATTAACAATACCAAAATAGAATTTCAGCTCGGTTTAGAGGAAATTAATAACTTACATATATATATTTATTAGACTCTGTTAAGAATCTTCGTCACAATATACTTTAATCCTTGTAATTTCTTTACTGTTTTACATTTCTCGTACTTATTTTTCTTATAAATGCATAACATCCACAGTCTAGTTATCAAACTTATACATGAATATTTGTGTCAATTTATTAAACTAAATTTATTATATTATGATCGACGTAGTAACATTTTTGTGCCAATTTATTATACAATAAGGTTTCAAACGTGATTGATGTAGTAAATCTTGGCTTTTAGACTTTTACATGATTAAATAAATTGCTCTGACTTTGTGCAATCGTTTTGGACACTGGTTTTGCAGTCAACGCGTTAATTAAGGTCTATGATCGTATCTGTACATTTTGTAACTGTGCATTTAAACTTTGAACACATGATTGAATTTTTATGCTTTAAATTGCACGAAAATCTACTTGTCAAATATTCAATATATGAAAGAACGAAGCAATTTTGAATAAATGATGTTAGTCATTTGCATATATTATATGTACATGTCATGATATGCTCTTATTCGAGCAACTATTATGTTATCCAAAATTAGATATGAGATAAGAAATATATGAAACACGATCTCTGCTAAAAAGTTATCTTAGGAATTTATTTGAAAGGAATATTAAGAAAGATTTCCAATAAAAGTTTAAACTATACTTTTCTGTACAGCCTTTCTACATAATGGCTTGTATCTACGATAAATACGTAAGCACTGACACAAACAATTTCATAGATAGTCACAGAATAGCAATTCATCAATTCTATTTTACTTTGATTTCAAAGTAACTAGAAAGAGCTTCTTAAACATGTTTTCATACGTTTTCATTTTCTAATGACAGCAATGCAGCCTGTTTTCTTATTATTTAAAAAAGAAATCATTGTAGACTAAACATTACGATATTTGTGTAGTTGAATGTTGAGTTCCTTATGTGCTTTAAACAAAAGAATCACAAGTTTGGGTACATCGTCTATGAACAATGAAAACTTTTTAACGTCCCGTGTCTGAAAAAGATAGACAATCTTAAATAATTTTGGGAATTAACAGGATAATTAAAAGAAACATGTACCCAAACTGTACTCACATGATCATAATTTATTCTAGAGCAGAAAATCATGTATGTGCACCTTACTTATATTTAATTTTTTTGTATCTATATGTCTATTTGAAACTTAAGGGGTCATTCTGGTATGGCGTTTTTGAATAATGGAATTCTTTTTATTCCCTTATAAAAATCGTAAATGTATTCAAGAATACACTGTTAAATTCAGTTATAAAATTCTTATTATCTTAAAATTTACGTACTTAAAACTTTAAAGGAAGTTTTCTCAGAATGTAATTGTTCTATTTTGACGTGCAGGATAATATAAAGCCACTACATCGAATGAGCTATACAGATATATATTAATCAAGTAACAATTTTTCTATAACTATCTGAGATATTCATAACGTCGAAGACTGTAGCAATTAGACAAGTTAAATATCGTATAAATGTCTAAATATTCCATGGTATAATAAGTTACTCAAAGGAAACCGGAAATTGAAAAAACCATTTTCCTACACTAAACTCAATGCAAGGTCTAAAAGTTTGTTCAATTGTTCTACCGCCTCGCTAGTATCACTCCTTAACAATAACCTGCCTAAAACTAATTGTTCATATTCTTTCAGCCGAGACAGAGCCTGCTTAACGCTGCATCTCGCGTGGGCGAGGCTTCGCACCAAGTGTTAACAACCATTGGAGAAGAGAATGATTCGAACCGCGAACTGCAGGACATGTTGCTCGCTCTGGCAAAGGCGGTGGCTAACTCGACCGCTGCATTGGTGCTCAAAGCGAAGAACATAGCAGCCACATGTGAAGATTCAACAACGCAAAACCGCGTGATATCCGCTGCGACGCAATGTGCTTTAGCTACATCGCAACTGGTTGCGTGTGCCAAGGTTGTGGCACCAACCCTACAATCCCAAGCTTGCCAGACGCAGCTGATGAACGCCGTCAGAGAAGTGACAAGAGCAGTGGAAGGTTTGGTCGAAGTGTGCAACGATACCTGTAACGACGACAATCTCCTGAAGGAATTGAGCGCAGCAGCTGCTGAAGTCAGTAGGACGTTGAACGACCTGCTGAACCATATAAAGACAGCCACGAGAGGCGAACGTGCCAAAGAGACAGTGCAAGAGGGAGCGGTGGAGACGATACTGATTGCAACGGATAAGCTGTTTGCTAGCACTGGAGACGCTGGCGAGATGGTGAGGCAAGCAAGAGTAGTCGGTCAAGCAACCGCCCAGTTGATACAAAGCATAAAAGGCGAGGCAGAGAGGCAGACAGACTCGGAGCAGCAGTGTCGACTGCTGGCTGCAGCGAAAGTGCTAGCTGACGCCACTGCGAAGATGGTGGAGGCTGCCCGACAGTGTGCTAGCAGTCCCCACGACGCTAAGATGCAGGATCAACTGCGCCAGGCTGCGAAAGAGCTCAGAGCAGCGACCACCGCGGCAGCCACTCCGACTTTGAGAACTGTTTCTACCACCCTGAAGACGCCAGATAGTCCTGACAACGAAGCTCACTTGGCTGCCGTTGCTAAAGACTATTTGCCTGCTCAGAGAGACGTCGACGAAGCGATCAAGAATATCGAGGACATGACGCAAGTGCTCGGCATGAACGAATACCCCCAAACCAACAAAAACTATGGGTGAGTTTGTTCGCGTCTATGATAAAGACGTTGTTATCTTGCTGCGCGATAGTTTCTTACCTCATTGGTTCTTGCTTCAATTATCGTTTGCTGACATACATTTGAATGGTCGGCGATAATTGTTGGTAAATTTGAACGACTCTTAGTGTTGAAACAAGTTACTTGAAAAATCGATCAATATTTGGCATATTTGGAATTAATGATCACAGATAACCATTTCTAGATTCAATAACCACTTCGTATTTTCATTTAACGGTATCGTTGATCATTTACATTACAGTCTTGTAATTGTAAGTAACGTGAAAAATATTTACTCTATAAAGTGAAATCGATGGGAATCAATGTGTTATTTAGAGACATTTTTATTATAATACATTTCGCGCGTATCACATTTCATTAAGCAGTAATTTTACATGAGAATTTAGACTTTCACATATTTATCGAGTAATACGTAATTAAAGTATACACAATAACAAAATAAAATATACATAATAAAGTCTGTTAATGTCAAGATTTTTCGCAGTTTGACCATTAAACTTTAAACTTTATAATTCCAGATTAAAAACACTACCAATTTTTCTCTTACAGGCAACTTCAATCCGACTTGAACAACGCAGCCGCAAACCTAAACGACGCTTCCTCGAACGTGGTCTCATCCGTGCGTTCTCCAGTGCAACTCGCAAGCTCCTCAAAACAATTCACCAACGCTTTCGGAGACCTGTTAGGCGTTGGAATGGAGATGGCCGGTCAAACAACGATCGACACCCGCAGTCAGATGGTGGTGTCTTTGAAGAACGTCAGTATGACATCGAGCAAGCTGTTGGTGACTGCTAAAAATGTGGCCGCTGACCCTAGTGCGCCGAATGCAAAGAACCAGCTGTCTGCTGCTGCTAGAGCAGTAACTGATTCCATCAATTACCTCGTCGATGTCTGTATATCTGCTGCGCCTGGGCAAAACGAGTGCGACAATGCTATTAGAAACATCCAGTCGATGCGATCTCTTTTGGACAACCCTAGCGAGCCTATATCCGACGCGTCGTACTTCGAGTGTCTCGAAACTGTTATGGAGAAGAGCAAGAGCCTCGGTGATGGAATGACAGGCATAGCAAATCACGCTAAGAAATCGGAACACGAACAGTTCTCTGTGGCCGTTCGAGGAGTCTCTTCATCCGTCTGTGGCCTCATCGAAGCAGCAGCTCAAGCTGCGTACTTGGCAGGTGTAAGCGATCCATCTTCAGTCGCCGGGAAACCAGGTCTCGTGGACCAAGCTCAGTTCTTGAGAGCCGCACAAGCCATCCATACTGGTTGTCAGAGTCTTGGAAACCCGACCAGCACCGAACAACAGGTCCTCTCGGCCGCTACCATGATCGCGAAGTACACGAGTGCGCTGTGCAACGCTTGCCGAGAAGCTTCCAACAAGACCAGCAATCTGGTCGCCAAGCGACACTTTGTTCAGTCGGCTAAGGACGTTGCTAACTCGACGTCCGCTCTAGTGAAGGAGATCAAGGCACTCGACCAGAATTATTCCGAAGCCAACAGGGACAAGTGCGGCGAGGCCACGAAACCGCTTCTAGAGGCAGTTGATAATTTATGTACTTTCGCCGGATCACCCGAGTTCGCCAGTCAGCCTGCTAAGATATCCATCACTGCTAGAGCTGCTCAAGAGCCGATTACTAGGGCGGGGAAGGCTATCATTGATGGTTCTTGTGCCATGGTGCGAGCGGCTAAGAGCTTGGCTGTTAGTCCTAAGGATCCTCCGACTTGGCAACTGCTGGCTAATCATAGCAAAAGCGTTAGCGACTCTATTAAGTCCCTAGTCGCGTCTATTAGAGATAAAGCATCAGGACAGAAGGAATGCGACACGGCATTGGATAAATTATCCGCTAGGATTAGAGAGTTAGACGCTGCTTCGCTCAGTGCGGTGTCACAGGCGCTGGCACCGCGACGAGAGAACACCGTCCAAGGATTCATGGATCAAATGGAGAGCAGTGTAAGCGAGTTGCGCGAGAAACTGGAGCCTCTGCGGATGGCCGCTAAGTATGAGGCTGAGAACGTGGGCCATGCTGTCAGCCAAGTGGCTTTGTACTGCGAACCCTTGGTCTCCGGAGCCATCGGCGCTGCCTCGAACATGGTGCAGTCGAAACAACAAATGGTGCTACTCGACCAAACGAAAACCGTCACCGAATCTGCCCTGCAGCTTGTCTGCGTGACCAAGGAGATCGGGGGTAACCCGAAGGCTATCAAGTTGCACGCAGAGCTCGACGAAACTGTGAAATCTATGCAAGATGTACTGCACGAGTTGCAGAGCACTTTGGAGACCATTTCTACTTCGAACGGCATTGTCACCGGGTTGATCGATACAATCTCGCGGGCTATGGTCAGGTTAGAGGACCATAGGATGTCTACTATCGATACGGTTGATTCTTACGTAGACTATCAGACCAGGATGGTGGAGGCTGCTAAGGAGATTGCGCAACTGGCGCAAGAGATGGTAAACAACTGATCTATTATCATAGTTATTATTATTATTACACGCAAGCGAATATATTCAACTTGAGCAAAGTGTTTTAAGTATCTTAATTTAATGCGAATACATACAGTGGGTGTACAAAGTATTTGTACATCATTTAAAACCGAATAACTTTTTCAAAATTGGATCGAACAACTCCAGATTTTTCGAGACGTTAGAAAGATTAGTTTACCAGCCAATGTGTAAATGTTTTTTTAAATTGCTATTGGTTGCAATTGCAAAAGAAAAAGTAAAGGTGGCGATTTTTAAATTTTTTGTCTATGCCTGTCATGAAAATTGAAAACATGTATTTTGTAAATCCAGGTAAGTTACATGTACAAAGTTTCAATGAAATCGGTTGACGCATAAAAAAGTTATGGGCATCCTAAGATGAAATCTGTGAATTTTGGGTTTGCAATTCATTTAATTCGTAGATTCTTACAATTTTTATTGCTTTCAATCAATAATATTACACAACAATCTTGATCGGTTTCAATGAAACTTTGTATGTAGGCACAGATAAAAAATTAAAAATTCGTGACGTTTAGTTTTTCCTTTGCAATTGCAACCAATAACAATTTTAAAAAGAATCATATACAAATTAGCTGGTAAACTGATCCTTCTAACGTCTCAAAACAACTTAAGCTGTTGGGTCTAATTTTGAAAATTCATTGGTTTTTAAAATGTTTACGAATACTTTGTACACCGACTGTATATTCGTCATAGCTACATAAGAGATTAATTATGTTACAATGTTTTCAAGTTGACTCAAGAAAACTAGTCAGGCAATTGGTCAGCAAGTACAGTAAACCCTTGAAAATTGTCGGAGGTCGTCTACGTAAAAGTTGTCAAGTTCCTACTCACTCCACTGCCAGTCACCGACGCGCCGCGGTGCAGGGCGGCGATGTTTGATGTCGGCTCGGGTATATCGATATGAGCATCACTACATTGACACCATGAATCGAATGTTCAAACTTCTTAATTTTCATTATTTTTTATGAGTTGTTTAAGAACGTATTTCTGGCATTTTCCTGATTAAAACAAGACCAAATACGATGTAGTTTCAATTATAATTAACTTCCCGATTCATAGGGAAGTTACTGTAATTACCCCGAAAATCGAAAATCGACTTTTTAGCAGATCTTCACGTTTCATGGTCATTGATCACGTTTCGGTCGCAAGGAAGGTCAGCGTATGGGAAAGGAAAGAGACGCAGACAGAAAGAAATGTTTCGGGCACCCGATTCGTGTTTCATTCTGTCCTTCTCTATGTTCGGCTCTCTATTCAAGTTTCGACGCTATAGACGCAGTCATCATTCTGTCCTTTTCTATGTTCGGCTCTCGATTGAAATCTGGGCGCGGTCGGCGCGGTAGATGTGAAATGCAACCATAAATCAAAAAATAGAGCCTTCTCTGCAAAAGTTGTCGGTCCAACTCCAAATATGACTTTTCGACAATTTTCAAGGGTTTACTTTACTATAGAATTATTTGCCCATGCCTGACTCAATCGAATCCTTATATCTTATTTCGTCAAATTCCAGTCAACAAAGTCCAGCACCGATGTGGCCAGGCTCGGTCCGCTCGCAGTGGACATCTCTCACAAGTATATGCAACTTGCTCGCGACACCTCTGGTGCTTCAGCAGCAGCATCCAACGCTGATGTATCTGCAAGACTTCGTACAAGTGTGCAGGAGCTTGGTCGAGCTTGCACCGACATTGTCCGAGCTGCGGGAACCTGTCAACTATCATCTGGCGATGCTTACGCTCAGAGAGAAGTAGCGGAACACAGCAAGAACGTGACGGAGAAGGTGTCGCAGGTGTTGGCCGCTCTGCAAGCAGGTTCCCGGGGCACGCAAGCTTGCATCAACGCAGCCAGCACAGTATCGGGGATCATCGGAGATCTGGATACCACGATTATGTTCGCCACTGCTGGGACATTGCATGCGGAGAACGAGGGTGACACTTTCGCCGATCATAGAGAGAATATCTTGAAGACAGCCAAAGCCCTGGTAGAGGATACTAAGACGCTCGTTGCGGGCGCTGCGTCCTCGCAAGAACAATTAGCTGTTGCCGCGCAGAATGCTGTGTCGACGATTGTACAACTGGCTGAAGTTGTGAAATATGGAGCCGCTAGCTTGGGTAGCCAAAATCCTGAAGCACAGGTGATGCTCATCAACGCCGTGAAAGATGTTGCTTCTGCTCTTGGCGATCTCATACATGCCACCAAAGCAGCCAGCGGCAAACCCATCAACGATCCAAGCATGGCGCACCTCAAGGATTCCGCTAAGGTAATTATCTCGTTCCTCTAGTTGAATTTTTGTTGCTTCGTCCGTGTTCACTTCGATGTTGGACGACGAGTCTCCTGTTGTTGGCTTAGTATTAACTGACACTGAGACGCTTGAGTGGAAGAGGCCTGTAACCGAATGGCAACATCGATATATCAGGAAGTAGAGCTTTTCTTGAGGGTACATGTGTTTGTGACTAAACATATTATTGATCTGGTGTTCTAGGACACAATGATAGGTAGATTGTGGATCTTTATCCAAAATAAAAATTGTCTGCATCGTTCGCCAGATATAGAGACCAAATTGAACGTTATTTCTACTCTTAAGGGGGTTAACTCGTTTCTAGCTATTCTCATTCCACACTTCTCTTTTCTAGTGAAAAGCGCTAGATAAAAAATCAATCTAGGCTGCGATCACCTTCAAAAGTCCTATTTTTACGTGTACGAGGCATAATTTGCACTAGCAATTTTCATAAAGTTGCGACAGCTTAGTGCTGCCGAATAATGCAAGTTACGCCTTGTAAATGTAAGAATAGGACTTCTGAGGGCAATTTCGACCTAGATTGATCTTTTATATAGCGATTTTCACTACTGAAAAATCCCATTTTTGCATTATCGAGACCACCTCCTAGAAATGAGTCTACCCCCTTAATGATTTTAATAGAGGAGAAATTATATATCCAGGTTTACAATTTTGAAAATTTTCCAACAATTTTGAATTTATCTACTCAATTTTGGTATAAATGCATAAAGATCCGCAGTCTAATGATAGGTGACAGGACTTAATGGGTTGGGGTGCGGATCTTTATGTAAAATGGACATTCCCTGTATCACTGAAGGGGATACATCACTGTGTAGCTTTGAAATGATACTTTTATTAATTATTTTCCTGTTGTTATTTTATTCTTGGAATTTAGTATGTATAATGTTATATTGATTCTCGATATATCTATTCTCCGCTTGCATAAAGAATTTGCTTGTTGGGATTTACATATCTTTCAAATGTTTGTCAGATTATGTTCAAATTTCGTATTAGGGTAAAGGTACTAAATATCGGACACAAAACAAACCTTTGAGAAATTAGTAAAAATAACATGCGTGAAATATAATAATAATGATTTTATCACAAATTTATTTTGTCCGGTAAATAGGACGACCAAAACTTCAGATTAAAAATCCGTTAATATTTCTTTTGTTTCTTTCAAAGATCGTCCAGAAAAAGTTGACGATGCAGGGAAAAAGTTGATAATCAATTGTTTATCACAAATAATGCAACACAAATTACAAAATGCCTCTTCAAATTAATAAAAAAACTTCTAACACGTTACTAAATATCCAGTAACTGGTACATTTACCCTATTCGTTCAAACTTGAAAGAATTGTAGCATGGAAGGTTAATAACATCAAAAAGTTCAGAATGGTCTCTATGTATTACAATATTTTGGATTCGTTTTCATCTTTTTTCTGTTATGAGTTGCACAAAGTTATTTTCATCATCAATACATAAAATCCACAGTCTAGTAATAATTAATACTTATTGTTAAGCGAATTTTAGACAGTATGGACAGTAAACGAGTCAACGTTCCTATAAGGAGAAGTTATTTTTTGTTGAAGATAGGACTGATAGAATGCAACAGTCTTTGCAACATTCGATTATTTTAAATTGTGAAATGATTTCCAATCTTATTAAATAATACTTCTCTATAGGAGGTTAGAAGAGCATATCTATTATTGTATAATGCTCGTATTAAATGTTATCATGTGCTTTGATTTTCCATTAATTTTAAAGTTTTAAATGGCACCTACTCATTTTTGTCATAAAAGCGCAAAATCTAATTACATTGACGAACAACCAAAAAACGTTTCGATTTTCACGATGCGAGGGTTTTTCTATGCTGATTTAAAATCTGCTCTTAATTTTTCCTCTAGACGCACAGTTTTTGATTTTGCGGACATTTGACGCGCCGTATCCCGTCGAACGATCGCGTCAGTAGTGAGCGCGACTAGCAGAAACTCATGTCGGACGAAGACATTTTGCTTTCTGGTTCAATAAAAACGTTTACGTTGCAAACTTCAAAGGGGGATTTCTCAAGATAAACGTCTGCTTTATCGCGAGATTGAGTATGATTTTACGCTGGACCCAGGGACTGAAACAGTTATTTTCATAAAAATATACAAACTGTTATATATCGGTTCTGGCCGAAACAGTTATGAAGAACCGAAATGATTTTATAACTGTTACGAGAATATCGGTTCTGGCTTATATCGGTTACGGTTACGGTTCTGGAGAACCGATATTATTTCGGTTCTGTAACTGTTATATTTCGGTTCGGGATTTCGGTTCGGGATTTCGGTTCTGGATTTCGGTTCCGGATTTCGGATCTGTCATACTGTATGCACTGGAACCGATATCATAACAGTTCTGTATTCTCTATTGTGTTTGGCAGTTCAGCCTTATATATATAATTTAAACAATTTTTAAAGAAATCTTTTTTTACGAATTGTTTCTATATTCATTATTTAAATGATTTCTGTAATTTATTATTAATAAAATAAATAAATTTTTACAATGTATAGAAATTTATTTCTACAGTTATTATTTTAATTCTTATTTCAGTAATTTATTGTTCAAGTAATTGTTTAAACAAATAAATTTTCTAATGTATAGAAATTTGTTTCTACAGTTATTATTTCAATTCTTATTTCAGTAATTTATTGTTCAAGTAATTGTTTAAACAAATAAATTTTCTAATGTATAGAAATTTGTTTCTATAGTTATTATTTTAATTCTTATTTCAGTAATTTATTGTTCAAGTAATTGTTTAAACAAATAAATTTTTACAATGTATAGAAATTTATTTCTATAGTTATTATTTTAATTCTTATTTCAGTAATTTATTGTTCAAGTAATTGTTTAAACAAATAAATTTTTACAATGTATAGAAATTTATTTCTATAGTTATTATTTTAATTCTTATTTCAGTAATTTATTCGTTTAAATAATTGTTTAAACACTGTATACATATTTAAAAAAGGAATATAGAAACAAATTTCTATACATTAGAAAATTTATTTGTTTAAACAATTACTTGAACAATAAATTACTGAAATAAGAATTGAAATAATAACTATAGAAACAAATTTCTATACATTAGAAAATTTATTTGTTTAAACAATTACTTGAACAATAAATTACTGAAATAAGAATTAAAATAATAACTATAGAAATAAATTTCTATACATTGTAAAAATTTATTTATTTTATTAATAATAAATTACAGAAATCATTTAAATAATGAATATAGAAACAATTTATAAAAAAAGATTTCTTTAAAAATTGTTTAAATTATAGATAACAAAAAATAACTACTTAAATAATGTATATATAAGGCTGAACTGCCAAACACAATAGAGAATACAGAACTGTTATGATATCGGTTCCAGTGCATACAGTATGACAGATCCGAAATCCGGAACCGAAATCCGGAACCGAAATCCAGAACCGAAATATAACAGTTACAGAACCGAAATAATATCGGTTCTCCAGAACCGTAACCGTAATCGATATAAACCAGAACCGATATTCTCGTAACAGTTATAAAATCATTTCTGTTCTTCATAACTGTTTCGGAACCGGAACCGATATCATAACGGTTTTCAGTCCCTGGCTGGACCCTTATTTTTTAAGATAAACTGACAAAAATCCTCAAAAATTGATGCGAAAGTGGTCTAAAAGTCTACAGAATCCTTTGCTGTAAAGAACAATTTAAAATCTTTTACAATAACATCACATTAGTTGTTCAATGTAAAAAAAACTCTTGTTTATCAAAATCAAATTCTCAAAAACTGTGCGTCCAGAAGAAAAATTAACACAGTGTTATCAAGAGCCATCGTCGATAATCGTGGATCCGGAGGACCGGCTGGGAAACGCTTAACTAAACATTAACAATAACCAATGACTACATTAACAGGGACGAAGCACGTGTGAAGCGTAAACTCCCAATTGTCGCAAATCTAACAGTGTCTCACTGTGATCTCGTTAACGCACTAAATCCGAACTTCGCTCTTAACCATGGCTCAACTCCCCGTTATTTATTTTTCTTTTTGGGTGGACTTTAATCGACCGATTTGTTTACTGCCTCTAACCGACTTCTTCATTGAAGTTCCGCTAAAAAACCAAAAAAAAAAAGAAAAGAAAACGAAAGAATAAATAGCCAAAAAATGCAAACTCAAGTTCGACGATCTCACTCACGAGGCATGTTGTACTTACGTGCGAAAGATTCCCATTGAAAATGGCGATGATCGTTGCTCGCTACGACCACTTTGTGAAAATGAACATGTTCACGCTATTAAAGTCCACCTTGCACTTCTCCTCCGTTCGGTTTTCCATCTTTTCTTTTATGTGTGTGACATACTCGGTCTGTTTTTCCTGTGATGAAACGTATTGTAGAGGCTGTGCGAGACAGAACCGATCATTTGCTTCAATCGGTGAAAAAAGAGCACTCTACTACAGCTTTGTTATGCTTGTTGATGATGATGATGAGATTTACAATCGAATACGTAGTGAAAGATTTTGTCACGTACGGTGGACTTTAAATGTGTGTTTCATTGACGACATTGGTCTGGTCGATTCGGATAGGTGTTAGAACAGCAGTTACACCAGCAGCTGGTGCCTCTGAGTGACGTCGGCGGCTCGGAGTCCGAGTGGTTCGTGTCCGATCAAGAGGAGGAGCTGATTCGTCTGCTATCAGCCTCCGAGAGCGAACAACCGTCTCAGCGAACTTCCGATTTGCTGTTGCTCATGTAGCGGAAGCCTTGATCCTCGGTTTAATCGCGATCTTTGTCGATCATTACGACCGGTTCTATTTTGGGGAATTAAACTCAGAGCTGGGCAAAATGTAATCCGATTAATCATTGAAAATTACGGTTAATATCAAATCCAATTATTAATCGTGACTCTTGATTATCAAATAATCAGTAATTGATTAATAAATGAGATAGGAATCAGAAGTTGTTGTAATCAATGTTCGTGATTACTTTATTAATTATCAGACAGCAGATCTTTGCACAAAATACAAATTTTCTACCTGCATTGTAACAAAGAGGAGTGCATTAGAAATTTATTTTCTTTCAAAATGAATTTAATAGGTGGAAAACAATATAACAATACTTTTAAATTCTTCTAATGTTTCCACTATTTCAATTTACATCTACTCATTTTTCCAATAAGTGCATAAAATCCATTGTCTATTAATTATTAACCCTTTGCACTCCGAATTATTTTTCAATTTTTTTGCCAATGACTCCCTACTATTTTAAGTGTTTCATTTGAAATTTAATTTAAAGAACAGTTCCTTGATGGCTACCTATTTTAAACAATTTCTTTTACTAATTGTATTAAATATAGCTCTCAAACTTTGTTGTAATTTATATTTGTGGTTGTGGTGGTGGAAAAATTACTGATTAATGATTACTAAAAATTTTCAACAACTGTTAAAATATAAAATCCATAGAATTTAGAGCGATTCTTATTTATATCAGAAGTATGAAGACTACTACCATTGAAAATAAGATTTAACATGATTTCACTTTCTTGAATGTTGTCTACAAAAATTGTAAATTGCATAAACATCTGCAGTCTAATGATTACAAATTGCTAAAAGTAATCATGATTACTGACTTATTTCAACGGTGATTGATCGATTAATGATTATAGTTACTATGATTACATTAAATAATCGATTACAAAAGAATTACTGCCTAACTCTGGTTCAACTTAGGGGGTTACATGCACCTGGGAACAAGAAGGCATAGCTGGAATTTTAGAATCTGGTTTATACGTAAAACCATATTTTATTATTCTCCTGTTATTTGACTGCGGAACTTTATCTTGCATGTTCCTGTGAATTCTGTTCATACATAGAATTTTATTTTATTCAGCTGTTACTTGATTGAGGATCTCTTCATCAGCGCCAGAACCGATCCCAGATGCATTTTCGTAGAACTTGATGTCGGATTTGCTCGCTTTGCGTTTCACAATTCTCCCAGAATTTGATCCTACCGATCTAACGATTGTCGACGCATTTACATTTTATAACAGTTCTTTGTAGTCGAAAATTGAAGATGACAGTAGTCGAACGGTAGTCATGTGATACGCTTCTGCTACATTTTTATTCATTTACATGTTCATATTGTATTCTTCCTTCTTTTTTTTTACTACGTAAACAATTGTATCGTGCTTTAGTCATAGTACAGTAAAGTCGCGATATTTTTCCAATAAACTGTGTTCTGCACGAAAGCATATCGTGTAGATACATTTTTTTATGACTACATCTACCGTGCCGAGAGTACAGACAAAGCCGAACCGAAGCCTATCGGTGTGGCCCACTACTAATCGAATTACAAACCTTCTTTATTAATACACAACCGTCCGATGACTGACAGCGTTTTTCAGCATCCACACATTTCAGTCAGAATTTTTAGACAATTTGAGAAGGGTTCGTGACGATCGACAAAGGCCCAGAGCCGAAAATTGCGTCATTTGCTATCCTAACCCCAGGGGTCCCGAGAACCGTTTACTCCCCTCTACACCTCAGGAGCAGCCTATTCTCCGAAAATTCGGAAAGTACAGTAATCCCTTGATTTTTGTCCCAGGGGCTGTTCGTGGAGCGGACAAAAATCGCGATGTAGACTTGTTTTTCTGATTTACGGTTGGGTCTACCGCTCCGATCGCGCCGAGCGAGACTACAATAGAGCAACGATGCCAGCGATGGCTAAGCACAGCGTGTGGCTGCAGCGTATCGCTGTCGCCGGTACAGTTTAAAGGCCCACGTGTTCTCACAATGTAATGCTAATTCAAAATGCTTTATTTTTTATTATTTTCTTATGAGACTTTTATTGGCTTGTTTCTGGCAATATTCTGATTAAAACAAGACCAAACACCATATAATTTGGCCCATATTTACTCTACATGTGAGAAGCATAATTTATAATTTATCATACATTCAACATACGCTATAGCATATGTTTAAATAAACAAATAAACATCTTGAAAATATGTTCCCAAAGAATTAAAGAATACAAAATATTTAAACGATTACATAAACGAATACCTAACCAGATAAATTTTCATTTAATAGGTTATTAATAAATGTGTTAATCGCATTGGTATTTTAAAGAATAGAGCGTACAATACAGTTCTTCTTTCCTCCTCACTCGCTATCCTCTTTCATATCCTACAGTTACACCATAAAGTCAATGAAACCAAAAAGTAATGAAAAGTAAATCATTTTTAATTGGCAATACACATTGTGAGAATACGTGGGCCTTTGAATTGCCGGCGACGGCGACTGTTCGTGTCTCTTTCTTTCTCATACGAAACTTTCACAGTCGATTAAACCACCAAACACAATTGAAGTTATACAGTAATTTCTCAATCGTAGTCCCAACACCCGTGTTATGAACGGACTACGATCAAGTAGGGTGGCTATTTTTTGATTTATGACTGCGTCTACCCTACCGCGCTGAGACTTCAAACGACAAGCCGAACGTAGAGAAGGACAGAATGAAATAGGATCGCGTGGCCGAAGCGTGTCCCCGTCGCCGGCACAGTTTAAAGGCCCGTGCGTCATCACAATAAAACACCAAGACCTCAGCTTCTTTATTTTCGATGATATCATTATGGAACTTTCAACAACATATTCGTGGCATTTCTCTGATTAAAATCATACCAAACACGATATAATTTGGCCAATATTTAGTTTTTATTTTTTTTCACTCGTTGTCTTCTTCCATTCCCTACAGTTACTCCATACCGTCAATGAAACCACTAAATATTGGCCAAATTATATCGTGTTTGGTCTTGTTTTAATCAGAAAAATGCCAGAAATAAGGTAGTGAAAGTCCCATAAAACAATCATGGAAATTAAACAATTCTGTCATTGCCAATTCATTGCGAGAACACGCGGGCCTTTGAACTGTGCCGGCGGCGGCTACTGTTCGCGTCTCTTTCTTTCCAATACGCTCTTCTTCGTTGCGTTCGAAACTTTCATCGTCGATTAAACCACTAAATATTGGCCAAATTATATCGTGTTTGGTATGATTTTAATCAGAAAAATGCCAGGAATAAGCCAGTAAAATCTCATAAAAAAATAATGAAAATTAAGTAGTTTGAAAATTCGATTCACTCGAGTCTATGTAGTGGTGTTCACACCGATATACCCGAGCCGACATCAAACATCGCCGTCCTGCTGCCCGGCGCAGCGTTGACAGGTGATGGAATGGGTAGGCACTGGACTACGATTGCAGAGGCGACCGAGGACTACGATTCAGAAATTACTGTATCGTGTTTAGTCTTGTTTTAATCAGAAAAATGCCAGAAATACGTTTTGAAAGTACCATAAAAAATAATTAAAATTAAGATGTTTGAACATTCGATTCGTTGTGTTAATGTAGTGGTGTTCACACCGATATACCCGGGCCGAGAACAATAATCGCCACCCTGCGGCGCGGGACAGCGTTGACAGGCAGTGGAGTGAGTAGGCCTGGACAAAAATCGAGTCGTCGAACCTGGGACAAAAATCAAGTCTGTACTGTATTGCTATACAGGGTGTTCCAAAATTCCTCCGACACCCAAAAGTGGGAGGTTCCTTGGATCGTTTGAAGCGACATTTTCCTTTACAAAAATGGCGTCCGCGGCTTTGTTTAGGAGTTATTAACGAAAAACACGGACCAATCAGAGCGCGACCTAGACGCGAGTTAGCACAGTCGGCCCGACGCGCCAACTGTCAGTTGGCCTAACGTGTCATCGCATGTCTAGATCGCGCTCTGATTGGTCCGTGTTTTTCGTTAATAACTCCTAAACAAAGCCGCGGACGCCATTTTTGTAAAGGAAAATGTCGCTTCAAATGACCCAAGGAACCTTCCATCTTCGGGTGTCGGAGGAATTTTGGGACACCCTGTAGATTCTGAGTTGGTACATTATAATCTAGTATGAGGAAGTTCCTTCCAACACGTGTTGATCACGCGTTTTCCTTCGTGTTTTCGTCGGACGGTGGCCATAAAGAAATTCATGTTCGTCAAAGGAACTTATTATTACAATAGCCTCATTTTTAGAGCAGCCCAGCACCCGTCCTTACTTGTCATGAAATTGATGGACTCAAGGCTTAAACTAACGGGCGTACGGTACAACGCCTTCTACCTTCATTACTATGTACCACGTGCGCAAAAATAGGGAAATCAGGGAGATTTATAATTAGTGTAATTACACAGAAATTTAATCTTTTTCTTGAACCCGTGGAACAATTTGCAGAACAAATATGTTCTAATAATTATTTTACATTATTATTTAAGAAGAATCCAGACCAAATGGCAGTAACGTTTCCTAGTTTCATGATGTCTTGAAGGAGAGTTATTGGTAATTTACCTAAAGGAGTTGGGGACCCCCTGGAAACCTTTCCTTTCGTTACGCAAAGCAGCGAGCCGTCAACCAGCGCTTAAGATTTATAATTTTTGGCTCCGGCACCCGGAGTCGATGCCCGTATGAGCACAGCCATAAACTTCCATTGAATATACAGGGTGGGGCAGTAACTATTAGCACCTCAGGTATCTTCGAAACTATAAGTCTCACAGAAATATTTGCTGAAATAAAATTGCACAGTACGAAGGAGGCCATCCGGTGGCGATAGTAGTTTTTTTGCAGGTGGACGTACTTCGGACATTTGAAGGTCACCTCCATTTTTTTTAATGGATCGGTATGTTTTCGCTTCCGTATCACGATAGAGAGATCTCAAAACGAGTTCAACGACCTATTACATAAGGTCATTCAAGGTCATAGAAAGTAGAGAAATGCGATAGTTTAATCACTTCAAGCAGTGATTAAACTCAGTGAAGTAAACGGTAAACATTACGCATTTCTCTACTGTTTACAGTAGGGTAACTGCACCAGTGAATGAACATTTAAGAAATTGTTCAGGAAAATATTTTATTTAAAAAAAACCTATGTGAATTAAAGGAATCTCATATATGCCAAATAGCTCCCTATACTTCATTTGTCAAAAATAAATGAACACAAATACAATGAAATTATTATTCTTCTTTATTAAACGTTAAATCAAAAATATGAAAAATACCAGTGAATGAACACTACATTCTAGTAACTGAATAATGCTAGTCCAATCAATGAACAAAATTACTAAACAATATTCTCCTATTTATTTAACTCTTTAATCACAATTTTATCGCTAGTATGCCGTCCGGGTTAAAATTTGTTGAAATATACAAAAGCGTTCATTTACTGGCGCCCGTTCATTCACTGGTGCAGTTACCCTACGTATGTTTCATTTACTACCAAAACCATAAGTATTATCGCATTTCTCTACTTTCTATGACCTTGAATGACCTTATGTAATAGGTCGTTGAACTCGTTTTAAGATCCTCTATCGTGATACGGAAGCCAAAACATACCGATCCATTTAAAAAAATGGAGGTGACCTTCAAATGTCCGAAGTACGTCCACCTGCAAAAAAACTACTATCGCCATCGGATGGCCTCCTTCGTACTGTGCAATTTTATTTCAGCAAATATTTCCGTGAAACTTATAGTTTCGAAGATATCTGAGGTGCTAATAGTTACTGCCCCACCCTGTATTATACATATATTAGGTAAAAATCAAACCACTTTTCTTCAATGAAGCATTCCATTAGTATATTAACTACAAAGAGATTTTCTTAAGTACTTCAATCGTACGTAAGCATAGAAACACACACAACATATTTGCTAAATAAACAAAAACATTTTATTGTGAAAAACATACGTATATAATGTTTTAAATAATTATTTACAAGTAAAGTTTTTAGTCTAGATAGCTAACGAATGAATAATGTTCTCCGTTGCAACAGGGCCAGGGCCTCCCCAAATACATTAACTGCAGACAAATGCGTATACAGGGTGTTTCACGCAATTGTTTCAGGCCATGACTCCGTTATTAATTATTAATGCATTTACGAAAAAATATCAAAGGAGAAAGATAAATAGTTCGTAGGCCCATAGATTCTTTTTTAAGTGCAACTGTGCATGTGCAATTAACAATTGCATCATTTCTTTAAATAGAAATGCATATTTTTTGTTGCACTAATCGATTCCTCTGTTTATTCTACGTAAAAAATGATTAGGGTACTATAGAAAAAAAAGATTAATTCTCAAGATATTTTCAAAACCTGTCTTTATTGAAGAAGATGTTCAAGCGCTTAACGACAATGTAGTAAACGTAAACACCGTTTCGACATTCTTGTTATAAAAAAACTGATTTGTGTAGGAGTCAGCATTTCGTTATTTAGTAGCAATTTACGTATTGTAAGTAGAGTACGAGAACTATACATATAACGAGCATCTTTTTCTATAAAGACAGGTTTTGATAATATCTCGAGAACTAATAATTTTGTCGCACATAATAAGGATGTTACTTAATTAATGTTCTTATAATATAAATGTATGTCGATTAAGTGACAAACACGAATTCGAACTAAATTAAAAGTAAACATTTTACTTCGCATCATATTCTCGAACAAATATTTTTCCATGATAAACATGAAATATTTCCTTCATATTTAAAAAAAATATTTTATTCCTAATATTACATAAAGATTCATTTTATAATAAGAAAAAAATATTTTTTCATAATATGAAATAAATATTATCTGTATATTAGGAAAAATTGTCTATTTCTAATATGAAATAAAGATTCTTTCAATATTTCGAAACAAATATTTTTCTCGTAACATGAAATAGATATTCCCTACATATCTAAAAAAATATTTGTTACTTAATATAAAATAAATATTGTACGAATATTTGAATATTAAAAAAAGATTGAATCTTTTTTTAATATTATACTTATGTGTATACAATATTTTGTGCTACTAGGGGAAATATTCTAGGTTAGAAAAAACGTTTGATTTTCGAGTTAAAATAGCTTCTTTGCTGTGTGTGGGACAAAAAGAATGTTTTTTATGGGCTCCACAACCAGAGCTGCCAAACCGGGCGCTTTTTTCGCGCATGCGCGACGATTCAGTCAAGTACGAAAATCGGGTACCTTGGTCGCCCCGCTAATTTCGCAAAATTTATTATTTGATTAAATATTAACAATAACTTATTTGAAATTCTCGTAGCCCGCTGTCCTTTCGCGCCTCGTGTCGTAACGGTTGTAACCTTAGACCATATACAGGGTGTCCCAAAACTACCCTAGGAGCCATTTGAAGCAACATTTTCCTTTACAAAAATGGTGTCCGTGACTTTGTTTACGAGTTATTAACGAAAAACACGGACCAATCAGAGCGCAGCTAGACCGAATGGAGTCCGACTCTGCGACAGGTCCCGGAAGCCTGGTGTCGCCATTGGTCGACTCAGAATCAATCCGCTGTAGCCGCGCTCTGATTGGTCCGTGTTTTTCGGTAATAACTTGTAAACAAAGTCACGAACACCATTTTTGTAAAGGAAAATGTTGCTTCAAATGACCGAAGGAAACTCCCATTTTCGGCTCCTAGGGTAGTTTTGGGACACCCTGTATACCTATAGACCCGGCGCAGATAATTCTGCCCTGTTCCGAGACTAAACCGGCTAGCAGACGACGCTTGTGGGAAAAGTGCTATAGTATGTTGAGAAATCGCAGTACCGCGAAGGTAAAGTGGCAGAGGGGAAAGGGGAATCGTCGTCACATGTCATTCTGTATAAATATTCATGGAAACTGTAACTGTGTAATATACATACATGTATTTTATTTTATTACTCGTTCATTTTTACTTTACTCTTATTATTTTAAACATGGTTAACTCATTTTGTCGATTATAATTTGGAAGAAGCTAAATTTTAATGTAGGAGTTGATAATATGAAATCTGTATTTTTTTCCTCACAACTTACTTTATATAAAAAAAGAACAGTAAAAACAATATACATGTATATGTCGAATACAATACTTATGTACTGTGCACTCGTTTCGTCTCATACACTATCCACCATTTTGAATTATCTCGAATCGAGGCTTGTGGACACCAGATAATTTTGGATCTCGTCACATAGCATCGTATGCACATACTATACCTACGTCGGGTCTATAGGTATATATGGTCTAAGGTTGTAACAGACTCCGCTAAACGTTCCCGCTAATAATAGTCTCCCACTACATTCTCCCCAATAGTTCCCCACAAACTTCGGACGTAGATACGTTCCTGACAAAATTCGCGCATGCGCGAAAAAAGTGCCCGATCTGGCAGCTCTATCCACAACTCCTTGGGTAAACTATTGGTAGTTCTCCTTTACAACACCATGGGAATAGAATTCGGAAATGTACGAACACCGAAAAACAGCGCCAATTATCGGACTGACGTGTATGAATCGACCTTTAACCGGGTTACTTGGGTTACAGTTTCTTTGTCTAATCCGGTTTTTCGGCTTGTTCTACAGTTCTGGGGAACCAAATTTGGTTAGAAATGAAAGTTCCGAACGCAACGAAGGACAACAGCGTATAGGTCATTCTTTGAACTGTGCCGGCGACGCACAGTGCTGCGGATCGAGAAATTCAGTGACTCTTTGATATAAGTTTTGAACCATAAGAGATATTGGCATGAAATTTGTACTCCAATTTATTGAAAAAATAGTCACTTTTAACTATGAACAAATAAATATTTTTTTCACTTGTTAAACAATAATTTTTAATTAATTTTCATTGAAATTTTTGACTAAAAAAATTGCTTAAATACAATCTTTGGAAACCATCTTTCCTTTATAAGTATGTACTTTATATTTACGATTCATACATGCAATGTTTTATAGAATGGGTAAAATGTAAATTTGAGAAAAGTACCAAGAAGGTAAAAACGGCTCACAAGCATGTGAAAATATATTTTTATAATAATTTATATATTTATACTATTGTGTATAACATGTAATAATTGAGTGACATTTTTGTATAACTTTTGATATGGCATTTGAAATGAATAATATGAAAGTGATGGGAGTTATAAGTAGGTTAAAAAAACAGTGTGATAACAATAATGGTTTTATAATATAACAAAATAATAGTATTTAATGAATATAACACGAAATACAATAAAATTAATATTTGTTAATACTCTCTCAGTCTTCATTCTCAAATGGTTTTGTCTAGCATTATTCTTTTATAGTCCATCGATTTCAAAGCCAGTCTTTTCTGTTATTTAATTATTAATGCTTCAGCTCGCAGTTCTAAATTTTGTACTGTTTTCTTCGACGATTTTACTTGCATTCGTGATATGTGCGGGTCAGATGTTAATAACAGACTATAAAATCTTCATTTGTTAACGTTGTATCTGCATTTATTGAGGTTCTGTTTGATTTTCTCATATGTTTGTGTCTAAATTCATTAAAGTCTTTGTGATGTGTTTCCTGAGCCTCCTCCGTGGTAAGACTTTAGAAAACCCCCCCCTTTCCTTTCGACATGTGACATACGTCATTTTATTCGTTTTGACATGCTGAACACAAAATGTAGGTGTGATTTTTGGCTGAAATGAATAGTTTTCGAGATATTCGTGAAAAACTGCAGTTACTACACATTGAATTTTGTGTAAATATCAATGAAAACGCAAACGCAACGTTCGGACTTTGTTTTGAAGAGTAGAAAATGACAGAAAACAGGGTTTCACTCTATATAGAATTATACATATATAGGATGAGCATTTAATTTTGAAAGACTACTCCTGGATTTTTGTATGCGTGGTGGGGCCGGCCTGGCGGCCAGCCCTCTCCGCCCCCTCTACGACCTAACCCCAACTCATTCTATTCGCACGATTTTTCCATTACTAGTTCAAATTATGGGTGACAGTTACAAAGATTATGCGAATAAAATGAGTTGTGTTTAGGTCACGGAGGAGGTGGAGAGGGCCTGTTGTCAGGCCTGCCTGACCACGCATACGAAAATCCAGGATTGGTATGTCAGAATCAACAGCTGAATTCAATACAGTATTAGCAATAGTTTTTTGCGAATATCTCGAAAACTGAAAGCGACCCCCCTACATTAGAAAAGGAAAAAGTTACTTAAAATGTCGAAATCTATAACATGTTTAAATTTCATCAAAATCGGAGTACAGCGAACCTTTCGCAATACATAATTACCGAACCTTCTTCTCAGAAACACTGGGTGGGTGTGTGTGGTATTATCGTAATATGTATTCACACTTCATCATCGTACGTTTTAAAAAGTTCTCGCGGTATATAGACCGTTCAACAAACGTAGTAATATATTTGTAGAAACAATTAACGAGCGGTCGCATCATGGTGACGCACACGCACAGCACAGACGTGCACGAATACACAAAATTCAATGTGTAGTAACTGCAGTTTTTCACGAATATCTTGAAAACTATTCATTTCAGCCAAAAATGACACATACATTTTGTGTTCAGCATGTCACAACGAATAGAATGACGTATGTCACATGTCGAAAGGAAGGGAGGGGGGGGGGTTTCTAAAGTTTAGCCAATTCTAATCCAAACAGTTTGTTGAGAAAAACTCTGCATCGCTTGGCGAAATTTGGTGGGAGAATACAAATGTAGTCCGTAAAGTGTAAGGAACGCGATGTAATATTCACAGTTTTAAACTGCTATAATTTGCAAAGCCAGACAAATGTGGAAATAATTTTTATCCGACTATGTAGAAGAAGGTGTACTAAAAATATTCCAATTTGTTAGAAAGTAGGATTTGGAAGATATCCCTTAGCGATTATAAAGAATTTTTAAAATTTTCTCCAGTTAGTTCAGCATTGACTTTTGATATATTATGCAGACTAATTAATAATGTAAGATGCGATTTCTTATCGCAAAAATCTGCTCTTCAATTTAAAAAAAATATTAAATAGGAACGTCAGGACATCGCATCAAAGAGAAGAAATTTTTCTCGAGAAAAATAGTCTTCTTAAAATGTCCAACTTTCGATGTTTATTAAAATTACAATCTTTATTAAATTGTAATATGTTCTTTATTTCTGAGATCTATGGACATTTGAGAAGTAGTGTTCATTGATTAGATATCGATACAAGGAAGTTCGTTTTTGGGCAAAAAATCACTGAATTTCTCGATCTGGACCACTGTGCGACGGCGACTGTCCGCGTTTCTTTCCCATACGCTGTCCTTCTTGTGCCCGAAACTTTCATCGTCGATTAGACCATTAAATACAGTTGAAATTATATCGTGTTTGGTGTCATTTCAATCAGACAAATTGCCAAAATTATGTTGGCGAAAAATCCTTAAAAAAATAATGAAAAATAAAGAAGTTTTTGTAATTTGTTTAGTAGTGGTTCACAACGATATACCCGAGCCGAGATCAATCATTGTCAATCATTGAGTGGATAGATATTGGATAAACTCTGGGTAGAAGGTCGCAGAAAAATATCGCGACTTTACTGTATTACTTTACTTTGTACTGTACATCATCCTGTCGATTTCTCTCCTTTTCTTTTGTATCGAAATAAATCATTGAACTTTTACATTAGTCCTCTGTCCGAGTTGATTAATCATCCGTGATAGGGATTTTTAAAACAAAGCAACATTAGGTACGTACATTTCACTAGAAAGTATGAATTAACCATTAACAGCACCATGCCTGATGCTTCGTTAACTAATGAAAAGTGAATTAATCATTCACTTACAATAACATATAGAACATTTGTAGTAATAACTTTCTTGTAAGATTACGCAATTAATCACATTCGTTAAGCTTTCTCAAATTTGGGAACTTCACAAAGAAGATAAGCTTCACAAAGTTTCGATCTCCTTTTCAAAAATATTATTAAATTAATTATAATACTGTATTTTTTTGTTTAGCAAACTTGAATGCAAAATTTGTTTTTTCGATTGCAGTGGAAATATAATCACTAAAAACTTCCATTTAGGTACACAATATAAAAATACAGTTTTGGTACTTGTGAACATTCTAAATAACTTATACGAACATTAATAAAATGTATTCTAATCGACATGTTAAAATATTCTATCAAACAATGTAGACTGTAACTATTTTCTATAAACTGGTAACTAATTTTTTATTCTGTAACCGTCTTGATACTCACTTCTTAACTCTCCTTAACTGGTTGTTTGTTTTTAATAACTTTCAAGTAACTTGCTACAGTCCAAAAATTCTTTTGCAGTAGATTTAAACATCTCTTGAATAGTACATAATTATACGTAATATATATTAACCCCATAACGACTATATATACAGGGTGTCTCAAAATTCCTTCAACATCCGGAAATTGGAGGTTCCTGAGATCATTTGAAGCGACTTTTTCCTTTACAGAAATGGCGTCCGTGGCTTTGATGAGGAGTTATTAACGTAAAACACGGACCAATCAGAGCGCGGCTACAGCGGATTGATTCTGGCTCGACCAATGGCGACATCACACTAAGCGGGACCTGTTGTCGAGTCGGACTTGTAATAATTCCTAATCAAAGCCGCAGACGCGATTTTTGTAAAAAAAAATGTCGCTTCAAATGATCTTAGGAACCTCCCATTTCCGGAAGTTGAACAAAATTTGGGATACCCTGTATATTCTTTAAATTGTGTAAGAAACGTCACAAATTCATGAATCACGTTCAATGAAAACTCAAACGAATCTCTACCTCCGTAACACAGTTCATAAAAATAAACAAATACTTTTCCCAACATTATCGATTCAGCTCACTCGTCAGTAGACACCAGATTTAATGCATTTATGACAAATAAGTAGGTGTACTTTAAACACTAGAAGGACTTAAAGATGCTGTTGTATTATCTTCAGCATACGCAACATATTAAATAAGAAAATAACTTTCTGTTTCACTTTAGTTCGGTTCAAATTAGGCAAAATTGATTACCACGCTAATGTGTATTCCACAATTTTTCCATTGTTAGGCACCAAGTGCTCGGATTTACCACAAGGGGTCTAGCAGACTAAAAATCGTGAATCGGCCCCACCCTGGATTTTTATTGAAATTCTGTGGAAAACATTAGTTTTAGGTTGGAAGATAACCCCCAAAATTTCAAGTCGCTAATAAGGATTATATGAGGGTAAATACCCTTAACTATATCATTTTTTTCTCGGTTGTTAATTAAGACATTCAGATAAAAAATATAAAAATACTTGTACTTACGTCCTTCATATCATACATTTTTTTCACAATTGTGATCATATTATTAAGGGTGAAAAAAGATTAAATTTTTTAAGGGTGAGAATTACAAACAACCCTTCCAGTGACACTTTCAAAAAATTCAACATCGCTGTTCTGTTATCTATCTAATACATACAAAAGTAGCAAGATGGTCGGATGGGTGGAACATACTTAAATAGTGAAAAACAAATTACAGTAAAATATCCATAAATGTCTTAAAAGTGTGGCCTTTAAAAGTCCCGGAGCTATCCCCACTACTGCGGGGTATACCCTCTTGAGGGGCCATGAAACTCGAGAGGCCTCGGTCGCCGAGAAGTATGACATCATGCGGCTCGGGTGTCTCGGTGAGACCGCCTAATCCAAATTTCCAACTTCCTTATTTTTCATTATTTGTTTATGCGACTGCGATTACCATATTTGTGGCATTTTTCTAAGAAAAATGATACCACATATGATATAATTCTGATGATATTTACTTGTGTAATAGACAGTTAAAGTCTCAGGCGCGTAGGATAGCGTATGGGAAAGATTGCACCCGAAACTTTAACTGTCTATTACACACGTAAATATCGTCGGAATTATATCATGTGTGGTATCATTTTGCATCAGAAAAATACCATAAATATGGTAATCAAAGTCTCAAAAAAATAATGAAAAATAAGGAAGTTGGCAATTTGGATTAGCTATGTTTACATTTCTCGGCGACGGACGCCTCTCGAGCTCGGCTGTCCTTTTCTACGTTCGGCAACACTCAAAGAATAGTGACTGCGGTGCATAAATGTCCCTCGGCAGACCCGTGCTAGGGACTTATATGGATAACCAGCTTTCCCTCGCCACGCTTTGCTGTGGCACATTATTTTTTAAAAGGTATTGAACGAGTTTGTGCTAATCTACATATTTCGTTCAATTCCATTTTGCTTTTCGCGTTGCTTTTCGCGTTGCTCTGTAGTTCTCTCTCTCTCTCTCTCTCACCCAATCTCTCTCTGGCTCTCTCTCTATCTGTCCGTCTTTGTCTCCCTCTCGTTCTCTATGTCTGTCTCTGTCTCTCTCTCGCTCTCTCTCTCTCGCAGTCACCTACGTAGAAAGCTGTGGTTTGAAACATTAGACTCGGCATTTCTTCGGAAAGGTTTCAGAATAAACCGCATTCGAAAAAGTCAATTCGTTGAAAAGTTATAAGCAGAAACGTGCGCAAAAGAGAGCGAAAAAGTTGACATGTGTTCACTAATGACGTCATAACTTTTGAACCAATAGACTTTTTCGAATGATCTTTGCTTTAAAACCTAATCGAAGAAATGCCGCGTCTAATGGTCCAAACCCCAGCTTTCTACGTTGAGCCGTCTCGTGCTCAAATACCTGTGACTACAAATTTTCATAACGATAGGTTCAACGGTATAGAAGTTGATGTACTGCAGCGCCATCTACAGTGGCGAGTTACAACAAATTGAATAGTGTAAAAACCTTCTCCATGAAAAAATACATATATGTGCCAAGTTTCATGTTGATCGGTCAAACAGTTTCGAAGTTTATTAATCATATACATATATATATTATACATACAAACATCCAATATTATATATATAGATTTACTGTATACTGCTTATGTAATATTATTTACAGTGTATCTATCAATTAACCCAGGCAGTATGTTATCTCGCGGAATTAATGAAAGATGATAATATCTTAAATATTGAATATTTAAAAGAACGTAACAACATTACAAGGGTGAAAGTGCTCTCAAGGCATATTAACAGTAAATATTATCAATGCTATATCGAATATGTACCACATTCAATTAGTTATACCGCTATCACACGATATACATGTGACTGTGCTAACGGCAACAGAACAGTGGGTTGCTGTTCTCATGTCGCTAAAATTATTTATTATTTATTTCACGGGCGGTTTAAAGCCGAAATTGTAAAACCATCGGAGATATTAACGAAGACATTCCATGTAACACATATAGTACCGGTTATTGAGGAAAGTAGTGACAAAGATTGAAAAAAATTATGTATACAGCAATCCCTTGATTCTTGTTCAGGGGGTGGTTCTTGGAGCGAACAGGAATCGCAACCTAGACTTGCTTTTCTGATTTACTGATGGGTCTACCACTCCGATCGCGCCGAGCGAGACACAGTTTAAAGGCCCACGTGTCCTCACAATGGAATGCCAATTCAAAATGCTTTATTTTTTATTATTTTTTAATGAGACTTTCACTGACTTGTTTCTGGTATTATTCTGATTAAAACAAGACCAAACACGATGTAATTTGGCCCATATTCATTCTACATGTGAGAAGCATAATTTATAATTCATCATACATTCAACATATGAAATAGCATATGTTTAAATAAACACAACGGAGGAACGCGACTTTTTCTTTCCTATACAAAACTTTCACAGTCGATTAAACCAATAAATACAATTGAAATTATATCGTGTTTGGTCTTGTTTTAATCAGAAAAATGCCAGAAATACGTTTTTAAAAGTCCCATAAAGAAATAATAAAAATTAAGATATTTGAACATTCGATTCGTTGTGTCATTGTAGTGGTGTTCACACCGATATACCCGGGCCAGAAATAATTGATTAAAAAGGGACTTAATCTCCTGATAAGACTTATTAAATAGCGTCGTAAGAAACACGACACTATATATTGTACTATTATAATGGCATAATTTAATTTGTTTTTCAATATTTAACTATGTTGCACCCATTCGACCATCTTGCAACTTTTGTATGTATTAGATAGATAACAGAACAGTGTTGTGGAATTTTTTGAAAGTGTATTTTCTATAATTTTTTATCTGAATATCTTAATTAACAACCGAGAAAAAATGATATAATTAAGGGTATTTACCCTTATATAATCCTTATATGAAAGGTTAGCGACTTGAAATTTTGGGGGTTATCTTCCAACCTAAAACCAATGTTTTCCACACAATTTGAATAAAAATCCAGGGTGGGGCCGATTCACCATTTTTAGTCTGCTAGACCCTTTGTAATACAATTAGCTATACAGAGGCATTCAAGTTCTGAGATAAATGTATACAATTTGTACAATAACATTTACAGTGAGTGTAACAAGTATTCGTACGCCCTTTAAAATAGAATAATTTTTTTATAATTGTACCAAACGACCTGATTTTTTATAATCAATTAGAATATTTAATTTTTAATAAGATAAGATTTTCCAAAAATTAGAATTTACAAGGTTACATGCAAAAGTAAAAAAGGCAGTTTTTAAAACTTTTTTATTTGGGCCCTTAATGAATATTTAAAATATATGTTTTGTAGATCTATGATAGTTATATACATGCTGATAATTTCATCGAAATCGATTAACATACACGCGAGTTACAAGCTACAAGCTTAAATTGTGAAAATCGTAGTTCTACCAAACTTTTGATCTGTTTCTGCTTAAAATCCACGGAATCATACATCTTCCAATGAATTTTTCAGTATGCGTATAACTAACATAGATCTACAAAACATATTTTTTAAATATTCGTTAAGGACCTAAATAAAAAATATTTTTGCATGTAACCTAGTAAATTATAAATATTTGGAATATTTTCTTGCACATCATTCTGTAAACCAATGCTTCTAATTGATAATAAAAGTCAGGTCGTTTGGTACAATTATAAAAAAGTTATACTATTTTAAAAGTCGTAAGAATACTTTTTACACACACTGTATAATTTGAGTTGCAAACATGGTTTAAAAGATGGTTTCGTAAATTCAAGTAGCATTACTGTCCACTTTATTATACTTGTACACTTTTACTTTTATACATTACACTAATTATACTTTCACAACCAAATTAACGAAATCCTGAATTAAATTAAATTTTACATTACTTATTACGTAAGTACTTTGAAATGAAAATAGGTATTTATTTTGCAATATTATTATATCATTTATACATTCACCATGTATCACAAACCTGGAAGATATGTAATTTAAAAAGTATTATGATTAGTAGTTCTTTAGAATTCAACATTTAACAAATTAAAATTTCTTAATAATTTATTTCTGAATAAATGCTTGACATTAAAATAAGCTTTACTTAAAAGAAAACTTGGATATCTACGGACATAATATAATGCTATAATAACTTCAGACGCATCATTTTGTGATATAATTCGCTATTTTGCCGATGTATGGATATATGCGTCTGTGTGGAGAAAGCTACAATTAGATTATAGGATGTGTGCCCATATTTATATCCGTTAGATTATGAAATTATGGTTATACATGTAAAAAAATAATGATCAGAAAAATCTGAGAATTTCTGGTGCGATATTCATAAAAGTTTTGAATCTCTTCGGTCATGATTTCAATATACTTGCAAGTATTACTTCAATTTGCCAAACTACTTGCAAAAGGTTCGAAACTGTCTAGCATAGGTTCAAATATTCTTAGCAGTAATATTTCTATTTTTCTAAGTGCTTTTACAGAGTTTGAATTTAATTAGTCGTAGTTTGAACCTGTTTGCGAGGTACTTGATCACTAGATAGCGGATCTTTATGGAAAATAGACATTTTCTACCTGAATTGCAACCAACTGGAGTAAAATATAAATTAATTTTCTTTCTTAATATGTTTGGTGGATTGAAGATAATATAACAGTAGGCTTAAAAAAACTTTTAATGTGTATACCATTCAAATTACGCCTACTCATCTTTGCCATAAATGCATAAAATCCGCAGTCGATTGATCACATCTCTAATCAAAACTCACATAAACCTCTATCCACGCAACACAATTCATAAAAGTCAGGGTCGCATTAAGCCTAATCCCGAAGTAACAAATGCTACGGGCCCCGCGCCTAAAGCAGAAAATGGTTAGCTTGTAAAATTTTGTAACAGTCCTGGCTACCGTTAACAGATATTTTTGTTGGGCGTAAAAACGAGAAAAGGTCCTTCATTTGCGACGAGGCATAGACTCGTCGCGAGCTACGTCTTAATAAGGACGACTGAGCGGCGCTTATATTCATATTTGTACTTAAAGAACATGATGGGACAAGTTCGTGTAAGTAACCTAGTTGTGTTTTATTTTATTATCCTACAAAACCTAGGGCCTCCTAGTACCATTTGCTACAGGCCCTGCACTGACTTAATTCGGCCCTGATAAAAGTAACATTTTTATGATATTTTCAATCCCTTTAGTACACCAGAAACAGTACCCAGACTATCAACAGACATCTCTAGTGACAACTCTCTAACAAAGAGACACTCTTAATCACACATTTCTGTTTCTTGTTCAGGTGATGGTGACGAACGTGACGTCTCTGCTGAAGACCGTGAAAGCCGTTGAAGACGAGCATACTCGTGGTACCAGAGCTCTCGAATCAACGATAGAGGCGATCGCTCAAGAGATCCGTGCTTTGACCACGTCGGAGATCCAGAGGATGAACGTGACTCCGGAGGATCTGGTCCGTTGCACCAAGAGCATCACGATGTCAACTGGAAAAGCTGTTGCAGCAGGGAACAGTTGCAAGCAAGACGACCTAATCGCGGCGGCGAACATGGTGCGCAAGGCAATCAGCGACATGTTGACCATCTGCAAGGGTGCAGCGTACAATTGCGCTGAAACTGCTGAGCTGAGAGACAGAACTCTTCAGGCTGGCCACGATGTGGCGATGAACTACAGGGAGCTGTTACAAGCGATTCTGCAAATAGCCTCTAGGTCTGGAGAGTCGAAACACACCCTGGTACCGATATCGAGGAAGATCGCTCAGAGTGTCACCGAACTGGTGGCTGTAGCCGAGTTGCTGAAGGGTACTGATTGGGTTGACCCTGACGACCCGACAGTTATCGCGGAGAACGAGCTGCTGGGTGCTGCTGCCAGCATCGATGCTGCTGCCAAGAAGCTGGCTAGCTTGAGACCTCGAAGAAGCATTCAGGTCAGTTATCGTTGTAGGTTTTCGATTGCAATTTTTCTAGCTCTGACACGGTCAGCAATAATAATTATAAGCGAAGGAAAAGGATTGGAATATGTGATCTGATTCCTGTAAGATATGGTTGATATACTTGGTTGATATCTAATAACACTGTCCAACATCAAAAATGTTTCCAAATAACTGTTGGGTGGATCTTATAGAGTTTTTTTGCGCTGATTCCGAATCTGCCCTTAATTTTTCTCCTACACGCACAGTTTTTGGGAAACGTGACTTTGAAAAAAACCCATTTTTCAACTTTAAACAAAAAGACCCATCTCTGCCAAATTTCAGCCCTATATCTCATCTGTAAGGTTAGTTATTGAGAACAATCGAAAAACCAGTTCTCGGCGCATTTTCCTTATTTATTGATATTTAAAAATTCTGAAAAATCTGACATATTTCGGATACTAAGCCACACATTAGATATCATCTTCAGATTTTTCCGTTGTAAACTTTGATCGTAAAAAATGAAAAACACGAAAAAATCGAAAAATGCAGATTTTATATAGAAATCTAAAAGATACTACCTCAGATTTAATTTAGCAATTAGACATTAACGGAAGTATTGTGCTCAATTTTTTCAAATTCCTCCGTTCGAATTCGAATACTTCGAAGATGATTTCAATGGTGCCGGTTGATGCAGCGGCTATGGTCTCCGACTGCGGAACCGCTGAAGACTTTTTGAACCAGACCTTTTTGGACTCACCGATATACCCGAGCCGCATGGTGTCATATTTCTTGGCGACCGAGGCCTCTCGTGCCTCACGGCCCCTCAAGGAGATACACTCCGCAGTAGTGGGGATATCTTCGGGACATTTATGTGCTAGACATTTGGGACATATACCGATAAAATACTGTAACTTCTTGGATTATTAAGTAATCGACCTCAAGTTATTAACTTTTACGTTACAGGAGGCCAATGAAGACATGAACTTCGACGAGATGATTTTGGAAGCGGCAAAATCGATCGCTGCCGCAACATCGGCCCTGATCAAAGCAGCGAGCGCGGCGCAAAAAGAGCTGATAGCAACAGGAAAGGTCTCTAGGACACCTCTGACAAGTTCCGATGATGGCCAATGGTCCGAAGGTTTGATATCAGCCGCAAGAATGGTTGCAGCCGCAACGCACAGTCTGGTGGAATCGGCGAACGCGTTGGTCCAAGGTGTCAGTTCCGAGGAAAAGTTGATCTCCAGCGCGAAGCAGGTTGCCAGCAGTACTGCGCAGCTGTTGGTAGCTTGTAAGGTTAAAGCTGATCCCGATAGCGATAGCACGAAACGTTTGCAAGCAGCTGGGAACGCGGTGAAACGAGCTACGGACAACTTGGTGAGAGCTGCTCAGCTAGCTATCCAACAGGAAGAGGACCGATCCTTGGTCCTGAATCGTAGGATGGTCGGTGGCATCGCTCAGGAGATCGACGCCAGGTCAGAAGTGTTGCGTATCGAGCGAGAGCTCGAAGAAGCCAGAGGCAGGCTGACAGCGATTCGCCAAGCCAAATACAAGAACAAAGCGGACATGACCGATACCGACAATGAAGGCGAGCAGAGCGGTTACGAGAGCTACACATTTTATTTCACGCAAGAAAAAAAGGAAAGCTTCACGCAAGAAAAAAAGGAACGTATACATTATAGGTCTTAACGCGAATTTCCATTTTTATACTTCGTTTTATGAATATTAGAATGAGAGAGATACTTTATTTCATTGTCTGAATAATTCCCTGTGGCGAGAATCACGTATAAATATTAATTTTTATTAATGTATACGTTTCTCGATAAAGATCCACAGGTTAACAACAAAATACAATTTAACTATTGGTCGAAATATTAGGCCAGAGTTGCCAAACTAGCGGCCCACGGGCCGTACGAGCAGTGATGAGATATTTTGCGCTTTCCACATGCATGTACGACCAGGAAAGCATCTGCGTTCTAAGTTTGTGGGGAAAATAGTGGGTACTGGCAGAAAAGTTCCAGAAGAGTTCAGAAGTTTATATAATATATGTACATACATATTGAATTTTAATACAACACACACATGTTGTTCATTCATATTTCTAAATCAAGTCATAAGAAATTTTGCGAAAATAAGCGGGGTGACCAAGGTACCCTATTTTAGCCCAACCTTATACGTAACCGACACTAAAATTTTCGCGCATTCGCGTGGAAAGAGGCAATATCTTATCTATGCGTACGAGGTCCTCAACATTGCACTCTTCGAATCACGTGCAATCAGGTGAAAGGAGGTAGAATGAATTGAGGGGAAAATGTTACCCTCTTTCTGCCAGTACCAAGCACATGTATGACAGCGACGAAACGCGGCATGTGACTAGGGATGGCGCGTACTGCTACTTTTAATTTTTAACGTGATTTTCGTGATCGCTTCTGATTGGCGGAGAGCATGACTCTTCTTCTTGCAAGTCACAGAGCCAAAACCTGACAAAATTGCGAGTTACATCGCATTTATTAGATTTGTAAAACATTTTTCAAACTATTATTTCCGTTTTCTGTATCAGTTGAGTATTTTGTAAAACTTTATACATAGCAGGTACATACGTAAACATAAATGAAATTGTCTGCACTTTTACACTATTAGAATTTAGATAAATATTACGACATCGAAATCGAGAAAAGAACATTAAGTATTGTTTATTTTTATTATTGAACGAAATAAGTTTACGTTATAACGTATTTATACGTTATATATACGTTTACGTTGTATATATACTATGTACAGAAAACGCGTAATGTATGAAGAATTAGGGTGACGTAGTGACGGCATACTGATTCTGCCACCGACGAAATTCTATTAAAGATTGCCAGCCTCTGTGCTATTCCATGTCATAGGCAAGTGAACATAGGTGGGTACGGGAATACGAGGAACTTACGATGATCTGAAATATCACCGACGAGAATAGTATCAAAATAGTGCCAAAATGTCGTCTGAAATATGGCGGAGAATGTAACGTTTAATAATAACCGATATAGTTTCGTGATAATTTGCCTTCTCACCGATGTGTCGCGACGAGAATCTCCTCAGTGATCTTCTGCACCGACGAAATGACATCGGTGGCCTTCTGTTTCTCTGGTTGGAGCCAGAATGTATCCTAGAGGGCGTAATAGAACACCGAAATATTCGAGTGACACGAACTGCCGTAAGGCTGGGCGTATTTAACGGGGTAGAGTACCCACGTGACATTACTAGAATCTAACCAGAATATTACTAGAAAACAAGTGAAAACAGGGGTTTACGGGAACACACCTCACGTCGTCATATGATTATATTTTGAGCTGAGTGAGGGCTCATTCTAAAGAGGGAGGTTAAATGAAGCGCGCGTGGGTCCAACTTCAGTTACATTATGTTTATATCCAGTAATGTGACTGTCCAAAGTAGGGAAAACAAATGAAGAAAAATTCCGGATATTCTAACGTATTTTTCGATCACAAAAAAATTTTTCCTGCTAATTTAGGGACCCACGCGCGCTTCGTTTAACCTTCCTCTTTCAAATGAGCCCTCACTCAGCTCAATATATAATCGTATGAGGATGTGAGGTGTGTTCCCGTGATCGCATTCAATTGTTTCCCAGATTCCCTTCATGAAGGGTGAGTAGAAGCAATTTTAGTTCAGCTACTTGGACGAGATGGCGCTTAGTCAGGAGAATTATCAGCGTAGTTTCTTAACAACAAAAGTGTAAAGGGCATGAAGTCACTCGGATGCATTAATAGCAATAAAGATAATGATTAAAAGAAAAAAACCTGTAATTATAGCGAAATTGAAGCGTTAGATTCATACAGATGTATGTTCATCACTGTTGCCAAATTGGTTTTCCGCGCGGAGGTTGGTCACAATGAAAAATACCATAGTCACGTGGGGCCTCTACCCCTTAAGGGGGTATGGTACCCATGGATCTTACTAGAATATTACTAGGCAAACAAGTGAAAACAGTATTTGCGGGAAAGCATTGTTTGTAGTTATACAAGCATGTTACGAGCTGTGTAATGGCTCATTCTAAAGAGAAAGGTTGATCCCGCTTCGCTCTGGTCGTGATTTAACGAGATTATGTTTATATTTAATAATATGAGCCTCCAATGTAGGGGAAAAAATCGAGACGACCACCCTCAGGTTCCTATGTATTTTTCTAATACAAAACGATTTTTCCGAATTAAATAATGACCAGAGCGAAGCGGGATCAACCTCCCTCTTTACAATGAGCCCTCACACAGCTCATACGAGCATATTTTGAGCTGAGTGAGGGCTCATTGTAAAGAGGAAGGTTGATCGCGCTTCGCTCTGGTCATGATATAACGAGATTATGTTTATATTTAATAATATGAGCGTCCAAAGTAGGGGAAAAAATCGAGACGACCACCCTCAGGTTCCTATGTATTTTTTTTAATACAAAACGATTTTTCCGAATTAAAACATGACCAGAGCAAAGCGGGATCAACCTTCCTCTTTACAATGAGCCCTTACTCAGCTCAAAATATGCTCGTATAAGGATAAAAAGCCGTTTCCCGTGATTGCATTCAACTTCCCCATGTTTCGTTCATACAGACATAATCTAGAGCAAGTCTAGAACCAATTTTAGTTCAGTTGATTTAGAAGGGATGGCGCCTAGTCAGGAGATCTGTCAGCGGAGATTCGTAACAACAAAAATATAAAGGGCTTGAAGCCACTCGGATCCATTAATAGCAATAAAGATATTGACAAATAAAAAAAAGCTTGTAATGATAGCGAAACTTAGTTTAATTAGCATTAGATTGATACAAATATATGTTCATCACTGTTGCCAAACTGTTTCTCAGCGTGGAGGTTGGTTACACTGATAAATATCCTAGAATCCATGGGTACCGTACCCCCTTAACAGTCTCTTGTCGGTAATTCTGCACTCACTGTGATAAATCACGTTTAGCGATTTGCACACCATCACTACACATGGCCGACCGCGACGCAAGCGTGGGACAACGAAGTTCCAAACATTGTCGCCCTGTGGCACGGCGTAGCGTTGACAGGCAATGGAGTGTGTAAGCAGTTGACAACTTTCACGTAGACTACCTCCGACAACTTTTAAGGGATTACCGTATATATGGTCTAACACCAGTACGTGACCAGTCTACGGTCTTAGTAGGGATGTTGGAGTATACTCATGGTACTGGAATGTGACAGTGGAAGGGGAAAAGGCTGAGTGATAAAATTGACTAGTTTTGGTTGATTCTGGCGACACAGACACTGCCGAGCTGCCATGTTTCGCTCGTCACCTTCACCTCGCATCGGTTCGAAAAGTGTGTTGTGGAGGGAGACCTCTCCCCTTACGTCACAGTGAATAAAGTAACGACACAGGGAATGACCCGTGGCACGCTGCAAGCTTGTCTCCTCTGTTTTCGGTAATGGAAAATTGAATGACAGGTAAATGTTCACAAAAGAGGACCCACCTCCGATAACCTTCATCTTTACGTACGTTGTCAATTTTAACATTCACTGTACCGAGCATAAAATGCGACTGCTATTACATTGTTTTATAAAAATGACAACACTGAATTGATTTAATTTTCTTGCAATTTTTAGAAGAATACGTGCTTGAATGAAGAAATTTATTTAATAACTAGGGGGCTCTGCTCCCTGTAAATAATAGAAAGATTTCTACTAGTATTATAAAGTAAAAAATATGACTCCGGTCATTTGACCAGTCATGGTACGATTAATGTTAATTACCGTTTAGTGAGAGTTTGTAGGTGGATAAACTAACTTGTAATTTAAATTTAACGAAAGTTTTTTACAATTATTTCCGAAACTAAGGCCGAGTGACGGGCTCATGAATATAGAAAAATTGTTCGGAATCTTGTTGAAACTTGGTCCCCTTTTGTCAACAACCCAATTTTAAATTTAAATTCCTGAACGGAAAAATTACGACGACGTATGGAGCTTTATTGTAGGTGGGAGAAATGTATGGCAAAAATGTATTTTCAGAAAGTTGCGATAGGACACGGTTGGTACACCTGTTCCGAGTGATCAATTAGTGCAATTATTTTTAGTATTTCGAGGATAGATAAAGGACTGTAAATAGGTGTTAGATAATCCACGCGATGCACAGTGATCAATTTTCTTGAAAACGTGGCCAGAAATGAAATCGTTCTTTGATCTTTACGAGACTAGGTATCTCGGGGTTTTCGACGTCCCTGATTACAAATTTAAATTCAAAATCACAGAAAAGTTAAGTCGCGGTTGAATATATGAAATCTTTCTCTGATTTGTAATTTTGCCGTTTTTTTGACGTCTACCTTGAATCTACTAGTCTTTTGTTTCATCTCCATCGATTCTCTGTATTTTGAAATAGCTAATAGCTCGTAATCCTGCGCATTGGCTTGTTGATAATTGTAATTCCTCTATAACAGAAACAACTTCTTCAACAGATAAAGCTTTCTTTGTTACATCTCCATTGATACTTTGTATTTTGATACTTTACTCTCTCTGTACCTCTGTCTCTCTCTCTCTCTCTCTCTCTCTCTCTCTCTCTCTCTCTCACTCTCTCTCTCCCTCTCTCTCTCTCTTTCTCTCTCTCTCTCTCTCTCTCTCTCTCTCTCTCTCTCTCTCTCTCTCTCTCTCTGTGTGTGTGTGTGTGTGTGTGTGTGTGTGTGTGTGTGTGGCTCTCTAACTAGTTACTGTTACTATTTCTACAACATCTAATTGGCCTAAGAAACGAAGGATCATTTGTGTAACGTAGCACAATTCCTCTGCACTTGAATGGGAGCTAGTATCTTTCTTTCTTTCGTCTTCCTTCTTTTCAATCTCTCGTTCAAAAATGAAAAATCCAGAAACAACCTCCCATTAACCATACAATGGCCCAACTATTAGGGTAGTCAACTCACCTATACAAAACTCTTAATTTAGAAGTTATTTTCTTGATTTTTGGCCACGTTCTCGTGAAAATCAACTACTGTGCCACGTATCGACGAATTCGAGCAAAACGCGACTACGAAAGTAAAGAGATGGAAGGATGAAAAGTGCCTAAGTATAATGAGCTGCCGATTTTTATATGCTCGTAGTGAACGTAGGAGGTTTTTCGAATATTACCAAAAATCGAATGCTTTATTAATGTCGAAAGTAAATCCTAAAAAATCCCTTTGCGCGGAGGAGATCGTCCTGAAAAAAATCGCAGATTTATTGTTGAACTCTTTCAAACGGTGCATATGGTGGTGTCCAAGAAAAAGTTTAAATACACTTTTATTAGATAGATAGCCAACGTTTCCAGATATAGAATTGATATTGAATGTTTTACTATTACAATTTAATCTTGGAACGGCAGTGACCATTTTAAACTCCTAGTCGGTAATTGACTGCAGATTTTTATGCTAAATAAAAATTGTCTATATTGATTGCAACATATAAAAAGATTTCTTTTCTCAATCATTTTAATCAGTCGTAAATAATGGAACAGTATCTTTGAATTCCTTGAATATTTTCACTGTTTGAATTTTTATATTTGGTTAATGTCTCTCGTATAAATCCATAAGACCCGAAATCTAGTCATTAATTTAAATTGAAGGCTGTTTAATTTTAATCGAATTAAATTATGCTTCTATAATCTGCAAATAACTGGCTGAATGGATCTAAGCATTATTATCTGTACAATTATCATTCACTTTCCAAGGGTTAACCCTTTGCACTCGAAGCTATTCTAATTCGAAAACCGAAATTTTCTTTCGGTCTGGAATAATGTGAAATGCCCTAAGTCTGGACAGCATTTTATTCTACCTTTAATTGTATTAGTATAGGTAAACAAAAATTATTTTTTAAGAGTTTTAACATCAAATTCACAGATTTTGTAAAGTAATTTAAAATTCTAAAATCATTGTTTAGATTCGATGGAATTGGAATTTTTTTTATATTTCAATTTATGTTTTACTCAAATAATATTCACACTTGTACATAGCTAAGGCCTCAGAATGTATAAAGTAATTATTAATCTCTTAATAATTGGTTTTACTATAAAAATTCAATTGTCTATATTTAGGCATCACTTTCGACCTGTCCACACTTAGGGCATTTCACCTTATTACCATTTTACATGATTTTCTTAATTTTATTGATATAAAACTGATATAATATCTCGTAGAATACTTTCAGTAGTTTATTGAAGTATTAAATACGTTTAGTAATTTATTGTAAACAAATATAATAATGCAACAAGTATTTTGAATAATCGAATAAGAATTAGTAGCGTCTCTCCGAGTCACTACTCGAGTGCAAAGGGTTAATATATCCATTTGTTAATATCTTCGTCACTCTCATATTTTATTAATTACAATCAAGGGGGCTACGTAGTCGTTCGATTTTATTCTGAATAAACTAAATGGGTTAGAAATAATGCAACAGTATCTTTAAATGCCTGAAATTTCTTCCTTGTATTTGCACCACTCATTTTGATCATAAATACATAAAATCTGCAGTTTATTTATCACAAAATGGTTTGACTATTAGAATCAGTGTTATTAGTGTCGAGTTACGAAAACTTTACTTGGCACCTTTAAACTTTCTTTTGGCTCCACACTATGAATGTTCATGGACCTATACCTTGTCCAACGAGACGAGACGACGATGTCCTGCTCAGAATGCCTCGTCTCACACAAGGTACAGACATTGCATTTAGTATCAAATATTTTGAGAACGATCGCCATGTGTATTTTTATTTGATGTACAGTACGCAATGGGATACGGACTGGTGAAATCATTTAAATTGGGATTAATGTCGACGAAACCATTTTACATTATTTCTCCCGATATGTCTAATTCGACCATGAGATGGTACAATTTTTTCAGTAAATTGATACGCACTCGACTTTAGTGTTCCTCACGAATCTCGACTTTCACGGACTGATCCGACCCTTACTGTACCTATATAGGTGTGTGCCATGATATATAAGATTATATATACATATACATATATATTATATACAAATGACAAAGATAATTATACCGACGTAATTATACAATAGATATATATTATATGTATACATACTATATACATATGCATACCGTTAATATATTAATGAAAATAAGCAACGAGGGGTGTTTTACAGATTTAACAGAATATTGTTTTCCTATAACGCTTGGAATGCATACATGTTTAATCGTTACTTATAGTACAATCGATTAAGCCGCTAGGCTATCTTATAAACATCTATTATTACTATTATTATGGAATGTTACAAGTTGTAATTTTAAATTATATGATTATATGCTTTATTCTTATTATTAGTTGTAGGTACAGCGAATGATGACCACTATATTACGTAACGAATATTATTTTATTATAATTATTATATTACAGAGACATTACACAAATATACATATTAACCATCTTATATTTAGGAAATAAAGAAATTTTAACACTATCATCGCCTTATTCACCATGATCTGAGCGCGGGAGTGTGTACCAATGTGAGAATAAATTAAAATCATATAAATGTGTACATATTGTTACGACAGCTATAAATGAAGTTGCCTTTTCCCGCGTTGTTACGAAAATATTGCGGAGATCGAGAGAAAAAGAACGACAGAACCTCTCGTTGAAGTCGTTGAAGCGAAATCACAAACATTCTTTGCATCCTTAGATATTGTCTGTTAACGTCTAATAAAAAGTTCTAGTTGTTCGTAGTGTGTAGTACTTCAAGTTAGTTGTTGAGATGTGTTCACCGGCGAGGCGGGGCCGAAGCCTTCGCAACATTGGTGTCAGGAGTGGGATTGATTCCACAACAACGGCATTCACTTCGGGAACAGATGTGAAAATGTAGTAGGCGCTCTTCGAAGGCCTACAGAAGAATATTTCAGGGCAGTTTCAAGAGCAGCAGAAAAGTTCGGAACAGAGATTGGAACAGGGGCGGGTCCGATTAGAAGAAAAGGAAGCTGCTAACAGGGCTGCTCAAGCTGCGAGGGAAGTTGCCCTAGAAAGACGCTTCGGGATATTAGAGGCTCAGTGTCAAGTGCTCTCGTAAAATCTGCAGCAAAATTAACCCTACCGAGAACCGTGAACCTCAAAATGTAAATATTCGTTCCGGTTCTTCCGCCTTCGCAGCAGAATCTTCCGCGCGATAAGATGGACGGGTTTCGTGGTGTTTCAAAGTTAGGATATACTGTGAAACCGCCTAAATTCGACGGCAAAGCTTCGTGGGAAGAATATCGAATTCAGTTCGACACGATAGCTCGTGCGAATAGATGGGATGAACCGAGGCTTTAGCCTTAGTTGCATCTTTGGAGGACCCTGCTCGAGGAGCGTTGACGTCTCTTTCTGTGGACAAACAGAACGACTTCCAGAGGATAGTTTCGGCGTGAGAGTTGCGTTATGGGATAAAAAATTTTCGAAATCTAAGCTACATGAAGTTTCAAAATTATAGGCAACGGAAAGGGGAGTCAATTTCTGAGTTGGCGGCAGAAATTGAGAGGCTTGCTCAAGCTGCATTTGACGAATGCCCGTTCGAAAGTAGGGACAAACTCGCGGCCTCTTAGTTTGTAGCAGCATTGGTCAACGAGGAGATCAAGCCAATATTGAGATTCGGTGGTTTCACATCTCTGGGCAACAGTTGTTAGAGCCCTGGAAATTGAAGCTGTTGAGTCCGTCACTGAAACCTCATATAGAAACCAAAACGATCGCTATAAACCTTATTATTTTCCGGAATTATCCCTGGACGGAGTTTGAGAGAATGGGAAGGCGACCGAAGACCGGAGGAAGCGTTTCGTCCGAACAGGAGTTACCAGCAGAGGTCGAGTTTTGTGAATACAAAGAATATCAATAGTAATCGAGAAGATCGACCCAGGGACTGTTGGAGTTGTCGGCGGCCTGGACACCTCCAGAAGGACTGCCCGAAGAAGCAGTCACAGAAGATAGGAAACGTAAAGAGGTCACAGTAGAGGGGGAGACTGCGACTTCTTCTTCTACCCCCGTCGTGTTGAAAACTTACTTGAAGAATGATTATACGGCCATCGAGGTATTCATCGATGGAGAATTGACTTCGATCGTAATTGACACAGGATCGAGTATGAATCTTTTGGGGACAAATAAGTTCAGTTCCAAAATTAAGCTTGGCGCGGCGGAGGGACTTCCGAAAATGGAAATTGTGTCCACTTCCGAAGAGAATCTACCGATTCAAGACAGGTGTAGATGCCTCGTTAAAATCAACGGTTTTGAATCGGAGGAAGATTCCTTCGTAATTAACATGGCGGAGGAGTGTATTTTGGGAAATGAATTCCTCCAGAGACACGCGTGTAGACTCGACTATTTATTGGCCGAGGAATGCGAAATAAGGCAGAAACAACTTTATCGGCGAAGAGGGAAGAAGTTACTCCGGAAGCGGAAGAGGAGATTGCAGGTTTACCTGTGCCGAAGCATTTAAAAGATCTTTTCCAGCGTTGCCGTACCGCCTTATCTCCGTCGCGGAAGACAGCGTTTGCAGAAGTAGCACATGAATTTCAGGATGTGTTCGCAGAAAATCCTGAGCATGTTGGAAGTTGTGACGTTGTCGAACATAGAATAGATACAGGAGATTGTGTACCAATCAAACAGGCACCACGACGCCTTCCTTTTCACCGACGAGACGAGGTTGAAGAGTTACTCGCAAAGATGGAAGGCAAGGAGTAATCGAAGAGTCGAATGGTCCTCTCCTATCGTTCTTGTGAAGAAGAAGGATGGAAGCATGAGATTCTGTGTGGACTATCGGCGGCTCAATGATGTCACGAAAAAGGATTCTTATCCATTACCGAGAATTGAAGACACACTAGATGTCCTAGCTGAATCTTCTTGGTCTTTAACAATAGATATGTAAAGTGGTTATTGGCAGATTATGATGCATGAAAGGGACCGTGAGAAGACCGCGTTCTGTGTGGGGGAAGGACTTTGGCAATTCAAAGTGATGCTCTTCGGACTTTGCAATGCCCCTGCCACGTTTGAACGTCTTATGGACACGGTACTGAAAGGCTTTTGCGGAAAAATCTGCCTGGTGTATTTAGACGATATAATCGTTTACGGACGAAGTTTCGATGAAAACATAGAAAATATGTGTTGTGTATGTGGGTGTGTGAATTGAGACTTGCAAGGTATAATCCTTTACCTTCTATATTTCTTAATACCAAAGTACTACAATAATATTTATGTGCTATTACAAACGGAGCAAGGCATGTATAACGCACGAGTGCCACAGATCACGCAATCCAATGCGATCCTCTAATTATTTGGGATCGCGACAGGTGGCGTAACTCGTCTTCGGACGCAAACGTCCTAATAATCTGAAGACTGTTTTCGTACGCCTGCGTCAAGTGAAACTATTAGCGAACCCGAAGAAATGGAATTACTTCTGTAAAGAGATGCGTTATCTCGGACACATCGTTTCCGAACACGGAATAAAAACGGATTCGGAGAAGATAAAGGCAATACAGGAATGGCCGGTCACGAGGAACAAAACTGAGCTAAGGAGCTTTCTTGGGCTCTGTACCTACTATAGGAAGTTCGTCAGGGACTTTTCTGCCACCGCTAGGCCACTACATCGCCTGACAGAAGAGAAAGTTATCTTTGGATGGTCCGAAGAATGCCAGGAGGTGTTCGAGTGGAGGCGATCTCTCGTTGCCGGTTGTGATCGATCACATGGCCGGTGGCGAGTGGTCGTATAAGGCCGTAATCTCCTTCTGCGAGAAGGTGATGGAGCAGAAGGAGATTGCGGAGAGGGAGAGGGAGGCCGATCCTCTCCGCCAGGAAGTTCGCTGCGGCGAGGCGCCCTCGCCAAGCTGCCTGCCCCACGGTACGGAGCAAGCGACGGAACGAGGGAAGTGGGACTAGATAAGACCATCCCACCTCTCCTGAAGAGGCACCCCAAAACGGGGAGTTCCTTTTGCGGGGGAGGGGGGCGCTCTTCCCCACTATATACCGGTTCCCCCCGTATGCGACATAGGGACGGTGTGGAGGGGGATGGAAGTTGTGGCAGGAGGCGGACGCGGGAAGGGTGCTCGCCTCCGTCTCCTCATTGTTCGCGCACGGCGACCTCATTCCGCAGCGGAGTGGCTGCCCTTTATCCGGGCTCCTCGAGCGAGGAACGGGGTCACCGGGGGTCGCTGGGCGGAGTGGGCTAGAGACCCGCGAAGCCCACCGAACGGCCCAGGGAAGGGGGGTGCAAGTGGGAAACCTGCTTGCACCCGGATAGATTAGGTATTGCTGGGGGAGCTTCTCTCCCCCCGGGACGGTGCCCCACAGGGGGCCAAGGGCGAAGGGGATGGCTGGTTGTGTTCTTTGGAGATCCCAGCCTCCCCCGATTAGCTTAGGGAAGGTTATCGTGAGGTCGTTAGTGGGTACTGTGAGCCCTTCTGGCCACGTAAGCCCCACATAACCCTGTATTTCTCCCAGGGGGTACAGGGTATGCGTAAAAGCATTTTCCTCATGTAAAAAAAACAGGGTTGGAGAGGGAAGCCCTTCCATACTCTGGGGTTCGGGCAGGTACCCCAGAGTGCTCGTTAGCGGCTGGATGCACACACCCAGTCCTCCCCCCGGCGTCTAATCCGGGAGGAGACCAATTCGGCACGAGCTCGCCTTGAGGATCATGTACTTTTTTATAGAGGTTTTATCAACCATCGCGAAACCGGCCGGTTAAGGCAAGCACCCGTTCCGGCCCCTGGGGGCCGGCTTACGGTATGGGCCTCTGACAGACATCTTGCTGCCAGAGACACTTGGATACACCGGTCGTGAGACCGATGCAACCCCTCACCCCGTTAGCACACGCCGTAGCGTGTCCCAGGGACCACCACGAGGAGGTGGGGTGAAAGGATTTTAGGATATGGACCACCGCCACTGCAGTCATACCCTCCAATGGATCAGAGTCACCATTGGAGGGCCCCATATCCCTCAAGTCCCCACACCATTGAGAACCTGGGCCGCAAACGACCCACCGAAGATCACCACCAGCAGCAACCTAGAGCCACCAACCCCAAGGTACCCAGGGACGAACTCGCAGGAAACAGTGGCTTCCCTACGACCCCAAGCTGCCACGACGTAGGGATACCGATCCCATACACTGACAAGGATGCACTGTGTCCGTCAACATGGTACCTACTACCGAATGGCCGGTGCGCAGAAGTACCCCTGAGGCTAGTCACCTCTAGAAGATTCCTGACCTCATTAGGATCCGAGAGGTGGGTCCTGAACTTCGACAAGACCGGACGACTCCTACGTTGCCGACGCCGGGACACCATCACCAAGGATGCCAATTCCACCACGAACTCTTTCTTGGTAGTTACGTCGACGAACATTTTGAAATTGAGTGCAGCGTCGACTGCACCCTATCCTTATAAGCGTCCATCCCATCCGGAAAAATGGACCGAAATCTCCATTCGTCGAAACGAATGTTTACGTTTTAATCGTGAGATGCATGTATCCCACCGAAAAAAATGGAACGAAATCTCGCGCTCCTTGAAATCTCCGCTCACGAATGTTTACGTTTTAATCGACGCTAATCGTGGGATCCATGTAGCGTCAACCCGTTCTAAACAAAATCATGGGTCGATGTCGAGGCGATACTTAAGATTGGTAGGATTTATGGCATGATCTGGTCGCCCTGAATAGGGACGCTTGAGGGTAAACGTTCACCCGTTTCAATGATGTCCAATATCGCGGATGGGGAATCGATCGCAGGCCATTGCGCGACAACTTGGCTAAATCTTTTCGTGTAAGTGAAACATACGCGGCTCGTTGCATCGTTTCGCATTAAACGTTCCACCAACGATTTCCGCTCGATGGAAAAATGATCGCTCAAGTATGAATTTATAACGTGAGCCGAAGCTAAATTTTTCAACGTTGAAGCGGCCATTTATAATTGTGAATTCGAGTAACTTTAGCGCGGTAAACGTTCAAGACCCGTATGACCGCGTTCGCGGTCCATCGCGCCCTACTTATTCATTGATACCTTCCACCCTCCCCTCCCACCAAAGAAACGATAATGAAAAGACAAAACAGATGTCATCAGATATCGCGACTCCGCCGTGTTGCTATTACGAATAAGACGAGGAGAGAAACGATAAGGAGAGAGCCAAAGGATGCTTATTTAAAAAATTATAAGCTGGGTCATCTGATATCACGACGCCTGCCATCGAAATTATAAACATACGCAATACCAGGAAATTGGTCTTCAATGCAATACCAGGAAATCTAAAAATCTCCCCTCCCCCTCCGCGATCACTGAGAACAGAGATCTGGGTCAGAGGATGTTTATTTAAAAAATGATGTGAGAATGATATCGCGACTCGCGCCGTCGACAGGATGTTTATATTATTATAAACATACGCAATACCTGGAACTGGTCAAATACCAGGAAAACTAAAAATCCCCCCCCTCCCCCCGTAAAATACGGTCGCGCTATAAGGTAATCCCGTCCCCCTCCCCCGCAAAATATGATCGTGCTATAAGGTAAAATGCCGGTAAGGTGGGAATCTGCCTACAATGGTAACTAGTATTTAGAACCCGCCTAGACATACTACTTGTGTACCCTTTGTTTCGCGTTCGCTGACGTAGAAGTTGACTTGCATTCATGAGAAGTGTTCCGAAGGTGTTTGAAAATATCTGTCACGCTGGGTATGCAAGTGTCAGTCAGAGTTGTTCCCAACCCTTGCGCATGTCAGGCCCCATTCTGTGAATAGCGATGCTCGTAAGAAGGTCATTCGCGATTTCTTCCTAAGACCGAGGGCTTGTAAAGATCTGATGTGCGATTGCATATGATCGCTCTTGAATCGATTCCGGCAAGTCGTTTGGTATAGCGGATGAATCTAATAGAAGAATGACGCAAAATGAATGCGCGACGATTATTGCAAGTTTTTTCCACTTGATTCCACGCGGCCTTGTAATTCTCTGCGCTAACAATGAATGATTCTATGGCGGATTCGGCCTTTTCGGATAGCGATAGCCTCATTGTCAGATAACTCTGAATACCGGCGACAATCGAAACGTTTGTCGGCGCGAAGACAAGGTTTTTCGGCAGAAGTTCGGCCGATCGCGCGTAAATCTATTCGTTTGCGTTGAGCTCGGCAGTCACAGGACTTCGTGTGACGGACAAGCCTTTACGGCACGAATTACACCGAGCTTCGATGACAGACGCGTATTCTAAGTGGACTTGGCGAGGATCACGGCAAAGTCGCGGAGAACAAAACCGGCATGTCGCGTTGTCCCACCGTGGAACGTCGGGAGATAAGCTTTTCTCTATTCGTCGAAAATCGCGCGCCCCAAATATTCCGATCCCCGGACAATCGGCGACGTAACGACCCACGGCCTCGTGTTCCTCTCGGGAGAGCGACTCCCGGTCGTCGGCAACGCCGGCGGACACGTGGTGCGTGGTACGAAAGCAGGAACTCGCAACGAGGCTCCGAGCCAACACGAATCAAATACAGAATATAGTCGCAAATTATAGCCCGATTAGCACTTACCAAACGGCGAAGGATCGTTATTGCAATCGGCAATCGGTACAATACAACTTAATAAGGGTTCCGCGAGTATAATGACGGCAACTTTACGTGTCGTGGTCCTTTTTTTCTGTGGAGAAATGCAGTACGCATACCCCGGCCCTCTGGGGAGGAGCCGGGGTTATGTGGGGCTTTCCTAGGGTGCAACGACGCCCTCCCAAGGCCAACCCACTAAAACACCACACCCGCCTAAGCTATGTGGGAGGAGCCTGGATCAACCGAGTATACAACAGGACTCACTCCCAGCTATCATACTTTCCGGGGTTAACCTCCCCTACTACCTAATCTAACCGGACCCCGAGCAGAGGGACCCGTCTGCTGTTATTATTATCACGCTGCCTAATTTTCCGGGTCCCGATACCAGGTACCGAGAGGCGGAAAAACAAGCGGCTACGGGTTTTATAGGTGAGAACCGAGCTACGTCTAGCCGTGATGGACGCAGTCCACCCGCGATAAACAACGCGAATTCGAAACTCTCGACAAGAACTTTAACATTTCGGGCGCCAGGCACTCTGAGATGCCACACAAAATTATTCGCGCTAAAGAAATTACGAATTCACGTTCGCGAGGACCCGAAGGGCTTGTTAAGGGCCAGGATTACACGCTGGATCGGACAGGACGTTCTCCACGGCGAGAACGGACCTCGCAAATGATTGGTACAACACTTAGTGTGAACAGAATGATTTATTTACGGCAAACAAAAGTAGAGTGAATAATCGAGTATGGAAACGGAATCTATCGAGTGGAAAGTCGAGATCTGGATTTACTATTAGTTACGGCAATCGGAAAATTTGAATCGGCATGATCGGCAACAAGCCGAATCGTACGCGGCTCGAATCTGTACGACGCCGGTTGCACGTGCGTAGCTATCCGCGACGAACGAAACGTACAGATCCCCGATGTTACACGCGTTTCTCGGATTAATTAATATTACCCGCGTCGGCAGCGGTCCGAGATGTAATTGACCAAAATTAACAATTTGACTGCGCGCGGCTATTTCGCTAACCGAACGATTCGCGAACGTATTTTACACACGCAGGACGCTAGCTAATCGCTCTCACTGGGAATTCGCCAAAGGAACACGAAACGGGCAGCCGATTCTCGGCACACGAAACACGTGGCCGTCAAAAGGACGGCCCACGCAAAAACCGACACAAAATCACGAACGCTGCTGGAGCCACTTTATAAGATCGCGAATTAACAATAATTCATCGCAAAGGAATCTGATGGGCACTTACCAACGGCAGCGTATCTCGGCGAAGCTGAACGGCAGCCTTTATACAGTACTTTTTCGACGCACACGCGTTTATACAGATACGGCAGCAAACTACTTTTCGGTGGGAAAGCCTACGCAGCAGTGACGCGAAATTTCGGTGGCTCGAGGATGCGGAAGTAAGGCGTCCCCTACTCGATCGGTTTTTCGCCCACCAATCACTGTCGCTCGCGGTGTCGTACGCGCGGAGGGCCGGCACTCGACAAGAAGGGCCCCGGACCTTGCCGATTTCCCGATTTCCATAACGGCGGACGCGCTTCCACCGGGAATGTCTTGGGACATTCCAGAACCGCTCGAGCCGCTCCTGCAGGGACCGATAATGTTGCGGGACGAGACGTCGACGGGACGATTCTTCGATGTTCTCTTCGTGGTCCCTTAGTCCCTCATCGGCGTCTCCAGGTTGTTCAGCCTGGGCTCGAGGTTCCTTTCCAATTCCTCTGCAGAGGGTGTTATTTTGGTCCGGCGTTCCGAGTGGGCTTTCGAGACGGCAGCTTGGGATCTCCTTTTTCCGGCGATTTGTTACATCGGGGCTTCCTGAGCCCACGCTACGTTCCTGCAATTTTCCCGTCGCGCCAATCGGCACGACGTTCACCAATCTACAGTATCGGAACTTAGTTCTCCTAACGTCCCAGAGAGATCGCTTACTGCTAGCGATTTCCTAATTGTCCTGCTAGAGGGTGGTCCGGTCCTCGCGATTTTACTTTTGGGTTTTCTTACTATTGTATCATCGGGACGTGGTTATTTTTCCACGTCACAAATTCCACCCGATCAAGTACAACGTGCTCATCCCGCACGATCCTGTTCGCTGCTCCGCTGTCCATCCTCCTCGCCAGATGTTATGGCTCTACCTTCTATAACGTTGCCGCCAATAAATGGAGGGACGACAACGTCGATCCCACTGCCACCTCGAGTCCAACCCTTTCCGGAAGCTCCTTACTTGTGAAAGCAGGAGGGGCTTCGTCCCGGCCCGAGGAGCCGAGTTGCTAAAAGGAGCTCGGCTAGCTGGTCAATCCATGATGTCACGGCAGAGGTATTCTTTTGCCTCTAATCCGCGACTTCTCTTGTTCTAGCCTTCGAGCGAAGTACGTCCCGCGTGAACCTCCGGAAGCTCTTGAACAGTTGTTCGGTCACCAAGACAGCCTCTGGCACCGGCCACTGGTGGCCCTTAGCTTCAGCTTCTTGGCGCAAGAGTTCCCGCGCTTGAGCGTACTGAGGACAATCATACAAGATATGACTCGGTGTTTCCACTTCGCCGCACTCGCAGTGTTCGTCCTCGACGAGCTTGAAGGTTTTGAGCTTCGCACGGAAATCTCCGTGTCCACTCAAGAACTGAGACACATAGTGATCAGAGGTCACCCAGCGTGCGGAGAGTCGGTCTGAAACATCACTGAAGTATTGGAACGTTGTCCTCCCCTTCTGCGATGACGACCATCTCCCCTGCCACTTCGCCAGAGCGTTCCGTCTAACCTCGGCTAATACCTCGCGCGGACTCACGACTCCGTTTGCCAAATCGGCAGAACTCACTCGATATGTTTCGTACTCTACGTCTTGCATCTTCCGTATCTTGTACGCGCACGCACGCTCCGCTGTCATCAAGTCTATTGGTACCTCCCCAGCGATCACGGTGATCGCGTCGGTTGATACCGTTCTATAGGCCTTGGTGCAGCCAAGTAGAGCTCTCCTCTGCGCCCTGATGAGATGTTCTCTCGATGCAGAGGTGAGGAACCCCATGGAGGAACATCGCTCCTGGTCAAGATCCTGCGGATACGTCCGCGGGCTGGACTGCGGCAACGCACAGTGGGACGAAACGGGCGATTCCCTGGACATGGAGTTTTCACCCAGTTATTCCTTTATAAAAATTTAAATTTAGGTTATACTCTAAGTATTTTTTCGTGCTGAATCGAATGGTGAAGTCCGTTTGGCGATAGGAATGATGCGAAAGAAGCTACAGTATATTCATAGAACAATGATCTTGGATTTTTTATTTTTATGTAAAACATTTAATATTTACTGAAATATGTACTTAAGAATTTATTTTTTGTTTGATTTTTAAATTTTGTTTAATTTTTGTAGGTATGATTTGTTTAATTTTATAAACCAATTTAAAATAGAAAACGAAAGTGCAAATAGGAACAATAAAACAAAAAGTAAAATAAAATTTTAACTTAGCAACTGAAAAACTTAAGAAATGAAACAATTAAAAGAAGGTACCTTTAGTTAACCTACATCTTATTATCGGTTTCTCCTAGCAATTCGTGTTCTTCAACAAAGTCCAACATACAATCTTGTTCTTCTACCTCATCAAATCTTAGCGAAGTGTCCAAAAAATCTGAATCTATGTCATCTTCTTCAGGGGAGGAATTACTTTTTGCCGCGAAAATGAATTTAAGGCAGGAAGGTCATAATGTCAAGGCAAAAATTGTTCAAAAAGTGATGGACTATTCAGACGATTCGGAGGAATTAATAAAAATGTGCGAGGATGGTGAGAAATCTGACATTTCGTTCTCAAGTGAGAATACACTTGCCCTAAATACATCTCTCAACCTGTCCAAGTCGAAGTACTTCATTTTGAGAAATGCTACTTTGAAAGCAGGATTAACAATATTTCCCTCATATTACCAGCTCAACAAAGCCAAGAAGGAATGTTATCCAGAAGAACATGAGGTAACTGAGTTGGGAGCAAAGATACCTCTTCAAGCTCTTCTGAACCACACAACTTCGAGAATTTTATCTATCACCCCCATGGATAAGATCCTAAGAAACGGGAAATGCCTGAAACTGTTAGCTGTAAACGGATACGGGAAGCTGAAAACTGATACTGAACGATAAGATCAGAATTAAGAATACATAGTCAACAAACACTGCGTTTTACTGGACTTTCAAACATGATTTCCCGGAAAAATCGGACGAAGTCGGGTATGATTTTTGCGTATTTCTTTCGATAGATACCAACAGTAAACACCTGTAGAGTCCGTTTTTCGGAACAAATCGGAACTTTTTTGTAAAGCGACAAAATGTACGCAAAATGCCCATAACGTTACTAAACGTCAGGTGTTAAACATTAATACGGCCATTTTTTATTTCATTTCTATTTTTCTCAGCTCAAATACACCTCATAAGTAGAAAAAAATTATACAACAACATTACCAAAATATGGAAACTATTAGGAACAATTAAATAGGAAGATACGGTTTCATAAAAATTCAAGTCTCGAGCTGTCGATTTTAGATACATATGCCGGAAATATGACGTTATCACTGACATGTCCTGGAATGTCACCACATTTGCTTGTTCCAAAAAGCCTAGAAAACGATCCTATGAGCTCTCTTACTGGGAAAAAAAATTTGAATTTTTCGTCTATGTCGGGGATTTTACGTAAGTCGTCCCACTGTGCAACGTCCCGATTGGAGTCGATCCAGATGTAATTCCGCCAAATCCTCGCGGTGTGGATACCTGTGGAATCGTGAAAGAATCGTCGCCCGAATGTGATAATGAAATTTTAAAAAAAAATGAAAAACTAAGTAGGGAATATAAGATTTTTTATTAAAAAAAATTGATTAATTATAAAATTTAAAAATCTATTGATTATATATTATATATAACTGCCTTCATTGTTAAGTCTGCAAACAAAAACAAAAAAAATGTTATGTATTATTATTTTTAAATTAATAAATAAATATATAAAATTATCAATTTATGCTCACGGTATCTGTAAATAGCATCTTTACCACCGCCGCGTACTCCTCGTCCCATTCCTCCACCTCAATCTGGTACTTCCTCATCGCGTACCGCTACCCTCGGATAAATCCCTGTTTCTTCTCTGGAGAGTTAAATGTCTGTGGAAAAATAAAATTGTAATATAAAATATTTGTCAATAACAATAAATAATATATTGTAATATTTCTTTCGTACTTACCAATTTTTCCATCGCCTCCGACAACGGCATGTTCTCGTCTACCACGAAATCTTTGGATACAGTCGCGTCTACGAACATTTTTTCAGATTGACCAGAGCGTCGACAGCACCCATTCTTTTATGCATGTATCCCCTCCGAAAAAAAATGTCCCGAAATCTCTTCTCACGAAATTAGAGAAGATGTTCGTCGAACTCACGAAATTAGAGAAGCCGTTCGTTGAAATCTCCGCTCACGAATGTATACGTGTCAATCGTGCGAACTGATAAAACGAATGCACCCAAACGTATCGAGACGTGGAATACTCGACACCGGCATTTGAAACGATGCCGTCGCTCCCAACTCGCCCGATTACGAAAGTCTGATAGGGAAAAAGACTATGCGGAACAGCGTGTCCAGATATCTCGGTTTTGACAACTCCATACCGGCTGTGAAAAGGATGTTGCTACTACGGATATACAACTCGAGAGATTATTGCCTCCGTCAAACGATACTTTAATTATTGCCTCCGTCAAACGATACCTTATAGAAGCCTGATAAGGAAAAGAATAAGCAAAACAGCGCGTCTAGATATCTCGGTTTTGACAACTCGATACCAGCCGTGATCGTACTCCTCCCCACGGAGACTTATACCAGGAAACTGTACCTGATAAGAGAGTTCACTGAGCTTAGCATCTTTAAAGTCTATATTCGTTATTTAAACCATTATTTCAACGGTAAAATTGTTATTAACAGTGTTCCCCAGGAAGTATCATATTACATACCGCGAAAACCCCCCTCCCTCACCAAAGAACGGGGCTTGCGCAATACCAGGAAACTGTCCTTTATTTAAACTATTACTTCAACAATAAATTGTTATCTTCCCCAGGAAGTATCATATTGCATATCACCAAAGAACGGGGGCTTGCGCAATACCAGGAAACTGGCCTTGAACGCAGTACCAGGAAACTGGCCTTTATTTAAACTATTACTTCAACAATAAATTATTATTATTCTCCCCCTCCCTCTCCCCCCTTCCCCTCGCCTACGAACGGGGGCTTACGCAATACCTACGCATGAGAAACCCCCCTCCCCTCATCCTGCAAAAATATGCTCGCGCTATAAGCTAAAATGCCGGTAAGGTAGGAATCTGCCTATAATGATAATTGGTGTGCTAGAACCCGCCTATATTACCTACTGACGTCTAAACTTCATAGTGGGGTTCCTCAAGATAAAAGTCTGCTCTATCGTGTAATATAGTTCAATTTTACGCTGGACCCTTATTTTTTATGGAAACTGAAAAATATCCTCAAAAATTAGTGCAAAACTGGTGTCTCTCCATTTTTATTGTTTGTTCCAACATGTTAAAACATTCATAATGTATTAATATTGTATATCACAGTATTCGGGAAGGTTTACAGAATTTTTTGCTGTGAAGAACAATTCAAAGTCTAATGTGTCTTTTTCTGAAAATCTAATGTCTCAAAAACTGGTTTTGGGGAAAAAGTAAGGGCAGATTTTAAATTAGTGCAAAAAACTCTATAAGAATCGAAACTATTTTGGCTGTTGAACAGTCCCAGATAGCACACAACATCTTAAAGATGTCGGTTTCATGTCGTTTTTATGTCTGAACGTCTACGTCGCCAAACAGACGTAATTCGCACATCTGAAAGATGTGTTTTTGAAGACATCGTTTTTATGTACGAGGAAAGATATCTTTCAAACATCTCATTTCAGACATGAAAACGATGTCTCCAGAATAGACATCTTCAGGTGTATGAAAACTACTAAACAAACAGATGCAAAGAGTATGAAAGAAGGCAGCAGGAAGAGGAGTCAAGGAGTTGCTGCTATTACCGCTCAAGGCAGGATGCTATGCTGAAGCTGATATGGACCACCAGCAGCTTTTGCGGATCCTGCTGACCGAAATTCTCCAGCAGGTCCATCGTTTGAAGAAGGCGAACCAGACAGCAGTGACAGATATATTCTAATTCTCATTTTTAACCTCTAATAATGTAATTTTAATTAATTTGTAATTTGTAATATGTATATATGTATATGATATTTGGTCCCCTCAGGGTTTCAAATCCATTTACCAATCTCCCTTCTTTCCACTCTCTCTAACGCCAAATTTCAGCCTATTTCAGCCTAAGTTTCAGCGGTGCCTACTTTTTATTACGGTGGGTTCCGAACCACCTTTTTTGCCAACAACACGCAACCGGTACCCGAGCAGCCACCGCCTGGTGTATGCTCTATACCCATGCGGTCACCCATCCAAGCACCGGTCACGTCCAACGCTGTTTAACTTCGGTGATCGTACGAGAACTTTTTTTTTTTTAAATCATGTTTATTGCCCAATTCGTACAATCTTATGACTAGTATCAACAAACATTTAAAACTACTAAACAATATTGCGGTGTGTGCCTAGATGCTCGTTCGCATGCGAGTCTCCTAGGTTTACAGTCTTTGGTCTTCTCTTAAAAAACTAATAAGAACTTTGTATGTTAATAAGTGTTTACTTAGTAGGAACTGGGGGGGGTGCTTGGGGGGGAAAAAGGGGATGGTAATAAAAACCCCCTGCTTCAGTCTTTAATGGCACTTAAGGTAAGTTAAGATTAACTTATGACTAAATGGTAACTTATAGCTAGTCGTATTAACATATTTACATATATACAAGGGGGAAAGAAAAAGAAAAATAATGGGCAATCGTGCCTTATAATCTAGTTTGTTATGTTTTTAACTCTTCTTAAGAATACGCTATGGGTGAGGTTAGCCTCTAATTTGCCTTGGTAGGCTGGCTTTTCTTTCCCTGAGTTCTAAAATGTTCGTGTCGAATGCTGTTAGCCACCAGTATTTTTTGCTATCTAGCCTATGGAAATCGTAATAGTCTATTTTGGGAATAGCGCGGGAGAATTTAAATTTATCTTCGTTTATTACTAAATCTAGGTGGTTGTATGATATGCGTTTGTCAGCTTTGTTGCGCTTCCAATGGTAAATTAGGTTTGTGTTGTTAGCGTCTTGAATGAGCCCAATTTGATCACAGTACATAAAAGCTTGAGGGGTGACGTAGCCGTTTCTTAGTTGCCTCAGGGTGATGTCTGGGTTTTGGTGGGATAGGGAGCGGATAATATCGTTGTCTATGGTCGGTAACTTGCTATAATAATTGCGGACTATTTTAATGATGAATGAATCGATCCTCTGTATTACGGCTGCGTCATACAGTTTCTGGTTACTGACGTAGTGTTGCCAGTCCGATTGCTGGGTTCGATAAAGCGAGAAACAGGCCCGTAGGCATTTACGCTCTAAAGAGCGGATTTTCTCCATCGTTGTATTATTGGTATTCCACCAGATGGGGGCTGCGTAAGTTATTATCGGTCTGACAAGTAGCATATAAAGTATTATTTTTGTTCTCCGGGTCAAATGTTTGTTGTAGAAGATACGGCTGTTTGCCAGAAACGCTGAGCGGGTTTTGATGAGTTGTGTGTCCAAGTGCTTGTTGCCGCGGAGGAGATAATCGATTTGTACTCCGAGGTATCTGACTGTTTTCTTGTGAGGGATAGTCATCAGTGTGGAGGTGCCCGGGGCTGTGGTGGAGATGCTGAAATCTTTGCTGCCTTTTTTTGGTTTGGATGACAATTGAACTAATGGCTTGCGGAATAGGATGGTTTCACATTTGGAGGGGTTGAGTCGGAGATTCCAGGCTGTATAATATTTGTTAATTTTGTTCGTTAGGAGTTCAAGGTTGTTCCTGACCGAGCTAACCTTGTTGCCTGCCGTATAAACAATGAGATCGTCGGCAAAGGCTAGGGCGTGTGAGGAGGAGTTATTTTCATTGAGATCGAATAGTTTAGGGAGATCACTTAGGAAGAGATTAAAGAGGATGGGGGAGTTAACCGTTCCTTGTTGAAGTCCTTCAAGGATTTGAAATTGCTTGGAGGAGAGTGTTTTGCCATCCCAGGTCGAGAAGGTTTTGCCACTGATCATGTCTAGTATGGTTAGAAGTAGCCATGGGGGGGGGGGGCAGTTTTTCTTATATAGTTTAAAAATTAGGCCGTTGTGCCATACGGAGTCAAATGCTTTCTCCAAATCGAGCAAGGCAGCTCCACAAAAATAGCTTCTGGCTACTATGGTATTCAAATCTGAGAGGAGCTTATGGATGGCATGGATGGTTGAGTGGCGGTGTTTGAATCCGATCGTACGAGAACCGGTTTTTGAAGCGAGGCAATGGTCGTTGACTTGTAATATGTATATATTTAAATAAATATTTATTCGTATATTTTATAAATATCTGCTTTATTGTACGTTTTTTTACTAACCTAACCTAGTATATATGCCTTACACGAAAGTTTCTAAATAGTCGCGCGAATAACATCTGTAAGATGTCTTTTTTCAGACATCTGGAAGATGTTTTTAATATGTACTACTAGAACATCTGAAACATATCAAAACGACATTCAGAAGACATCTTTGAGATGGTACGTTGAGTCACAAACGACATAAAACTAACGTAAAACCAACGTAAAACTGACATCAAACCGACATTGGCGACATTTCTCAGATATTCGAATGTCTTGCGGCAGGCATCTTTCGAACATCTTTGAGACGTGTCTGTGCTATCTGGGAGAGGTTCCGCATTTTTCGATTCCTGACTCTATACTGCACGTTTCAGTGTTCTAGGTACAGCAAAATTCCGATTCCTGTTTAGGGGGTGTTTCTTGGAGCAAACAGGAATCGCAAGCTAGACTTGCTTTTCTGATTTACTGCTGGGTCTACTACTCCGATCGCGCCGGGCGAGACTACAATAGAGCAACGGTGTCGGCAACGGCTACCCTCAGCGTGCGGCCGTAGCGTGTGGCCGTCGCCGACACAGTTTAAAGGCCCACGTGTCCTCACAATGGAATGCCAATTCAAAATGCTTTATTTTTTATTATTTTTTTATGAGACTTTCACTGGCTTGTTTCTGGTATTATTCTGATTAAAACAAGACCAAACACGATATAATTTGGCCCGTATTCATTCTACATGCGAGAAGCATAATTTATAATTCATCATACATTCAACATATGAAATAGCATATGTTTAAATAAACACAACGGAGGAACGCGACTCTTTCTTTCCTATACAAAACTTTCACAGTCGATTAAACCAATAAATACAATTGAAATTATATCGTGTTTGGTCTTGTTTTAATCAGAAAAATGCCAGAAATACGTTTTTAACAGTCCCATAAAAAAATAATGATTATTAAGAAGTTTGAACATTCGATTCATTGAGTCAATGTAGCGGTGGTCACACCGATATACCCGAGCCGACGACAATAGTCGCCGTCCTGCGGCGCGGTACTGCGTTGACAGGCAGTGGAGTGAGTAGGTCTGAACAAGAATCGGGACCTCCCAAACTGAACAGGAATCGGAACTTTGCTGTAGTCACTGTGTGTCTCTCACACTAGAGAGCGGATCCACACCCTTAAGAACCAACCCTTAAATTTTCTCCCACCTGTAGTCGAATACCCTGTACAAAAGTTCATTATTTATTATTAAATATTTCAAGAATATATTTTTTTTTCCTATGGACCCCGTTATTACGGAATCTTTTATTTAATATGTCGTACGTGTCAACGTGTATAGTACAGCTGTCGACAGGGAAATCACGTTTGGAAAATGTTGTGTGTGAGACTATTCTGAGGTACTGTAATAAATAATCTGTAGAGTATACTGTACAGTGATGAAAGGAACATCTATGGCATTCTACGTTGTTCCATATTCACGAGATTATTATAGAGACAGCATTATTAACTTTTGCTCGAAAAGGCAATGAGGGAATCAGTCTCGTACCACGTCCATTCTCATTTTCATTCTTTAGTTGTAGCATTAGAGTCGCATGCAGTGAGTTGGTATTTACGGGCGTAATTCACTTCAGAGTTACAGTGAACCGCACTTCCATTTCACAGTACGAATAGAATATACTCTCACAGTCATGCCCATCCATATTTTAAGATTACACTCCGAAACCATTGTCGATATCCAGTTCATTTTATTCTTAAATAATTGGGAGTGATCGGTGAAGTATTAGGTCGTACCCAGGTTTGGGGAAAAATGGATTTTTGAAATAGGAAACAGACTATAAATATTTTTATTCTGTCATGTGATGCAGAATTTGGCGTATAAATTTTTTTAAATAATAGTTACATCTGGATAATAGCATTTCAAATACATATTTTAATAGCAGCTCATAAAAATGCTATTTGCAATTAGTATTTCATTAAAATATTAAAAAATAATATTTCATCAAATAGTACCATTTCATAGTATTTCAAATAATGTGTCACGTATATACAATAATGTGTGTGTGTGTGTGTGTGTGTGTGTGTGTGTGTGTGTGTGTATTATATTACTATTATTACACAGTCAAAGTTCAGTGTTCATATACCATCGTGTTTAGTAAATTCAGTAATAATTTAAAGGTGAAGTTTTAATTTAATAAAAGGCGTGTACACCCGCCGGATCACCAAAACACCACCAAATCATCCAAGATTGAGGGTACTTGAAAATTTAGGTTAATTCGACGAACTAAATTTCGCTTGTCAAGTTTACTTAAAATTCTTTTTCTTCCTCGTCCTACTACAGGGTGTCCCAAAATTCCTCCAACACCCGAAAATGGGAGGTTCCTTGGGTCATTTGAAGCAACATTTTCGTTTACAAAAATGGCGTCCGCGGCTTTGTTTAAGAGTTATTAACAAAAAACACGGACCAATCAGAGCGCGATCTAGACATGCGATGACACGTTCGGCCAACTGACAGTTGGCGCGTCGCACAGTGCGGCATGTAAATGGACATTCGGGACAAAAATCATAACTTCTAAAAAACTAATCAATTTTTTACCTAAGTACCTTAATAATTTTTTAAAGGGGATACAAAGATGCATCGATTAATGCACCAAAAATATAAGGTTCCATCAGTAAAAAAGTTTTTTTTAATTTTTTTTTTAATGAAGAGCTTTTTATTATTAGTTGTTATTGCTATTTGTTGTCAACTGTATACTGAATACCGTCAATTGTATACATGTAAATAAAAAGTTTAATTACATAAACAAAAACTATTAAAAAATTAAATTATTTGTTATTCTTACTATAAATGTACATAATATATACATGTAAAGAAAAAGTTTAAGTACATAAATGAAAACTATACAAAAATTAAATTATTCGCTACAATTTTTGTCTAACTTTTGATAATTTCTGGGAATAAGTGTGTTCGGACATTCAAGCTTCAACCAAACCGCGATTACGAATGCATTTCTCTAACAAAATTAAATAACATCGAGTCTTGCAATTTATCGCAGAAAAAAATTATATAGCAATATACTACAACATCTTGTTGATACACAACAACCAAAATTACAGGATATTTTGAACCGTTTTTTTGTAAATTGCATTTCAAGGAAAAAACGCAATTCCTAAATTGCCAATTAAAATGATGCATACCTCTGGTCAAATTCTCCATACCTAAGTTGTAACAAACAGTTTAAAACAAAAACGAACCTAAAAGAGCAATTAGGGCACGAGTAATCTGACTTTTTAGTATTTGTACTACAATAAACTCTTGGCTGTTATTGATCCCCTATTGATTTTTTTGGATACTACTTTTTACATACACATTCCTTACTTACCGACTGATGATTTTGTTGGATAATTAGATTAGAATCGAACCATGATTATTTTGATTTTTGTCCATTGCGTGCCGCACGTCGGGCCAACTCACAGTGTGTCGTCCAATGGAAAAAAGTCCGGAAATCAAAGTGTAAGACCAAAAAATTTATGTATGCTAAAATGTTCGTAACAAAACGTAGTTTCTGAAACTGCATTAAATTTTAACTGAATAAATCAATTTATTATTAAAATTGAGGCTGAAACTTTACTGTCAAATTCCGTGCATTATTTTAAACATGCGTCCCTCGCAAGCTATTTGGTTTTTTAATTTGATCTTTAGAGGGTGTGTTTAGCATTATAAGACCTTCAATCTCCCAGAAAATTTTTTTAAAATAATCGCAATTTGTCCTAATTTTTTATGTTTAACATTTATCAACTTTGATTAGAGTTTTAAAAAAAGTACATCAAAGTACATCCGTAAATTTTTTTACAGTAATTAGTGGCATATTAAACTTTAATTTCGCGTTGGTTTAAATCTGCTCACATTTGCTCAAGGGGAGAAAATAATAAAAAACCATATAAAGACTTATAAATTATATATTTAGTTTTAAAATTGTTTAAATATTTACAATCTTCCAATTCAGTATTACAGAAAGTACCAAAAGGTTCCTTTGAGATTTTGTATTATATTAATTTAAAGCACATTAGACTTCTGTCTAGGTAAACAAACGGAATTCTTAAGGACTCTTAAGTTGTAATTCCTCGTTGTGAAGATTTACAATTAGATAAACAATGTATATAGTATAGTACTTTTTTAAAAAATTTTCGTTAAAATTGTAAACCACTTTTTATTCAATAAAAAGTCATAAAAAACAAGATCATCGCAACTAAAAAATAAAATTTTTGTTTAAATAATTAAAAAAATTTTTTTTTTTACATCATTCGATTCGGTTTTGCATTTTATTTCAAAAAGTATTAAGGTACTTTACTCGAAAATTGCATAGTTTAAGAGTTACGACTTTTTTCCCGAATTCCCATATACTCGACACACTGTGCGACTGTGCTAACTCGCATCTAGGTCGCGCTCTTTTTGGTCCGTGTTTTTCGTTAATAACTCCTAAACAAAGCCGCGGACGCCATTTTTGTAAAGGAAAATGTCGCTTCCAATCACCCAAGGACCCTCCCATTTTCGGGTGTCGGAGGAATTTTGAGACACCCTGTATATAACCGAATTTGTAATTACAAAGAATCGTAATTAACAGAAGAGTTGTTGAAATACGATCGCCAACGACTGTCAACGATTGGTTATCCTTGTGTCCCTACGGCTTTTTAAATTTAAATACGCCTTTTCCTTCCGACGGCTTAGCTTTTCCTTACAAATAGATGATAAAAGAATCAGGTCGTTTGGTACAATTATGAAAACATTATTCTATTTTAAAAGGTGTATGAACACTTTGTACACTGTATGTAAGTATACGAATTCCATCAGTTTCAAAAACTCTGCCTTCGTCTCCTGTGAGGTTTTTAAAAGCAATTGTTTCGTAATTTATGCTTATTAAAATTTTCCTTTATTTTGTAGGCCGGTATACGAACACAAAGCTTCTCGTTAGCCTTTAAAACAGAGGAATAGGTATACTATACAGCAATACGCATGGCATAGAGCATTTCGTCTTTCTTTTCCCTGATATGACGCGTACAACGTGCATTGTTCTCGAGTACAGCGTACACTATGCGTTCATATAAAGTCCAAAACATTTCGCTTTGTAAGATCCTACAACCTGTACCCTTTTGTGCTTGCGTACGTGTTGGGTGAGCTTGTTATTTAAAAACTGTAAAGCATTCTCCGCTATGCAAGGTATATTCGTTTTGATTTTATGCCGTATACAACAGCATTACTATTGTCATTATTTCACATGGAGAATTCATTTGATACTAGGTTGACGATTTAAGAGGGTACCGTACACATGGATATGACTAGCATATTACTAGAATATTACTAGAAAAACAAGTGAAAACCGTGTTTACGGGAAACCATTTTTTGTTTTTATACAAGCATGTTACGAGCTGTGTGAGGGCTTGTTCTAAAGAGGAAGGTTCATCATAGCCCGCTCTGCTCATGATTTCACAAGATTATGTTTATATTTAATAATATGAGCGTCCAAAGTAGGGCAAACAAGTCGAGACAACCACCCTCAGATTCACATGTATTTTTCTAATACAAAACGGTTTTTCTGACTTAAATCATGAGCAGAGCGAGTTATGAGGAACCTTCCTCTTTACAATAAGCCCTCACACAGCTCATAACATTTTTAACTTCCCGATTCATAGGGAAGTTACTGTAATTACCCCGAAAATCGAAAATCGATTTTTTAGCAGATCTTCACGTTTCATGGTTATTGAAGTCATTTTAGACTATTTTTATCAAATTGTTAGTGTGTGTTGTGTGTGTGTGTGTGTGTGTGTGTGTGTGTGCGTATGGCCGTTTTTATGTTATCAAATTTTTCGTTAACGTTTTCTGAAAAAGTAAAAATGCGATCAGAATGATGAATGATGCAATCGATGTGCCCCGTCGTAACTTAGAGCTGATTAGATTTTGGTCCATATTGGTCAAGTAGTTTTTTAGATTTTTTAGTTTTTTTAGGTTTTTTCGAAAGAAGTTCATTCAAGAATGCAATTTATACGAGAGGATGGAAATTTTCCACCGAATAAACAATCATAATTATATATATTTCATTTTTATTAAAAAAAAATTTTTTTTTCATTTAAAATGAATTATGCAACTAATGCTAATGTTACCGCTTACAACTAACGAATCGGGAAGTTCTATGTGTGGCTCGTGGAGAGTCACACACAAAATAAATAAAAAACCATTAAGAGCTGTATGCCCCACTAGTAATGCGTACCACTAACCCTTTCGTAAGAGCAGTCCTACCCGCGAGCTCGCCAAGCGAGCGAGCAATAACAACCCCACCCGCGAGCTCGCGAAGCGAACGAGCAACAATAACCAGCTAGTTTGTCCTCATATTAACATATTTTGAGCTGTGTGTGGGCTTATTCTAAAGAGGAAGGTTCATCATAGCCCGCTCTGCTCATGATTTAGTTCGATTATGTTTATATCTAATAATATGAGTGTCCAAAATAGGGAAAACAAATAAAGAAAAATTCCGCAGATACTAATGTAGGTTATTAATTCTAATGTAGGACTGCTCTTGCGAGTTAATGGTTTTTTTTTTATTTTGTGTGTGACTCTCCACGAGCCACGCAAAGAACTTCCCGATTCGTTAGTTGTAAGCGGTAACATTAGCATTAGTTGCATAATCAAAAAAAATAAAAATAAAACCAGCAACTCCAGACGATTTCGGCCAAATTAGGTGAACACTTCACAGGTACTTCAAAAACATTTAATTTTAAAAAAATTTAAAAAAAAATGTTCACCAGTTTATTCATTTATATGTCGAAAACAACAAATTTTGATAAATATTACACTCTGTAATTAGTTTTGGTGTGATACTTAGTAAAACAATAGCCAAGATGCATCCTTGCCACTTCACATTGGCTGGGCGCGCCGTATTGGCGCCGCTCGAGTTGCCACTTCACATCGGCCGGACGCCGTATCGGCGCCGTTTGAGTTCAAAGGGTTAAATTAAAAAAAAAAATTTTTTTTAATAAAAATGAAATATATATAATTAAGTTTGTTTATTCGGTGGAAAATTTCCATCCTCTCGTATAAATTGCATTCTTGAATGAACTTCTTTCGAAAAAAACTAAAAAAACTAAAAAATCTAAAAAACTACTTGACCAATATGGACCAAAATCTAATCAGCTCTAAGTTACGACGGGGCACATCGATTGCATCATTCATCATTCTGATCGCGTTGTTACTTTTTCAGAAAACGTTAACGAAAAATTTGATAACATAAAAACGGCCATACGCACGCACGCACACACACACACACACACACACACACACACACACACACACACACACACATACTAACAATTTGATAAAAACAGTCTAAAATGACTCCAATGACCATGAAACGTGAAGATCTGCTAAAAAATCGATTTTCGATTTTCGGGGTAATTACAATAACTTCCCTATGAATCGGGAAGTTAAAAATTCCGGATATTCTAATGTATTTTTCTAATACAAAATGATTTTTTCGACTTAAATCATGAGCAGAGCGGGCTATGATGAACCTTCCTCTTTACAATGAGCCCTCACACAGCTCATAACATGCTAATATCAGGACAAAAAATGTTTTCCCATGATCGCATTCAATTGTTCCCCAGATTCCGTTCATGAAGGGCAATGAAGGGCAAGTAGAACTAATTTTAGTTCAGCTACTCAAACGAGATGGCGCTTAGACAGGAGAATTATCGGCGTATATTCGTAACAACAAAAATATAAAGGGCTTGAAGCCACTCGGATCCATTAATAGCAATAAAGATATTGATAAATAGAAAAAAACCTGTATTGATAGCGAAATTGAAGCGTTAGATTGATACAAATGTATGTTCGTCACTGTTGCCAAACTGTTTTTCAGCGTGGAGGTTGCATACACTGATAAATACCCAGATCAGGGGTTACGGTACCCCCTTAAGGGGGTAGAGTACCCACGTGACATTACTAGAATCTAACCAGAATATTACTAGAAAACAAGTGAAAACAGGGGTTTACGGGAACACACCTCACGTCGTCATATGATTATATTTTCAGCTCAATGAGGGCTCATTCTAAAGAGGAAGGATAAATGAAGCGCGCGTGGGTCCAACTTCAGTTACATTATGTTTATATCCAGTAATGTGACTGTCCAAAGTAGGGAAAACAAATGAAGAAAAATTCCGGATTTTCTAATGTATTTTTCGATCACAAAAAGATTTTTCCTGCTTATTTAGGGACCCACGCGCGCTTCGTTTAACCTTCCTCTTTCAAATGAGCCCTCACTCAGCTCAATATAAAATCGTATGAGGATGTGAGGTGTGTTCCCGTGATCGCATTCAATTGTTTCCCAGATTCCCTTCATGAAGGGTGAGTAGAAGCAATTTTAGTTCAGCTACTTGGACGAGATGGCGCTTTGTCAGGAGAATTATCAGCGTAGTTTCTTAACAACAAAAGTGTAAAGGGCATGAAGCCACTCGGATGCGTTAATAGCAATAAAGATAATGATTAAAAGAAAAAAACCTGTAATTATAGCGAAATTGAAGCGTTAGATTCATACAGATGTATGTTCATCACTGTTGCCAAATTGGTTTTCCGCGCGGGGGTTGGTCACAATGAAAAATACCATGGTCACGTGGGGCCTCTACCCCCTTAAGGAATGCTGTGAATGTGCGATAATTAAAATTTTTGCATAACGTAAACACAACATCCGAGACACTTACTTTATTCACTTTATGTTTCTTCTCCGCACCCACAAAATTCCACCATTAGTTCGGATTTTCTCAATCGTTTGCTTACGATGGACTAAATCATCAATATTAACCGCGATAATGAATCGCATGAAAAACTGTCAGCTATATGGTAGTAGTCGTCTCAATCAAAACATTTCACATGACAACATTCTGTGAGTGTCATCAGTAAGCTATCTCGTTGGGCATGAAATTATCAGAATCATGATACTCCTATTTCACTAATTATACAATGAAAGAACGAACATTCTGAACAAAGAAGTTGCAAAAATGATAAGAAATGCAACATCATTTTTAATATAAAATATGATTATGATATCGGCGCCAGGTTCGATCATTTCAAGAAGAACAACAAATATGCAAATTGATTGCCACCATGAACGATATCGACCGACCAATCATTTTGAGTCTCACATATACAACACAGGCCTTGCCTTGCGTTGGGTTAGCACATTGTGCTTCAGTTACATTATCGCCAGCATGAGGTAAAGTTTAAATAGTGTAACTCACAATTATGTGTCTTAGAAAGTATTCGTCCCACTTTTCACAGCAAGTATGTATTCAATTTTTTCTTTTTCTTTCTCTGGTTTACCAATTTTGGTAAATTACATGGCTGTGTTACATGAAAACAGTATATTTAATTTCAAAAATTTATACTATTAATTTCTTTTTCAGACGCAAAAATTTTGTTTCTTGATAATGATCCATATTGAGATCGAAACGTTGAGAAACTTAAATACTTAAATTGCATATTTGTTGTTCTTCTTGAAATGATCGAACCTGGCGCCGATATCGTAATCATATTTTATATTTTAATTTTCGATCGATAAGAATTATTTCCTTTATCAGTTTTTAAGAAAACGATTGAGATACGACCCATGGTCTATTTCACAAAGTTGGTCCTTGTGACCAGTAGAACACGATTAAACAAAAAAATGTTTTGACCTTGATTTTCAAGGTCAAGGTCAATTTTGCGGGGAGTTTTTTATGTCAATTTCCACTAAATCGTAGGTGTAGAATCACGCTATGGTGGCCGTGACATATAATTTTTAGACACCCTGTACGTGTACAAAAGAACATAGATTACAGTGGAAGGTTGAATAAACTATTTTTATAGGATTTAAAAAGAAAATTGTAATAACTTTCACGAAAGGAGTTCTAGTCGTCATAAAACCAAACCAGAACATTTTACAGAAACGCGTATGTGTTCTTGAATTTGAGCGAAAGGGTTTTAAGTTAATCAATGCTCGTTATTACTGTAATTCGTTCACTGTTGGGGAAGCACAATTTTCGAGTTCACGCCTCGTAACGAGGAATCCCGTGGACCGTGCCAAATGGTAGCATTGCAATGGATTTTTTCGTTTTATTATAGAATCGCACCGGCTTTGGAGAAAAATATAGCCTCTATACGCGTGTACACTAACACCAATGCTATACATGTTGTTCGATAATGACTAGACTGCGGATTGTATGATACAATAGAAATGAATTGATGCGATTTGAAGACCTCAAAACTATTCATACAGTCTGTTTCACAAGAGCGTACTCGCTGTATATGTGTTATCTCCGAAAAAGCTCTTCGAGTGAGATGATAAAATAAACATTCAAGTGGTCCTCTAATACGCTTGGGAAGAGATCTGTATGTTCAAGATCTTCGAACGTGAAACAGTTTTTACCACGTTTATATCAGCTCGCTTTCTTGTCGGTCTGTATGTTTCTTTGTCTGTTGGTACAAATTTTGCAATTGATTTTAAACTAACTTCACGACGAGCTAGAGACTTGAAACTTTAAAAATAGCTCAGAATTTTCGCACGTTGAGGTAAACGGTCTCAACGGCCGCTGTCCGTTCTCGTAACCGCTCGAGTTTGTTTTCGATATGCCACAGTCGCAATATCGACAGCAAACTACATGTCTCTGTAGAGACATTTAGAGATTTTTATTGAAATTGTGTGGAAAACATTGGTTTTAGGTTGAAAGATAACCCCCCAAAATTTCAAGTCGCTAACCCTTCATATAAGGATTACATGAGGGTAAATAACCTTAACTATATCATTTTTTTTTCTCGTTTGTTAATTAAGATATTGGGATAACAAAAATACGAAAATACTCGTACTTACGTCCTTCATATCATATATTTTTTCCACAATTGTGATCATATTATTAAGGGTAGAAAAAATTATTAAATTTTTTAGGAATGGAAATTGCAAACAAACCTTCGAGTGACCACTTTCAAAAAATTCAACAACAATGTTCTGTTATCTATCTAATATATACAAAAGTTTCAAGATGGTCGGAGGGGTGGAACATAGTTAAATATTGAAAAACAAATTAAATTACGCCATTATAATGTAGGAATACTATTAATGGAAGATTTTAGTAGTGATTATACGTATTTAGTATTGATTCTAAGATATTCAGGCTACGACTATCACTTATACTCATTCGGTTTCTTTATTGGGTCTCCCACAATCGCTCAATCCTAAACTCAAAATCATTATAATGGCGTAATTTCATTTGTTTTTCAATATTTAACTATGTTCCACCCCTCCGACCATCTTGAAACTTTTGTATATATTAGATATATAACAGAATATCCACCCCTAAAATATTTAATAATTTTTTCTACCCTTAATAATATGATCACAATTGTGGAAAAAATATATGATATGAAGGACGTAAGTACGAGTAAATTCGTATTTTTGTTATCCTAATATCTTAATTAACAACCGAGAAAAAAAATTATATAGTTAAGGGTATTTACCCTCATATAATTCTTATGTGAAGGGTTAGTGACTTGAAATTTTGGAGGGTTATCTTTCAACCTAAAACCAATGTTTTCCACACAATTTCAATAAAAATCCAGGGGGGGCCGATTCACTATTCTTAGTCTGTGAGACCCTTTCACACACACACAACACTAAAAAGCAGAAAATAATTATCTAAATAAAAAAAATTTTAATATGCCACGTTTTTAAGACGGATTAAAAAGTATAAAATAATTTTTTCTAGCCCCATACAGATTCCTAACCCCGTCAAGTTTCTGTTTACATAAATCACGCTTTACAAATTGTCTTTGATTCATTCTTACAGACGCAATACTGAAATGTTCTATTCTTGAAGATGGTCTAAACTGAGACCGAAACAGTTTAACGTATAGCGATCGTAATAAGCTTTAAGCAAAAATTAAATGTTTTCGGCGCATTGGTTCGATCTAGTAATACTTCAAAACACTATTTGCAAATATTCACAATATTTTATCTCGACGTTTCGATCTGAATTTAGATCATTTTCAAGAGATTAATTTAACAACATTGTGTCTGTAATGAAACCAAAACATAATTATATTCTTTAATTATTTAAACTTATAAGGATTGAACACACGCGTAACATGTTGTAAGAAGAAAATTAAAAATAGAAAACCAAAAAAACATGTTACTTACTTGCGTAGTGTCGCAAAATAACTTTAAAATAAACAATTTAGAAAAATCAATAGTCTGCGTAGGACCCACATGTTGCTGCCTAGACAGTCACTATGGTAGTGAGGAACGCGAAGAAAGCTAAGAAAACCAATGGCTGAGACCGAAACGTTGAATTAAATTTCATGTAATATTTTTGCAAACTTGCTTATTGTCTAATTGATCGAACCAGTGCGCCGATAACATTAAATTTAGTCCCGTACAGATAGTCCTGAAAATTAGTGATTGTAAATTTTTAATAGCTATGAAAATACTTGCAAGATTTGAAACGAAAATCATGAGACGTAAGATAATAGTAAATTTATGCATCAATTGTTAAAACTATAAATTTGATAAACAGAATTAATTAAAGGAAGTTTTATTAATAGAGGCAAATGAAATTACGAGCACGAAGAAAACACACCTTTATGGTTAAATGTTAAACGTCAAGTGAGGATCACTCGAGTCAGAAAGTTTAACGGTACAAAAAACAAATAACCAACGGTTATGATAAACAAACCGAAACATATTAATATTAGATTAAATCAAATCGGTTACAATCGAACAATAGATTAATTTTGTATATTTCAATAATTATCTATTGCATGCGCACAGCATTTTCCGTGTTAAATCTTGCAAGTATTTTCATAGCTGCTAAAAATTCACAATCACAAAGTTTCAGGACTATCTGTATGGGCTTAAGAATCTGTATTTTTTACTCTGGACTCTTACGTTCCTTGACATGCTGATTACGTATATGATAGTGAAAATTGACGTAAATTTTATTGTAATAGCAGAAATCATTAGAAAACCATAAAAATCATAGTTTTCCATTTATTTCCGAAAATAATGGTAATTTTGAAAAATACTTCAAATAAAAGTTATAGGTATCATCAAAATATATATTTTATGACGTGTTAATTCTTGTCGTAAAGACAGTAGTTTTTTAGAAAAATAATATTAAATGTTCAAAATTTCATATAACTCATATAATCCAAAGTCATTCTTATCACATTTTCGGTCATAACAGCCTAAATAATAGGTTTACGTAAAAAATGTATACAACCTTTTTTATATAACTTTCTGTGAGCTTCATTTTTTGTTTGAAACTTTTTTCCCTAAAATCAATATTTTATAAAATATTTACAAAGAACTGTCAAAACTTTGAAGGGGACTGGGGGCAAACAAGGCTTTGTCGCTAATAATCCTTTTATGGACTTCTTTCTCTAATCAAGGATAAGCTTTGGCAAAAATTTCAGCAAAATGGGATGGTTGTCGCTTTCGGAAGTACTGTATTCTTACGTATTTTGACGTGCTGATTACGAATATGAAAGTGAAATAGGCGCAAATTTTGATTTTCATAGCGCCAACCATGAACAAATCATAGTTTTTTATTTACTTCCGTAAATAATGAGAATTTTAAAAATTACTTCAATTAAAAGTTATAAGTCTCATCGAAATACACATTTTGTGTTCTATTGATTTTTGTCATAAAAACAATAGTTTTTGAGAAAAACGACATTAAATGCTCAAAACTCCATATAACTTATCGAACAGTCAACCAATACAATATCACTTTATTTTGTTTGTTTTTATTTCAAACTAGTTTTTAATTGTCATGATATTGTTTTATCCGGTTTGTTTTCGGTTTTTAGAACAAACAGATTTATGTTTTAGTTTATATGAGGTCGTTTGATTTCTTCTATGACGAACAGACGTTTAATTTAATGTTTAAGTTTAGGTTAGGTAACTCGAGTTAGAAAGTTGAACGGTACAAAAAACAAGCAATCGACGGTTATTATGAACAAACTGAAACATACTAATATTGAAATAAATCCAATCGATTAATTTAATGTTTAACTTTAGGTTAGGTAAGGTTATAATAAATAAATGGAAAGAACAATGATTTTTATGGTTTCCGCCGTTACAATAAAGTTTGCTCCAATTTTCACTATCATATTTGTAACCAGCACGTAAAAATACGTAAGATTCTAGAGTATGAAAAGATCTGAGTTAGGGTAACTGCACCAGTGAATGAACATTTAAGAAATTGTTCAAGAAGATATTTTTTTTATTTTATATTTTATGTAAAAAAAAAGTGTGAATTATAAAGGAATCTCATATATGCCACATGGCTCGCTATTCTTCATTTGTCAAAAATGAATGAACACATGTCCTTTTCGGAAGTTTATTCCAATGAATTTGCAACTTGTAGCTAATGAATAATGAAAAATGAATAAAATGAATAATATTTCCAATTTAGGAGTTTTATAGGGTTATCAGTATCCAGGGAAAAATTATTTCAACACATTTAAGTTGAAAAATTCGGTTTTGCCCACAAAAAGGCAACTCGAGTTAGAAAGTTGAACGGTACAAAAAACAAGCAACCAACGGTTATTATAAACAAACTGAAACATACTAATATTGAATTAAATCCAATCGATTAATTTAATGTTTAAGTTTAGGTTAGTGCCCCGGCTACATTTACTACTACTACTACTAGGTAAGGTTATAATAAATAAATGGAAAGAACAATGATTTTTATGGTTTCCGCCATTACAATAAAGTTTGCTCCAATTTTCACTATCATATTTGTAACCAGCACGTAAAAATACGTAAAATTCTAGAGTATACGAAGATCTGAGTTATGTCCTTTTCGGAAGTTGGAATCCATATTCCAATGAATTTACAACTTGTAGCTAATGAATAATAAAGAATGAATAAAATGAATAATATTTTCAATTTGGGAGTTTTATAGGGTTATCAGTATCCAGGGAAAAATTGTTTTGCCCACAAAAAGGCAACTCGAGTTAGAAAGTTGAACGGTACAAAAAACAAGCAACCGGCGGTTATTATAAACAAACTGAAACATACTCATATTGAATTAAATCCAATTGATTAATTTATTGTTTAAGTTTAGGTTAGGTAAGATTATAATAAATAAATGGAAAGAACAATGTTTTTTATGGTTTCTTAACGGTTTCCGCAATTACAATAAAGTTTGCTCCAATTTTCACTATCATATTTGTAACCAGCACGTAAAAATACGTAAAATTCTAGAGTATACGAAGATCTGAGTTATGTCCTTTTCGGAAGTTGGAATCCATATTCCAATGGATTTACAACTTGTAGCTAATGAATAACGAAGAATGAATAAAATGAATAATATTTTCAATTTGGAAGTTTTATAGGGTTATCAGTATCCAGGGAAAAATTGTTTCAACACATTTAAGTTGAAAAATTCGGGTTTGCCCACAAAAAGCGGACTCCTGGCCCGCTGTTCGATGTGATTTATTGTCCGAATAAGTTGTCACCGACTCGACAATCGGGGAACGGGCCTGACTCGAGTGTGAATGCGCGTGCGCGGACGCGTAGCTACGCAAGAATCCGCGATACTGATTGGTAAACGTCGCGACGCTCTGAAACTCTGCACGCTTACGTGCACCGTTCGGTCCGCGTCGTCAGTCTCGCGCCGAGCGTCGTTCAGTGCGTGTTAACGTCGTTGGCGATGGTATTTATTCGTGTTTTCGGAGCAACGGATCGGAATATCTCGGCGTACTCGAAAGCCAACTAGCGGGTGTGCGTGACAGCCGGAAAACAAGTGACACTTTCGGTGAAAACCAATCGAAAGTGCGTCGGCAATTAATTCGTTTGCATTCATCGATCACGATTATTCGAAGGTTAGCATCCTTCCAGTTTTTGCAGGATCGAACGTTTCCCAGTTGTGAAAAATCATTGTGCAATTCGACTCCGATTGCGACCGCTGTTTTTTCCACTTCCGGTCATTTTCGCTATCGCGGTGCGAACTCTACTTTCTTTGTATCCTATGAAACTGTTTACCGATGAAATTCGTTATTGCTCGGCATGTTCAATAGGTGATTTCTCATGTCCCGTTTCACACTGAGCAGAAAAATGACTATTGAAACAGTTTTTTGCGTGATAAGACACACCAAAGTAGTTCGAAATGTTCGATTATTTCGCATTACTGTCTAAAACATAAATACGTATCGAAGTGTTATTCCCCTTACTGTTACACGCCGCTTAAGCCATATGTCATTAGTCGTACGAGAAACGTAAGTTTGTCGACATTAATAATCTTTATAATTATCAGACTGCGGTTCTTTACGCAAAATACACATGTTCCACCTGAATTGCAATAATCTGGCATAAAATGGAAATTGAATTTCTTTTTGAATGTATTCGATAGGTTTAAAATAATGCAACAGTGTCTTCAAACTCTTTAACACTAAACCTACTAGAATGGATCAAATGATGAGAAATACAACGTTGAAATAGCATTAGTAATTATTAGATTGCGGAATTGATGTATAATTATTTAAAATATTCTTTACATTACTAGATATTTTGTTATCTAATCGATATTACTAAACATATAAGTATTGTATGAGGTATCATATCGAATATTTTATATCCAATAAATTTGAAAAATCATACAGAATGAAAATATCCTAGGTCGGAAACGATGTTTAATTTTCGAGTAGAAGTAGCACCGAGTGCAATGATAGGTTCCAGATTTTTTATTTTAATATTATTGAAATAATAAAAATAATTTCATTAGAAATGATTGTATGGATATAACAAAGTCTAAAAAAAATCAGTCTTGTCGTTTTTTATAAGGGAATGAGTGCCAGGTGCTACATACTAAATACTAAATTATAAATTGTAATAATAAATTGCAATAATCTGGCATAAAATAGAAATTGAATTTCTCTTTGAATGTGTTCGGTAGGTTTAAAATAATGCAACAGTGTCTTCAAACTCTTTAACACTAAACCTACTAGAATGGATCAAATGATCCATTTTGGATTTTTTAATTGACGTATATTGAAATTGTAAAGGTGTTTTCACATGGGAATTTATTGAATTTATTTTTTGACTCCAGTACATATTATAATATAACTTGCACAAAATATAAATTTAATCTACGAGTCTACTAAACCTATATACAGGGTGGTCCACCTAAGTCAGGCCACCTAAATATTTCCTCTAATTGTGGGGGTACAAAAAATATTTTGTATGCTATTTGAATGGTTCGAAAAAAACCATTCTATTGCAAAAAATGTTTTTTTTCTGGGGTAATTTTTTTCGGAGTTTACAAGGTTATCGATGTTTTTTGCGTATAATTGTATAATTTTTATTATTGCATCGTGTAGCTGACGTAAAAATACGTTCAGTTATGTACATTACATGACCTTGAAATGACCTTTAAGTTCAAAAATTAAATTGAAACGAATAACCAAATAATTGGTCCTTATTTTATAAATGGTACATTAAATGGGCAAAAGTATGTAACATTCTTGCAAGATGAGCTACAGATGCTTTTAGATGATGTACCATTAGACATTCGTGGAAGAATGTGGCATCAGCACGATGGTTGTCCGGCCCATTCTACACGTCTTGTAAGACAAATTCTAGATACAAAATTCCCAAGTTCTTGGGAATATATATATACAGGGTCATCCGTTTTTAAACGAACAAACGTAAACCAGCTATAAAGAACCCCAAATGGAACAAGTTTTACCCCTGCCACTTTTTTTGTTTCGGCCTTGATTTCTAGAAAATTGTAAAAAACCAAAATTTTTTTTAGTTCACATAAACGTGAATATCTCGGAACTCCAGTGATGAATCTTGATGATTTTTTCTTTGTTGTGTTGAAAATAAACAGGAGCATCTTTTTTTTGTTCCCAAAATTTTTTTGTATGACCTTCGAATCTTGGTTTTTTCTGGATCGGACTGTAGCTATCTGAACGGTTCCAGGATGCGTGACTTGAATGGATGATATTTTCTTGGAATAAACGTGCTAAAAAAAACAAAAATATTTTGTTAACAAAAAAGATGCCCCTATTTATTTTAAACCAAACAAAGGAAAAATCATCAAGATTCATCACTGGAGTCCCGAGATATTCAAGTTTATGTAAACTAAAAAAATTATGGTTTTTTGCAATTTTCTAGAAATCAAGGCCGAAACAAAAAAAGTGGCAGGGGTAAAACTTGTTCCATTTGGGGTTCTTTATAGCTGGTTTACGTTTGTTCGTTTAAAAACGTATGACCCTGTATATATATATATTATATTTTATATTTTATTTTTTATTATATATTATATATTTATTTCTATTTATTTATATATTATATTATATATTTATTATTATATATTTTATATTTTATTTTTTATTATATATTATAATATATATATTATTTATTATATATTATAATATATATATTATATATATATTATTTAGTATATACACTAAACCTACCAGTTTAGATTAAATTTATATTTTGTGCGAGTTATATTATAATATGTACTGGAGTCAAAAAATATATTCAATAAATTCCCATGTGAAAACACCTTTACAATTTCAATATACGTCAATTAAAAAATCCAAAATGGATCATTTCATCCATTCTGGTAAGTTTAGTGTTAAAGAGTTTGAAGATACTGTTGCATTATTTTAAACCTACCGAACACATTCAAAGAGAAATTCAATTTCTATTTTATGCCAGATTATTGCAATTTATTATTACAATTTATAATTTAGTATTTAGTATATAACACCTGGCACTCATTCCCTTATAAAAAACGACAAGACTGATTTTATTTAGACTGTGTTATATCCATACAATCATTTCTAATGAAATTATTTTTATTATTTCAATAATATTAAAATAAAAAATCTGGAACCTATCATTGCACTCGGTGCTACTTCTACTCGAAAATTAAACATCGTTTCCAACCTAGAATATTTTCATTCTGTATGATTTTTTAAATTTATTGGATATAAAATATTCGATATGATACCTCATACAATACTTATATGTTTAGTAATATCGATTAGATAACAAAATATCTAGTAATGTAAAGAATATTTTAAATAATTGTACATCAATTCCGCAATCTAATAATTACTAATGCTATTTCAGCGTTGTATTTCTGACATGTTTGTGTTAAAAATTCGCTGTCCAATACGTTTTGTAATTGTTTGTGTTTTATAATTATAATGATAAATTATAATTTCTCTGTTCTTTCCTTTTTATTTTATTCCGTCTTCATGGATAACTATGCTCCATGTTTCTGCTGTTATTGTTTTCACGTTAATGCTTCATTATACATACATATATGCTAACATAATATTCTTGAACAAGGTTGTTGTTATGAAATAATGTTTCACAATCTCGTTAACTGCGAAGTTTTTACTTGTATTTTCACCGGTATTTAGCCCTTGTCACTGTAACAGAATGGCGTCGTCGGATTTTTTGTCAAACTATATCACGAGAAAATTGAAGGGAGCGCAGAAAAAGTGTTGATTGCATTGAAAGGTAGTTTATACTGCTAGCGGGAATCTGAACGATGCTACTTCCTTCTATAGGGAGTTGTTAGTTTGAAATTCAACGCTTGGTTACTCAGACGAGTACGATTGACAATCAGCCGTGCAATTCCGTTCAATTCAGCCGACTGCTCCGACGAATTTCTCCGATAATTAAGCTCTTTGTTTGTTGAACTGCTCTGAATATTCCCGCCCTCGCAATACGCCATGTACTTGTAACAATATTTACTGGAAATTATTATGACCACGTAGAGTACACTAGCGGGCAGAAGTGTAAGACGACCATCATTTCAGTAGATAAAAGTCGAACAATTCGTAATTGTTCTTAAAATTCTCACGAAAGTATTGGAACGCTTCATTTACTAATTTTAGCGAATACAATAAGATTCACTAAACTAATCTGTATAAAACAGTTTGGTTTCTATAGTAAGGGGGAAAGGGTATAGTCGGATAAGATAGTCAAAAATGCCCTTGAACCGAATTGTATCGACGAAGTGTCATTCAATAGGGCACCAAAAAAAGCATACTGTGCAAAATTTCAACCCTGTATCTCGATCGGGAGGGTAGTTATTTTCATACCATATGTATATCATTAAAGATTTAATAAAAATCGGAGGCATTCTCAAGGAATACCCCCACTTCTCCCGGCCGTGCGTCTCGCGCTCCCCGTAGCGGTCATAGTGCTCGGAGCACTATAGTGTCTGTTATACAGATTATACATAATTTCAATTTATCCCGGTATAGGCTTTACTTCTGTCCAGGTACTAGCTTAGATTGGATTTAATATGTCCAACTATAGGTTTGAATTATTCTTGTTAATACGAACAAAATATTAATCTGAACAATAATTTTGGGACTTTAAATTGCTTTACAAAATCTGAATTTTATCATACTATTCTTAAAAAATTGTTTTTGTTTATCTAAAGTGATAAAATTAACGGTAGCAAAAAATGCTGTCCAGGCATAGGGTATTTCACCTTATAGCCGGATAAGATGGTCAAAAACGCCCTTGAACCGAATTGTATCGACGAAGTGTCATTCGATAGGGCACCAAAAAAAGCATACTGTGCAAAATTTCACCCCTGTATCTCGATCGGGAGGGTAGTTATGGGGTAAAATCGAAAAATCAGTTTTTGGCCTATTTTCCCTAGTTAATTATGTTTAAAAATTCTGAGAAAAATGTGACATATGTAAAGTATCCAAATGCAATTGGTTTCAGATTTTTAAATTGAAAATTCTGCTTGTCAAAAATCAAAAACCTGAAAAAATCGAAAAAATGCAGATTTCACATGGAAGTTCTAGAGTGACAACTTTTATATTTTTACAGTAGCGATATATTGTTATTGGTATGGTTCATGAATTTTTTCAGATTTTTTGGTTTACTGCGCCGTTGTCAAAAAAAATAAAAACCGATTTTTTCGACGTTTTTTCCGCGAAGAACTAAGTTAACCTTAAAATTATAACGTTCTATTTATTCTTGAAGTCTATTAGGCTCTGATAAACCTTGAACATTTCTAAAAAATAATTAAACAATGAAATCGGCTTGATTAGTATTTTTACTATGTCAGCCTATTAGATCTGAAAGTATTAAACAGATTCCTAACAGATCGGTTGGCTCAGCGCATTGACCGTTCGTCTGTTGACACGCTTATACCCTAGTAGCACAAAAATATTGGGTAAATGTTTTTTTCAAATATTGAAAAAATATTTTTTAAGCCACACTTTTTCATATGAGAAAAATATTACATCTGAATATTCTGTACATATACAAGAAATGTAAATTCAATGTTCAGAAAATATACGCTAAATATTCAGAGAATATAAATTACATATTTAAAAAACATAAAATAAATATTTAAAAAACGTGAAACTCATATTTAGATAACGTTCAATTAAATCTTCAAATTTAAGAAAAAGTTATAACAAAAATTAGAAATTATAATATAATAACACTACTTGCTGTGCACTGCTCGAGGGAATATTTATCTTCGTCTTCGAAAGGGGTTTATTGAAAATACAGAATTTTTTTATACAGTTAGAAAGATTAATGGTTCGGGGAATGCTACATTCGTAGGCCCATAGATTTTTTTTGAGCAACTGTGCATGTGCAATTAACAATTGCATCATTTCTTTAAGTAGAAATGCATATTTTTTGTTGTACTAATCGATTTCACTGTTTATTCTGTATAAAAAATGATTACCATAGCAAAAAATTATTAAATTATCTTGTTTTCAATATACTTTAAAATTTCTATTTCTAATGTTACATAAAGATTTATTTTATGAGAAAAAATATTTTTTTCATGGCATGAAATAGAAATATTATTTGTATATTAGGAGAAACTATTCTATTTTTAATATTAAATAGAGATTCGTTTTATGATGAGAAGAAATATTTTTTTCATAATATGAAATAAATATTATATGTATATTAGGAAAGAATATTCTATTTCTAACATGAAATATAGATTCATTTAATATTTAGAAATAGAAATATTATTTGTATATTAGGAAAAACTATTCTATTTTTAATATTAAATAGAGATTCGTTTTATGATGAGAAGAAATATTTTTTTCATAATATGAAATAAATATTATATGTATATTAGGAAAGAATATTCTATTCCTAACATGAAATATAGATTCATTTAATATTTAGAAAAAGATATTTTTCTCGTAACATGAAATAGATATTTCCTCCATATTTATAAAATAATATTCGTCACTTAATATAAAATAAATATTGTATGAATATTTGAATATTAAAAAAAGATTGAATCGCTTTTTAATATTATATGAATGTGTATACAATGTTTTGTGCTACTAGGGTACTAGGTTCGCGCCCGGCATGCATATAGTTTTTTTTTACTTGATTAATTCTTTTTTTTTTTATATCTAACTGTATAATAATCAATGGTATTTTTGTAGATTTCTTTGATTAGCAATATTTAAATATTTAAAACATATTTTAAGGTAAAATTTTAAGAATGGCATTCGTACCGTCGGTTGTTGCTTGCACGTGGCAGCAATTATTTATTACCTCTCACAGTAATAATGTATGTATAATTATTATTATTATTATTTGAACTACCGTGCAGTTTTGTACTGTGCACAGGTTTACGTTGCTGTTACTGGAACGATGCCTTAACATCAACTGAACGTACGAATGTTTTCATTTAGTAGCAACGTGTACATTCCTTTATAAGACAGATGAAAACATATCAACAGCGTTCGAATACTTTTGTGAGTCACTTATTACGCGTGTTTCTAATAAATATTCATATCAACGTCCGCCTACGTTGTTGAATCCTTTTCAAATTTTACGAACGTAATATAGAAGACTTCCCTTTTACTATAAATACCAAACTTCTTTTATACAGCTTAGTTTAGTACGTACGCGTATATTATTTTATTAATTCAAAGTAAATGTACGCGTTCGAATACTTTCGTCACCCACTGTAATTCGACTTTACAATTGAAACACAATCACAAAGTACAGTGTAATTATGCATTATGCACAGTACGAATAATAGGTGGAAAAAGAAAAAGATTAGTAGCAATAATTAACATGCTATTATTTATAAATGCATACTGTGTGATCATAATTAAACTTGCTTATTACGTTCGTTTCAGAAAAGAAATTTAAATTGTCGAAAGACAGAACTAAAAAAGTCGATAGACCTAAAACAAGAATTCATACGATATTCACCGATTGCAATTACCAGCAAGTTTTAAATTAATTTTAATTAACACTTATTATTGAAACATCTTGTTCTTAAGATTGCTGCATTTGCGAAGGTTAGTCATTCATATTTCGATACTACAGGAAAACCAACGTCGCAGCTTTTAATCAATATTTCAATAGGAATTTACATTATCGACGTCTGCTACAATGAACACTCCGAAATACGTTTTTTTTTTAATTTTTACTTTGTTTACACATTTCCCATAGCTTTTCACAAATTCACAAAACGAACACATCCAAATTTATTGAAATTTAAACAGGACAACGTTTGTCAGTTCAGCTAGTTAGCAATGAAACCAAGTAGTGAAAGGTTCGAATTAGGTAATGCAAATTACGATGGAAATCAAGAACTGTGTATATAAAATACAATGTATTTAAATTAGCACAGCTTTAATAAATAGACTAATACTTTTCGATAGGGAATTATTGAAATGGTCGATTAATATATGTATTAAATAGGTCCCTACGAAATAACTGCATGGCACTAATCACTTATACGATATTCACTGATGGAATTTGCCAGAAAGTTTTAAATTAATTTTAATTAACACTTATTATTGAAACATTTAGTTCTTAAGATTGCTGCATTTGCGAAGGTTGGTCATCGTCGCATACGACAACGTCCTCGCAAATATAAACAGAAAATAAGATGTCTGTGAATGCGAAATGGAAGAAACACGAATAAAAATGAAAGATATTTTTCACACTAGACGAGTGACCTACACATTGAGTGATTTGCATTGTATTGTATTTATATTTAATTTTATTTCAATTATATTGCATTTCGAGTACAGTCATGATTCGCGTCATTAGCAATGGAATGAAGTGAAAGGTTCAAATTAGGTAATGCAATTACAATGGAATTCAAGTACTATGTATATAAAATACAATGTAATTCAATTACAGTGTATTTAAATTAGCACAACTCTGATAAATAGACTAATATTTTCGATAGGGAATTATTGAAGTGGTAGATTAATATACGTATTAAACAGGCCTCTACGTAATAAAATAAGTTATATTTGAGACCCTATTTAAATAAGAAATGAACATTCAGTGAAATATCCGCATTTATAATTTAACATTTGTTCTGTATACATTTTTATATCTTCTTACGAAAAGTATAAAGAATTGTGAAAAGAAGTTGAAAAAAAACAACTGTAAACACGTAATATTTCGGTCAACGAATGTCGGAAGAATAAATATTTCCTCAAGCTACACGTGGCACTTGAATGCACATTGCCATCGCTAGCAATCAATAGCGTGCGTCTATAGTCGTTCGAATCCGTCGTCAAATTATTCATGTCCGTGTGTTCCTAGAAAAACCTGTCGTTGACTCTGAGACTTCCTGAAATATGATCTTGTAAGATTCTTTTCTACCATATTGTTTGCAAAGAATGATTTTCATGATGTAACACTCGCATGGTCATTCCGACTTTTGATTAATGGGAACCTCGTCTTTTTTCAAATAAGTTTGCAGCTAATCTTATACATATAACGCTTCAATAGTGAATTCAACCATTAAGAACTAAATAGAGTCATATTTTCATGGGTAATAACATTTTTAGGTCCAAAATAAATAAAAATTCTTCTAAATTCTGTCGAATTTGACACTCCAGCATTTTTTGAACATTTTCAGGAACCATTAATGCATAAATATCTGCAATCTAGTTGTTATAAATTCTTTGCAAAAATGTTGAAGAAGTTTGGCGAATGAAATAATTGATATAAAATTCCTATATGATTTTATAACATCATCGTTCAAACAATAATGTTACGCATTACGTTCGAATATACATATAGAAGAGACGTAAATACAAAAATGATGTACATATAAACGAACATGAAATACACTTATCATATTAATTTATGCGCATATATTAAATAATGAAACATCAACTAAAATTGGAACATTCGGTAATTCTGTTAATTATACTGTGTTTTCTTCTTAAAATATCAAAATAGTTTAATTTAGAGCTTTAAAAGAAGTGTTTATTCACTATGAGTTTATTATAATTATTAAGCTTGCTAAATTGATAATATACATATAATCAGGAAGCATCGCTTTTTCGAAAGGTAGAATGATTCTAATAATATTTCTAGTAGTATACAACTTATGTATGATGATATTGTAATATTACTACTAAATTAATCTAATTGTTTGTGCATGTATGTATAATTATTGACAGGATACTTACAAAAATGATTCGTCAAAAATATTTAAAAATCCTTTCTATTTTATTTGATTTTCGTTCTTGAAATGCATGTAAAATACAATAATACGTGGAATTCAAATTCGTGTATATGTATAAAACACGTGTATTTCAACTAGCACAACTCTCTTTACGAAGTAATTTAATATTTAATTATTTCTCGTTCTCACTCCTCTGAACATACAGTGGCCCCCGTTATTATTCGGACAATCTTAACAAGACAACATTTTTAATATTGTACCATGCGACTTGGAATTCTTTGAGAAGTTAGAAAAATTAGTTTGTTACACATCACGTGCGGAAGAAATTTTGAAAATATTGCAATCAGTCGAAATTACATACAAAAAAAAGCTAAACGTTGTCTACAACTTTTATACGCGGCTTATATTGAAAATTTAACACAAACGACGAATGAAAGATATTTTTCACATTAAGCGAGGAATGTACGTACACATTGAGTATTTTGCATCATATTAGATTTCAATTATTAGACGGATTTTTATGCAAAATAAAAATGTTGTGTCTGATTTGCAACAAACTTGAGCGAAACAGGAGTTTATTTTCTTTTTTAATACGTTTAATAAGTTGAAAATAATATGATCGTATTTTAAAACTCTTCTGATGTTTTTTCTATTTTAAAATACACCTACTTATTTTTGTCATAAATGCATCAAATGCGCTGTCTAAAAATTAGATTGTATTTCAATTACATTGTATTTTATTTAATTAGCAATTAATTTAACTGGAAGGTTCGAATTATGTAATTCAAATAGTGTGTACACAAAATACAATGTAATTAAATTACGTAATACTCTAGTCTTAATAATTATTGCAGCTTTAGCGAGAGCTTTAGTAGTCGACTAAACCGTTACAGTGGAATAGAATTCTGATTAATACCAGCCTCCATAAATCAGCTCACACGAATTCTATGCATGAGCATGTACAGTTTAGCAGTTGCGTCCGAAAAGTCAGCTGATTAGCAATTTAATGCACGCGCATGTAATATTAATAGTGCAGATTAGATTAGAGATTCGTGGCTCCCGCACGCACAATGTAGACAAAATTATTTATGGAGTGAAATACTTTTTGAACTATTTAACTATTGCTAACTATTCAATAAGGCAGAAGGTACACGCTCTAAGACAATACCCTGAGAAAGTGAGATAACTAATGGGCGTAATTATCGTCGCTGCAATTGTGATTGTGAATGCGTTCAGACCGGGAAATTCGCTTAAACGTGATGTATGTATGTAATCCTTGTATTGTGTGTACAGTATGCACACATGTCGGACGTATGTATCAAGTAATCTGATAAGATGATAAATTAGTATGGCGAATATAGATATTTCTTGATACGTCATAATTATTTTTCAGTAACTAGTAAATTGATCAATTTTAAGTGTTTCTTGAGAATGGAATGTTTTTTAAGTATTGTAAATACTTCCTACAAACTTGCTATCTTATCTTGATCATTTCTCTTCAGCAAAATTTCCTTGTATTAACGATATCAATCGTTACCGCTTTCTAGTGCATTAACATTTTTAAAAAATTTGTTTATGTTAATTTGTTGCCAACAATTCTCTACTATTTTAAGCGTTTTATTTGTAAACTTCAAAGGACAGGACCTTGACTGTTGTTTGCTTCAATTTTGTTCACTAATTGTATTAAATACAGCTCACAAAATTTTGTTGTAATTTATATTTCTGGAACTTCTATTTGTTTTCAGTAAAAAGTATGACGTTTAAATAAATAAAAGACCACTCGACAAAGGAGTACAAAGGATTAAAGTATTCTTCAGATAATAGTGCTTGCAAATTAAATATCTCATCAATTTTTGTATAGTATGGGATGTTCAGTTATGTTTTGTTTTTTATTTAGACGTGTAGGTAATTAAAATTTCAAGAACTTGATCCAAATATCTACAAGAAGAAATAATATAATAATGTCTGATAAACAGACTGCGGATGTTTATGCAATTATCAATTTTTGTAGATCAATTTTAAGAAAGTGAAATACAATATGTAGAGATCAATTAAAATCGTACTAAATTCTGTCATATTTTATATCTTAATATTTTTGAAAATTTTCATAAATCACAATTGCATAAAGATCCGCAGTCTACTGAGAAACTATTCTATAGGAATAAAAGTATATAATGCCGATTGTGCAATATATCTTCTGGCTTATTAAAGTATTATTAACAATCGACTGTAGCAAAGGAACAATATTATTTAAAAAATACATTAATTTTGTACATGATTGAATATAGAATCTCTACCATTTACAGTATATCAATCGAAAAAGGGGGGAGGATACTCCTATCTACATATTTTCTCAGAATAGAACTAATCAACTATCAATTACTCATCACTAATCGTCACACCCACCAAAATCTATCAACTCTGAAACATGTACCACCAGATTACCAGACGCTACTCTTGGTTTCATCATTGAACTCCACGTATTATTGTATTTTACATGCATTTCAAGAACGAAAATCAATTAAAATATAAAGGATTTTTTTTAATATTTTTGACGAATCATTTTTGTAAGTATCTTGTCAATAATTATACATACATGCACAAACAATTAGATTAATTTAGTAGTAATATTACAATATCATCATACATAAGTCGTACACTACTAGAAATATTATTAGAATCATTCTACCTTTCGAAAAAGCGATGCTTCCTGATTACATATTTTCAATTTAGCAAGCTTAATAATTACAATAAACTCATAGTGAATAAACACTTCCTTTACAACTCTAAATTAAACTATTTTGATATTTTAATAAGAAAACACAGGATAATTAACAGAATTACCGAATGTTCCAATTTTAGTTGATGTTTAATACTAATTTATCTAACTTCTCAAAGAATTCCAAATCGCATGGTACAATATTAAAAATGTTGTCTTGTTAAGATTGTCCGAATAATAACGGAGGCCACTGTATGTTCAGGGCAGTGAAAACGTGAAATGATTAAATAATAAATTAGTTCGTAACAGAGTTGTGCTAGTTGAAATACACGTATTTTATATACACGAATTTGAATTCCACGTATTATTGTATTTTACATGCATTTCAAGAACGAAAATCAATTAAAATATAAAGGATTTTTTAAAATATTTTTGACGAATCGTTTTTGTAAGTATCCTGTCAATATTTATACATACATGCACAAACAATTAGGTTAATTTAGTAGTAATATTACAATATCATCATACATAAGTCGTACACTACTAGAAATATTATTAGAATCATTCTACCTTTCGAAAAAGCGATGCTTCCTGATTACATATTATCAATTTAGCAAGCTTATTAATTACAATAAAGTCATAGTGAATAAACACTTCTTTTATAGCTCTAAATTAAACTGTTTTGATATTTTAATAATAAAACACAGGCTGATTAACAGAATTACCGAATGTTCCAATTTTAGTTGATGTTTCATAATTTAATATATGCGCATAAATTAATATGATAAGTGTATTTCATGTTCGTTTGTATGTATGATACATCATTTTTGTATTTACGTCTCTTCTATATGTATATTGGCACGTAATGCGTAACATTATTGTTTGAACGATGATATTATAAAATCCTATAGGAATTTTATATCAATTATTTAATTCGCCAAACTTCTTCAACAGTTTTGCAAAGAATTTATAATAACTAGATTGCAGATATTTATGCATTAATGGTTCCTGAAAATGTTCAAAAAATGCTGGAGTGTCAAATTCGACAGAATTTAGAAGAATTTTTATTTATTTTGGACCTAAAAATGTTATTACCCATGAAAATATGACTCTATTTAGTTCTTAATGGTTGAATTCACTATTGAAGCGTTATATGTATAAGATTAGCTGCAAACTTATTTGAAAAAAGACGAGGTTTCCATTAATCAAAAGTCGGAATGACCATGCGAGTGTTACATCATGAAAATCATTCTTTGCAAACAATATGGTAGAAAAGAATCTTACAAGATCATATTTCAGGAAGTCTCAGAGTCAACGACAGGTTTTTCTAGGAACACACGGACATGAATAATTTGACGACGGATTCGAACGACTATAGACGCACGCTATTGATTGCTAGCGATGGCAATGTGCATTCAAGTGCCACGTGTAGCTTGAGGAAATATTTATTCTTCCGACATTCGTTGACCGAAATATTACGTGTTTACAGTTGTTTTTTTTTCAATTTCTTTTCACAATTCTTTATACTTTTCGTAAGAAGATATAAAAATGTATGCAGAACAGGTGTTAAGTTATAAATGCGGATATTTCACTGAATGTTCATTTCTTATTTAAATAGGGTCTCAAATATAACTTATTTTATTACGTAGAGGCCTGTTTACTACGTATATTAATCGACCATTTCAATAATTCCCTATCGAAAATATTAGTCTATTTATTAGAGTTGTGCTAATTTAAATACACTGTAATTGAATTACATTGTATTTTATATACATAGTACTTGAATTCCATTGTAATTGCATTACCTAATTCGAACCTTTCACTTCATTCCATTGCTAATGACGCGAATCATGAGTGTACTCGAAATACAATATAATTGAAATAAAATTAAATAGAAATACAATACAATGCAAATCACTCAATGTGTAGGTCACTCGCCTAGTGTGCAAAATATCTTTCATTTTTATTCGTGTTTCTTCCATTTCGCATTCACAGACATCTTATTTTCTGTTTATATTTGCGAGGACGTTTTCGTATGCGACGATGACCAACCTTCGCAAATGCAGCAATCTTAAGAACTAAATGTTTCAATAACAAGTGTTAATTAAAATTAATTTAAAACTTTCTGGCAAATTCCATCAGTGAATATCGTATAAGTGATTAGTGCCACGCAGTTATTTCGTAGGGACCTATTTAATACATATATTAATCGACCATTTCAATAATTCCCTATCGAAAAGTATTAGTCTATTTAGTAAAGCTGTGCTAATTTAAATACATTGTATTTTATAAACACAGTTCTTGATTTCCATTGTAATTTGCATTACCTAATTCGAACCATTCACTACTTTGTTTCATTGCTAACTAGCTGAACTGACAAACGTTGTCCTGTTTAAATTTCAATAAATTTGGATGTGTTCGTTTTGTGAATTTGTGAAAAGCTATTGGATATGTGTATACAAAGTAAAAATTTAAAAAAACCGTATTTCGGAGTGTTCATTGTATATAGCAGACGTCGATAATGTAAATTCCTATTGAAATATTGATTTAAAGCTGCGACGTTGGTTTTCCTGTAGTATCGAAATATGAATAAAAAAGAACTTTTAGTTTTTCTCGAATTTTCCATTTTTCCGGGCAACTTTTTCAATTTTTCTTTTCCTAAAGCCTTATTCAGACTATTGCGATGATTTTTTTAATTAACCAAATCTGCGCAGCCGTTCTCAAGTGATGCGCTTACCAACGAACAGCATTTGATTTTTATTTTTGTATATATATGTATATGTACATATATATGTTATGTGTATATGTAGATGTAGATTACACGAATCATGAGTATAATTGAAATAGAATATAATTTAAATAAAATGTAATTTAAATACAACATAACGCAAATTACTCAATGTGTAGATCACTCGCCTAATGTAAAAAATATCTTTCATTTTTATCCGAGTTTCTTCCGTTTCGCGTTCACAGACATCTTATTTTATGTTCTTGTTTATGAGGATGTTTTTTTATGCAGCAATCTTGAGAACAAGATGTTTCAATAATAAGTGTTTATTAAAATTAATTTAAAACTTTCTGGCAATTACCATATGTGAATATGTGACCATATAAATGATTAGTGACACGCAAAGAACGTTCTTGTTGTAAGTGCGTCCTATTAAATAGCATTACTTTTTTCTGTACTAATTTTCTCCTATGTCTTTCAACAATTTATATTTCTTTTCTGAAACGCGAACGTAATAAACGAATTCAAGTTTGATCACACAATATGTATTTATAAATAATACATATTACAGTTGGAAAATCAAATTACATTGTAATTTTATTGAATAAGAAACCAGAATTACAAATTACACTGTAATCTAATTGAATGAAGCGACTGAATTTCGAACTACGAAATAATCGAATACAACGTAATTGAATTACTTCGGATTCATAATTCGTGAAGTAATTCAATTGTAATTCAACACAACTCTGCTATTTATAAATGTAAAATTATCCTTTAGGCGTTCACCTACAAAATAGACTAATTACATTACGTGTTATATACGTATTATATATATATAAAATATTACATTAAATTACCTCCATCCCTGGGGACAGAGCAACGATTGTTTGAAAGGTATTAAGGGTAGTAAACAATTCAGGAAAGGGAAAGCACCAACAAATTAAAATACCATCAACAAAAATTCTGGTATCATTTTAATGGCCCTTAATAACAGTAATTCTTCTTAACATCTTTTTGATTGACCATTTGAATAATTACCTCTAATTGGTCAGATACCGTTGTATGACTGCTTCCATCAAATCATTAAATAATTTATAATTAAATAGCATTTTTTTACCTGATGAACAAAATTGCATTTTTTTACCTGATTTACAACAAATTGGAGTGAAATATACATTTATTTTCTTTTTTAATATGTTTAATAGAGCGACAATAATATAACAGTATTTTTAAACTCTTCTAAAGTTTTTACTGGTTCAAATTACACCCATTGATTTTTGTCATAAATTCATAAAATCCGCTGTCTATTTATTATTTTGCTGACCAATGCAGAAGAACAAATGCACTTAATTTCGTACTGTACACATTCAGTATACCATCTCAATGTCCACCATGATGTCTAATAAAGGATTAAGTGCTCTCTCAACGTGGTTTTTACATGTTTTAGTAAATTTATAAATATCGAACAAGCTGACATTAGTTCGTTTACAAAATACATACACATATATTCCAGGGCAAACATGAAGATTTACATAATTTTAATCTAGCCTCACACAACTGAAATTTGTTTATACATATACACTACTTCTGGGACGTTGAATACATATAAAAATAATTGAATACTATGTATGTATTTATTTATTTATTTATTTCGACCTTGCAGCTAAGAGATTGGCTTGTTTTGCAGTTCTTTTTTCTATGTCACCCATCCCTCCATTATTGTCTATAATCGATGTTACTCTATCCTAATGTCTTACAATTGAAGCAAATAAATGAGCCGTTTATTTTGAATGTGGTCTAAGTTCATCAAAGTTTAAATTGAGGTATGTAAGAGTTTGCCTTTCAATGAAATTAGAAATATACGTATAGGATACCAATGTATCGCACTTCTTAAGTGTATCTAAGAGTGTTAAATTTACAATTCTTATTAAAATAATAGCAATTATTAAGTGAATAATGTGTCCTCGTACCAAGAATGGACTTGAGCCACTTTCAAAATTAACAACTAAAGTCATAAAATTTGAAACAGCACATGTCCATTCGATATAATTTAAAATGTTTCACATTGAAAAAACAATATTAAATTTATTTTATATTTCATTACAAAACTTGAAAAATACCGTTTATGCAATTCAGGAAATATTTTAACTATATATGTAATGTTAGTTGACCAGGACTAGGGTTTAATCGGAATAATCAAGGATGGTTTCTCTGAAATAAACAAAGTTTATCCTTTATTTACATTCGCTTAGTTAAACAAGCTTAGTCACTGTTATTTACAAACCTGAAATAAACAAAGAATCTACATTCAAAGTTTATTCTGTACCCTATTTTAATTTTAATTCCTTTATACTAATCTTATAATACTTTTATTGTGGAGACTGATTTTCTAACCTCTGATAACGCCTCTCTCACTATCACATTACTGTCCTGCTCTACCGACTAGATAATTACTTTAATGGCCCGCGTGTTAGCGCGGGAGTATTCAAAATTAATCTGAAGGAAGTAAACTTCCTTACATATAAATTACATAACAATTTACTCCTCATTTAGATTTTGTATATGCGGGAGGGATTTGAAGAAGTCATGGTGGTATATATTGTAGTAAATCTATCATATCCTTGTATTTCGCTGTTGTAATTTTTATTTTATTTTTATAAAGTGGTGTCAATACAATATTCTCGAATTTTCTTGGTCTACCCCGACGTGGTAATAAACTCAGTATTTTAAACTCTGCATTCTCATCCATTGATATCTTATAGAAAATTGTATACGGTTTATTTCTCAAAAAACGCATCCAGCATATTTTCAACCAATGTATTGTTTCTCCGTTAGAATTCTTTATCCTTTTAATATTGCATCTCCTAAAAATCTTGTTGCTATGAAATCCTCTTGTTTCATTTCATTTAACACAAAGTTATCGCCTTTCCGGCACTTCTTGATAACATTATAATAATCTTGGAGGACAAACAGTAACTTATTTTTCTTTAATGACATTTCTACGATGCCAAACTCTCTGTCATTCAGCAGAAACGAATGTCGTGATACTAAGAATTTATGATCTATGATTTCCACATTATGTTCAACAGTTTGGACAATTTTTGGCCACGTTAGAGCTACTTCAATATTTATATTCTCTCTTGCAGACAGAGTACTATTTTAACATCAAACAACTGATAAATGGACTTAGGCCACTTTCAAAATAAAAAATTCTATTAACCAGTTAATTTCCTTCTTACAAACACTTTGTGATTTTAAATATATTTGTTACAATTTGCTTCAGATTGAAAAGATAACGTTGAAATGTAAATAGTAAAATTTCTAGCTTGATTTTTCTCGAAAATGGGCTTAGGCCACTTTCAAAATGAATGACTCAAATATTGGAGAAAGAAGGAAGAGAGAATGTGCACGATGTGCGAGAGACACCTTGAGAAGCTAAAACATTTGGCAGAAGACTGTGAATGTGTAGAGAGAATAAATATACAGTAAGAAGCATAACTGAATCAATAACCACAAGTTCTGTATAAATCATCATTTATTGCTAGGAATATAAAAGAATAACAAAAATCAACATTATAATTATTTTTATCATACTTAGAAGTAACATAAGAAATGTTTTTATGATTAATGTCTCCTTGTTTAGCAATGACAAAAAATAGATTGACTCAATTCTGCACCATGTCCAATACTTGGCAATATTTAATATATTATTTATGTTTAATATTTCGTCCACCACCCTCGTGCTTGTAAAACTGCACTAACTCGTTTTTACATTCTTTCTACGAATGTTTGCAATAATCCGGAGAAATATCTAACCAGAAAAAAAAATTTGTTCCCACTGTTCTTGAATTTTATTATATAAATCTGTGATTGAAGTTGGTTAGGAGTCATATGAACCCGAAGTCGTCTTTTGGTAAACCCCATAGATTCCCTATGGGATTGAAGTCGTGGCTCTGTGCAAGTCAATCCAAAACAGAAAATTTTTTAGTACTAAGTCAATCTTTTTACACTTTTAGCAGTGTGATTTGGGTCTTGGTCATGCATGAAATTTCCATTTTTTCTTCAAAATGCATATTTTCAACAGTATCTAGGAGATGATCTTATGAAATATGCTTGTACATCCACTGATTCATGATGCCCTTAATTCGGTGCAGTGATCCAACTCCAAATGCTGTGTTAGGCACCCCCAGAACATTAAATGGCTTCTTTTTTGGCACTTGAAGCTTCACCAGATGTGACAATTTTTTGGATCTTCCTCCAATATTTAATAGTACATATACTTTGACTACCACTACATATAATTGACTAACACTGCAATCATTTAAAATGATTTTTTTTTTAACAATTTGAACCAATTGCTTGATATTTATTCTCACTTTATTTGCGTGCTTTTCTGTTCGACTGATTGCGAAGAACTGAGTGTTAAGACGTAGACTAATATTTTGTAAATATACCAAAGTGCTAAATGCAAACATACTACTAGAAAACCGAGTCAATCTATTTTTTTGTCATTGTTAAACGAGGAGACATTAATTATTGAAAAACATTTCTTATGTTACTTGTAACTATGATAAAGATAATTATAATGTTTGATTTTTTGTTATTCTTCTATATTTCTAGCAATAAATGATGATTTATACAAAACTTGCGGCTATTCAGTTATTCTCCTTACTGTAAGTTTAGAAAAGGTAGTATGTACAAGATAAAAGAGTGGGAGAAATAGTAGATTGGCTCAGTGTCAGTAGTATCGAGAAAAGAAGCAAAGAATACAACGTAAGTATAATTATTCTGTAATTATAATTCGTGGAGTAATTCAATGGTAATTCAACACAACTCTGCTTCGTGACAATAGCCACGGTTCGTCTCAAAATTCACGTGTTCGCATCTCGATCGTGAAACTGACCCGCGTCGTGGTCGGTTTCGAGTTAAGGGGGTAGAGGCCCCACGTGACTATGGTATTTTTCATTGTGACCAACCTCTGCGCGGAAAACCAATTTGGCAACAGTGATGAACATACATCTGTATGAATCTAACGCTTCAATTTCGCTATAATTACAGGTTTTTTTCTTGTTATCAATATCTTTATTGCTATTAATGCATCCGAGTGGCTTCAAGCCCTTTATATTTCTGTTGTTACGAATCTACGCTGATAGTTCTCCTGTCTAAGCGCCATCTCGTTTGAGTAGCTGAACTAAAATTAGTTCTACTTGCCCTTCATTGCCCTTCATGAACGAAATCTAGGGAACAATTGAATTCAATCACGGGAAACCATTTTTTGTCCTCATATGAGCATATTACGAGCTGCGTGAGGGCTCATTGTAAAGAGGAAGGTTCGTGGCAGGTCGCTCAGCTTATGATTCAAGTAGAAAAAATCGTTTTGTATTAGAAAAATACATTAGAATCTGCGGAATTTTTCTTCATTTTTTACCTCTACTTTGGACGCTCGTATTATTAGATATAAACATAATCTAACAAAATCATGAGCTGAGCGGCCTAATAGAAGTTAGCCCCTCACTTGTTGAATTAAACAATTTCAACAATTGTGCTGAATTGTGCTTTGTTTGTGCTATATTGTGCTCGAATATTATAATTATAATATGAAAAATAAGATGAAAATGTGAGAAAAACGATTTTTTGACTAGCCCCCCACTTTGCACTTTTTTCAATTTTCTCAATTGTACTAAGTTGTGCTAAGTTGTGCTAAGATTGTGCTAAAGTATTACTTTAAAAAAGTTGTAAATAAAGAAGTTACAGCCAAAAAACGTTTTTGACAACTAATTAACATTTAAGTAAGAAACAGTTATCCAAACAGCATATAATCATATATCTGAGTTGTGCTAGCCTAGCACATCTATGTATAACTAGCTGACCTGACAGACGTTGTCCTGTCCACAAATTTCAATAAATTTGTTTTTGATCGTTTTGTGAAAAGCTATTGAAAGTGTGTAAACAAAGTAAAAATGAGAAAAAAAAACGAATTTCGGAGTGATCATTCTATCTATGATATTAACGATTATAAACTAACTGGCGGTTGTTGATAATGTCGATAATGCAGGTAGACGTCGATACTGTAAATTCTTATTGAAATATTAATTAAAAGCTGCAACGTTCGTTTCTCTGTTGCATTGGAATATGATTCAAAAAGCACTTTTAGTTTTCCCCGAATTTTCCATTTTTCCGGGCAACTTTTCCAATTTTTCTTTCACTAAAACCTTATTCGGACTATTACGAACATTTGAAAAAAGAAATTAGCCAAATCGGTCTAGTCGTTCTCGAGTGATGCGCTGACCAACGAACAGCATTTGATTTTTATTTATATAGATGATATCATAACGCGAAGGGCCCGCGCAAGAGTAAAGTGCCCTTTATATCGTTGTGCTAGGGATTTTAAAAGTTGTGCTGAGTTGTGCTAGGCTAGCACAACTCAGATATATGATTATATGCTGTTTGGATAACTGTTTCTTACTTAAATGTTAATTAGTTGTCAAAAACGTTTTTTGGCTGTAACTTCTTTATTTATAACTTTTTTAAAGTAATACTTTAGCACAATCTTAGCACAACTTAGCACAACTTAGCACAATTGAGAAAATTGAAAAAGTGCAAAGTGGGGGGCTAGTCAAAAAATCGTTTTTCTCAAATTTTCATCTTATTTTTCATATTATAATTATAATATTCGAGCACAATATAGCACAAACATAGCACAATTCAGCACAATTGTTGAAATTGTTTAATTCAACAAGTGGGGGGCTAACTTCTATTAGGCAGCTGAGCGACCTGCGATCAACTTTCCTCTTTAGAACGAGCCTTCACACAGCTCGTAACATGCTCGTATAAAAACAAAAAATGGTTTCCCGTAAACACGGTTTTCACTTGTTTCTCTAGTAATATTCTAGTGATATGCTAGTCATATCCATGGGTACGGTACCCTCTTAACGGAAGCAAACGAGCTTGACAAAGGGAGTTTGGTCGTAAATCGGTGGATCTGTGAATGCAACCGTATTAAGGGAATAATATTTCGTAGATCTGGAAGCGAGCCGGTATCCGCGCGAGTGTCGAGAGAACGAACGCGTCGTTGGTCGTTATGGGTACCCAGTATTGTGGCCCGCGGGTGTAGTGTTCCGAACCTGCGTAATCAAGAGGAAGGCAGAGTGAAAGGAGAATAGGGATAGCTGACTGAAGGAGGGAAAGAGAGAGAGTGAGTGAAAGAGTGGGGTCGTGAAGAAGAGGGGAACACGAGTACACGAACGTTCTTTCAGCCTGGGCAAGGAAGAGGAACGGGCGAAGGGAACCTGACCAGAAAGAAAGAAAGAGAACAACCGTGGGCAAGCGTAGCCGGTAAGACTTCGAAAGGCTACTTCTGCCGTGGCCGCAAGTGAGAACGAAGTTGAAGAGCGAGGCAGATAGGAAGAATAATGCGGTCTCGGTACTTCCGCCTTGATCAACAGGACGTTCGGGTCTACTCGTAGTAAGTAGAGAAAACTTGGATTTACTTAGTATGTATGCGTTTATCCTTCACAACGTTTTTCAACTACAGTGGAGCCTCGATAACTCGAACTTGAGAGGAAAGCAACAAATCTTCGAGTGATAGAGGTTTCACGCAGGATTTCAAAAACGAAAATTCGACTCACAGAGGCTTTATGTTACAGTCAATTTTTCGATTTGTGAATGTGTAAGAACAATTGTTGATTGTATAGCTTCAATCAAATGTTCAACTTACGTACTGCGTATATAGAAATAATTCTAAGACACATTTCATGATGTTCGATACCTCTCGAAATGTTACTCTTTATTGTTGAAGTACTCTATGATTTAATTTTGTGCTAGCCTTTTTAGTGTACCCCGTGGCAGAATGTTTCCGATCGGAGGCATTGAAACGGATTTTAGAGAAAACATTCACAATTTAGAAGTATAAAATATTACTTTACGGGGTTCAAACTGACGGGAAATGAAAAGGGGCTTGTTGAAGAATTGAAAACAACAAAATAACATAAGCATCCACTTATTATTACAAAGAACAGAGAAAATAAAAAAATGTTTCCGATTAATAGAACTGCTGGAAAAAAGTTTCCGATCCGATTTACACTGTCCAACACCAAATTTGTTTAACAATTACTGTTGGGTGATTCTTACAGAGTTTTTTGCGCTGTTTCCGAATCTGCCCTTAATTTTTCCCCTAGACTTATAGTTTTTAAGAAACTTAATGTGAAAAAGACAATATATTTCTCAATTTTGAACAGATAGTGTCACGTTATTATAAAATATATTGCATTGTTCTTTGCAGCAATAGATTCTGTAGGCTATCCCGAATACATTGATATCCAATATTAATACATTACGAATCTTTGAACATGTTTAAACAATCGTTAAAGATGGAGAGACAACCTTTTTCCACCAATTTGTGAGGATATTTTTCAGTTTGCCTTAAAAAAGGGTGCACCGGAAAATCTTCTGAACATTGAATTTACATTTCTTGTATATGTATAGAATATTCAGATCTAATATTTTTCTCATATGAAAAAGTGTGGCTTAAAAAATATTTTTTCACTATTTGAAAAAAACATTTACCCAATATTTTTGTGCTACCATGGTAGTGTCACCAGTTTAGCGTCAGAAGAAAATAAATTCCAGATTTCTCAATCCACTGGAAAAAGGACACCCAATTTGCAGCAACTTTTGGATGTTCTATATACAATAAAGCTAACATCCACACTAAGTTACATAAATTTTTCTATGGGTATAGTTGAAAATTTGATTTCATTGATTGAGAAATTGTTGATTTTACATTAGACGTATTATGCTTCTTAAAAAGTCATTGCAAAACAAAAGTGTAATTAGACAAATAGGAAATGATGTCATCGGCGCACAGTTTCGATCATGATTCTACAAACATAATTATTCTATTGTCTATTATTCTGTTATTCCAAACATTCGGAATAGCTCAAACGTGTGGTCTTAAGACCAAGAAATTGATTCAAACCGGAATCAACGTTTGTAGTACCATTCAAATTATGTTTGTAGAATCATGATCGAACCTGTGCGCCGATAACATAATTTCCTATTTGCGAAAAATAATCACTTATCAAAAGCGTAATGATTCGTTTTATATGAATGTGTATACAATGTTTTGTGCTACTAGGGTATATCACGCCATAGAGCAGACTTTTTACCTTGAGACAAACCCAACACCAACCCTTTCAAGTTAACAAGTCGACGTTTTTTTCGACCCCGAAAGCAAAATATCTTCGCCCGATATGAGTTGCCACCAGATACGACGAGATACTGCGCTTCACTGGTGGCAACTCATATCGGGCGAAGATATTTTGCTTTCGGGGTCGAAAAAAACGTCGACTTGTTAACTTGAAAGGGTTGGTGTTGGGTTTGTCTCAAGGTAAAAGTCTGCTCTATGGCGTGATATAGTTCGATTTTCCGGTGCACCCTTATTTTTTAAGGCAAACTGAAAAATATCCTCATAAATTGGTGGAAAAAGGTTGTCTCTCCATCTTTAACGATTGTTTAAACATGTTCAAAGATTCGTAATGTATTAATATTGGATATCAATGTATTCGGGAAAGCCTACAGAATCTATTGCTGCAAAGAACAATGCAATATATTTTATAATAACGTGACACTATCTGTTCAAAATTGAGAAATATATTGTCTTTTTCACATTAAGGGGGTAGAGGCCCCACGTGACCATGGTATTTTTCATTGTGACCAACCCCCGCGCGGAAAACCAATTTGGCAACAGTGATGAACATACATCTGTATGAATCTAACCCTTCAATTTCGCTATAATTACAGGTTTTTTTCTTTTAATCATTATCTTTATTGCTATTAATGCATCCGAGTGGCTTCATGCCCTTTACACTTTTGTTGTTAAGAAACTACGCTGATAATTCTCCTGACTAAGCGCCATCTCGTCCAAGTAGCTGAACTAAAATTGCTTCTACTCACCCTTCATGAAGGGAATCTGGGAAACAATTGAATGCGATCACGGGAACACACCTCACATCCTCATACGATTATATATTGAGCTGAGTGAGGGCTCATTTGAAAGAGGAAGGTTAAACGAAGCGCGCGTGGGTCCCTAAATTAGCAGGAAAAATCTTTTTGTGATCGAAAAATACATTAGAATATCCGGAATTTTTCTTCATTTGTTTTCCCTACTTTGGACAGTCACATTACTGGATATAAACATAATGTAACTGAAGTTGGACCCACGCGCGCTTCATTTAACCTTCCTCTTTAGAATGAGCCCTCACTCAGCTCAAAATATAATCATATGACGACGTGAGGTGTGTTCCCGTAAACCCCTGTTTTCACTTGTTTTCTAGTAATATTCTGGTTAGATTCTAGTAATGTCACGTGGGTACTCTATCCCCTTAAGTTTCTTAAAAACGATAAGTCTAGGGGAAAAATTAAGGGCAGATTCGGAAACAGCGCAAAAAACTCTGTAAGAATCACCCAACAGTAATCGTTGAACAAATTTGGTGTTGGACAGTGTAAATCGGATCGGAAACTTTCTTCCAGCAGTTCTATTAATCGAAAACATTTTTCCGTACAACATTTTTTTTATTTTCTCTGTTCTTTGTAATAATAAATGGATGCTTATGTTATTTTGTTGTTTTCAATTCTTCAACAAGCCCCTTTTCATTTCCCATCAGTTTGAACCCCGTTAAGCAATATTTTATACTTCTAAATTGTGAATGTTTTCTCTAAAATCCGTTTCAATGCCTCCGATCGGAAACATTCTGCCACGGGGTGTATAACGTTCATATTTGTTAGATTTTCTTTAGAATCTTCATGACGAGTTTGACTCGTTAAAATACGGCAAGTGTTTAACCTTGTAACTGGGAACGACGAGTTCATCCGTCATTTAATTTTGCTATTACTGTCCAAAAATTGTTCATTTCCCTCTTAATCTCGCCCATTTCAATGTCCCGTAGTATCTGTACATTGGTATAAACTATACTCGTACTACATCATGCAATTTTTTATCATTTCAATTTTACTCGTCTTTCATAATTAGGCAACGGTTTTTATACAAAATAAAAATTTTACATCTAAGTTGCAACAACCTGGAGTGAAATAGAAATCTATTTTCCTCTGTGTTGGTTTAATAAATTAAAAATAATATTAGTGTAGTTTGAAATTCTTATAATAATTTTACTGTTTGAAATAACGCGTACTCATTTGTCTCATGAATGCACAAAATCTGTTCATAACATCTTGAAAACAGTTCACGATTGAAAAGTATGTACAGTATTTTTAACCAAGTTACTCGCTTATAAAAATGGTCCATCTGCTCTGAAAACATTAAAAAAAATGAGTTTTGTCGGTGATAGTCAAGTAGTTATGACACTTTAGCAACAATGTTATCGGCAACCACATTGGTTCACATCAAGTAATTATGTTATAAGTACCTGAATATTAACATTGATGTAACAGATTTGTCTTATACACGCTACACTATCGTAGGTGTTCAGACGATCGCTTTAATTACACGAGATATCGAGTCACAATCGTTGGGATGCTAAATATGAATTGCTAATACAGGAGGAAGCTAGCTGTGAAAGTGAAACTTTAATTACACGAAATGAATAAGCGGTATAATGTCTGGGTGAACGGTATTATGCAGCAAGAATGTTTATTCTTACACTTGTACAGTTTTACAATGATTGCTTATACGGGGTGGCAATTATAAAGCGTTACAGACGAATATCTCCAAAAATATTGATTATACGCCAAAATGTTTAAGATGGAAGTTGTTCAGTACCGAGGGGGACACCACGTGGTGGGGGACTTTTATTTTTCCAAGTGGACACTCCAAGATGAGGTTTAGGTCAACATTCTTTTTTTATCTTCCATCAAATAGTGCGTTTTAAGGTGGGTTCAATGACCTATGACTCAAGGTCATTCAAGGTCAAATTTGCAGAGAAATGCAGAAAAGGTGTAATCGTTATTTTTTTTTATTTGTGCAGTTGCAACCTCAAATAAGAGGTTATTCTGGAAACTACATTACATACATAATATTACAATAGAAATCTTATATGTTATATATATGTTATATATATTATATATTATATATTATATATTATATATTATATATTATATATTATATATTATATATTATATATTATATATTATATATTATATATTATATATTATATATTATATATTATATATTATATATTATATATTATATATTATATATTATATATTATATATTATATATTATATATTATATATTACATACATTACATACATTACATACATTACATACATTACATTACATACATTACATACATTACATACATTACATTACATACGTTACATACGTTACATACGTTACATACGTTACATACGTTACATACGTTACATACGTTACATACGTTACATACGTTACATACGTTACATACGTTACATACGTTACATACGTTACATACGTTACATACGTTACATACGTTACATACGTTACATACGTTACATACGTTACATACGTTACATACATTACATACATTACATACATTACATTACATACATTACATACATTACATACATTACATTACATACGTTGCATACGTTACATACGTTACATACGTTACATACGTTACATACGTTACATACGTTACATACGTTACATACGTTACATACGTTACATACGTTACATACGTTACATACGTTACATACGTTACATACGTTACATACGTTACATACGTTACATACGTTACATACGTTACATACGTTACATACGTTACATACGTTACATACGTTACATACGTTACATACGTTACATACGTTACATACGTTACATACGTTACATACGTTACATACGTTACATACGTTACATACGTTACATACGTTACATACGTTACATACGTTACATACGTTACATACGTTACATACGTTACATACGTTACATACGTTACATACGTTAAATACGTTACATACGTTACATACGTTACATACGTTACATACGTTACATACGTTACATACGTTACATACGTTACATACGTTACATACGTTACATACGTTACATATGTTACATATATTACATATATTATATATTATATATATATGTTATTCTTGCGGAGGGAAGGAAATGAATTTAGACACTCGCAAACTACCGAACTGAGTACAGTGACTCCCATTAATATTCGGACACTCTTAAAAAGACGATAACTGTTTTAATATTGTACTATACGATTTGAACATTTTTTTAGACGCTGGAGCAATTAGTTTGCCACATGATGCGAAAAAAGAATTTTGTCAAAAATTGCAATTAATCGGAATTATAAAAAAAATACCAAAAGTTGCATTTTACAACTTTTTTATGTGGACCCACGTTGAAAATTTAAAAAATACGTTTTATAGACCTGTGTCAATTAAACATATTCTGAAAATTTCGTCAAAATCGGTCGACGTTGCAATGAGCTACAAACGTTTAAATATGGTAAAAATTGCAGATTTTCACGATTTTCGGCCTTCAACTGCAGTAAATGTAATGATTCTTGCATCTTTCAATCGTTGTCGTTGTTTTCCACATCAGCCGATTGCGATGAAACTTTCACAGGGCATATAATTGACACAGATCTACAAAACGTATTTTTTAAATTTTCAATATAGGTCCACATAAAAAAGTTGTAAAATGCAACTTTTAGTATTTTTTTTATAATTCAGAGGAATTGCGACTTTTCACAAAAATTTTTTCGCATCATGTGGCAAACTAATTGCTCTAGCTTCTAAAAAAATGTTCAAATCGTATAGTACAATATTAAAACAGTTATCGTCTTTTTAAGAGTGTCCGAATATTAATGGGAGTCACTGTATATATTTAATAAATGAGTGAATACTGTAACTTTGATATAAGTGTGAACACGAATGGAGAATGCGACAGACAAGACTGTTTGCAATGTACTCGCGAGAGAGGACGCGTAAAAACTAATACAATTTCTTCATATATCGGCCTAGTTAAAGTACGTGTTGCTAGGCACGTATAAGCATACAGTGTTTGGTAAGCGGGTCGGTATATGATTTTTCTATTACTTTTGAGGTTGGTTAGATGTCATTTTGATCATATTCCAACAGTTATATATATCTTATATTAAAGTAACAATTACATAACATGAATAGTTACAGTTCGTGGCGTGTTAACAGTACATGACATTAAATACATAATCCCCAATTTTTCAGGAAGGAACATAAGGTGTTACATATAGTGTTTGTAGGTCTGTGGAGTAAAACATTGCATGACATGGGAAGAAAAAAACCTCGTAATCTCAGGTTGTATATAAATTTCAATCTATGAATATCATAGATAGGACATTGCCATAGTACATGATCGGGGTTGTTTACCACATTAATTTTCGCCAGTGTAATCGTTATAATCGTTTAAAGGTATAATCGTTTTATTATATAAATTAGCATTACTCAGGGCAACATCAAAGTTATCAATGATAGAAAAACAAACGCATTTATATACAATATTACTGTGTTCTTCTGCAAGATAGTTTAGTTTCATTATTATTTGTGCTAATGTATCCTCCGCTGATCGATAGTACTTAACTAAGTGGTGAAAATGAAAGTGTATCAAAATTGTTTTGATATGTTTATGGTACTAGGAGAAAGTATGAAAAATTACAGAATGGCTGTTAATTTGTATGCACAACGCTACCCAGATCAACCATCAAAATCGCATATGTGCTAAGGTAAGGTAAAGGTACCAGTAGTTGACCATGTACGAGTAGTTGACCATTTTATAGAAAAACATGCAACGTCTACTCTGTTCCTGAAATAAACTTTTTATGGAATCGATTTGTTTTATTTCTTATTTCATTCTTTAATTGTAATTTGTGCTGGAAATTGTTGAAACTAGATGATAGCAAAATGATTCCCAACATTATTGCTTTAACCCTCTTTCTAGTATAAGTGGTCAACTACTAACGAATAGGATGTCAATTACTAGATTTTTCATTTTCATGTGTGGTCTCTTAAATTCGTATAAGTAAACTTTTTTTAAAAAGTGGCTTTGGTACATAATTTAGAAGACTTAAAGAGTGTCTTCAGGCATCGACTCTCGCTATTTGATGACGGAGTAAGTGGTTACTATTGTTCGCGTGGAAAACTGTTCTTAACTGGTCAACTACTAGTACCTTTACCTTAAATGTTAGAGAATACATACTAAACTCGGGTACACATAAAACGATTACACCTTCTCTGCATTTCCCTACGAGTTTGACCTTGAATGACCTTGACTCATAGGTCACTAAACTCACCGTAAAACGCATTATTTGATGGTGGGTAAAAAACATATCAATCCATTTTAAAAAGAAAGTAGACCGTCACCTCACTTTGGAGTCTCTACCGGGTAAAATAAACATCCTACCACATGATATTCCCTCCGTTCTATACAACTTCCATCTGAATCATTTTTGCGTATAATCAATATTTTTTATTTTTTATTTCTTTTATTTTTTATTTCTTTCTAATTTTTATTTAAATATTTTATTTAAATATTAATTAAATATAAATTATTTTTATTCCGTCTTAAAAACGTGGTTAAAAATTTTTTTTTATGTAAATAATTATTCGTTAATAACTCGTTATTAAACAAACAGACAGACATAAAACCGATTTAATATTGCATTGTCATCCAGTTCTGAGCTATGTTTAAAATTTCAAGACTCAAGTTCATCGGGAAGTGGTTTAAAATACGATTATAAGATTTTTCGGAAGGAAACCGGACGGACAGACAGACAAGAAAGCGACCTAATAAAAACGTGGTAAACTCAGGTTGTTCGGTACAATTATAAAAAAGTTATTATATTTTAAAAATTGTACGAAAACTTTGTACACCCACTGTGACAGTGGCAACACTAAATATTAAGATTATCTGTAAGTTTCAATGTAACAGATGCTTGGACAAGTAAATTTATTCTATTAATTTCGATAAATGCAGTTTTATAATTTCAATAATTGGGAAATATAAAACTGGTCACATGACCGTGGTAGGTTTCGTATCAACAGAACATGAAAGCTATAACTTAATGGTTAACTTGTAAAATATTCAAGACATTATAAAAAGCAGACGCAAAGTTACAGATTTTTGATCGCCGTCAGAGTTAATTTTCTCACAGATAGTACATGCTAGTAAAACCCTGTGATTTATTCAACATATGATACCTCATCCACTTTCTGTTTTTGCAGAAGTTATGCAGGCGTGAAACGAGTAAAATTGCCGGTAGTCCCGTAAAAAGGCTACACATACATCCCCGCTCAAAAGTGTGCGAACACTTATCGTTGAAAGTGTACTACATATTTGATTATTATTACACGATATTTATTGTTCACAGAGCTGTAAAATAGAATTTGAAATATTAAAGTATGCGTATCACTGAAAATGTTTGGAAACGTGTTTTAAGCCAGGCTTTTGTTTAGCTTTAATGAGAAAGTGATTTTTAAGAATTTTTCTTCAGAACTATTCAATACATGTATGGAACTAGGCCTTTTATAGAAGTAAAAGGATACTCTTAAAGTACAGGTGTTCTTGTTTCAGTGTTCAAAAGAATGTACATTGTTCGGGGAAATATAAGTAAAAAATCAAGTATATATTTTAGAACCAATTCCTCTCTAGGGAGAAATGTGTAAAGAAATGCAGTAAATACATATATGTAACTAGCAGCCCCCAACACGGCTTCGCCCGTGCTAAATGTGAGAAGAATTTAGATTTTGATCGTAAGTATGTTAATATATATATATAAGCCGAAATTGCAATTTTTTTATTCTTCATTTTCGTCTTATACCATCGTTAAGAACCAACCCTTAAATTTTCTTCCACCTGTAGTCGAACACCCTGTATATTATATAAATGGATGTTTGTATATGTGTATATATACATACATATATATATATATATATATATATATATATATATATATATATATATATATATATTAACATACTTACGATCAAAATCTAAATTCTTCTCACATTTAGCACGGGCGAAGCCGTGTCGGTGGCTGCTAGTTACATATATGTATTTACTGCATTTCTTTCCACATTTACCTTTACACATATTGATGATAACACTGGGGAACATTATTAATTCATTAATAACAATTTATTGTTCAAATAATAGTTAAAATAATGAATATAGACTTGAAAGATGCAAAGCTCGTTCGTAGGCGTGGGGGAGGGGGTTTTTCGCGGTATGTAATATGACAAGTGCATGGTTTTCCCAGGAAGACTTGACCTTGAACATGTTCGAACGTGTCCGAACGTGTTTTGCAGTATAATATATCTTGTGTTCAAATACATATGTATACCAATTTTCATAGCGATAGGTTCAACGGTATGGAAGTTGATATATTGCAGCGCCATCTACAGCGGCGAGTTACAAAAAAATGTGTAGCGTAAAAACCTTCTCCATGAAAAAATACATATATGTGCCAAGTTTCTTGTTGATCGGTCAAACAGTTTCGAAGTCTATTAATCATATATATACATATATATATATGTCGGGGCGAGCTGACATAGGCAATGATTTGAAAATTTGTATTATTATTATTAATGTCATGTTTGTTTTATTGATTGTAATTTATAAATTTGTGTTACTGTTACGTTTGTTTTATCTTTGAAGAAATGCGAGACAAGGTCCTTTAGGAAAATGGTTTAGGTCCTTGTTGAACGTGACCACGGGTGGTAGAATGGACACGTTCCTGATGGTTACAGTGTATATGAAAACAGGGCAATATCAATGAGATATTGATTGATTTGCGTTGTCAAGAGAGTAGTCTTTTGATATAGACAGAATCAACTAGATTTTGACAAGACAAGACGTGTAAGGATAAATTCTACAGCACCCGTGAGCTCGTTGACGCATTTTCAAATGTTGAATCGAACAAGGGGTCGGCCTGCCACGACATATACAGGGTGTTCGACTACAGGTGGGAGAAAAGGGTATAGCCGGATAAGATGGTCAAAAATGCCCTTGAACCGAATTGTATCGACGAAGTGTCATTCGATAGGGCACCGAAAAAAAGCATACTGTGCAAAATCTCAACCCTGTATCTCGATCGGGAGGGTAGTTATGGGGTAAAATCGAAAAATCAGTTTTTGGACAATTTACCCTAGTTAATTATGTTTAAAAATTCTGAGAAAAATGTGACATATGTAAAGTATCCAAATGCATACTTCACAATTGATTTCAGATTTTTAAATTGAAAATTCTACTTGTAAAAAATCAAAAACCTCAAAAAAATCGAAAAAATGCAGATTTCACATGGAAGTTCTAGAGTGACAACTTTTATATTTTTACAGTAGCGATATATTGTTATTGGTATGGTTCACGAATTTTTTCAGATTTTTTGGTTTACTGCGCCGTTGTCAAAAAAAATAAAAACCGATTTTTTCGACGTTTTTTCCGCGAAGAACTAAGTTAACCTTAAAATTATAACGTTCTATTTATTTTTTAAGTCTATCAGGCTCTGATAAACCTTGAACATTTCTCAAAAATAATTAAACAATGAAATCGGCTTGATTAGTATTTTTACTGTCAGCGTATTAGATCTGAAAGTATTAAACAGATTCCCAACAGATCGGTTGGCTCAGCACATTGACCGTTCGTCTGTTAACACGCTTATACTAGGTTCACGCCCGGCATACGTATACTTTTTTTTTTACTTGATTAATTCTTTTTTTTATGTCTAACTGTATAATAATCAATGGTATTTTTGTAGATTTCTTTTAGAAGCAATATTTAAATATTTAAAACATATTTTAAGGTAAAATTTTAAGAATGTCATTCGTACTGTCGGTTGTTGCTCGCACGTGGCAGCAATTATTTATTATCTCTCACATGCTCGATACCTCTAAAAAATTATAAGATCTGCTGAAATATTGAGAAAGATTTTTTTCTCATTCAATCAATTCAACCAAGAAGAAGTGATACCGGTCATTAATGAAGATAGTGACGAAGACTGAGGACATCACATGGTGAAATATTGAAACATGCTTCTACACAACGGTGTGGTTCATACACAACAATTGCTGTTCCACACAAAAGAATGAGGTACCATAAACGAATAATTCAAAAGAATAGTATTACAATGGATTTTCTCTATAATGGAGTATTTAAAACTCGAAGACACGTATAGCTTTAATGCAGAAAATATTTAATACTACCAGAATTAAGAAGATGCATAACTAAAAATTGATGATATTAACAATTGCTCCAAAATTTTTTTTGCGAATTTGACCTTAAAATATGTTTAAATATTTAAATATTGCTTCTAAAAGAAATCTACAAAAATACCATTGATTATTATACAGTTAGACATAAAAAAAAGAATTAATCAAGTAAAAAAAAAAGTGTACGTATGCCAGGCGCGAACCTAGTATAAGCGTGTTAACAGACGAACGGTCAATGCGCTGAGCCAACCGATCTGTTGGGAATCTGTTTAATACTTTCAGATCTAATACGCTGACAGTAAAAATACTAATCAAGCCGATTTCATTGTTTAATTATTTTTGAGAAATGTTCAAGGTTTATCAGAGCCTGATAGACTTAAAAAATAAATAGAACGTTATAATTTTAAGGTTAACTTAGTTCTTCGCGGAAAAAACGTCGAAAAAATCGGTTTTTATTTTTTTTGACAACGGCGCAGTAAACCAAAAAATCTGAAAAAATTCGTGAACCATACCAATAACAATATATCGCTACTGTAAAAATATAAAAGTTGTCACTCTAGAACTTCCATGTGAAATCTGCATTTTTTCGATTTTTTTGAGGTTTTTGATTTTTTACAAGTAGAATTTTCAATTTAAAAATCTGAAATCAATTGTGAAGTATGCATTTGGATACTTTACATATGTCACATTTTTCTCAGAATTTTTAAACATAATTAACTAGGGTAAATTGTCCAAAAACTGATTTTTCGATTTTACCCCATAACTACCCTCCCGATCGAGATACAGGGTTGAGATTTTGCACAGTATGCTTTTTTTCGGTGCCCTATCGAATGACACTTCGTCGATACAATTCGGTTCAAGGGCATTTTTGACCATCTTATCCGGCTATACCCTTTAAGGGTTGGTTCTTAACGATGATATAAGACGAAAATGAAGAATAAAAAAATTGCGATTTCGACTTCGTTATTTAGCAATTAACAATGCGACAGTCACGTATCAAGTGACAGATGCATGCATACCTTGGTTCTCATTTGGGGCCCCAGCAAGGTGAAAATGTTTAACAAATCGTTGGACAACATTGAACTCTTTGACGTACACAAAGTACACTTTTGTTAGACGCGTTGTTGATTTTTAATTGTTAATAGCTAAATAACGAATCCGAAATCGCAATTTTTTTATTGATCATTTTCGTCTCATATCATCGTAAGGAACCGCTCCTTAAATTTTCTCCCAACTGTAGTCGAACATTCTGTATATACAAACATCCATTTTTATATATATAGATTATGCAGTAAATTTTTTCTTATAAATGCATAAAATTCACAGTCTACTAATCAATTATTGTTCAGATAAATTCTCCAATACTGTATAAAGAGCAGATCGTGAAAGAGCGTGGTTAAATCCCTGTAAGATGTTTTTCCTTCCAGGAGGAGAATTGAACAAGTGTCCACATACTTTTGATCGGGGGTGTACATGTATAAGACGTGGAAACTGCAGGGAAGATTGACCGTAGGTATCCTTCAGAGAAAGAAAACTGACGGGATCATAAGTGGTCTCGATTTATTCAAGGACTATTCCAGCAGGGTGTAGCCGGTCAATAGAATGTACAATAAAAGTCGTAACAAGTTCTACAAACCGTTACAGTATGGGTCATTCAGTCGGGCACCTACTCGCGTCTTCTTCGCGATCGATAAAGATGATTAAAACATGCGAACCGCACGATGACGCATCCTTTCTAGACGCAAGCTTTTGGCTCGTGAAACTAGGCACTTGAAGATCTTGTAATTTGTGGAAACGGGTTTGTGATTGGTAGACAGCGGATTTTATGCATTTATGACAAAAATTAGTAGGTGTAATTTAAAACAGTAAAAGCGTTAGAAGAACTTAAACATATTCTTATACTACCTCTGTTCCATAATCATACACTCCGCGACAAAAAGATGGCACAATACCCAATTTTGCAAATTTTCTCAAATATACAGTGACTACCATTAATATTCGGACGCTCTAAAAAAACGATAACTGGTTTAACATTGAACTATACGACTTGAATTTTTGTTGGGAAGCTAGAGCAAATAGTTTGCTACAGAATGTGGAAAAACATTTTTTCAAAAATTGCAATTGATCGGAGTTGTAGAAAAAACACTAAAAGTTGCATTTTACAACATTTTTATGTGGGCCTATATTGAAAATTAAAAAAATACGTTTTGTGGATCTGTGTCAATTAAACATATTCTGAAAATTTCGTCAATATTGTTCGACGTTGCAATGAGCTACAAACGTTTAACGATGGTAAAACTTTCAGATTTTCACGATTTTTGGGCTATAACTGCAGTAAATCTATACCCTAGTAGCACAAAAATATTGGGCAAATGTTTTTTCCAAATATTGAAAAAATATTTTTTAAGCCATACTTTTTCATATGAGAAAAGTATTAGATCTGAATATTCTATACATATACAAGAAATGTAAATTCAATGTTCAGAAAATATAAGCTAAATATTCAGAGAATATAAATTACATATTTAAAAAACGTGAAACTCATATTTAGATAACGTTCAATTAAATCTTCAAAGGGTATAGCCGGATAAGATGGTCAAAAATGCCCTTGAACCGAATTGTATCGACGAAGTGTCATTCGATAGGGCACCAAAAAAAGCATACTGTGCAAAATTTCAACCCTGTATCTCGATCGGGTGGGTAGTTATGGGGTAAAATCGAAAAATCAGTTTTTGGACTATTTTCCCCAGTTAATTATGTTTAAAAATTCTGAGAAAAATGTGACATATGTAAAGTATCCAAATGCATAGTTCGCAATTGGTTTCAGATTTTTAAATTGAAAATTCTGCTTGTAAAACATCGAAAAAATGCAGATTTCGCATGGAAGTTGTAGAGTGACAACTTTTATATTTTTACAGTAGCGATATATTGTTATTAGTATGATTCATGAATTTTTTCAGATTTTTTAGTTTACTGCGCCGTTGTCAAAAAAAATAAAAACCTATTTTTTCGACGTTTTTTTCGCAAAGAACTAAGTTAACCTTAAAATTATAACGTTCTATTTATTTTTTAAGCCTATCAGGCTCTGATAAACCTTGAACATTTCTAAAAAATAATTAAACAATGAAATTTTATATTTAATTTAATTTAATTAAATATAAAGGGTATAGCCGGATAAGATGGTCAAAAATGCCCTTGAACCGAATTGTATCGACGAAGTGTCATTCGATAGGGCACCAAAAAAAAGCATACTGTCCAAAATTTCAACCCTGTATCTCGATCGGGAGGGTAGTTATGGGGTAAAATCGAAAAATCAATTTTTGGACTATTTTCCCTAGTTAATTATGTTTAAAAATTCTGAGAAAAATGTGACATATGTAAAGTATCCAAATGCATACTTCACAATTGGTTTCAGATTTTTAAATTGAAAATTCTGCTTGTAAAAAATCAAAAACCTCAAAAAAATCGAAAAAATGCAGATTTCACATGGAAGTTCTAGAGTGACAACTTTTATATTTTTACAGTAGCGATATATTGTTATTAGTATGATTCATGAATTTTTTCAGATTTTTTAGTTTACTGCGCCGTTGTCAAAAAAAATAAAAACCGATTTTTTCGACGTTTTTTCCGCGAAGAACTAAGTTAACCTTAAAATTATAACGTTCTATTTATTTTTTAAGTCTATCAGGCTCTGATAAACCTTGAACATTTCTAAAAAATAATTAAACAATGAAATCGGCTTGATTAGTATTTTTACTGTCAGCGTATTAGATCTGAAAGTATTAAATAGATTCCCAACAGATCGGTTGGCTCAGCGCATTGACCGTTCGTCTGTTAACACGCTTATACTAGGTTCGCGCCCGGCATACGTATACTTTTTTTTTTACTTGATTAATTCTTTTTTTTATGTCTAACTGTATAATAATCAATGGTATTTTTGTAGATTTCTTTTAGAAGCAATATTTAAATATTTAAACAATATTTTAAGGTCAAATTCGCAAAAAAAATTTTGGAGCAATTGTTAATATCATCAATTTTTAGTTATGCATCTTCTTAATTCTGGTAGTATTAAATATTTTCTGCATTAAAGCTATACGTGTCTTCGAGTTTTAAATACTCCATTATAGAGAAAATCCATTGTAATAATATTCTTTTGAATTATTCGTTTATGGTACCTCATTCTTTTGTGTGGAACAGCAATTGTTGTGTATGAACCACACCGTTGTGTAGAAGCATGTTTCAATATTTCACCATGTGATGTCCTCAGTCTTCGTCACTATCTTAATTAATGACCGGTGTCACTTCTTCTTGGTTGAATTGATTGAATGAGAAAACTAGCTGGTTATTGTTGCTCGCTCGCTTCGCGAGCTCGCGGGTAGGACTGCTCTTGCGAGAGGGTTAGTGGTACGCATTGCTAGTGAGGCATACAGCTATTAATGGCTTTTTTTTATTTTGTGTGTGACTCTCCACGAGCCACACAAAGAACTTCCCGATTCGTTAGTTGTAAGCGGTAACATTAGCATTAACTGCATAATTAAAAAAAAAATGAAATATATATAATTACGTTTGTTTATTTGGTGGAAAATTTCCATCCTCTCTTATAAATTGCATTGCTGAATGAACTTCTTTCGAAAAAAACTAAAAAATCTAAAAAACTGCTTGACCAATATGGACCAAAATCTAATCAGCTCTAAGTTACGACGAGGCACATCCATTGCATCATTCATCATTCTGATCGCATTGTTACTTTTTCAGATAATGTTAACGAAAAATTTGACACACACACACACACACACACACGCACGCACGCACGCACGAAAGCACACACACGCACACGCACACGCGCACGCATACGCACACGCAAACACACACACATACCGACATTTTGATAAAAATAGGCTAAAATGAATCCAATGACCATGAAACGTGAAGATCTGTTAAAAATTCGATTTTCGATTTTCGGGGTAAAAAAACATTAATAGCTGTATGCCCCACTAGCAATGCGTACCACTAACCCTCTCGAAAGAGCATTCCTACCCGCGAGCTCGCGAAGCGGGCGAGCAACAATAACCAGCTAGTTTGATTATTGTATGCGGTAACATTAGCATTAGTTGCATAATTGAAAAAAAAATTTTTTTTTAATTAAAAAAAATTTTTTTTAACCCTTTGAACTCGAGGCCGTTTTCGCTTGCGCGAACCAGCAACTCGAGACGATTTCGGCCAAATTAGGTGAACATTTTACAGGTACTTCAAAAATATTTAATTTTAAAAAAATTAAAAAAAAAAAATTTCACCAGTTTATTCATTTATATGTCGAAAACAACAAATTTTGATAAATATTACACTCTGTAAGTAGTTTTGGTGTGATACTTAGTAAAACAATAGCCAAGATGCATCCTTGCCACTTCACATCGGCCGGGCGCCGTATCGGCACCGCTCGAGTTGCTACTTAACATCGGCCGGACGCCGTATCGGCGCCGCTCGTGTTCAAAGGGTTAAATTTAAAAAAATTTTTTTTACATAAAAATGAAATATATATAATTACGTTTGTTTATTCGGTGGAAAATTTCCATCCTCTCGTATAAATTGCATTCTTGAATGAACTTCTTTCGAAAAAAACTAAAAAAACTAAAAAATCTAAAAAACTACTTGACCGATATGGACCAAAATCTAATCAGCTCTAAGTTACGACGGGGCGCATCGATTGCATCATTCATCATTCAGATCGCATTGTTACTTTTTCAGAAAACGTTAACGAAAAATTTGATAACATAAAAACGGCCATACGCACACACACACACACACACACACACATACTAACAATTTGATAAAAATAGTCTAAAATGACTTCAATAACCATGAAACGTGAAGATCTGCTAAAAAATCGATTTTCGATTTTCGGGGTAATTACAGTAACTTCCCTATGAATCGGGAAGTTAAAAATCTTTCTCAATATTTCAGCAGGTCTTATCATTTTTGAGAGGTATCGAACACGTGAGAGATAATAAATAATTGCTGCCACGTGCGAGCAACAACCGACGGTACGAATGCCATTCTTAAAATTTTACCTTAAAATATGTTTTAAATATTTAAATATTGCTTCTAAAAGAAATCTATAAAAATACCATTGATTATTATATAGTTAAAAAAAAGAATTAATCAAGTAAAAAAAAAACTATACGCATGTCAGGCGCGAACCTAGTGTAAGCGTGTCAACAGAAGAATCTGTTGGGAATCTGTTTAATACTTTCAGATATAATAGGCTGACATAGTAAAAATACTAATCAAGCCGATTTCATTGTTTAATTATTTTTTAGAAATGTTCAAGGTTTATCAGAGCCTGATAGTCTTAAAAAATAAATAGAACGTTATAATTTTAAGGTTAACTTAGTTCTTCGCAGAAAAAGCGTCGAAAAAATCGGTTTTTATTTTTTTTGACAACGGCGCAGTAAACTAAAAAATCTGAAAAAATTCATGAACCATGATAATAACAATATATCGCTACTGTAAAAATATAAAAGTTGTCACTCTAGAACTTCCATGCGAAATCTGCATTTTTCGATTTTTTTCAGGTTTTTGATTTTTTACAAGCAGAATTTTCAATTTAAAAATCTGAAACCAATTGCGAAGTATGCATTTGGATACTTTACATATGTCACATTTTTCTCAGAATTTTTAAACATAATTAACTAGGGAAAATAGTCCAAAAACTGATTTTTCGATTTTCCCCCATAACTACCCTCCCGATCGAGATACAGGGTTGAAATTTTGCACAGTATGCTTCTTTTGGTGCCCTATCGAATGACACTTCGTCGATACAATTCGGTTCAAGGGCGTTTTTGACCATCTTATCCGGCTATAAGGTGAAATACCCTATGTCTGGACAGCATTTTTTGCTACCGTTAATTTTATCACTTTAGATAAACAAAAACAATTTTTTAAGAATAGTATGATAAAATTCAGATTTTGTAAAGCAATTTAAAGTCCCAAAATTATTGTTCAGATTAATATTTTGTTCGTATTAACAAGAATAATTCAAAACTATAGTTGGACATATTAAATCCAATCTAAGCTAGTACCTGGACAGAAGTAAAGCCTATACAGTAATTTCTCAATCGTAGTCCCAACACCCGTGTTATGAACGGACTACGATCAAGTAGGGTGGCGATTTTTTGATTTATGACTGCGTCTACCCTACCGCGCTAAGACTTCAAACGACAAGCCGAACGTAGAGAAGGACAGAATGAAATAGGATCGCGTGGCCGAAACGTGTCCTCGTCGCCGGCACAGTTTAAAGGACCGTGCTTCATCACAATAAAACACCAAGACCTTAGCTTCTTTATTTTCGATGATATCATTATGGAACTTTCACCAACATATTCGTGGCATTTCTCTGATTAAAATCATACCAAACACGATATAATTTGGCCAATATTTAGTGGTTTAATCGACGATGAAAGTTTCAAACGCAACAAAGAAGAGCGTATTGGAAAGAAAGAGACGCGAAGAGTCGCCGTCGCCGGCATAGATCAAACACGCTGTCCTTCTTGTAAGTACAACTTTCATCGTCGATTAAACCACTAAATATTGGCCAAATTATATCGTGTTTGGTATGATTTTAATCAGAAAAATGCCAGGAATAAGCCAGTAAAATCTCATAAAAAAATAATAAAAATTAAGTAGTTTGAAAATTCGATTCACTCGAGTCAATGTAGTGGTGTTCACACCGATATACCCGAGCCGACATCAAACATCGCCGTCCTGCTGCCCGGCGCAGCGTTGACAGGCGGTGGAATGGGTTAGGACTACGATTGCAGAGGCGACCGAGGACTACGATTGAGAAATTACTGTACCGGGATAAATTGAAATTATGTATAATCTGTATAACAGACACTATAGTGCTCCGAGCACTATGACCGCTACGGGGAGCGAGACGCACGGCCGGGAGAAGTGGGGGTATTCCTTGAGAATGCCACCGATTTTTATTAAATCTTTAATGATATACATATGGTATGAAAATATTATTATTCTATATTCAATTTTCATTTTCTGTTGCAAAGCAAGCATTTCAATAGACAATACTCCTTCGTTCTCCATATTCTCTAATTGAATGCACAATTTTGCTTTCTCTTCTTTAATTCCAGACCTTATTTTTTTAGATTCATCATTGATTTTTAACTTTATATCTTTCAATTGTTGTCTAATTATCTTTCTTTTTCCATGTAAATTGTTATTGTTCTAGTTCTTTTTTAATTTTGTTTCTCTCTTGTTATTAACATAAAAAATTAAGTATTATTCACGTCACAGGCGGTACACATTTTCTATACATACGTTATACAAGCTAGTAGAAGACTAATTATACGTACATTTATTTAAATAATTTGCAAACAACGGGTTGATTTTAGTCGCAAACACGTGTCCGGTTTTAGGCGTAGGGTAACTGTACCAGTGAATAAACGGACACCAGTAAATGAACGCTTTTGTATATTTCAACAAATTTTAACCCGCACGGCATACTAGCGATAAAATCGTGATTAAATAGTTAAATAAATAGGAGAATATTGTTTAGTAATTTTGTTCATTCATTGGACTATCATTGTTCAATTACTAGAATGTAGTGTTCATTGACTGGTATTTTTTATATTTTTTATTTAACGTTTAATGAAGAAAAATAATAATAATTTCATTTTATTTGTGTTCATTTACTTTTGACAAATGAAGTATAGGGAGCCATTTGGCATATACGAGATTCCTTTAATTCACACATTTTTTTGTACATAAAATATCTTCTTGAACAATTTCTTAAATGTCCATTCACTGGTGCAGTTACCCTATGCACATTGTGTATAAGCTTAGAGTGGGACAGCTACTGGCATCGCGTCCCGGTATGGAGTACTTATATTTCAAAACAGTCCTACACTTGGACATCTAATATTTGGATTAATAATTATTATTTACGATAAGTTTGATTGCCAATTTATTTTAAAATATCAATATTATTATGCGTGATAAATAGTCTTTGTTTGAGGGCTTAAATTATATCTTCTTTTCTAACAAAAGTTCGAACTATAAATGCACATGATTCGCATGTAAATAGACAATTTTGTATACTGTTTTCAGATGAACTTTGAATTTATTTTTAAATTTCAATTGATGTCTTAATAAAATAATATTCACACCTACTCGTAGCTAAGGCCTCAGAATATATAATATAATTATTGAATCTCTTAATTATTGATTTTACTATAAAAATTCAATTGTCCAGATTTAAGTATCACTTTTGGACTGTCCAGACTTATGGCAATTCACCTTACCCTTTTCTCAAATATAGTTGAATAACTACAGTTCTCGTATTGTACAGGGTGAGTCCGCAGAAACAGAACACCTAAATATCTCCGTTACTTTTTGTTGTACAAAAAAACTTCATAGGACAAAGTTACAATGTTTGAAGGTCCACATGTAACGGTGTATGGGAAAAAATGTTCAATGTCATTTTTTAATGAGATTTCAAGGTCATCGATGTTTTTTTAAATGGAATGATATATCTTCGTTAACGTAATGTTGTAGCTGACAAAAAAGGAATTCATCCATGTAACACAATATGACCTACAAATGACCTTCAACCCAGAAAAATGGAATAAATAAAATTCAACGTGAAAGATTCGATTGCTTTGTTTCTGTTACGCAAAATATTCAAAAATATTCCCTTGAGCTGCTATACATTCAAATGTATAGCAATCCACAACATAATAACAGATTCGGTGTTGACAGGAAGACATTTATGATATACCTTCACCTCTGCGTTTGTACAGAATCGTGTTTATCAACTGCTAATTACTCTGAAGACCTTCATATCAGATTTCCACTGTTTTTAAGATTTCTAATCTATCAGTTTATCGATGAACGTTTCACAATGCGTTACTCGAATGAAGACAGGATTGATATGACTTTCATTTATGGAGAAAGTCGACAGTGTTTAAGAGAAGCAGTGCGGTTGTACAAGGCCTGATTTCCTAATCGTAATTGTCCATCAGTTTCCGTTTACTTCAGTTTGATAAATAAATTTCGTGCGACTGGTAGTGTTGAAAATAAAACTGTACGAAGGCGAGGACTGTAAAGAATGAAGCAAACACAATTAATGTTCTGGCAGCAGTGGATACAAACCCTCATGCTAGTACGAGGCAAATCGCACGGGAAAGTGGCGCCTACTAGAAGTTAGCCCCCCACTTGTGGAATTAAACAATTTCAACAGTTGTGCTGAATTGTGCTATGTTTGTGCTATATTGTGCTCGAATATTATAACTGTAATATAAAAAATAAGATGAAAAATTGAAAAAATCGATTTTTTGAGTAGCCCCCACTTTTCATTTTTTTCAATTTTCTCAATTGTGCTAAGTTGTGCTGGGTTGTGCTAAGATTGTGCTAAAGTATTATTTAAAAAAATTATAAATAAAGAAGTTATAGTGAAAAATCGGTTTCGACATGTAATTAACGTTAAAGTAAGAAACAGTTATCCAAACAGCATATAATCGTATATCTGAGTTGTGCTATCCTAGCACAAGTCTGCACAACTTTTAATTTCCCCAGCACAACGATATAAAGGGCACTTTACTCTTATGCGCTGCCCTTCGCGCTAAGGTACTGTATCATTTGTGGTGCTAGGCTAGCACAACTCAGATATGCAATATTACTATGTTCGGATGACCAGAAAGATCAAAATAAAAAACACTATAACTTCTTTATTTATAATTTTTTTAAATAATACTTTAGCACAATCTTAGCACAACCCAGCACAACATAGCACAATTCAGCACAACTGTTGAAATTGTTTAATTCCACAAGTGGGGGGCTAACTGCTAGCAGGCGAAAGTGGCATTAGTCAAAAATGTGTAGTGCAAATACTCCATGAACGAAAAATTCACCATCACCTATCAATTCACCAAGAACTTCATGGTAGAGACTTTGTAAATCGTGTAAACTTTTGCCAGTGGGGATCGAGACAATTGATAAACGATAAAGCATTTTTTAATAAAGTATTATTTACCGATGAAGCTTCGTTTACTAATCACGGGCAGGTAAATTTAAAAAACATGCATTATTGGTCAATCAATAAACAACCAAATAATTGGGCCTCACTTTATCACCGGAACATCAAATGCAGAAAAATACATTGCATTTTTACGAGGATCGTTGCCAATTCTCCTGGAAAATAAATTCTTGGACATTCGTGAAGATATGTGGTATCAACATGACGGATGTCCAGCCGATTCTTCCCGTGTCGTAACACAATTCTGAAATAACAAGTTTCCAAATCGTTGGATTGGACGTAACGGACCCGTATTATGGCCAGCTAGCTCCCCAGATCTTACACCCCGTGATTTCTATCTATGGGGAAAACTGAAAGACGACTAGAATAATGATGTTATCGGCGCTACGGTTCGATCAAATTCTACAACTATACAGGGTGTCCCAAAACTACTCTAGGAGCCGAAAATGAGAGGTTCCTTGGGTCATTTGAAGCGACATTTTCCTTTACAAACACGGACCAATCATGAACAATTTTTTGTTTTTATACAAGCATATTACGAGCTGTGTGAGGGCTTGTTCTAAAGAGGAAGGTTCATCATAGCCCGCTCTGCTCATGATTTAACAAGTTTATGTTTATATTTAATAATATGAGCGTCCAAAGTAGGGCAAACCAGTCGAGACAACCAACCTCAGGTTCCCATGTATTTTTCTAATACAAAACGATTTTTCTGACTTAAATCATGAGCAGAGCGGGCTATGATGACCCTTCCTCTTTACAATGAGCCCTCGCATAGCTCATAACATGCTAATATGAGGACAAAAAATGTTTTCCCGCAAACACTAATTTCGTCAACAAAACAGTGTTTGCCGGAAAACATTTTTTATCCTGATATTAGCATGTTATGAGCTGTGTGAGGGCTTGTTCTAAAGAGGAAGGTTCCTCATAGCCCGCTCTGCTCATGATTTAAGGGGGTAGAGTACCCACGTGACATTACTAGAATCTAACTAGAATATTGCTAGATTTTGGGCCGAAAAAGGGGTTTACGGGAACACGCCTCACGTCCTCATACGATTATATTTTGAGCTGAATGAGGGGTCATACTAAAGGGGAAGGTTAAATGAAGCGCGCGTGGGTCCAACTTTAGTTACATTATGTTTATATGTAGTAATGTGAGTGTCCAAAGTAGGGAAAACAAATGAAGAAAAATTCCGGAGATTCTAATGTATTTTTCGATCACAAAAAGATTTTTCCTGCTAATTTAGGGACCCACGCGCGCTTCATTTAACCTTCCTCTTTCGAATGAGCCCTCATTCAGCTCAATATATAATCGTATGAGGACGTGAGGTGTGTTCCCGTGATCGCATTCAATTGTTCCCCAGATTCCCTTCATGAAGGGTGAGTACAAGCCATTTTAGTTCAGCTACTTGGACGAGATGGCGCTTTGTCAGGAGAATTATCAGCGTAGTTTCTTAACAACAAAAGTGTAAAGGGCATGCAGCCACTCGGATCCATTAATAGCAATGAAGATAATAATTAAAAGCAAAAAAAACCTGTAATGATAGCGAAACTAAAGCGTTAGATTGATACAGATGTATGTTCATCACTGTTGCCAAATTGGTTTTCCGCGCAGCGGTTGGTCACAATGAAAAATACCATAGTCACGTGGGGCCTCTACCCCCTTAAGTCAGAAAAACCGTTTTGTATTAGAAAAATACATGGGGTGGTTGTCTCGACTTGTTTGCCCTACTTTGGACGCTCATATTATTAAATATAAACATAATCTTGTTAAATCATGAACAGAGCGGGCTATGATGAACCTTCCTCTTTAGAACAAGCCCTCACACAGCTCGTAACATGCTTGTATAAAAACAAAAAATGGTTTCCCGTAAACACGGTTTTCACTTGTTTCTCTAGTAATATTCTAGTAATATGCTAGTCATATCCATGGGTACGGTACCCTCTTAAAGGCCACACTTTTAAGACATTTATGGATATTTTACTGTCTACTGATAGATGGTGGATCAGTAACTAGCGAGAAAGCCTTCCGACAATGTGTCCTTCCATCTTGAGGACGTAGTCGGAACTAAATGGTTTTCTCAATTTATAAATATTTCGCCAAAGGTAAATAATTGTTTTTATAATAGTTTATAATTTTTCTCGATCGTAATATTGGATAATTAGAATTTTTTTCGCGAATAGCACACGTATGATAATTCTTACATATTTGCTACAAGTAGAACAAGTACGAATAGTAAAAATGATCGAACCTAAGCGGCGCGAAAAATTCTAATTATCCAATATTACGATCGAGAAAAATTATAAACTATTATAAAAACAATTATTGACACTTTTAGTTTGAAAATTGCGATCTCGTGTCCAATGTGGATTCTCTATTGACCAATAACGTTGATTTCGTCGATTGAAAACACCATTATTTGTAAATTTAGATTCGTCTATCCACACAATTTTCATAAATGTTTCGGGAAATAATTTATCATTAAAATTACGTTTGCACAAAATTTCCGAGTTTGAGGTCATTTCGAGGTCACAGTGTAGTACACTGTTAAATTCGTCTCGATGTTAGAAACAATCCGATGGTGACCAAAACATGTAGTGTCATTTAAAAAGGTCAAGGCGACTTTTACTTTTTTATGTAAAAAGCATTTTTTAGATTTGAAAATATGCGGACATGTAGCTCACCGAGTACTGAGAAACTTTTGTCTAAAACATTTTTTTAATTGCACTACTGGACATGCCTAAAAATTGGTGACATAATTTAACGGATACACCCTGTATAACTGGGAAATAGCTTCGTCTTAACTTAAGAAAGTACAGTCATTTCCATAGCAGTTGACTTTTACTTTTAACTGATTGGATATGTTTTCTGAGAGAATATTTTTATTATTCTTATATCAGAATTTACAAACTGTACGTAATTTTGAAGGTAAGAAATATTTCGTTAATGATTACGATACATCCTACGTTCCTGCGTATCAAGTAACCAAATAATTTTTAACACTTGAAGTGTACGCTGTCGAAACGCGAGCGGTAAGAACCACTGGAGCACTACGTATTTACACTCCGGAATTGTTCCGCAACGTTGAAAAAAACACAGTGCAGATGAGTCAGCCACTTCTTTCGCAACTTTCTAACGTCATTTACACGCTCGCAAATCCGTGTCTGATCGCTTGCACGCAACTGTCTGTCCTCTGGAAGTGTATTAGGTTGTCCCAAAAGTTTCTTTCGGAATGTGTTCCTTTAATATTGCTAAATGAATAATAGTTGTTCCAAAAATTGGCTTTCGATTCATGCTCATAATACAAATTCATGCTAGGAAGTACTAAAACATTAACATAAAGATTATCGCATTGTTTGTATTTATTCCGCAACATTAATGGAACACATTCCGGAAGAAACTTTTGAGACAACCTAATATATTCTATATATATGTTCAGCCTCAGTACAGACCTAAACAGCGCGCCGAACTGCGCATTTAAGCAAACATTTCGACACGGCGAATGGTGTGACTCGACCAACAGCGATCGAAACGGATTTGTGTGTACATATTTCCAGAATTTCTTGTGATCAACTATAGAAGTTGCAGCGGCGTATACTATACAAAGAAATACAGAAAATGTTGGCAGTTTATTGAGTGGATTAAAGTTTCAAAGTGAGATGTTCAGGTCTGTACGAAGCATTAAACACATCAGATTTGAGACTATGACTTGATTGTTTGGAGATGTTATGACGTTTTGACAACATTGCGCCAAACGCTCCACAGTGGGACAAACCGATGAATTATGTGTCAAAATCATCATTTCGATAGAAATGAGATAGAGCGATAAAATTTTGTTTAAATTAAAGCTGAAACTTTGCAGAACATCGGAAAATAGGGAGATTATAGTACAGACGTCGTTTAATCTTGAAAAAATTGTTCAAACTTGCACAATTTCGATTATCGTAATCAAAGCATCGCACAGTGCGGTACCCTGTGGACAAAAATCGAAAAATGCATTGTCTAATATCCACAGGATTCTATGTTGAAAAATGTGTTGAAACTAAATCCGAAGCGTCACTTACTTGCTTCAGTTACATTATCGCCAGCATGGGGTAAAGTAGAAATAGTGTAACTCACAATTATGTGTTCTAAAAAGTTTTTGTCCTTTCTTCACAGCAAGTGCGTATTTAATTTTTTCTTTTTCTATTTTACCAATTTTTGGTAATTTACGTGGCTGTGTTACATTCTAAACAGTATATTTAATTTCAAAATCTTTAATATTAATTTCTTTTTCAGACGCAAAAATTTGGGTCTCTTGATAATGATCCGCATTTGGATCGAAACGTTGAGATATTTAAGTATTTAACTTGCATATTTGTTGTATCTAAAAAGCTTTATTAGTTTATTCTTATTATAGAATGTAAAAACCAAAATAATCACAGTTCGATTCCAATCTAATTATCCGATAAAATCATCAGTTGGTAAATAAGAAATGTGTGTGTAAAAATTAGTATTCCAGAAAAGAGTAATTGAAGCATCAGAAAAAAGCATTAGAAACGACTCATAAAAAAATAATGAAAACTCGATTAAATCATACTTGCAACACAAGTAGGAAATTTAGTAATGAAGATTTTATGAAAAGACTTCAACACTTTCATCGTATCCCTTCATATCAAGCTGTATGAAAACTGCTTCAAAACAGAGATCTTGAGAACATAAGACAGTGTATTGATATCTAGTGTACACAACGGAAGATATCCCGCAAAAATTAGATTTTTTTTATTCAGAGTTAGAGAACGAATCCTTATACGAATTATCATTAACGTGATTTTATTAAAATACGTGTTTTTTATCGATATTTATTTATCTGTTTCCTACACGTAATATATATATTATACATATATGTACTATATTTCATTTTAACATTATACATAAAATATGCCTCTTATTGTTTCTTTCAAATTTATGTAGTAAAAAGACTGAAAAATTCTAAAATAGTATTCCAAATGTTCAATTAGTGCATTTAAAACAATTTCGAACAAAAAATTCTAATTATTGCTACGCCATGCGAATTCTTTTATTTTTGTCTCAAATTCCTATCAAAGTACCGCACTGTGCATCGTCGTAATCATTATCACTGCTTTTCAAGAGTTCGGATAATCTGACAAAAAAATGGTTCCAATAAAACATAAAACAGTGTTTGCAAAATTTGATTGTGTGGAATTATATGTATAGACAAAAGCCTGCTACTACAGTCCACACGTCCGTGTCGATGAGACAGAACATAATCGTGTGCGTACGATGTTAAATTTTAGTGCTCAAGGCACGTACACAACTGTGTGGACTGTAGTAGTGGGCATTTGTCTACAAGTATAATTCCACACAATCAAATTTTGCAAAAACTTCAACAGCTTATAGTTCAATAACTAATCATTTGTTTGCGACATATGGTTCCTTTCAAACTTTTTCTCTTCTCGATGAGTAGAAGGCGTTGATGTAAAAAAAATTTAACAATAATTTTCTTTGTTATAAACAATTTTGCGGCAAGTTTCTTTTATAAATGTCCACCGATCCAGAGGTGTAGATTCACCCCTAGAACGGATGACCATTACTTTCTTTACACCCTGTACATTCTGAGTAACTCCTAAGAGGCTCTAGCTGGCGCTCGTTGTCTATTAAAAAGTAATAATCTTTTGCAAATCAATTTCAATCTCTTAAAAATAAAGTATTTTTAATAAATGTAAATTAATGGTTAAGAAATTCAACATTTTATTCATCGGAAAGGTGTATAATAAATACATATTTGAAAGTAATTACCATCAACTTTGAAATGTATGAAAACTATGTGTAGATATGTGTATATCTTCTGATTAATAAATTGAAGAAATTAAAGTATATGTATACGTATGTATTTATTGAAGCGTACTGAGTATTGAGACATGTGTTTCCCTCGCAGTAATGACACCGTTCACGTGTGTCTAAATAAATAAATAGATGATTTTCTAATATCCTTAATAGGTGAAATTAATTTGCAAAAGGGTGAAATTAATTTGCAAAAGGGTGAAATTGATTTGCATAAGGTTGAATTTTACTTGCAAGAGGATGAATTTAGAGTGCAAAACCTATAATATAGCATTAAACGAAAAGAGTTAAAAAAATTATGTATAATGAAAAAGAAAGTGCAAATAATATTTATTTAAAACAAAATATAATAATAAAACAAACATTTGACTGATGCGGATTTACATATGTCGTAGTTATAACGTGATAGCAATATTAACCCTCTGATGCCCAACAACTTTTTCAACGATCATAGCCCGACAAGGTCTCCAGGGACCTTCTCTATTAATATGACGTGGATGCGTATAATAGTTTTTTATTGTTAGCCGTAATGGTGTTATTACATTTTTTTTGTGTTTATATGTTTGTTTCTATGCTGCAAAATGTGTATGTATATACAGGGTGTCCCAAAATTCCTCCGACACCCGAAAATGGAAGGTTCCTTGGGTCATTTGAAACGACATTTTCTTTTACAAAAATTGCGTCCGCGGCTTTGTTTAGGAGTTATTAACGAACAACACGGACCAATCAAAGCGCGATCTAGACATGCGACGACACGTTCGGCCAACTGACAGTTGGGCCCACTGTGCTAACTCGCGTCTAGGTCGCGCTCTGATTGGTCCGTGTTTTTCGTTAATAACTCCTAAACAAAGCTGTGGACGCCATTATTTTTAAGGAAAATGTCGCAAATAAAACAGATATAAGCAGTCTTGCGTTGCTTATTCGTCTCTTGACGACACAAACGACATGACGGACGGTTATGACGCGGTACCAATGGTGGTGCGGTATCTCTGTTCGGCGGTGGTATCATTACTTGGAATGCTTCCATAGCCGCACGTATCTTCGGATAGCAGGTAACATGCGAATGTTTAGCCCGTTCTGCAATATTAGACGTAACTAGTTGCCTGCTCAATTTCTTCAGAAATGAACGTCTTTGGTCTGACTAACGTGGTGATCAATTCATCGTAGATAATGAATAATGCGAGTCCAGCAATGTCAACGATGTTGTAAAACATGGCAGGCGGCCATCGTTTTGTTGCACGTTTACACGAATATGTATCCAACATTTGGAATCTGCAGCGATTTTTAGGTCGACAAATAATAAAGAGGCAGCGCGTCACCGTCGCGCAGTGCAGATCGTGCACGTGCGTATCCGTACACAATCACTCATTTTTTCGCAGTACACCTTTTCATCAACAATTGTCCAACCCATAGAACACGAACAAATTACACGAAAATACCTGCACGATCAAAAAACAAGAACAAATTACATGGAAGTTCCCACAAGGTCCCTGCGGACCTTGTCGAGCATCGACGCCATAAATGACTTCAACCCGACGTTTATGATGAAAAATTTCACGGAATCGTATCGATGACGATTGTAATCGCTTCCAGACATCCCTTTTATAAAAATCACGTAGGCTGCGGCTGTTCGGACGAACCGTATTGAAATGCCGCATCGTTGAAAACGTCATAGGTCCCCAGGGGCTTTGTTGGGCATCGGAGGGTTAAATTTTCACAAAATGATAAAATTATAAAACAAGAATTGTAATAACGCGTGGAACTTCCTTTCTTACGTAATAATTAATACATTACGACAAGGAGTGCCTGTAACTAATCTTTTCTAAAATTTTGAAAAAATTTAGCAATTATTTCTCGTAATACGCATACTTGAAGTTGTTAGATAATATGTGCATATTCGAACAGGGCAGTCATCTTTCTGTTGAAGTTTTACTTCTCCTTAAAACTTTCACTTACTTAACCGTACCATTTATTTGCTTCAAAAACTATTCTGAATTCGCATGCTGTTCATTAATTCAATAGGAAACACACTTTTGTGACAACCTAATGTTTGCACTATAATTAGTGCGATACAATGAATGCCCCTGACTTAATTACGTTAATTCACGCTCAGATTGACATCATCTAACGAGATTTGTGACTCTAAGTTTTCCGCAGTGTTCTAAGGATTCCCGGAACTTGCATTTTGTGAAAATCTAAAGGTCGCTGGTAAAGGCCATTTTAAGTATGTACATATTAGTGTGGAAAGAAGTTCGCTGCCTTTTCATTCGATCGGTTATAACTTCAACTATTTCTATACTTATGAATGGAGCGAAAAAACCTATAATATTTGAAAACAATTAATAAGGAAGATTAATAAGAACAGAAATTAGCGACTGCGAGAAAAATATGTAAAGTAGTATGTAAAATTTAGAAGACAGCAGCCTATGTACTATGTAATAATTTATTCTTTATTTCTTCTTAATATTTTCTTTCTCTTCATGGCGACGGTTTAAAATGTCGCTTTTCAGCTACAAAAATACCCTCTTCATGTGCAATGGACTATACACATAAAAAAATTAGGTAAAATTCAAAAGCATGGTTGTTGTGTCCCCCATGAACAGAGTTGCCACCTCTTCAGTTTTCGCCCGGAGACTCCAGGTTTTGAAACAAACCTCCGGGCTCTGGTTTTATCAAAAAAAAACTCTGGGTTTGTAATATATAACCAAAGGATTTGGTTTAGAACAAAGGATAGAAGAAAATATAAAAACGACGACACCTCGCCAGCGAGCTAGTAGTAATAAAAAGCCGAGGTCGACTAGCGAATCTTAGTAGTATAGTTTCAAACTCGAGAACGTTCGTCTCTGTAAAAGCGTGTGCAATCCAAACCGAACCGTAGTGGATTAATTACCCCACAAGGCGAATCAGCGTAACGGTAAAATACTAACAGTTATAACAATTATCATCTCTCGTATCGACTACTCAAAACTCAAATGTATTCTGAATTCATCGTTTAAATATACTTTGTTTAACTTCCATTAAATATCAGCTGCTCCAAATTCACTTCAAATACCTAACTTCGATTCTTTCGTGATAAATAGTACACCAGCAAAGCCACGTAAATATCGCGAAATCCTGAATTTCCCGAACCGAAGCCGGTGAATGCAGGTAGGTTCGAAACTGCGTCATATCCCTATCATATAAATCTATCAAAATCTCTATTGAATCTCTGTTTGTCTTACTTGGGACGTAACAATATATTGTTCATGTAATCTAAAGTTATTAAGTCTTGAAAACGAGAGAAAATAATTAATAAATTCGATATATTTTGAAATTAAATAACAAAAACGGCAAGAATGCGACTGAAGCTGCTAAAAAATTGTGACGTTTATGGAAGTGATAGGCACAAGAAGAAGACACAAATATAATAAAATGTATGATATCGGCGCTAGGTTCGATCCTTAATAGAAAAAACAACAAATGTGCAATTATTTACATGCTTCTAACGTTTCGATCCCTATGTGGATCTTTTTCAAAGAGAACATTTTTGCGTCTGAAAAAGAAGAAAAAACAAATAAATTTTCAATGTAATACCAAATACTTGAAAACAGCGTGGTTCCAGAAAAAGTATTATTTTTGTTTTTTACAATTCTTGTATTGAAAGTTAATTTTTATGGTTATGTTTTCTGTTAAATCGGTTTTCAAATTTGCCGCTCTATATTGTACACACCACCACTAACCGATATCGATCTACCAATCGTCGTCCGTCATTTAGATATATGTTCTGAGTCTTCTCGTCGCTGAAGCAGCACATGCCTCAGTTACATATCTACCATCATGGACTAAAGTACACACATGTTGTAACTCCTTAATTTGTGTTTAAATGTTTTTGTTCACTTTTGATACAGCAAGTATGTATACAATTTTTAGTTTTTTGTTTTTGTTTCTTCTGGAACCACGCTGTTTTCAAGTATTTGGTATTACATTGAAAATTTATTTGTTTTTTCTTCTTTTTCAGACGCAAAAATGTTCTCTTTGAAAAAGACCCACATAGGCAAAATTAAAACGTTTTCGGCGCATTGGTTCGATCAAATGTTACTATTTACACAATTTGCAAAATAGGCACAATAATTTGTCTCGACGTTTCGATCTCAATTTAGATCATTATCAAGAGAATACCAAATTGTGTAAATAGTAACATTTGATCGAACCAATGCGCCGAAAACGTTTTAATTTTGCTCAAAGCTTCATACGATCGCTATACTTTAACGGAGACCCACATAGGGATCGAAACGTTAGAAGCATGTAAATAATTGCACATTTGTTGTTTTTTCTATTAAGGATCAAACCTAGCGCCGATATCATACATTTTATTATACTATTACTTTTCGATCGAGAGGAATTTACCTATGAAGAAGACACAAAGTTGGTTCAAGCATTTTGAAACTGGAAATTTTTATGTGAAAGATACACCTCGTTCTGGTCGACCAGTCACTGAAAAAGTCGATGAAATCATGCACACAATTGAGCAAGACCGGCACATTAGTAGTCGTGACATCGGTAAAGAACTAAACATCGACCACAAAACAGTTCTAAAGCGTTTAAAGAAGCCTGGGTACAAAAAACAGCTCGATGTTTAGGTGCCACACGAGTTAACATTAAAAAATTTAATGGATCCACATCTTTGGCGACCCGTCAAAAATTAAGAGAGCTTGTTATTTCTCTGTTGGTTAGTTCACTGTTTCATGTTGTTTTGAGTTCATAAACGTACACTATTTTGAATTATCACAGCATATTTGAATATACGTTTTTGTTAAAATAATAGGGTGCGTCTAAACCTCTGGTACGTACTGCAGATACGAATAAAAGCTAAATATCATCAGAAAAACGCACTGAATTTATGTCCACACCCACTATAATGTGTTAATGACAATAAAGGAAAACTTATTGCAACCAACTAAGTCGAAGAAATATTATTTTATTTTTGTCAGTCCAATTTCATTTATCGTGAAACGTGGAAACAGTGATAAAGCTTGAAGAAATGCTGCGTTGTTAACGTTAAAATGAAACATTTTGCCGTAGTATCCACTTTTAACTTCGAGCGGCACGTTCTACGGTAGAAAATTGCTACTTCAATGAATTCTCGTTCTTTACATTTGCCTAACCATTCGAAGCAGGAACTACGTCCAATCCAATTACGTTAATTTGGCTACTTTCTTTACACAGTACTTTTCATATTACTCCAAAACTGAAAATTGGATTTTCCTTCACGTTCAAAGCCACGATTCAAGCTTAATTGGATTCAACGAACTAGTAACGAACGTAGATCATATTATCGAGATAATAATGCTTCCAAGCTTCCACAGGAAATATTTTAGTACAGGTTTTGCACTCTAAATTAATCCCTTTGTACATCAAATTCACTAATTTCCACTCCGAATGAACTCTTTTGCAGATCTTATTCGCCCTTTTCAACTCAAGTTTTTCTACAAACTTGTTTTCTTAAGTTACTTTAACAAAAAAGTATCCTGTGTAAAATTATTCCGAAACAAAATACTTGATTGCTATGTCAGTACGAATAAAATCACGAAAAACGACAACATTGTGCTATTTCACTTTTCAGTCAGTAACAAGATGAATTTGATCTGTAAATTTGATTTGCAAAAGGAATAATTTAGAATGCAAAACCTGTAGAAATGATAAATATAAGAATTCCCTTTCCACGGATTATTTGCTGAAGCACATTATTTATTATAGCATAAAAACACCATTAATTCAAACTGAAATTAAAGAATCTTGTATAACTATGTTTCAGAATGATGTGTATAAAAATAATTCATAGTTGTTTGATGATATTATAATATTAATTACATTAGATGTATCACTCATGTAATATTGTAATTATCAAAATATCGTATTGTTTGTATTTTGAGATATTAATTATTGTCTACGATAAGTTTACATTAGTATTTATACATGGTACGTATCCTGAAAAATTACATAATTGCTTGATAGAAAGCATAAAAGGATTTCTCATTTGAATAAAAGAACATTTTACTGGACACATGATTACGATATTTTCTTAATTTAAAGTATATATACATATGTACAGGTTGTAAATTTGACCTTGAATTTCAAAGTCAAATTTTTGTGTTATTGCATTGTATTCTACGCAGCATGTGGACAAAAAGTGTCAAGGGAACCATAAGTGAGTTGAGTTTTGACCCATGGTTCCCTTAACACTTTTTGTCCCCACGGTGCATGGAGTACAATGCAATAATACACAAATTTGACCTTATAATTCAAGGTCAAGGACAATTTTGCTGCAACTTTTTTTCACAGATCTTCACCGATCCGAAGTTGTAGAATATTGCTATGGCAGCCAGGACCAAACATTTGTTTACACCCTGTACATTAGGGTGGACCTTATTTTTCGACCATCTGATTTTTTTTATGCGACCCCCTAGATCTGTTCCCGATGCAAAAAAAATAAGTTCTGCAAAAGAAGAACTCAATTGGACAACAGGAAAGGGTGTCGCAATCGGTTTGAAGTTTGAAAATTTCAGTAATTTCCCTTTAATTGTACATGCAACTCAAATTTTATGTTTTAATGATAAGAGTTACTGTTATAACATAAAAATATCATCTTTTGGTTGTATAATAAGAAATTTTACTTGAAAGTTTCAACAATATTGTCAATATTTTGGTTTATTACATTACGGAGCACAGTGTGTCGTCCAATGGCAAAAAGTCCGGAAACAAAGTAAGACCAAAAAATTTATGTATGCTAAAATGTTCGTAACAAAACGTAGTTTCTGAAACTGCATTAAATTTTAACTGAATAAATCAATTTGTTATTAAAATTGAGGCTGAAACTTTACTGTCAAATTCCGTGCATTACTTTAAACATGCGTCCCTCGCAAGCTATTTGGTTTTTTAATTTGATTTTTAGAGGGTGTGTTTAGCATTATAAGACCTTCAATCTCCCACAAAATTTTTTAAAAATAATCGCAATTTGTCCTAATTTTTTATGTTTAACATTTATCAACTTTGATTAGAGTTTAAAAAAAAGTACATCAAAGTACATCCGTAAATTTTTTTACAGTAATTGGTGGCATATTAAACTTTAATTTCGCGTTGGTTTAAATCTGCTCACATTTGCTCAAGGGGAGAAAATAATAAAAAACCATATAAAGACGCTCGCGCTCGGCGGCTTTCTGCGTAGTCTTTCGAAGAAATTTGTTGCAATTACTTTTAAACGCATGCCATTTGATAAGTAGTTACATATGTGGTCAATTTTATTCTTATAAATTATATATTTAGTTTTAAAATTGTTTAAATATTTACAATCTTCCAATTCAGTATTACAGAAAGTACCAAAAGGTTCCTTTGAGATTTTGTATTATATTAATTTAAAGCACATTAGACTTCTTTCTAGGTGTGACAAACGGAATTCTTAAGGACTCCTAAGTTTTAATTCCTCGTTGTGAAGATTTACAATTAGATAAACAATGTATATAGTATAGTACTTTTTTAAAAAATTTCCGTTAAAATTGTAAACCACTTTTTATTCAATAAAAAGTCATAAAAAACAAGATCATCGCAACTAAAAAATAAATTTTTGTTTAAATAATTAAAAAAAAATTTTTTTTACATCATTCGATTCGGTTTTGCATTTTATTTCAAAAAGTATTAAGATACTTTACTCGAAAATTGCATAGTTTAAGAGTTACGACTTTTTTCCCGAATTCCCATATACTCGATACACTGTGCGGAGTAGAGCTATGAGCGCGCCAAACGGTCGCAAAATTTCACAAAAATGAGTCACCCACGAGATGACTACAAAGAACTTTTAGAATTAGCAATAATTTTTCTTGGGGGGATTCCTTTGGGTGGCATTTCATTCAAAATGCTTGGCGCATTTCACCATGCGAGGTGGATGGCTAAAATAATATACACTTTAAAAATATTTATTTTTCGAAACGAATTTCCTCTCAACCAGGAAGAGTATAGTAGCATTAGAGATACATGTGTATTTCTAATTAACATTTATATTGAGCCGTGGATTTTGACTCCAATGGCTGCTATGGCGCCACGTGTAGATATAGAATTCATCAAAAATATAATTCATTACAAAAATGTTAACGAAGAAATAAGCGATGTGGCATTAAAAAAAATTGTGAACCATTTATGGTACTTGTCACCGGAGAATGCGGCGCTATCGTTTTTTGATAAAAAAGTTTCGGTAGTAACAAAAAGATCGATGGTGCAAGCACTACAAAATGTAAACAATAATAATAATTATAAGAGATACATGACAACGACTATAGAAATTAAAAATCTACCGAATTTGGAAATACAACATTTCGTATCATCTGAATCGAATAATTTTTTCAAACGGTTCAATATAAATTCAGATTTTCTTTTAATTGATCCAGCACTATGGGAAACTAATAATAATTATACCGAAGCGATAGGTATTATAACAAAATTAGGATGACGTTGCAGAAAGAGCAATAAAATTAATGAAAGATTATAATTTAACGTTATGCAAAAACGAAGAAGAAAAACAATTCATATTACAAATTGTTACCGATTATAGGGAAAAATATCCAAAAATTGATAAAACAACATTAAGCACAGATTTTTAAAAATTATTTATACTCTTATTATAATTAGGCCTATAAATAAAATATTTAATTATAAGTATTTAACTGTCTTTTTCTACTTTTCCTTATATTAATGTGAGATCAAATTTTCTATTTAAAAAATAAATATTAAAAATTTTGCTTAAACAAATTCATTAAACAATTTAATTTTTGCTTTGATATAATAAGAATATTACATTAAAATAGTGTTTAATGACCAGTGGGATTGAAAAAATGTGTACTTTTTCATTTTTCGCAAAATTAAAATTTTCTGCATAAACAAACTCGTTGCGACACGTCTTCCCTTTGTCCGATCGACTTGAAATTTGGAGAGAATTAGTTTTTTACGGAGTAGAACAGATTGCAAGGGTCGCATCAAATGAATTTTTAAAAAAATTTTGCACAAGAGCAACTAAGGTCCACCCTACTGTACATAGACGCCATCGACGATAAAGAAACATATACATTTTTTCTATTGGTATTGAAAGTTTTGAAAACAATTGAAAGTACATATTAGGTTGGTAACTAAGTTCGGGACCTCCACATTTTCTCAAACAAGGTCATTTGTATATATTTTTTAATATGTATATCAAATTAATCAGAAAATTCAGAGCTTTCCAATAATATACAGTTCAAAAGGAATGGTCACTGAATGATGTTTCAGTGATGCAATAAAATAATTACGAAACGAAAAGTCGGGAATTTAATTGCTGACCTAATAAAAGCATCTTCTAAAAATTGCAGTTGTACACAGTAGGTCTTTGATTATTATTCGAACCTCCGATGTCTGAAGTCTTTAATAGACCAACATGTTTCAGTAAATAGTTCAATCTAGAGCGATCAATGTGCAACACTATTTACTGTACAAATCAATAACACTTGAATATAGCATTATAACTAGATAACGGATTGTTATGCAAGAGAAAATTTTTTTATGTGAATTATAACAAATTGGAATGAAATAGAAATCTATTTCTTATCTTAATATAATATAATATAACATAACAGTATATTATAGTATAAAAGTATCATTAAATTTTTCTAATATTTTTATACTTTTTTAAATTACACCTAATTTTTGCCATAAATACATCAAATTCGCTGTCTAATTATAACTGACTTTGAGTTATTGTTCTGATATTCGAACATTTACGTTCGCCTGTTTAGTTCGCACAATCGAGATTCGACTCTAATTTCTTGTTACGTCCTTGTTGGGACGTTTTTAGAGTAGTTAATGAGTTTAAGATTTTAATAGGAGATATAACGCAGTTTTGAACCTACCTGCATTCACCGGCTTCGGTTCGGGTAATTGTGGGTACTTTTAAATGAAAATGGCTTTAAATAAGGATGTGGAACGAAGAAATCGATGTTGGGTATTTTATAATGATTTTGAAGATTGATTTTAAATGTAACAATTGAACAAAGTATATTTTATAAATGAAACAAATTCAGAATACATAGAATTGGTTAATATCTTATTGTAAATTGTTAGTATTTACCGATTGATGATTATCGCTTGCTCCCAAATTGTCTTTGTCGGTAACGCAAATGACGATGACGATGATGTGGAGATGACGATGATGTTGATGAAGATGATGACGCAGAAAATAATGAATTCAATCCAGCGGGTGTAACACGCTCTATAAATTTTATAACTTCACTTTATCCAAAAACAACAATTTAACAACTGAACAGAAAGTTGGTATTTTACGAACGAGAAGTATTACTGCACTTTTGATTGTCGACTGACTGCTCCTGATGAGGAGGCTCCCTTTATAGATTTGTTAATCCATTGTTCTTCGCTTAATCTTCTTATGGTGGATGCATACTCATCAATTTCTTTGTAATCATTTTCTTCTTAATCCATTGTCTATCTCTTGACTGGACGTATGATATTCCATTCATTTGCACCGGTCTATTATCACGTATCGCTCGCATATTATGTTTCGAATTATTTCATTTGTTTAAAACATATTTCACTATGAATTAGTTCGGTGAAGCTTTTAATTAAAAAAAAGAAGTTTAGTTTTGAAATAGATCACATGAGTTAACAATCCTATGTAGTTCGCTACAAAATACATCTTATAACTCTTCTTAATTCAATCGCTCGCAGTACGGTATAGAATACGATAATTCAATATTCAATATAATATTTGGTATAATAATTGGTTACAATTCTCGCGCAATATTAATAAAACAAGAAAAGGAATTCAGAAAGTATATATATATATATATATATATATATATATATATATATATATATATATATGATTGAATTTATTAATTACTATCTATGACAGAACCACCGGACGTGACACTCGAATGTAGTAACTTGAAAATAATTTTTTTTAGAAACCAATCAAATATTGAGATCAATGATAAGATATTGAAAGGTGCATATGTCTCGCAAGAAATTCGTGATGTTACAAGTAGAAGGTTTATTGTGATGAATGGTTCGATGTAGTGCGTGCGGTTGGACAAGAGTAGGAGGTGCTTGATTAGTGATTATTGAATTAGCGGTCCCTCTTAACAATGAGTAGACGCTGACATTATTACACCAGGCGTCTAACGTTGTAATGCCTAATGTCTAGCTCCGTTTCGTTGCACAAATTTCCCTATACACGGCAAAAAAATAAAAATAAAAACATCTTCTCCAAGCCTACCTACGTTATCACTAGGGTTTGCAATACCGGACTAAAAATACAATATCGATATTCGGTATTTTTTTAAACGTTGTACCGGTACTAATACCGGTATTAGGAATTTTCAAAAAGGTACAAGAACACATTTGTTTCTGTGCCATATTTATTAGTTTTATACAAAAAATAATCAAATAAAATATAATAAAATAAATAAAATAAAGGATCATATGTTATAATCAAATATTATTAATATAAGCTGTAAAATAATAATTGTTAACATCAGAAACGAAAAATATAATATAAAAAACGAACCATTACAGTATTATATTACAAAAAAGGGACAAACATATAATATTATTATTAAGGAGATACTATAATAATAACTAAGAGTAAAGAGACAGTATAGATACTAAGAGTAAATATCATTAATATCTATTCATAGAAAAAACATTAACTAAATTAACTGCAAATTTTTGAAATGCTTTTTCCCCATCAACGCTGGTTGGTGGTACTGTTAGTAATGAGCGATATACTTAATCTAAATATTAACCTCGATGTCCTTCATCTTTTAACAACTCCGGTCACTCGTCGGACGGTTTTAGATAAATCTATTTTTGTATTACTTTTGTATTATTGTTTGTAGAAATTTTTTTATTTATAGCTAATTGTAATTCAGCAAATACTTGATGTTGGCACTACTGTAAATACGTATTTCAAATAAGAGTAGATGCCTGAAAAGTAATATTTATTATTTATAGCTAATACCGAAAATACCGGTATTTTACCTTAGCAAATACCCGTATTCGGTATACCGGTGTGCCGGTATAGCAATCCCCAGTTATCACTAGAGTGCTGAAGTTTACGCAATTTGTAATTTTATGAGACGATTTTTACAAAGGGTGAACCAAATAAAATATTATTTTCAGTGATAGTGGCCGTTGTAGATCTGCAATCCAGGAGGAGTTACTTAACGTTTTCACCTCAAATATCTTTTGTTTTCACAGATACATTAAATGTCTTGAGGACAAAGTTGGACGCAGCTGTATGCTTCCGAATAATGCAAATTACGCCACGTAAACGTAAAAATAGGATTTTTGAAGACGATCGCGGCTAGAACCATCATCTAGAGCTTTTGACTACTGAAAAAACCCCATCTTTGCATTATTGAGAAATGGAAACGTGCACCCCGCACCCTTGCAATCTTGGAAAAACGAGTCTACCACTTTAACGTTCCTCAAACGCCTTCCAACATCCCATTGTCTAAGGCAGGGCTCGCTAGATAACCTTACTGATGAGTCCTCTAGCGGGTCTAGAACGAAACAACTACCACTTTTCCTTTACTATTTGAATAGCACACGTATGATAATTCTTACATATTTGCTACAACTAGAGCAAATACAAAAAGTAATAATGATCGAACCTAAGCGCCGCGAAAAAAATTCTAATTAAAAGTGTCAATGTTTGGTGTGGTATTTTGATTAGTCATTTAATCGAACCATATTTCTTCGAAGAAAACTTGACAGCTGCTTGATACCTTAACTTTTTGGAAGAAAAACTTCCACACTTATTGAAAGACATTTCACTGAACATTAGGAACGATATGCACTTTCAACGAGACGGGTGTCCTGTCCACAATACTATTATAATTAGGGGATATCTTAATAACAAGTTTAGAAATCGGTGGATAGGGACGTATGGTTGGATTTTTATCTTTGGAGATATCTACAATCTGTTATAACAATCAATAATGTTCAAGAACTTCGAAATCGCATAACAACTGCACGTACTAACATAAACCGACACGCCCTAATTATGGCGACAACGAAAAGTCTAATACAAAGAGCGGAGCTCTGTATTGTAGAAGATGGATCGCAGTTCGAACATCTGATGTAACTTGATTTATATTATAAAAAATAATTTTTCATTAAAATTACGATTGCACAAAATTTCCGAGTTTGAGGTCAGTTCAAGGTCATAGTGTAGGTAATACACTGTTCAATTCGTCTCGACGTTAGAAACAATCCTATGGTGTCCAAATCATATAGTGTCATTTAAAAAAGTCAAGGTGACCTTTACTTTCTTATGTAAAAAGCACTTTTTCAGATTTAAGAATATGCGAACATGTAGCTCGCCAAGTACTGAGAAAGTTTTGTCTAAAACATTTTTTAATTGCGACATAAATTAAAAATTGCGTAAATCGGGGTACATGAGAAATCATACAGTGAACCTCGAAAATATTTGAACGCACTTTAAAACAATCTAATTTTTTTATAATTGGACCGAATATCTGACTTTTTTGAACAATTAGAAGAATTGATTTACCAAATGACATGCAAAAAAGAGTTTGAAAAAATTGCAATTCCTAAGAATCACACGAGAACGTGAAAGAAGCAACATTTCTAACTTTTTTATTAGAGCCCGTAATGAAAATTTAAAACATGCGTTTTGTAGATGTATGTTAATTATACATATGCTGAAAATTTCAACGAAATCGGTTGAACGAAATCGAAGATGTAAGAATCTGTGGATTTTAAGCATAAACTGACTTAAACTGGCGAAAAACTATGATTTTCACTTTTTCATTTTGATGAAATTTTCAGTATGTGAATAACTAACATATATTTTAAATTTTCATTGAGTGTCCAAATAAAAAGTTTTAAAAAATGCTTATTTTATTTATGCACGCAACCTTGTAAATTGTAATTTTTGTAAAATCTTTTTGAAGATCAGTAAACCAATGCTTCTAGTAATTGCTTACAAAACATCAGGTCGTTTGGTACAATTATAAAGAGAAAAAAACAACACGCATCGAAGATGTAAGAATCTGTGGATTTTAAGCATAAACTGACTAAAAGTCGCGAAAAACTATGATTTTCGGTTTTTCATTGTGATTAAATTTTCAGTATGTGAATAACTAACATAGATATACAAAACATATATTTTAAATTTTTATTGAATGTCCAAATAAAAAGTTTTAAAAAATGCTTATTTTATTTATGCACGCAACCTTGTAAATTGTATTTTTTTAAAAATCTTTTTGAAGATCAGTAAACCAATGCTTCTAGTAATTGCTTACAAAACATCAGGTCGTTTGGTACAATTATGAAGAAGTTATACTGTTTTAAAGTGCGTTCAGATGCTTTCGTGGTTCACTGTATGTGTTTGCCAATAAGTTCTTCCTCTTCGATTTTTTGAGAAAAATTCACAGTGAAACTTCCCGTTTTCCTCGCTTGTCGGAGGCTGGTCGTATTCGTCGACCGGACCCACCAGTTACTGTATTTGAATTCGTGAGCGTAGCATCGCGGTAGAAAGGAAGTTAAACATATGCAGTTATTACACGGAGAGGTACCGTTGTAATCCCCGCTGATAAATATCTCCGGCCGTGTCCAGCAAATTCGAGGATTCGACTGAAGCGACACGTGTACAATTCCTTTTTTCTCCGCCGTCGTACAGTGGTCCGGATCGAGAAATTTAGTGACTCTTTGTCATAACTATTGAACGATAAGAGATATCGGGATGAAATTTGCACTAAAATTCATTAACAATACAGCCAATTTAAACTATAGACAAATGAATGCTTTTTCATTTGTTAAACAATAGTTTTTACTTAATCGTAATTGAAAAATTATTTAAATACAATCTTCCAAACTATTTTTCCAAGCATATACTTTATATTTACGTTTCATACATGCAATGTTTTATGGAATGGGTAAAATTTAAATTTGAGTAATCTTTTTCGTGATAAGATTTAATGTGTGATAAGAATAACGGTTTTATAATATAAAAATAATAGCATATAACGAGTAACATGAAATATAAAAGAAATAATATTTGTTGTATCAGTCTTTGTGTCAGTCTTCATTCTCGAATGGTTTGGTCTAGCATTATTTAAACTATAGACAAATGAATGTTTTTCCATTTGTTAAACAATAGTTTTTACTTAATCGTAATTGAAAAATTATTTAAATACAATCTTCCAAACTATTTTTCCAAGTATATACTTTATATTTACGTTTCATACATGCAATGTTGTATGGAATGGGTAAAATGTAAAGAGGAATCTTTTTCGTGATAAGATTTAATGTGTGATAAGAATAACGATTTTATCATTGAAAATTATTTAATCATTGAAAAACCATTTAAATAAAATCTTCCAAACTATTTTTCTAAGTATATACTTCATATTTACGTTTCATATATGCAATGTTTTATGGAATGGGTAAAATGTAAATTTGAGTAATCTTTTTCGTGATAAGATTGAATGTGTGATAAGAATAACGGTTTTATCATTGAAAATTATTTAATCATTGAAAAATTATTTAAATACAATCTTTTAAACTATTTTTCCAAGTATATACTTTCTTTTTACGTTTCATACATGCAATGTTTTATGGAATGGGTAAAATGTAAATTTGAGTAATCTTTCTCGTGATAAGATTTAATGTGTGATAAGAATAACGGTTTTATAATATAACAATAATAGCATATAACGAGTAACATGAAATATAAAAAAAATAATATTTGTTTTATCAGTCTCTGTGTCAGTCTTCATTCTCAAATGGTTTGGTCTAGTTTAGTTCGCTGGCATACTTTATTTTTTTGGTACACTGTTCCACCAAATGGACACTTCTGAGATTTTTTTACAAAGTAGGTTAGTATCATAGCAATACTATATAATTTTTTGGTAGATGTCAACCCAGGGGAAGACAGTTAATAAAATTCCCAAACAATTAATTAATTATTTTCAACTATAAATAATTAGCAAAAAATTCTGAAAAAATCTGCAATGTAGAGTGTACCTGTATCTTTTATTTGCCGTTTGCCCCATGTCGATATCTTTTCTCGTTTCAGAGAAAATTGCATTTAAGTGCGGGGGAATTTACTCCAATATCACCCTTGTCGGTGGGGGTAGACATTTGAAATTTTACACAATGTTTTTTTAGACATAAAACTACGTTCGAAGCGGGGGCCGCTGGCCCATGCTTATCCTGCTATACCCTTTCGTATCTTTAAATCCAACAAAGATATACAGGTGTTCTGTTTCTTGTGTTCTCTGTTTCTGACCCACCTAGTATATTAGGTTCGCTGTTAATATACACACATACGTACATACACAATTCGTACTTCAACTCTATAACATTCCATACTTTTTTCATTTCGTTTGACGTTCGTATACATTGAAATGCAACGTAATCGATGCCATGATTTCTCTGTGCTTGAAGTAGTCGAGCTGGAAAACGAGAAGCGATTTTTCGATAAGCGTTGGCAACTCGGTTCATCAATGCCGTCGAAGTTTATGAGATTTAGCGCCGGCAGCGAAGGTGCGACAGTTCCAGTGGCCAGGATGATAAGATAAGGCTAATCTTGTTGTAAAGACGTTTAAGCCGCGAGCAATCGGCAATTCAATTCTTTATCGGTGCGAAATTACCATGAAAATTGAGATTCAAATTGGCGGTTTTTGGTCGGGTACGATGTTTTATACAGTGACTCGCGGAAAAAGTTTGCAGGCCCATTTTCCCGTAGTTGGAATTTAACAAAGGTTAAATTCTGCTCGATCGAAAATTAGTAATATAATAAATTGAATGATATCGGCGCTAGGTTCGATCATTTTTAGAAAAACAACAAATGTGTGATTATTTAAGCATGTTTCTAACGTTTCGATCTCGATGTGGATCTTTTTCAAAGAGACACTTTTGCGTCTGAAAAATATGAGAAAAATTAGAAAAGAAAACAAAAAGAAAAATTTTTTTCACATAGAAAAAACCAAACATTAAATTTCTCGAACACTAATCCGCCGTGTATGTTACACTGATATGAATCTGTTGCCGCAAGGAATATTTCGTGTTGATCTAGGCGATACTCTAATTAAAAATCCGCTGGCCACATTGGCCGTGATATAATCATTAAAAATAGATGATATTACAGTAATGTCGCGATAGTTGCCGCAGGAGCTGTTCTCTGGAGCGACAACTTCCGAGACAACTGCTCGTATTTTAATTTATGACTGGCCTCTACAGTCTACCGCGCCGAGATATCAATCGAAAGCCGAACGTAGAGAACAGTAGAGAAGGACAGAATGATCGCATGGCCGAGCGTGTCGCCGTCGCTAGCACAGTTTAAAGGCGCGCGTGTTCGCACAATGTAATGCCAATTAAAAATGCTTTATTCTCCATTATTTTTTAATGAGATTTTACTGGCTTATTCCTGACATTTTTCTGATTAAAACAAGACCAAACACGGTATAATTTGGCCCATCAGTAATGTGCTGAAAGTTGTCGGAGGGCTGTACGCGAAAGTTGCCGTAGTTGCCCATTAGTGAATTTCCTACTCAATATTCATTATTTTTTTAATGAGATTTTACTGGTTTATTCCTGGCAAAATTCACTAGTAGGCACTACGGCAACTTTCGCGTACAGCCCTCCGACAACTTTCAAGACATTACAGATGGGCCAAATTATACAGTAATTTCTCAATCGTAGTCCTCGGTCGCCTCTGCAATCGTAGTCCAGTGCCTACCCATTCCACCGCCTACCAACGCTGCGCCGGGCAGCAGGACGGCGATGTTTGATGTCGGCTCGGGTATATCGGTGTGAACACCACTACATTGACTCGAGTGAATCGAATTTTCAAACTACTTAATTTTTATTATTTTTTTATGAGATTTTACTGGCTTATTCCTGGCATTTTTCTGATTACAACAATACCAAACACGATATAATGCCAACTTTATTTAGTGGTTTAATCGACGATTAAAGTTTTACTTACAAGGAAGGACAGCTTGTTTGATCTATGCCGGCGGCGGCTACTGTTCGCGTCTCTTTCTTTCCAATACGCTCTTCTTCGTTGCGTTCGAAACTTTCATCGTCGATTAAACTACTAAATATTGGCCAAATTATATCGTGTTTGGTATGATTTTAATCAGAGAAATGCCACGAATATGTTGGTGAAAGTTCCATAATGATATCATCGAAAATAAAGAAGCTAAGGTCTTGGTGTTTTATTGTGATGACGCACGGGCCTTTAAACTGTGCCGGCGACGGGGACACGCTTCGGCCACGCGATCCTATTTCATTCTGTCTACTTGATCGTAGTCCGTTCATAACACGGGTGTTGGGACTACGATTGAGAAATTACTGTACCGTGTTTGGTCTTGTTTTAATCAGAATTTCGCTAGGAATAAGCCAGTAAAATCTCATTAAAAAATAATGGAGAATAAGGCATTTTTAATTGGCATTACATTGTGCGAACACGCGGACCTTTGATCTGTGCCGGCGACGATGGTTATGCACGTCTCTCTCTTTCCCATACGCTGTTATTCCTTGCAAATTAAACTTTCATCGTCGATTACACCACTAAATAAAATTGAAATTATATCGTGTTTGGTCTTGTTTTAATCAGAAAAATGCCAGGAATAAGCCAGTAAAATCTCATACAAAAATAATGAAAATTAAGCAGTGTGAAAATTCGATTCATGGTGTCAATGTAGTGGTGTTCACACCGATATACCCGAGCCGACATCAAACATCGCCGCCCTGCGGCCCGGCGCAGTGTTGACAGCTGGTGGAATGGGTAGGCACTGCGGCAACTATCGTGTACAGCTCTTGCGGCAACTATCGCGACATTACTGTATTTAAGAATAAGGTGACGATGAAATTCATGCTCAACGTGAAAAGCTGTCAAATAGGATTATGTATTGGTTTTCATTTTGGCCAGGTCCAGTGGCACAGTTTACATGTCGCTAACGAATGCACGTGTTGAGGTGAAGCCGGAAGCGTCTATTTTCAATCTCACGTCAACTCCGTCCTGCAATTCTCTGCATTAGAGACGCGCAAGCCGTGAAGCCTCTGTGGTGATTTATTGTCTGAAAGCGGACCTTTAACTCGTTCTTTAGCCTCAATTCAGTAGACTCGTATGGCCGATATCTCGACTCTCGAGCCCGCTCGTGTTAGCGATAATACCATTGAATAATCGTAATTGATCTTATCGCGACGTATGATCGACGATGATTATCTTCAAATCCATCGAGATAAAGTTACCCACTATTCCTGCGGCTAATCCAGAAAGATGTTAAAGCTAACTACAGTACAGACTTGATTTTTGTCCCAGGTTCGACGATTCGTTTTTTGTCCAGGCCTACTCACTCCACTACCTATCAACGCTGTCCCGCGTCGCAGGACGGCGACTATTGTTCTCGGCCCGGGTATATCGGTGTGAACACCACTACATTAACACAACGAATCGAATGTTCAAACATCTTAATTATATATATATATATAATTACGTTTGTTTATTCGGTGGAAAATTTCCATCCTCTCGTATAAATTACATTGTTGAATGAACTTCTTTCGAAAAAAACTAAAAAATCTAAAAAACTACTCGACCAATATGGACCAAAATCTAATCAGCTCTAAGTTACGACGGTGCACATCGATTGCATCATTCATCATTCAGATCGCATTGTTACTTTTTCAGAAAACGTTAACGAAAAATTTGATAACATAAAAACGGCCATACGCACACACACACAAACAATTTGATAAAAATAGTCTACAATGACTCGAATGATCATGAAATGTGAAGATCTGCTAAAAAATCGAATTTCGATTTTCGGGGTAATTACAGTAACTTCCCTATGAATCGGGAAGTTAAATATTGTAAGAAACTCTGGCAGAGTTCTTTGTCGTGAACGGTCCCATCTAAACCTGTGTAACCATATTTTCACTGGCGTTTGAAACTGTTGTGTATAAACGGACCTTAATGCGTCAACAATACATTTTGTTCGACAGGTGCTGCTGATAAAAGTTGGTTTAAAGCTTTTTGCATTGGAATAGTAGCAACAACTACATAGTTACACATTTGTCGATATCTCTCTTCAATTCTGTGAATACATTAGCTTCGCCTAACACATGCATCTGTAATTACACAGATGGAGAGGAATAATAGAATTGATTCGAGTCGTTTATCTTTCAGCAAGATATCGGCCACAAGCACATTGCAAAGGTGGCATCTAACAAAAGAGATCAAACAATAGTCACTGGACTAAGAATAGGCGACATCAACCAAACTCATTCTTTTCTCATCGCTAAATCAAGCCCAACGATTTGTGATACACGCAACATAGGAATCTTCATCGAACATATTTTAACCCTCAGTTCCAAAAGTAGATCTTCTCGTGTACTTCACTTCACTTTGTGTTTTATCCTTTTTCAGTTTTTTTAATTACTTTTCGATTTAATGTTTATCATATCTTCTTATTTTATCTAGAATCGTATCCTACGTACTTACAGTGAACCACGAAAATATTTGAACGCACTTTAAAACAGTACCAATTTTTCATGATAGGACCAACGACCCGACATTTCTTGAGCAATTAGAAAAATTAATTTACCAAATGACATGCACAAAAGATTTTGAAGAGAATAACAATTGCTGAGAATTACATGAGAAAGTAAAAGAGTCACCATTTATGACTTTTTACAAACATATATTTTAAACTAGCTGTACCCGCGACTTTGAATACGTGCAATAACAAATCCTGGTTGACTATTAACATAATTAACTTCCCGATTCATAGGGAAGTTAATGTAATTACCCCGAAAATCGAAAATCGATTTTTTAGCAGATCTTCACGTTTCATGGTCATTGGAGTCATTTTAGACTATTTTTATCAAAATATTTGTGTGTGTGTGTGTGTGTGCGTGCGTGCGTATGTCCGTTTGTATGGTATCAAATTTTTCGTTAACGTTTTCTGAAAAAATAACAATGCGATCAGAATAATGAATGATGCAATCGATGCGCCCCGCTGGAACTTAGAGCTGATTAGATTTTGGTCCATATTGGTCAAGTAGTTTTTTAGTTTTTTTAGTTTTTTTCGAAAGAAGTTCATTCAACAATGCAAATTATACGAGAGGACGGAAATTTTCCACCGATGAAACAAACATAATAATAAATATATATATATTTTATTTTTATTTTTAATAATTTTTTTTTATTTTTCTTTTTTAATTATGCACTTAATGCTAATGTTACTGCTTACAATAATCGAAAATTATTCCAATGCAAGAGTGAGTTAATCATCTCTACAGTCGAGAATACATTTTCAAAGAATATCGATGAAAGTACAAAAACATTTATATTACAATCTTTAAAAAAACAAGCAGTTCAATACGAATTATTAACTGAGATGAAATTGAAAGTTAATATAAAAAAATGGTTAATGGAGCATGCGAGCAACGAGCATACGATGTTGGTTTAATGCGATGCCATACAGTAAACATTTTGATAAGTAGAAAACTATTGAACTTCCCTGAGAACGTATAATCTTCTTAAAACGTACACTAAATAATTATAATAATATACTGCAACTAACGAATCGGGAAGTTCTTTGTGTGACTCTTAGAGAGTCAGATACCAAATCCAGTAATTTCTCGATCTATGACCAGAAAACCGCTTACAATAATCGAAAAATATCCCATTGCAAGATTGAGTTATTCATCTCTATAGGGAAATGTCGCTTCAAATGATGTCAGGAACCTCCCATTTCCGGATGTTGAAGGAATTTTGGGACACCCTGTATATATATATATATATATATATATATATATATATATATATATATATATATATAATTTGATTGTATCCAGAATTAATATTTGTACGATTTATTTTGCAACATTACTATGCTACAACAGGGAACCAAGTGAGCAACGAGCATACGAAGTTGGTTTAATGCGACGCCATACAGCAAACATTTTGATAAGTAGAAAACTATTGAACTTCCCTGAGAACGTATAATCTTCTTAAAACGTACACTAAATAATGATAATTATATATTGCAAGTAACGAATCGGGAAGTTCTTTGTGTGGCTCGTGGAGAGTCACACACCAAATAACATCCGTACTACTAACCCTCTCGCGAACTCACAAAGCGAGCTACAACACCTCCACCCGCGAAGCTCGCGAAGCGAGCGAGCAACAATAACCGGCTAGTTAAATTTCCTATCGCCAAAGTGGTCTCAGAGCTTTCCTAAAACCTACCAATGAAATGCTACAGCTACTTAAAAAGTTGGTAAACCAAAAAGTTTCAGAAAAACGCACACTTCTGTGTTATAACTCCTAAAGTATCCAACTTTCAGAATCGGATCAGTGGCCGTTTCAAAGAACTCGGCGAGCTGAATCCAATGAGTACCTCCAATTGAATATAGGTGCTACCAGTCAAAAGTTATAAGCAAAAACGTGCCCAAAAGTGGGCGAAACCGTTATCTTTGGTCACTAATGACGTCACAACTTTTGAACGAATGGACTCTTTCGAATGCGGATTCCTGCTAAACCTTCTCGAAGTATCCCCGCGTCTAATGGTTCAAACCCGAGCTTTCTCCGTTCAGCCGTTCTGAGTTGATGCCGTCACAAACAGACAGACAGAAAGACAGAGAGATAGAGAATAGAGAAATAGAGAAATAACGAAATATAGAGATTTTAATTAAGGGGCCAAATAAAAAAGTTTTAAAAAATGCTTATTTTATTTTAGCATGCAACCTTGTAAATTGTAATTTTTCGAAAAACTTTTTTGCAGATCATTTAGTAAACCAATGCTTCTAATTACTTACAAAACATCAGGTCGTTTGGTACAATTATAAATACATTATACTATTTTAAAGTGCGTTCAAATATTTTCGTGACTCACTGTACGTGTATCGAATAGGAAATCATCAGGCTGAAGCGAAGCTCGTTCCTCATCGTAGATGCAATTCAGACCGCAGTATTAGGGACATACCCAGTGATTTGTGTGCCGCAGTAATGAGCTTCTTCTTCACTTTAATGTACACATAGCTGAGAGCGTCTAATAAAACTTTCCCCTATGCAATATAAAGTAATGTAAATATATTCATGTGAACACGTTCTCGTTGAATTGTACAAATTTATTAGGGGCGAAATATTTTATGTATTTTAATCTTATTGGAAAAAATACCGCAGTAAAACGTACACCTGCAGTAATATGTGCATTTATCTTATAGCGATATAACAGTATGGCTAATCACCCTTAAGTGCACCTTCAAAATGTACTTTAAAATTACAATGATTCAATTATTTTAAGACTGGAATTTAAAAATCTGTGAGCGCCAAAATGTAAATTGCGAAAAAATCCATGTGAAACTTACAAGGTCGTCGTGTAATCAACTCAAAACTTGTAACTAATCGTCAAGGAAACTTTTAGCCTTATTTTATTGCATTGTGTTGGAGCTTACATTCTTTCCCGCGGAAAAACAATTTTTTAAAAAATGGAACTTACAATCTTTTTTAATTCCAGCCTTCAATTATATTTAATATTCCACTCTAGCACAGTGGTGAATAGAAACGTAGCGAGATAACAAAATTTCATTTAATTTCAGAAATACATGATCATATTATTAACGCGTTCAAAACAAACTCATGTACTTTATTTTCTATACTGCATTTTTTATAATGCCCCATTCTTTTGGTGGAAATATATTCTACACTGTTAAACTCGTTAAAAAAAAATCGTTTTAGCGCATTAACCCTTAGGACTCGAATGGTAACCCTGAGTTACCACTAAAAATTACTGTACCATTATTCAAAATATTGTTTACATACATGATTAACATTGAACCTACCTCGACGCCACTTACAATTAGCAGCGGCTGCTGGCTGTTGGCCGATGTAATATGTAAACACAAGCTAACAATTTACCTTCATAAAAATCAGAATAATATCATGTAGCACATCTTTGGATTCGTCTCACTACCCGTTATTATTTTCTAAAGAAAAAAATATACTATTCCATTAAAAAAAATCAAGTTGACCTTGAAATGTCCTCCACCACTCCACCCACAAAAAAACAATTAATACCACGTAACTTAGCCCGTCATACCAAACAACTTTTGTAGGAACACTTTTTTGATAACGACACCGTCTTCCGAGATATCCTGCCGTTCTCGATACAGTGGGACACCCTGTATACATTTTTTCTTGAAATAACGCCAAGAACACAAATATAACCTTAAAACGAGCGGCCACGGAAATCGTAATCTCCCCAATTATCGAGTTAAATAGCTCCGAGTGCAAGGGGTTAATTAAGATAAATTTTAAGTGACAAACTCGACTCTGTATATGCAATCTTGGCAATATTTAATTATTTTAAAGTAATTACTAATGCATTCTACATAGATATACTGAATTTGCGAGCATTTTATGTGTAAAATAATTGCAAAATCTACGTTATTAACGGCCGTATCGTAGTTCCTCTAATTGTAAGAGGTAAGTGAAACAAGTATTCATGGTCATACTGAGCCTATGTATTATAATCATAAGGTGTCACAGTAGAGTGACAGCTGTGCAAGTGTTAACCTATTTTGAACTGTAGATCGTGCTGTGAATGCATAAAGTCCAGTCTCTAAAAATAGAATGAATCTTATTCGAATCAAAACACACTGTCTTTGAGTTTTAAATCAATTCCTGTGGTTTAATGCTTCTGTAATTGGCAGTGGCAATTACTGTATTCCTCCATAAAACTCCCCTATATTAATACAGACGACAACGTGTATTTTACCAGTCGCAAATCGGAGTCGAGGCTAATGCCACTTTATTAATTTTAAGTTACATAAACAAGTAGTTTTCTTTTGCGATACAGTCAAACAACTGGTCGCAAAGACGTGTACAAAATCGAAGATCCCAGTTTTTTATGAACATTATCTGGAGTTAATAAAAGCAAAAAGATTTGCATTTGACAATTAATTAAATCAAATTATACGACTGTGTGCTTAGTTTAAATATTTTACGATACCAATATGTATAATTATTGCGTTCTATAATCTGTGTAGGTATAATCAGTAGACTGCGGATATAATGCAATTATGGTAAAAAGAACTTTTATGCAATTATTTATTATTTTTATGCAATTTTATGCAATTATGGTAACGAATGAAATATTAAAATTATTCACGATTGAAAGGATTAATACACCGAATTTTTATTTTGTAGAAAGTTCCGCAGTCTACAATAACACAAATTGATAGCCGAATTATAAGAAAGTGGAATCATGAAAAATCTCATTTCCAGTGATAGTAGTCTTTGTGGTTCGAAAATTACTAAATTCTCTGAAATTTTATATTCCAGGAGTTTTTGAAAATTTTCAGAAGCCATGAATGCATAAAAATTCGCAATCCATTGATCGCACAATATGAATTTATGAATATGAATTTACTATTACCAGTAAAAACGAAAGTATCGAACATCGTAATTTAATTGAATAAGGGACCAGAATTACAAATTACATTTTAATGTAATTGAATAAATTGACTGAATTTCGAATTACAAAATAATTGCATACAACGTGATTAAATTACTTTGTAACTTCAATTCGTGAAGAAATTCAATTATAATTCAACACAAATGTGCTAATTACTAAAGCAGAGTGTGCTCGCAAGGTATAAAATTCAATTCGGTTAACCGAGAGTTCCATTAATAATGGAGGTATTATTTCAAACATGCTGTTTCTCGCATCGCTTATTGTTAAAGTAATAGTGAATTACAAATGCACAAAGCCTGCACGGAGGATGCGCCAGAAGTGAATGCGTTTGAGGAAGTTGCATAAGTATAAAAGATTCATGCGTCATACCAGGTTCGGATTGGGTATGCAAGAGGAATGCATTTAGGTATGCATCGTTTGTCATCTATTGCGAACCTTTTTGTCCTCTTAGCAGTCATTTTCATCATTGTAAAGGTTTCTATAATTATTCATCGACATAACAGAATTTATAATTTCATTATGAACATTTTAGTTTTTATAATAGATAGATGTTTCTTACTTTAACGTTAATTACATGTCGAAATCGATTTTTCACTATAACTTCTTTATTTATTATTATTATTATTATTATTTATTTTATACGGACCGAAGTCCTTTAATACAAATGTTTGCAGATAATGTAGAATAACAGAAAGTAATTTTAAACATAAGTCTTAATCTAAAATATAAATTAATTAATTATGGACAGTGCGAAACTAAACTAATGATGGTACTATTATCGAATAGTGCGGCGCAATTTTGTTTTGAAAGCCTGTAACGTGCCATTGAAAAAATCGATATTGCTATAAAATGTGTTGGAGTTTGCAATAATGCGATTTAAAGGATTTATTGATCCATATGAGGATTTGGATTTGATTGTTTGAAATCCTGCTCTCGTTCTCAAAACACGTTCGGGTACATACAAATTAATTTGCTTGAGGAGTCCAGGACAGTCTATATTATTATTTAACAAATTGAAGATAAAGCTCTGGTCTGCAACTGTTCTACGATTAGACAATGTTTCAAGGATGACTGTGTTTGATATTGTGGAGTAATTGTGATCGTAGATTGACATTGGATTGTTTGTCTTATATGCACAAAACCTGAGGAATTTATGCTGCACCCTCTCTATCATCATTTCGTATTTAAAGCTTTTCGGAGACCAAATGGTTGAAGCATATTCTAACTGAGGACGGACAAGGGTAATATATAGCAATCTAAGTGTATGGATAGAATGAAAATCAGTGGAAAAACGAAGTATGAAACCGAGCATTCTTGAAGCGCAGTTGACTATATGGTGAAAATGGGTGGAAAAATCTAAAGTAGAGGAGAAGTGGATTCCTAAGTCATTAACTTCTGTTATTGAGGTTAGAATACAGTCATCAAGACGGTAAGGATATATAAGAGGTACAGAACGACGGGAAGATCGCATAATATGGCACTTTTTAATGTTGAGATCCATATGTGACACCAGACACAGAAACGATCTAGGTCTGTCTGTAATTTGGTTGCATCATCACGAGACGAGATTATACTAAAGATTTTTAAATCATCTGCAAATAGGAGAAAATTACAGTGTTGAAAGATGGTGGATAAATCATTAATGAACATTATAAATAGAAGAGGCCCCAAATAATTTTTTTAAAATAATACTTTAGCACAATCTTAGCACAACCTAGCACAACTTAGCACAATTGAGAAAATTGAAAAAAATGAAAAGTGGGGGGCTACTAAAAAAATCGATTTTTTCAATTTTTCATCTTATTTTTTATATTACAGTTATAATATTCGAGCACAATATAGCACAAACATAACACAATTCAGCACAACTGTTAAAATTGTTTAATTCCACAAGTGGGGGGCTAACTTCTAGTAGGCAAACTAGTGGGGTATCAAATCATTTCAATGAAATATGATTACATTAGTTTTGTTTACAAAAATCGACTTTTTGCAAAATCCTGAGGTCGTAGACAAATGAGATCAGATTTGAAATCAGCGTAAATAAATCTACGGGAAATAAAGTATAGCATGTTAGAAAAAAATTTTCCGAGCATGGTATTGAAAAAACCACAATTTTCATGAAATTGTGCAAGTTTAACGAATTTTTTTAAGGTTAATAAACGTTCGTACAACAAATTTCATAATTATCTTATTTTCTGCAAAGTTCCAGCTTTAATTTAAAGAAAATTTCATCGCTCTATCTATTACTGTCGAAAGTTTTTTGATTTTGATACAGATTTCATCGGTTTGTCCCATAGTGTGCCAGGTCTATAGATATACAGTGGGTAAAAAAAGTATTGGCACACTCTTAAAAAGGCGATAACTTTTTAAATATCGTATTATAAGATTTCAATTTCTTTGGGAAGATAGAGCAATTAGTTTACTACCAGATGCGAAAAAAATTTTGTCAAAAATTGCAATTCATCGGAATTGTAGCAAAAGTACTAAAAGTTGCATTTCACAACTTTTTTATGTGGGCCAATATTGAAAATTTTTAAAAATGTGTTTTGTAGATCTGTGTCAGTTATATGCACTGGTAAAGTTTCATCGAAATCGGTTGATGCGAAAAAAGACGACAGGCATTGAAAGATGTAAGAATCTGCAGTTATAGGTCGAAAATCGTGAAAATCTGCAATTTTTAACATATTTAAACGTTTATAGCTCATTGCAACGTCGACCGATTTTGACGAAATTTTCAGAATATGTTTAATTGACACAGATCTACAAAACGCATTTTAAAAATTTTCAATATTGGCCCACATAAAAAAGTTGTAAAATGCAACTTTTAGTATGTTTGCTACACTTCCGATGAATTGCAATTTTTGACAAAATTTTTTTTGCATCCTGTGGCAAACTAATTGCTCTAGCTTCCCAAAAAAAAAATTCAAATCATATAACACGATAATGGTGAATTCTTCTCGATCGGAAATTTGGATAATTAAAATTTAAATGATATCGGCGCCAGGTTCGATCATTTTAGACAGAAGAAACAACAAATGTGCAATTAGTAAATGTTTCTGACGTTTCGATCCCGATGTGGATCTTTTTCAAAGAACAAGTATTGCGTCTGAAAATATTTGAAAACAAAATATGTCAGAATGCAAATTTTCACAATTTGTAATATAGAAAAACCATAACAATAAAATTTAATGTTTAATGGAAACTTACTTGTTGTATAGAAAAAGGACATAACATTGTAACAGAAATTTTAAGCTAATATGTATACTATTTAACTACATTTAACTACATATAACACGATATTTAAAAAGTTATCGCCTCTTTAAAAGTGTGCCAATACTTTTTTTACCCACTGTATATGGTCTAAGGTCTTGTCAGACGCCGCCATCTTGCTTAGTAATAGTTTTTATTTTGATTAAATCTCATATGTTTCATAACTAAACGTAGGTACTTAAACATTACAAAATGGCGAGCGATTATTTGCATTCAAACCAGAGTTATAAATAATTTAATATCAACGCAACGAATTAATTGTCACACCTAATAACTGATCAATAATTGATTGTTTTGTAATATTCATAGTGCTGTCTAGCCTTAATTCGTCGACTGCACGACTATCCGGAGAATGGACTCGACGACTTTCGTTTGCATGTAATCGAGGTTGTCGATCATTCGTTGCAATCGAGACCGGGAAGGACTGAATGACTTATAGGATCAGAAATTAAAAATTATAATGGCGCCATTCGCGTATTGCATAGGTCATTGAGAGTGTCACGCGTGACGTGGGAGCGTATGTACGCACAGGTATGTCGGAGAAAATACGACGGAAACACGTACTGGCTTCGGCCTCAACCACTACCGCATCGTGGAGAAAGAATGAAAGGGAAGGAGTCGCTCGAGGATGAGAAGCATCGCAAAGGAGAACACAGCATACAAACTATGGATGCTATTAGATTATGTAATTAAATAAACAAAATTAATTACACTGAATTTTATTATGACAAGCACACGAACTAACGAGCGCGAAGAAAAACACGTCTTCTAGGTTTAAACGTCACACGTCAATTACTCGGGATAGAAAGTGGAACGATGCATAAAACATACAACCAACTATTTCATAAACAAACTGAAACAGATCAATATTGAATCATATCGAATCGATTGTAATCGAATATTAGATTAATTTTTACATATTTCTACAGATACGTACAGGGTTCCTGCTGAAGTGAAATCAGCAGGATATCTCGCAAGACGTTGTTATCAAAAAAGTGTTCGTACAAAAGCTGTTTGGTATGACGGGCTACGTTACATAATATTAATTGTTTTCTTGTGGGTGGAGTGGTGGAGGACATTTCAAGGTCACCTTGATTTTTTTACATCCTATGTTTTATACCATAGATCGATAAAGTATCAAAGGGTATAGCAGGATAAGCTTGGGCCAGCGGCACCCGCTTCGATTTTCCTGTTTCCTGTCTTAAAACATAGTTTTATGTGTAAAAAAACATTGTGTAAAATTTCAAAAGTCTACCTCCACTGATAAGGGTGATATTGGAGTAAATTCCCCCGCACTTAAATGCAATTTTCTCTGAAACGAGAAAAGATATCGACATGGGGCAAACGGCAAACAAAAGATACAGATACACTCTACATTGCAGATTTTTTCAGAATTTTTTGCTAATTATTTATAGTTGAAAATAATTAATTAATTTTTTGGGAATTTTATTAACTGTCTTCCCCTGGGTTGACATCTACCAAAAAATTATATAGTATTGCTATGATACTAACTTACTTTGTACAACAATCTCAGAAGTGTCCATTTGGTGGAACAGTGTCAAAAAAAAAGAAGTACGCCAGCGAACTAAACTAGACCAAACCATTTGAGAATGAAGACTGACACAAAGACTGATAAAACAAATATTATATTTTTTATATTTCATGTTACTCGTTATATGCTATTATTGTTATATTATAAAACCGTTATTCGTATCACACATTAAATCTTATCACGAAAAAGATTCCTCTTTACATTTTACCCATTCCATAAAACATTGCATGTATGAAACGTAAATATAAAGTATATACTTAGAAAAATAGTTTGGAAGATTGTATTTAGATAATTCTTCAATGATTAAATAATTTTCAATGATAAAACCGTTATTCGACATGGGCTAAACGGCAAACAAAAGATATACACTCTATATTTCAAATGTTTTGAGAATTTTTTGCTAATTATTTGTAGTTGAAAATAATTAATTAATTTTTTGAGAATTTGTTTAACTATCTTCCCCTTATTTTTTTTATTGTTAATATTTTTATTAGTTAAAGTCATTAAAAACTATTAGTTAGCCTTACTGATGAGTCCTCTAGCGGGTCTAGGACGAAACACAAGGCACCACCACCTTTCCTTTTTCCTCTACTATTTGGAAGAGCAAAAACGTCACTTAGATATATATGCTACAGTAGAGCCAAGTATAGTAAATAATGATCAAACCTGGCGCCGCGAAAAATTAATTCTTATATGTTCCACTATGCTCGGAACTCTGCGGAACTTTTAACTTATTCCTTGTCAAAGGTGAAAGACTATGACGATTTTCCTTAGTTGACTAAACATTTTTTAAAATAATAAATTATGAACATTAACGTTGAGTTCCTGGGGCGTTCTCAACATAGATATACATTCCTCACATAAAAAAAATTTGGGCACTTAACCTTCAGTAGGTTTTCTAGGACATCGTTATGATGAAACGGAATTTTTTCAGTGATACAGTAAAATATCCATAAATGTCTTAAAAGTGTGGCCTTTAAAAGTCCCGGAGCTATCCCCACTACTGCGGGGTATACCCTCTTGAGGGGCCTTGAAACTCGAGAGGCCTCGGTCGCCGAGAAGTATGACATCATGCGGCTCGGGTGCCTCGGTGAAACCGCCTAATCCAAATTTCCAACTTCCTTATTTTTCATTATTTGTTTATGCGACTGCGATTACCATATTCGTGGCATTTTTCTAAGAACAATGATACCACATATGATATAATTCTGATGATATTTACTTGTGTAATAGACAGTTCAAGTCTCGGGCGCGTAGGATAGCGTATGGGAAAGAAAGAGTCCTTCCTTGCACCCGAAACTTAACTGTCTATTACACACCTAAATATCGGCAGAATTATATCATGTGTGGTATCATTTTGCATTAGAAAAATGCCACAAATATGGTAATCGAAGTCTCATAAAAAAATAATGAAAAATAAGGAAGTTGGCAATTTGAATTAGCTATGTTTACATTTCTCGGCGACGCACAGTGGGACGAATGTACCAAATCCCGCGACATTGATTAAAATTTGAAGTTTGTTATAAGGCTTTGATCGCATATATACTTGCTTTAGTGCACTTTGACACGTGTTATTCACAGATAGCAAGTCGAAAAAAAATTTTTGTATGGGCTTTACAGACGAATAAAAAAATATTCGATATTTGTGTTTCGTTTATATTACAATAACTGTGGAATGAAAGGAAAAAAAATGGTAACGAAAAGTTTGTTCGTCGTCTATGTATAAAACCAATAAAGAAAACAATTTTCTTTTTCAACAATTTTTTTGTTATTTTTGGAAAATGGTTTTTTTCATTTTTAAAACGCGTGCCGATATTTGCCAAAAAACGGGCTTCATGGGGGTATCCTTTGGTATTATGTGAGAGAAATTCGTTGCGATAACACCCGGCGAGACCCGGCTGCGTCCCGCATTTTGGTTTGAAGAAGTGGCGGGAACCTCCAAATAAGCAATACTGCTTTTAATACTGGCATAACTGACTACGATCAGGTTGAGATTTGGTACGAGTACTTGGTGATAGGTACTTAAAACTTTACCGAACAATTTATTCGCTTTTTCCCCGACACTTACCGATCGGTAGCCTAGAAATAGAATTCGATTATCTAACTAAGTCGAATGTTCCAAGTCGCGTAATTGGTGAGAAGAGTGTAATTTATTTAATTTTATGTTATTATTATTAATAAATTCAAAAAACCAAGTACTTATTAAAAAATTATGACTTCTTTAAAACCAACCTATCTGACAAAAATTAAATACTGTACGTCTAATAAATCAGATACATCTGATGATATTAACTTAAAAATTATTTTCTGAGGTTCTATAGTGTGAATTATCGACAGAATATGTCGGCAAACTATAGGATATTAAAAATACATCCTGTTTGTGGCGAATTTTCTACATAAATGAGTCATTTTTTCCTTATTATCAACATTTGGATAAAAAAATTGTTGGGTGATCAAAAAATTTTTTTACTTCAGATTCGTATTCTGTACTTCTGAAAACATGGATATTTAAAATCTTAAGGCGATACAAAAACTGAAAGGGGTGCTAAACGCGATTTCTAGCATTTTGGTACTTTCGTCCCACTGTGCGACGGACGCCTCTCGAGCTCGGCTGTCCTTTTCTACGTTCGGCAACACTCAAAGAATAGTGACTGCGGTGCATAAATGTCCCTCGGCAGACCAGTGCTAGGGACTTATATGGATAATTTACTGTAAATCGTATCTGAAAAAAGTTTGATCTTTGAACGCTTATTGTAACAAGAGTTTCTAATGACTTTAATTAATATTATCGTTTTCGAATGTAATGGACATTTAAGAATCACTGTGCATTGGTTAAAAATCGATATGAGGACTTTCATTTTTTAGCTAATGAACAGCTAGCGCGGCGATCTGTCCCACTGTGTGCCGCCTTAGGGCCGATTCATACATATCCGGCCGGCGTTTTTCGGTATCCATGCATTTCCGGCCGATTTTTGAGGCAACTTGAGTAGGAATAGTTTCTCATTACCATGAAGTTATAAAGGAGAGCTACCGATAGTTCACCTGAGGAGGGATAGAAACCTTTTATTTGTTAGTTATGGCCTATTCGACTCGAAGGAAAAGTATCGGAGGAAAATCGGACTCAGTTTTCCGGTTGTGGACGGTCTCACTTAAACCTGGGTAAGAATATTTTGTCGGACTCCGATATCGGAGATGTATGAATCGACCCTTAAAATGCTTTCTATCCAAGGAATTACTGCTTTTTTTATTTTCAGTGTCCAGTAGACAACTTTCTTGATTTACACTCTCGTATCAAACGACTGAAATGAACAGGTTTGTGGTACAGACATGATGCATACGTGATTTAGCAGATTCCATCGGAAATTATACATTTACATCGGAAATGTCGTATATCCCCTGTAAATGTTTGTTGTGTGCAGATATGCGGTAATAGATTGTTCAACGCAAACTGTGCATAGCCCCTTTAAATTGCTTGGCTGAAACGTTGGTAGTATGTATACGAAATACCGTGCCGAGCATCTATTGGGAATAGTTGAAGCACACTTAACGAAGCTCAGTACATATTCCAGGTTGAATCGTTTTAGAGAATTAGAAGCTTCCGTTTTCACCTGAACAATTTGCTGCATGGAATTTTATATCGCGAAACATCCACGCAGCCTCGTTCTTTCCAAATATCTGAGCAAGCTGTTTTGCGTAACTTTGCTTTGAAATTCTCTTTTATAAATTTATTCCCGTATTTAATCATTTTAACAAGAATGTTTTGATTAAAAAAAGGTACATAATATTTGACAAAAGAAAAGTATGGGCATCTATTCAAGAAGACACACTTCAAAGTTTGTTTTAGTCAACGTCCCATCTTATTTTTGCGAAGTTATTTGAGGAAATGGCAGTTCTACTAATCATTAATATAGGAATAAAAAGGAACTTATCATTAACATTGAAGCTACTTATTTAAAAAATATGTGGTTTTATAGAAATTTCGATTAAATTTAAATTATTATAAATATTATTTCTATTATTCCAATCGACATGTGTTTTCAGTACGCCTAAAATGAAATCACGCTCAAATTTATCGCAAGTACAGAATAATTATAAGATATTACCAAAAAACGTGGTGGCTTTGTGGAAATTTCGGGCGCTCTATTTAAACGAAGTACGATCGAAGCATGATACCGCAGTAATCGGTACAGCTACCATACCACATGATATGTATTAGAATTATTAATTAGATAAACAGAATTAATTAAACGAAGTTTTATTAATGAAGGCAAATTAAATTACGAGCACGAAGAAAACACACCTTTATGGTTAAATGTTAAACGTCAAGTGAGGATCACTCGAATTAGAAAGTTGAACAGTACATTAAGCAAGTAACTATTGGATCACAACCAAAACTTCAAAAAAGTAAAAAAGTTACGCCAAGTACATGAATTGAATTAAGCCGCTAACACGGCATAATAATTATGAACACAAAAAAATAGAAGAAAGTAATATCACAAAAAAGAAGATCACACAAAAATAGAAGAAAATAATACATCAAAAAGAAAAAAGATAGAAGATAATAAACAATATAAAAAAATATGTGAAATCGAAATGAGCTGCAAGTACATAAAGGTGCTTTCCAGCAATGTGCAAAAGCGACACTGTGTAACACAATGTAAGATTCGGTGCTTTCTAACTACGCTTAAGGTGATACAGCTATACACAGCTTAAATGCTATGTTCAACAGTAGCATATTTTCATCACAATATGCCAAAAATGCACTCAATACATTCCATTACTCATATCGCGGACATTTTAGTAATGTGAAGATAAAATGTAACATCTAGACATTTGCCTAGATGTCCGCGGTCTGGAAGTCAAATACTTGGCGTGGCCAGGCAAGGTCAAGGTGTCGATGAATAAGAATTATTTAAAAACATACTTTCTCTCTCGCAGGCTTTCAGATAATTTGTCAATTTAAAACTCTGACTATACGATTACACATTCATTATTTTGCGTTTTTAAATAATTCTATGATCATTTATCGACACCAATACTTTGTCTTTCGCAGGCGTAAAGCTAATTCATCAATTTAAATAAAGCTTTGACACATTGCGTACACTTTCATTAGTTTGCGATTTTTAAAAGACATACCTTCTCTCTCGCAGGCTTTCAGATAATTTGTCAATTTAAAACCGTGACAATACGAGTACACTTTCATTATTTTACGTTTTTAAATAATTCCAAGATCATTTATCGACACCAATACCTTGTCTTTCGCAGGCGTACAGCTAATTCATCAAATTAAATAAAGCTTTGACACATTGCGTATATTTTCATTAGTTTGCGGTTTTTAAATAATTCTTATTCATCGACACCTTGACCTTGCCTGGCCACGCCAAGTATTTGACTTCCAGACCGCGGACATCTAGGCAAATGTCTAGATGTTACATTTTATCTTCACATTACTAAAATGTCCGCGATATGAGTAATGGAATGTATTGAGTGCATTTTTGGCATATTGTGATGAAAATATGCTACTGTTGAACATAGCATTTAAGCTGTGTATAGCTGTATCACCTTAAGCGTAGTTAGAAAGCACCGAATCTTACATTGTGTTACACAGTGTCGCTTTTGCACATTGCTGGAAAGCACCTTTATGTACTTGCAGCTCATTTCGATTTCACATATTTTTTTATATTGTTTATTATCTTCTATCTTTTTTCTTTTTGATGTATTATTTTCTTCTATTTTTGTGTGATCTTCTTTTTTGTGATATTACTTTCTTCTATTTTTTTGTGTTCATAATTATTATGCCGTGTTAGCGGCTTAATTCAATTCATGTACTTGGCGTAACTTTTTTACTTTTTTGAAGTTTTGGTTGTGATCTCACTTCTTTTTACAAGAATTATAAATTACAAGGTTTTATCATCAACTGTCATGATCAATCTTATCACGGGACAGAATTAAGGATAAATTCTACGTAAGTTTAACATCTACGAAAAGAAACCATGTCCACCGCATTGCCGACCTATATTATATGTATAGTAATTTGTGTACAGTACATGGTGCGCGAAGCAGCTTATGGCGCTGGAAGCAACCTTTAGCGCTGAACGTATTTAACATTTGATTGTAATACAATAATGTCTTGAAAGTTGTCGGAGGTCGGTATGCGAAATTTGCCGTAGTGCCTACCCATTTCACCGCCGCCAACAAACGCCGATCAACGGAAACAAGAGAGCCGCCAAAAATGGACAGTCTTGAACCACTCGTTGCCCCTTATGGATTATGAATTCATGTTCAGTTTTGATACCTTATGTTAGTTATTCGTGTGCAGTTCAGACCCTAAAATATATATTATATTATCCTCGTTTTATATTAGCTTTTAGTCGTTGTGTCTTTTTATTACGGAACCTGACAAGAAAAGCCTACTACCGGAATAACCTTTCGAAGAAAAATATGTATGCATTTTTAGAATTTCGTGGCCAAGCTTGTTTTTCTACTCGTAAATCATCAACGGATACCCATGTTGTGCCTTTACCCCTTACCATACTCGTGTAATGTCCATCGACAATACTTTTACCGTGATGGAAAATCGCTGCTTTAAGTTTATAACAGTGATTTCCCATTTGTATTTTACAAGTAGGTACTGCTTTGATGCAGAAATTCTCCACTTTCGTAGTTCCGCTACTATTGCTATTGAACAAAAGCAATTTTGCAATAACAATTTGTTTGGAAGCAGTTATATTGATTTTCTTCATTATTTTTGAATTTAAACTATTACAATTATTGCAAGGACATTTCAGATTTATCCATCCTGTGAAATTGTGTTTTATTATATCTTGAAATTCAAATGATTTTTTCAACATCTTGGGCAGTGCAAGGTGTAGTACGCAATTTGTACTGATAGTAGTATTTGTATAATTACACGTTGCACATCTTAATACCGTTGTTATTTCGTGTTGTACTGCATTTTTAATAAGAATCTCCTGATCACAAAGGGAGGTAATAAACTCAGCTGCATCATGTAGCTGATTGTAAGCGTATTTTTCTCCTGCGAATTGGCGTAATGATAATATGTTTGGATTTTGATCCGACGATTTATATTGGTCTATAAAGACTTTTATAACATGCTTAGCTTTTTCAGTCGAAAATAAGTTTTCTCTTATGAATGAACAAAATAACATGCATTGGATTGTGGCATTCGCATAACAAGAGACACCATCAGAATTCGGGAGACCTCTTACGTAGTACTGAGTGGTATCGACGATGTGATCATTAGTACTCTGACATTCGGATATATAATTGGGTACTGCCCAAACAGCATCACGAATATTGCGAACATGGTTTTTAGAAATTGAAATAGTCATAAGATCAGGTCTATATTTTTTTCGCAATCTATTGTACTCTATTATAGCCGATTCTTGTGCTTTTACAGAAGATGGATCATAATTGATAAGATGCAGTCCTTGTAATGTGGTCACCCGAGAAAGAGCAACGTAAATTTGTCCACAAGTAAATATTGAATTACCTGCGTCTATGACAGCATTCTGCAAGCTTAGTCCTTGACTTTTGTGAATAGTTATACCATAGCTGAGGCAAATCGGAAATTGTTTTCTAATAATGAACGCTCTATCCTGTACTTCAAATTTAACACTTACACGTTCTAATATATGTTCTTGCCCCGTGGGTAATATAATTTTCAATTTTTCAACGTCATTATCAACACCTTGCGTAACTGAAACAAGTTTAGCAATGGTACCGTTGACAAGACCTAGTGTAACATCAATATTTCTTCTAATCATGATTTGCACTCCTACTTTAACAATTATGACCCTTGCCAGCCCCGCCGTTCGGGAGCTATCATCGTCATTATTGTTTAGTACCTTTGACACCTTTTTTTTCAAGTACGGTGCACAATTCGTTGTATCATGAGCAATCAAATGGATTTCTCCGGTTGGAAATCGACTCAGCATTGCAGCGTTTAAAACATCACACTGAACACATGTGGGAAGTAAACACACCGTATTAGATCCCACATTAAGCATGTAATCACATAATTCCTTTAATCGGTCATTACAATTTGTTGCTTTGAATTTTAATTTCCTCAATTCTAAAAGCTTTGTATCCGAATTGGTCACTACTCCGGTACGAATTCTCGACAAGATGTCTTTGTAAATATTATCACCCTGCTGTCGCATATTTATTGTCAATTCGTCGTAGCTAAACAAGGCAGACCATAAATTATAAGAACCTAATCCTCCAACATTTTTCTCCATAACCTTATTGGATAATTGTATAAAAGCAGGTTCTTCGTGAACAGGAGGAAGTTGTAGTAAGTCACCAAATAGCAGCATAGGCTTTTTTCCGAACCAACCATCACCGGAATCTGTAGTATCAAATATTTCTGCAAGTCGCAGATGTATGTACAGGAAAGTTACGTTAGAAACCATCGAAATTTCATCGATGATTACTAAAGCAACATTTTTGAGTTGATCTCGTACAATTTGAAGGGCTGCGTCGCTAAGTTGTCTATATTGGGCTGTATGCCCATGTTCTACAGGTAATTGAAATAATCGGTGTATGGTAAGACCTTCAATATTAAAAGCTGCGATTCCAGTAGGAGCAGTTACTGCTGTGTCTTTTCCCATAATCTGCTTGATCCAGTGTCTGATAGTTTTTATTAAAAAACTTTTCCCAGTGCCACCTTCTCCACTTACATAAAGTCTGAGAATGTTATCGTTAGACGTCAAGGACTTAGTAACTTTATCAAATATCCGCTTCTGATCAAGGTTCAATTCCGAAATCATTTCTGCAAGATCACCACACACAAATTTGTTTCCTGCGTCTCTAAAATCTTTCATGGCGCCAACGGTTTCAACGGGAACACACTCTAATGGGTGATTGCCTTGATCATTTTCTTCCAGTTCTACAGTATTCAACACGTTCTTTTCAATTTGTTCCTTTATATGATCACGCGCTTGTTGAATATCCGTTATTCGTTCGTGATATTGAACTGCTTCTGTCACTTGTGATTGTAACGACAAAAAAGCTTCGGCGTATGTGTCAAATCCATTTTTCAATTCGTCGGTGTTTCTCCAAGGTTTGAATAATAATAATAATGAGAAATAATAATTCTCTGGTTGGATTTGAACATTGTACTTATAATGATTGATAAGATAACCTCTTTTCCTTTTTTTAAAAAACAAAGATGCACGGATTTCATAATATTCAGTTTTTTCAGACGGTCTATTTTTAGTAATGTCATACCACATAGCAAAATCGTACAGATGCATAGATTCCAATTCCTTAGGTCTGCTAGGATAGTAATCATCTATGAGGGATGGACAAAATATGTTTGTGGATTCACCTTCCAGATCCTCAATTTCTTTGCGAGTTTTCAATTTCCTACTTCTAAATATATTTACATCTAACCATCTAATAGTAGTACCGGAGTCAGTGCCATGCAATGCTAATCCTAAAAGAGTATCAGCGCATTCAGGCGCTCCACATTCTCTATGATTTAGCATGCGCATTCCAAGGCTACACAGAAGACTAGCAAATGACTTAGTAGAATTTATTGCTGCCATAGTGTCCGTAACGTAACTTTTTTCAGGCTTTGACACGTACTTAGTACAGTAACATGTTACCAACCCCGTCTTTTCCCCAATATATTGTATATCCATGTTACCTATCCAAACCATGAGAACAGGAGCATTAAAATCATTGATACGGACTTCCTTTATCGAACGTGGAAGATCATAGAGTCTACCTTTTGCTTTCAATTGTTTTCTAGCACCTATAGAAACAGCTACATCCCTTATTGTCATAATATCTGTAACTGGACGTGGAAATGAAAATCTGCATACTTTACGGAAGGAATTTTTAGTTTTTTTGTTGCGTAGACAGTAACTATTGCATTTATGCATTTGATGTGTAATTACACGTGTATATAATTCTGGCGACACATGCGGTGACGGCAATCTGCAAGTGACGTATTTCATAATGAATGCTGCTACTTCTTCCTTCGAGGATTTGTCGATTATAGGAGCATCTTCAATCCAAATTAAAAGATGAAAGTGTTGTAATCCCCTGCTTTGGTATTCTCTGCGCCAAAAGTAATGAGTGACCTTCCCAATCGGATTGTCGGGCGAACAAATGAAATCCAGCACAGCGTGGAATTTATTATCTATGAACCTAGCAGTTGAAACGGGATCAGAAGCAATGAGTTCGTTCGGGGACATTTTAGCCATCGATGGGCCATTTACTTCACGAAGATATTCTATTAAATCTGTCCATAGCCATTCTGCTGGACTAAGCGTGAGGAACCATGTAGCTGGTCCATAATGGTATATCATACAGTTCAAATCATTTCTCGGTTTTCGCCAATATTGTGCTGTATTACGTAACCTGGAAAATATAGTGTTCAAATTTGTTTGCAGCTGATCTTTAGAGAGCTGTTCTAGAAAACCAGCAGCTGTGTATTTTTCACGTGGATTTGTGACGTTCATTTTGTGATAAATTCCAGCGTTCAATTGTCGCATATTGGTATCGTATAACAAATGAAAAATATATTGCGTGTTCGATCGAAATTGAGAGTGCTTGGACATCAGTTTTGACTTAATGAATTCATGATCTGTCAAATGAACCAATCTATTTTCATGCTGTCCGTTCACCCCATAAGGATATAAATCTGGGAAACATTTCACATCTAAGTGTTCAGCACGATGACCTAACGGAATGTCACGAACTTTAAGCATTTGATAGAGTGCAGTAGCAGATTCATTCATCCTTTTGTCATACATTGGATAAATCGTAAACTCCTCATAATAAGAATCAGATTGTGACATTTGCGTCAATAATGCACGTTTGTTCTTTTCGTCAATATTAAGTGTTTCACCTTTAACGTCCTCGACAGATTCGTTATTATTATCATTACCAAGAACTTCTTCTTGAAATTCTGTATCTGGTAATTTGTCACACAGCAATAAATCGTGCGATTCTGGTAAAACAATTTCTGAGTATAAAGGATTATTCGCTTTCAACCATACTAAGGCATTCCATACTTTCTTTAGGTCAACTAAATTTTCCCAAACTATTTTAGATTTTGTTGGAACGCCCCGCACCAATATGTATAATTCATGATTTAGATTTAAAGGTGCAGTCGAAGGACAGATTCTTTTTAAGTTTTCTTCTAACGGCAATGGAAGATGAAATGTTCTCCCCTTTACTTTTGGAAACATATGTTTATGCGGCATATTTTTATGCATTACTGTACCCATTCTTACAATCGTTTGAAACGGTTTAGCTCTTTGAATGAGAATTCGTTCGAACTCATTCAACACTGCTATTTCTGGAACTGAATGTACATCAAGGTTATTTAAAATACATTTTGGTGGTATAGTATTGTTGCGAATCTTATCGTGACAATATCGACAAATAAAGTGCACGTCACCGTCTTTGTATCCAATATGATTTAACAATGTTTGCATTACATTTCCCTTATACGTTCTTTTAGAAATATTAAGCTTAAGAACCTCTCTTTCAAAACACAGTTTCTCGCAGGAAACGCACGGTAGGCGTGGCGTGTCCATAGACCGCTTTGTGAAAGCTTTAAATGCCAAATAATATCGAGATATAATATCTTCTTCGTTCAAGCTTACTTCGGTATTATTTTTTTGTAATGCTTCAGCCTCTTTCCGAGCTTGCTGTGTTATTCGTCGAAGTGTTTCAAGGTCACTATCGTTTAAAGCTTTGTCTAAATTGTGTAATAGTTGTTTATGAATGTTCGCTATTCTGTATATGATTCTCTTCAAATTTCGTAAATCTGGAAAGTGAGGTGCCAAAATCTCTAGGGCTAAAAAATTGGACTGACATAATTTAGGGTTTATGTAACAACCATGAGAATGACCAACTTTTTCAGTATGCATTTTATTGGAACAGCTATTGATATGGTTGCTCAACTTATGTACCTTTTTTAATGAACATTCTAACAATTGTTCGAAGAAATCCTGTAAATTATTCAAAATTTCAACATCTTTTGTTTTACAAAGATAACTACAACACCATACTTTTGCTTTATTCTTCGATTTCAATACAGGTAGAACGTTTATAGCTTTCCCTTCCGAGTTCAGTATGATTGATTCAGAACCGCTGAAAGTATGGTACGAACTTTCCGCAAAATATGATTCTGAAGAAGATGTATGTCTGGATTGTCCACACAAAGCATTAATCCTGTCATGAACGTCTAAACATTCTGCTGCGCGCGTTAAGGAAATTTCCACTTTTTCTTTACAATCTTTCAAGAGTTTCCTCAATTCCAAAATGTACTTTTGTCTAATATGAAAGCACCATTTTATTATACGCTCAGCTTCCAATCTACTTCCTTCTCGGGACGGCATTTTAATCATTTTTGAAAGTTTTCTAATATACGTTTCTTTGTTATTTTTGGTTGCTATATTGTTATTTATTACAGCCATATAACGATACTTTTTTATTATTTTCAGAGCAGCACAACGTTTTGCTACTTTATTATAATTATCTTGTTTATCATTATAATATACTTTCCGCTTTTTGGAGATAACATCTTTATTTAGATGATAATAATTTTTTCGCTTTTTCCAGATTACTTCTTTATTTTCGTTATAATCTATTTTTGCCTTTTTCATTATACCTTCTTTATTTAACTGATAATAATTTTTTCGCTTTTCGCATTTCACTTTATTATTTGCGTCATAATACATTTTTACCTTTTTGGTTATAACCTTTGTATTAAGCTGATAATAATTTTTTTTCTTTTCGCATTTCACGTCTTTATATGCATCATAATGCTCGTTTACCTTTTTTATTATACCTTCTTTGTGTATGTTATAATAATTTTTCCGCTTTTCGCGTATTACTTCTTTATGTGCGTTATAATAATCATAATTACGAAGTTCTTTGCCTTTTTTCATATTACACTTCCCTTTCTTTGTTTTATAAGCAGCTCTTCTTTTTAAATTAATTTCCTCTTTATGTCTTTTATGATAATTAGACATGTATTCTGTCCTATTACTTGTTGCGTATCTTGACATCGAAACGAATGGTGGATCTGTTTGAATTATACTTGTATGTATGGTGACTTTTTTGTCACTAAGTGGTACATTTTGAACTGGATCGTTTTCACAAGAGGGATTTTTATTAATTGTCCTACTAATTGCAGATTCATATTCATGCACACAACGTGTTAATTGTACATGATCCTGAATGCATGGAAAATGTTCTATACGATTAGATTGAAACATTTGGATCAAATGTGGACGCATCAACGCATGATTATATGTTATTTTGTCTGGTAATATTTTGAATAATAACGAAACAGCAAACGCAATCGCGAAAACGCCGCAATCTCGGCTGTTAGGTTGAGTTTGCACATGTGGAAATTGAATACATGTTTCGTCAATTTTACCGTCATGTTTGTTCAAAAACGGGTATAACTTCTCGAGATAAATCTTATGATGACTATGCAACTTTTTGTAATTAAGAGAATCATAAATAAAAAGTCTTCTTTCATCACATTTATAAAAGTTACAAATCCAGTGTCCCCCTGAATTGTTTTCAAAATTATCGCATTTGTGCAAAATCTGTATGTGATCCTGATTTTCAGGAACTGGTTGAATTGTGTTAGGGCATTGAACCCTCCATGTTTCGCGTGGTCTATAATTAGAGTTAACTTGTAATAATGTATGAAAATATTCAATATGATCATCTGTTAACCATTCGCCTTTAATGATAATTTGCATATTATTCAAACTGAAAGGTAGGATATTAATACTATTAATTACAGACATGACGAATTATACTTGTGTTTGTGTTAATAATTTTGTCTATCTCAGTCTGTTTGTCTTTCTCTCTCTCTCTCTCTCGCACTCTCACTGCGTATAAAATATTAAAATTTGTCGAACATCAACAGATTACTACAGGACCACGCATAAATACAAAAATAGTAATATTAAAATTTGGCGAAAATCAACAGTACAACAGGATGGGTGGGGTTTGCACAAATTATACCATAAGGTAATCTCACTGCGTATAAAATATATTAAAATTTGTCGAAAATCAACAGATTACAACAGGACCACGCATAAATACAAAAATAGTAATAAAAATCAACAGATTACAACAGGACCACGCATAAATACAAAAATAGTAATAAAAATCAACAGATTACAACAGGACCACGCATAAATACAAAAATAGTAATAATATTAAAATTTGACGAAAGTAAACACTAGAACAGTATGGGTGGGGTTTGCAAATTATACCATAAGGTAATAACGAAAGTAAACACTAGAACAGTATGGGTGGGGTTTGCAAATTCAAGCATAAGGTAATATGAACCAATATTGGTGAATATCCGCGTTCGCTACGCATATTAATACCGCCCGCGCAACACTTTACTTGCGAGAAACTCGCTACGTCGCGTTGTCCATCTGGCGGTGGCCACGGTAGGTGACGCCGTCGCGGACTTTACTTGCGAGAAACTCGCTACGTCGCGTTGTCCATCTGACGGTGATCGCGGTAGGTGATGCCGTCGACGAGCCCGAGCCCTGCCGAATGATCCCGAGAGTCGACGAACGAAACACGCGTGTATAGTCCATTTGGCTGAATGTGTGCGTGTAACGCGTATACGTATTATGTTGACGAAAATTGACTGACGAAGGAGAAGAATCAGAAGAAAAATCCTACCAATTCTGACAGATCCATGACATGATATTACGATATCTCTGTCATACATGGACCAATTTTATCGAATATGGTCTTATTCGAAAGCTTATATGCGGTTTACATTAGCAAAATGCCTTTGAATTTAGAAAATATTGCAGACGTGATGAGATATTAACGAAAGAAGTTTCAGGTTAGGTTAGAATGCCCGGTTTACGAGTAAAGATACGCGGTAGGTAGCGACAGTTGACATCGATATTTTTTCATGTACTTGGCGTCGAGACGCTACCGCGTCTCTAGATATGGGTGTAAAAGATAGAACACACTGATTCAAAAAATGAAATAATAACTTTATTTCACGGCGCGAAAGGAAGCTCAGAATCGACCGATGTCTTGACTTCGACAAAGCTAACTAACTCGACGTTGGAACCCCATAAGAAAACCAGGGTCCCTTCGTATCACCAGACTGTTTAGGTTAGCCCCCCACAGTCCAGCTTTATAAAGGAAGTATACATAGAATGGTTTACCTCGAAATCTCTGTTTAGAAAATATGATTCTGAGAACGTTCCATCGACACTTTGTAATCTCTGTTTAAATAAAACGATCCTGAGAACGTTGATTGATTTTTGATAATTCAACAGTAACCAACGGTTATTATAAACAAACTGAGACATACTAATATTGAATTTAATCGAATCGATTATAATCGAACAATAGATTAATTTTGTATATTTCAATACGCCCCCTCAAAATTAAATCTATTTTATAGCGAAATTAATTTTGTATATGTATGTCGTCGGTAGCCGGCTTTGATCTTTCCTTGTTCGATAAGGCATTATTTTAATACGTCAACGAGCTCACGGGTCCTGTAGAATATCACACGTCTCTTCCTGTCAACTCTCTTATTGATTCTGAAGTTTCCCCAAGATTTTTGCAACCGTTGACAACGTAAATGATTCAACTTCTCTATTGATATTGTCATGTTTTTATATGACAACTTTTATATACACTGAGGTCATCAAAAACGTATCTATTCTACCACCCGTGATCACGTTCAACAAGGTCATTTTCTTAAAGGACCTTGTCTCGCATTTCTTCAAACATAACAATACAATATTTGAACATAACAAATTTATGAACTGTTGAACAAGATAAACGTAACGTAACAGTAGAGGTAACAATAAAACGGTAACAAGAACAATAAATCTTTGCCGTTGTCGCTACGCCCCGACATGTATATTTCAATAATATGCATATCGTTCAACGTCTGGCCGTTCTTCCATGAGGAATGAATATTAATTGCAAATGGCAACAGATGAATGCGTTAAGGTAGAGTTTACAATAATTTCTTGAGAACAACAATTGGAAAGGAAGACATTCTAGCAGCAGTTGCGAAAGTCGTTCAATGCCAGAAAACGTTGCAAAAAGCGACGAGTCGAGTTCACTTTAAATGACGCGACGGACCCGTGAACTCGTATCTACCTTTGCCCTGTCGTTTCAATAAGTAGCACGATCTTTGCAGACAAAGAGCAACGAGTATTCTGTCTTGTGTAACAGCATTAAATGTCAGGTCAAGAGACTGGCACTGTCGGCCGGATTACGGTTGCAGTCCGTGTACATACATACACACATATACATATACCTACGTGCGCTTTATTTCCCTGCAAACGCTTTGTCGCACCCAGATCTTCGCCATTCTCTTCTTCTTCTTCTTCTTCTGCCCTTCCCATCACCATTCCCCGTATAAAGTGACGCATCGCGTCCTTAATGCGGTTCGAATTTCTAACTCTTTCAGTAGTAGATTCAGATTACACATTACCTATCAGCGATTTAACGTCTGAGACTCATAACCACGTATTTCTAAGCTCGTGAATCTTTATGGAATACAAGGAGAACTTGCTTAACAGCAATATACAGGGTGTCCCAAAACTAGTGTAGGAGCGGAAAATGGGAAGTTCCTTGGGTCATTTGAAGCGACTTTTTCTTTTACAAAAATGGCGTCCGCGGCTTTGTTTAGGAGTTATTAACGAAAAACACGGACCAATCAGAGCGCGACCTAGACGCGAGTTAGCACCGTCGGCCCGACGCACAGTGTGACGTTTCGAACATTTAGGAGCACTTAATTCCAAAATTGAACATTTTTTAAAAATTGCGTATTTACTCTTACCTTGAAGGCAATACCTCAGTAATCCACAATCGACATTGTTTTTACTTTTTCATCGCACTCAGATATGAAAAATAAGCCTCGAGTGAACTCTACTGCCTATACAAATGGTGAAAATACATCAATCGGCAGTGATACTTTACCTAAATAAAAGTTTGTGTATTTGAACTTCAATTTTTATTATATTTATTTTAGTGGTTATTCGATCCTTTGTAGTGTGTTTTCAATATTTTTCGTTTTTAAATATTATACATATAATTTATTATGGTTAATAATCATAGAAACTCAAAGATCTTTTCAGTATGTACCAATGTTCTACAGAGTAAAATTTTCTTATATGGGCGAATATGAACTTTAGATTATACAATGTGTATACATTGAAGTCTTTTCTAGTCGGCTATGAAAAAAAATTCTGCGTTGGTCTGCGTCTTTGGGAGTTTTCATTTGTTTTCCACAGCCATACGCAGTATAACCTCGTGCAGTCGCTAGTCGTCTAATACAGTTTATCCGAGCAAGAACGTGTTTATAAGCCTGCACACTATATTATTTTAGAAGCGTTAAACTGTGGATTTGCTATAAATGCCAACAAATTTGAACAATATGGCAATTATACTTCAAGTTTATATTTAAAAATGTATTCTTGGTATTACATGCCAAGTACCGTACACGAAGTGCATATCATGGAAAAATTGTAATTGCCTCTTGTATTATTCCGATTGGTCAACATTTGGAAGAAGCACAAGAGGCGAGAAATAAAGATAATAGAAGATTTCGTGAACTTTTCACGAGAAAATTTTCAAGGATTGCCACGAATACAGACCTTATGAATAGGCTGCTCATATCGTCAGACCCTCTGATTACCAGTTTAAGGAACATTCCCACAAGAAGAAAAGGAATTCTTACCCGAGGAATACTACAATTACTTGCAGTGCCTAAATTAAATAGTACAGAAGACGATAGCGATTGTTCGTCTGAATACGATGAAGTCGACTCCTGTTCTGACAGTTGAAAAGAATAGATACATATGTATCTGGTGTTGTAAATGGAAAGCTCTTGTTCAGAGTGTATTTCTCTACATCTATTTAGTTTATTAAAACTTTGAATATGTTTATGTAAGACTGTGTTTGCAACTTCCTTATATCGTTTAAATTAAATACCCATTCACGCAGTAATTTGCAAGAGTTAAAATACGTATTTTCGGCCAATACAACAAAAATCATGTTAAAGTTATTAGAAACTAGCTGGTTATTGTTGCTCGCTCGCTTCGCGAGCTCGCGGATGGTGTTATTGTTGCTCGCTCGCTTCGCGAGCTCGCGGGTAGGACTGCTCTTGCGAGAGGGTTAGTGGTACGCATTGCTAGTGAGGCATACAGCTATTAATGGCTTTTTTTTATTTTGTGTGTGACTCTCCACGAGCCACACAAAGAACTTCCCGATTCGTTAGTTGTAAGCGGTAACATTAGCATTAACTGCATAATTAAAAAAAAAATGAAATATATATAATTACGTTTGTTTATTTGGTGGAAAATTTCCATCCTCTCTTATAAATTGCATTGTTGAATGAACTTCTTTCGAAAAAAACTAAAAAATCTAAAAAACTGCTTGACCAATATGGACCAAAATCTAATCAGCTCTAAGTTACGACGAGGCACATCCATTGCATCATTCATCATTCTGATCGCATTGTTACTTTTTCAGATAATGTTAACGAAAAATTTGACACACACACACACACACACACACACACACGCACGCACGCACGCACGAAAGCACACACACGCACACGCACACGCGCACGCATACGCACACGCAAACACACACACATACCGACATTTTGATAAAAATAGGCTAAAATGAATCCAATGACCATGAAACGTGAAGATCTGTTAAAAATTCGATTTTCGATTTTCGGGGTAAAAAAACATTAATAGCTGTATGCCCCACTAGCAATGCGTACCACTAACCCTCTCGAAAAAGCATTCCTACCCGCGAGCTCGCGAAGCGGGCGAGCAACAATAACCAGCTAGTTTGATTATTGTATGCGGTAACATTAGCATTAGTTGCATAATTGAAAAAAAAATTTTTTTTTAATTAAAAAAAATTTTTTTTAACCCTTTGAACTCGAGGCCGTTTTCGCTTGCGCGAACCAGCAACTCGAGACGATTTCGGCCAAATTAGGTGAACATTTTACAGGTACTTCAAAAATATTTAATTTTAAAAAAATTTAAAAAAAAAAATTTCACCAGTTTATTCATTTATATGTCGAAAACAACAAATTTTGATAAATATTACACTCTGTAATTAGTTTTGGTGTGATACTTAGTAAAACAATAGCCAAGATGCATCCTTGCCACTTCACATCGGCCGGGCGCCGTATCGGCACCGCTCGAGTTGCTACTTAACATCGGCCGGACGCCGTATCGGCGCCGCTCGTGTTCAAAGGGTTAAATTTAAAAAAATTTTTTTTACATAAAAATGAAATATATATAATTACGTTTGTTTATTCGGTGGAAAATTTCCATCCTCTCGTATAAATTGCATTCTTGAATGAACTTCTTTCGAAAAAAACTAAAAAAACTAAAAAATCTAAAAAACTACTTGACCGATATGGACCAAAATCTAATCAGCTCTAAGTTACGACGGGGCGCATCGATTGCATCATTCATCATTCAGATCGCATTGTTACTTTTTCAGAAAACGTTAACGAAAAATTTGATAACATAAAAACGGCCATACGCACACACACACACACACACACACACACACACACACATACTAACAATTTGATAAAAATAGTCTAAAATGACTTCAATAACCATGAAACGTGAAGATCTGCTAAAAAATCGATTTTCGATTTTCGGGGTAATTACAGTAACTTCCCTATGAATCGGGAAGTTAATAATCATATTTCGAGTAATTTTAACAAAATACATGATAACAAAAAAGAAACAACACTATTAGGAATTAAATGCTCCTAAATGTTGCGACGCGACGCACAGTGTCTCGAAATGCCTGTTTTTTGGACGAAATTCAATAACTTTCGTTCTGTTTATGATAGAGACACGAAACAAAGTGGATTTTTTCATTTATATTGAAAGCAATATCAACATTTCAATATTATAAATATAGTAATTTATTTAAACATTGAAAACGATATTTATAAACAAAATTTCATTTCAGGTTAATTACTAAATAGCACATAAGTATTACAAAATTTTTGAAGATTATAATTAGCCAACTCTTCCCCATAATTTTCTAAAAAGATTATTTCACACAAATGTCTTTTGTTCATAACACAACGTAAACAAGTTACGCTATGAACTGATGTACTATTTGATCTTCCTAATATTCGCTTACAGATTCGCTTGTAATTAATTTCCTACTGAATTTTTTGAATTACTTTTCAAAAAATAATTTATTCGGATGTTTTGACATATTATGAACTAAATAGTTTTCAATCGATATGAAGCAGTGACTTTTCCGTGTTTTGTCAATGGCTCGTGACACTGTGCGGCGGCCGAGAATCGAAGGATATACAAGATTATACAAAAATATACAAGAACATACAAGAATATACCATAATATACAAGAATATACAAGAATATACAAGAACATACAATAATATACAAGACTATACAAGAATATACAAGACTATACAAGAATATACAAGAATATACAAGAAGATACAAGAATATACAAGAATATACAAGAACATACAAGAATATACAAGGATCTTCAACAATATATAATAATATGCAAGAATATTAAAGAATATACAAGAATATACTAAAAAATACAAAAATCTACAAGAAAATGCAAGAATAAACAAAAACCTACAAGAATATACAAGAATATATAAGAATAGACATGAATATACAAGAATATTTAGCATTATAGAAGAATATGAAAAATGAAACTATGTTCGATATTGGTCCTGACCATGTCTTATTTTTTGACAAAATTCTATCTCTGCTATTATTGCTTATTTTCTAACGTTTCCCAACATTTTTGATAAAGTTTTCTAAAATTCCTTCTATATTGCGTCCGCTCACATTCCTTCTGGTAAAAATAGCCTCTAGTGACACTGCTGGTCCTACTTGATTTTTTCCAACAAAGGAGACCTTTCTGACGCCCCTGTAATCGTATTAAAACCCTCTTTCTACAAATATTATTTCCTTTCTTGGGTATTTAGCAATTCTCGTGGCTTCTTCCAGTAGCCTGACGGCCCCGGTTGGACTGTTCGGTCCCCCCGTGCACTTTAAACCTTCATATCTGGGAAATATTCCTTCCAATTATTGAGGTGTTCTAGCGGCCTAAGATAGTCGCGGAGCGTCTATCTTTACTCGCTTGGCTTGATCATGCATTGCGGCACCTGTGTCGTTGCATTTCCGCCATCGAGATTTGCACACCCTCACCTTGAAAGAACCATAGGTAAATCTATCGATGAGGAGATTCAACTCGGACGACCTTGACCTTTACATATGTTGCCAAGGACAACATTCTGAACAACTTTTGTCATTACATGTATCCGTCGCTGGATCATAGTTTTCGAGAAAATTCCAAAAAACTACTGTTAGTACTGTATTGAATTTTCCTAACGTAACCCAATCCTAACCACACCACAACTCATTCTATTCGCATAATTTTTCCATTATTAGAACATATTCTGGATGACAGTTACAATGCAAAATTATGCGAATAGAATGAGTTGTGGTTAGGTTTGCAGAGAAGGGGGCGCAGTGGCTCAGTGGGTAGAGCCTACGGACCCCGTGGTCGCGGGTTCGATCCCCGACGCCGGCACCTCTGGAAATACTCCATGTGCTCTATAAACTGTGGTGCCCAAGGTGGTTCGGAACCCACCTTTATAAAAATGTAGGTCCCGTTGTGATGCGACGTAAAAAAAAACGGAATAACAAACCTCAAAGGGAAAGGTCAGGCGGACGGAGCTATTTGCTGAACACCGACCGGACCCGAGGATGATGGTCACATCCAAGCAATCAGTCATTATTCCTAGAATGTGCCAAGCCCACCCAAAGAGGAAGGAGCACAATGGAACTGATATCTACGCTCCGAGGAGACAGATTTCGGTGAAGTTGGAGCGTCTGACCTCCGCTACCCCACCGCGAGTAGTAGGTAATCGGCAAGAGATATACAGCTTCTCCCCAACGACAAACAATCGCGATCGCGTCCATTGATATTTGCAAGCCCGTAGAATCACAGAGTAGCCTATCCTAATCTTGGGGAGGAAGTGGGTAAGTCTCTGACTAGCAGAGACAGAGTAGGGACGGGATTCGAAACTTGACACATTCAATCTGGAATATGACGAAGTGGGGGGGAGCCTAAATGGGCAGGCGAGGCACCCTGCAGGTCTGAAGGTGAGAGGGCCCGACGTTCACTACGAGCTTTAAAACCGCTCCAAAATCCAGCAATTAGGTAGCATGGCCCTTCTCATCAATGACGACCGGACCCGTCTAGTAAGCCGACGAATCCGAAAATGGCCCGGGCCGAATAAAACGGAGGAGAGGCGGAACGACGGGAAAACTGCAACCCATTAGTGGGCCGAGCTGCTGGAAGCGCCGATTATGATACTGGTGATGAAAGATCCGGTGCGCCTTAGGGAAGTGAGGGGCGGACGAGCCGCTACCCTCTCCAGCAGTACCATTCTACTACTACTACTACTAGTGTACTAGGTTTGCAGAGGGAGCGGAGAGGGCCGGCCGTTACACCGGCCCGACCACCCATACGAAAATCCAGGAGTATGTAGTAATTAACAAAGCTTTTTCGCAATTTTCTCGGAAACTAAGTCTGAGCGACCGATAGTTATATTGACAAAAGTTGTTCAGAATGTTGTCCTTGACAACATATGTAAAGGTCAAGGTCGTCCGAGCTGAATCCCCTCAACGATATGTATTTACCGAACCATACTACAGTAATTTCTCAATCGTAGTCCCAACACCCGTGTTATGAACGGACTACGATCAAGTAGGGTGGCTATTTTTTGATTTATGACTGCGGCTATCCTACCGCGCTGAGACTTCAAACGACAAGCCGAACGTAGAGAAGGACAGAATGAAATAGGATCGCGTGGCCGAAGCGTGTCCCCGTCGCCGGCACAGTTTAAAGGCCCGTGCGTCATCACAATAAAACCCCAAGACCTTAGCTTCTTTATTTTCGATGATATCATTATGGAACTTTCACCAACATATTCGTGGCATTTCTCTGATTAAAATCATACCAAACACGATATAATTTGGCCAATATTTAGTTTTTATTTTTTTCCACTCGCTGTCTTCTTCCATTCCCTACAGTTACTCCATACCGTCAATGGAACCACTAAATATTGGCCAAATTATATCGTGTTTGGTCTTGTTTTAATCAGAAAAATGCCAGAAATAAGGTAGTGAAAGTCCTATAAAACAATTATGGAAATTAAACAATTCTGTCATTGCCAATTTATTGCGAGAACACGCGGGCCTTTGAACTGTGTCGGCGGCGGCTACTGTTCGCGTCTCTTTCTTTCCAATACGCTCTTCTTCGTTGCGTTCGAAACTTTCATCGTCGATTAAACCACTAAATATTGGCCAAATTATATCGTGTTTGGTATGATTTTAATCAGAAAAATGCCAGGAATAAGCCAGTAAAATCTCATAAATATAATGAAAATTAAGTAGTTTGAAAATTCGATTCACTCGAGTCAATGTAGTGGTGTTCACACCGATATACCCGAGCCGACATCAAACATCGCCGTCCTGCTGCCCGGCGCACAGTGGTCCGGATCGCAGAATTTAGTGACATTTGTGTATAACTTTTGAACCGTTTGAGATATTGAAATGGGGTTTGAACTAAAAAATATTGTAAAATAATCTGTTTCTAATCATACATGTTAGAAAATATTTTTTGTTTAATTTGATAATTAATTACTTTTATAAACTTTTATTTAGTTGTTGAATCAGTTGCTTTCCTTATTAAAACCATTGTATAATAGTTCGAAATTCAAATCTTATAATTTTTTATATATAATGTAATTATGTTATTAAAATTTTTGATAAAATGTACAGGTATACAAGTTATTAAGTACGGTATCTAACGTCACAAATATATATTGCGAGCAAAAGTAATATTAATATTTTTTTAATTGATAAAATAAGAAGTATACTAATTAATCTTACCATTTTGTTGTTGAAGAAGTAGCTGGCTTTTATCTCCTTTATTTTTTTAATAATTCTTCAGCCTCTGGACTTAATTGTTTGATTTTCTTCTTAGAAGATCTTATTCTCGTTGCCGAAATATGTGGGTCCGATGTTAATAACAATTTGTGCAGTGTATCTTCATTTGTAGCGATTCTAGAAATTTTCCGAGTATTTTTGCTCCTAATTTTTTAAAAATCTTTGTGTCTTGTTTCTTGAGCCTCTTCAGATAATTGGCCAATCGGAAGTAATGCATGCTGTATTATCTCCTTTCCATGGATTAATAATTTATGAACGGAGGCTGGCATATAATACCACCCGTAGTGGTCAATAAAATATTTTGCTGTACTTTGTGCGTATTGTCCAAATTTATCTGTGTCTATTTCATAAGGCGAGGAAATTGTTTGAAGTATAACGTGAAATTTTTTTATTAATACAATATCAACTCCTGTTATTTCTGACGAAAGCTTTGGGTTGGAAAAAAATCGTCTTGCGGTATTTCCGTCATTTGATGAACCCCAGCCTTGTTTGACAAAGTCAACTAATAAACCCATTTTCTCTTTGAATTGTGTCTGAATGTGTTCTTTCCTCTCTTTTCTTAATTTTTTAGTATCCTGTGTATTTGCTGTCCATTTTTTGAAGTCTAGATTATATGCTATGTGCAAAATACATTCGAAGCATCTAATCCATGCGTGAAGTGTTGATAGACCAAACGAATAATTGTTCTTATTGCATGGTCTTGCATTGATTAATTTTAAATTGTTCATTTCTGTCGGAGTAGCATTGCAGATATAACAACGCATTGCGGAAGTTGTATTTGTTATTGCGTTACATATTTTATTATCCACCATCGTTAAAGTCATGACATATTCTATAGTTGCATTGTTTATTTTTAATGGTTTTAAATTTTTAATTTCATTATTAATCCGGTCAATTTCTTCATCGATTATCACTTGATCTTCTTTGACAAATTCGAACTTAATTGGTCTACAAAACCATGGGGAGGATGGACAAGGATTCTGCCATACAGTTTGTCCGGTTAATTTATCATGTAGTTTTAGTGGAACTAAACTTGAAATAAAAATACTGTCATCATTCATTTTTTTATCTATTTGAATTTGTTTATATCTCGGTAGAGATGAAGCTCCATCACAACCCCACTTGCATGTAAGCACAAGTTTTGTATTTTGTGTTATGTTCTGCATACTTTTCAGTATTCTACGTGTTGTGTGGTTTAACAAATTCTGTAGTTCCACTTTAGCGTAATTTTCTGTTATTTGGATGGTGTCTTTTGGTGGGTAGCAATTTCTCTTTTCTTTCAATAATTGGAAGTACGATGGCCACAGATTATTTTTACAATTAATAGACTCGTTTCTAATAACTATGTACTGAAATTTCGAAAGATCAGCAGTAATAGATATGGTCAATGCTTTCTCAACTGTAAAAGCTTTTGCTTTAGACCTACAGTTTTCTTTGAAGAAAGTTTCAAAATGTGTTTCTTCGTTATCCTGCAAGTATTGCAGAAAACATGCTTTTTTATGCATTCCACGCTTTTTAAAACTCATTTTTGTTGCATCTAACAACTCTTCTAAATCATAATTATTTTCTAAATATCGCGTTCTACGTATTCTTTGTCTAATACTACATTTCGAATATGATTTCTTTCCTTTATGAGTGTGCACTGCCGATGATTTTAATGTGTTTGATGTCACTGATATGTTTGACGAAGATGGGATTTCTGATAATATTCCAGTAGGATATATGAAATCTCTCTCTAACCACTTTTTATTGCGATTAAGAAATTTAGATTCAATATAACATGATTGGATCCATTTCTTTTTTAAGGTACAACATAGTTTGTTTAAACTGACATTCAGTTTGTTAAAATATTGTGGTGAAACATCCAGTACTTCACATATCTTTTTACATAAAAATATGTTATCAGTTAAGTCTTTATCCGAGTTCTTTAAAATGTAGAACAAGTCTTGATTTGTTCGGAAAGCCTCCATTATAAATGTAATAATCTTAATTAAACACGCGAATACACAACAACAAATACACTAACAAACACACTACAGTACACTAACAAATACACTATAACTAAACACACATAAACTATACAAATAAAAACATAATCTATGAACAAAGTACAACGAAGAAAACTGGCTAACAGCATACGGTTTTCAAGAAAATGCTTCGAATCTCTCAATGTGTTCTCTTGTATCGTTCTGATCCGACTGATGCAGTTAGACAATGGGAAAAGGAATAATATAAATATGACCATTTCGGATGTTTAGATATTCGGATGTTTCATAACGACCAACGCGCGGCGACCGCGCGGTCGCCACAACATTGTCAGCTTTAAACAACTATAAATTCTAAAGTAGGACGAGGTAGGAAAAGATTTTTGTACGGTTATTTAAAGGAAGTTGTACCGAACATATTCCTGTTTGTTAGAGCCTGCGATCTTTTGAGATAAAAAAGATCTCCTCTGACAAACATATAAAATTTTTTTAATCTGTCATGTATCATTCAGCATTATTTTTTAAATATATTATTATTAGTTATTACTAAAAAAAATATATGGTTTCTTATTGGAAAGGAATGCTCTATATCATGCAAAAAAAATTAAGAGAAAATATGGGACGAGACGATGAGGACATCGCAAAGAACTGAAGCAATTTTTCCTGGTGAATAATGCTACTTTCAAAACGATCAACTTTAAATGATCATAGAAGCTAAAATATGTATTCAATTTCATTAATTTCTTCATTTTCGAGGTCTGTGGACATTTACAAAGCAATACACATTGATTAGTTTTCAATTTCGAAAAGTCGACTTTGTGGTCAAATGTCACTAAATTCTGCGATCCGGACCACTGTGCGGCGCAGCGTTGACAGGCGGTGAAATGGGTAGGCACTGGACTACGATTGCAGAGGCGACCGAGGACTACGATTGAGAAATTACTGTACAGCGTCGCCCACATCTTCTACATTACGCATATAAAACTAATTTTATTACACAGATAACTATATCTAGTATGCATAATATTTATTCAACTAAGGCACTCAATCCATGCCTTACTCTCTACTCAATTATTTTAACAGTAGAAGGGGCTGAACCTATGCATCTACCTTCAACACGTACTTTTTCAATCGAGCCCACTGTGAACCGGGGAGAACATAGAGCTTCTTCAGATTCGTCAAAGTTTCCAAACCGATTAAGTCGATTTGACTTGCGGTGGAACGGGTTTCCATGTTACTCGATATACAAATTCTGGATGCTTGGCAACTTTGATTGATCCGAGATTGAATCCGAGCGAAACAATGCGTACGCCAACGTATTGTTATATTGTTACGCGTCATTGGAATGAAAAATGAAGTTTTCCTAGATTACGTGTTTCCATCACACTGAATTCATCAAAATCACGAACCTTCCAGAATGTCGAGCTTTTTATTTATATCGTGACAGAAGCATATTCTATTTTTCCAGAAACTGGACGTCCATTAATGAAATTGTATATTTGTTGACAATAGTTTAGAACAAATATAGAATTTGTTGAATAATTTAGAATACACAACGATCTGGTTTAGGCCTGGGTTAGGGGTTAGGAAACGTTAAAATGCTCCACAAAAAAATTAATTGAAGTCTACAAAAAAGTTTCGCAAGAGTAAACATTGGATGCATTAGTTACGAGGCAACCATTTTGTTGTTGTTTCTTAGAAAGTTTCGAACAAAACGTGTTTGTTAGCTGTATGTTACGGATCTTCCATTTCTCTGCTGTTTGATTCGCAACAAAAGTATTGAAATATTTTGACCGATTTATGAATCGCGAAAGACAAAACTATAAAACACGTTTTTTAGCAGTTGAACATATATGTAGACACTTCAAAACGTACGTTTACGACTCTCGAAACGAACGACGCTGACCGTAATCCGTATCAGATTCGATTCTCACAATCAGCAACCTACTCTGACACACATAACTTAGGTAACCGATGCCACAGTGGGTCGAAACGAGAAAAATGCGGACAAAAATCATTTTTTCTGACTAACTAAACGAAAAATGTAAAATTATATTATAAACTTGTTGGTAGATAAATAAGGCATCATTTCCTGCATTTGATTTTTCAACATTCCATACCTGTATCCCACAATTAACCCTTTGGTTACCCTGGACGAGATATCTCGCGCCCCGATACTTCCCGATAAACGCTCTTGACGAGATATCTCGCATCCCCACCTAGACACTATAAACAAATATATTTTATAAGTAACTATATCCTGATTTGTAAAAGGGAGAAATGAATGAAATCTGTATTAAAAAGATTTAAAAGTATTTAGGAAGAAATAATATTTTAATAAAGATTTCATTCACTTTTCCCTTTTACAAATCAGGATATAGTTACTTATAAAATATATTTGTCTATAGTGTCTAGGTGGGGATGCGTGATATCTCGTCAAGAGCGTTTATCGGGAAGTATCGGGGCGCGAGATATCTCGTCCAGGGTAACCAAAGGGTTAAATGCTGAAGTTGAATAAAATACTTTGAAGTGTAGATATTGAACTGTAAACTGTAGATTATATTGTGGATTGTGAATTATATTGTGGATTGTGATCTATAGAGATTCCAATACCGGTACACCGGTATACCGGTATTTCGTGCTATTTTGCAATTTCGTGATTCCGGTATTTGCTAAGGTAAAATACCAGTATTTTCGGTATTAGCCATAAATAATAAATATTTCTTTTTAAGCATCTACTCTAATTTGAAATACGTATCTACAGTAGTACCAACATCAATTATTTATGACAGTTTAATAGATGTATTATGTTTTTTACAATCACATTTCAAAAATTTGCAGTTAATTTAGTTAATGTTTTATATTAATCTATTAATAGATATTAATGATATTTACTCTTAGTATCTATACTATCAATTTACTCTTAGTTATTGGTATAGCCTTAATAATAATATTATATATTTGTTCCTTTTTTGTATTATAATACTGTAATAGTTTGTTTTTTATATTATATTTGTTGTTTCTGACGTTAATAATTATTACTTTACTGCTTTTATTAATAATATTTGATTATAACATATGATCCTTTATTTTATTTATTTTATTATATTTTATTTGATTATTTTTTGTATAAAACTAATATATATGGTACAGAAACAAATGTGTTTTTGGACCTTTTTGAAAATTCCTAATACCGGTGTTAGTACCGGTATTCCGGTACAACGTTTAAAAAAATACCGAATATCGATATTGTATTTTTAGTTCGGTATTGCAAACCCTAGTGATCTATATATCGTGAATTGGAACTTTACGATCTTTAATTGCGCGGAGGTTGGTCACAATTACAAATACCAGTCACGTGATTACCCTACCCCCTCAAGACGCGCGATCGGAAGAGAAAAAAACTGGTCAGTACAAAAGTGCAAAAGCTACGAGCGTGACCTGTGCAAGACAAACGTTTTAACAATAAAGATTTTATCGTCACGTTTATTTAGTGTGTGTTTCTTTCTCCCATCTTTCCACCCTGGACAAAGTGTCCACAAAGGAACATTGAACTATGTCTGTAAACCTTTACTATAATACATTTTTTGATAAATGGCGCTTTCGCCAATATTTTCATGTATTACCAACACCACCTAAATAATTAAAGCCAAACAACTTCGCTGTGACGTCATCGCCAAGCGGCGCTGCGTTCACGATTTACTCGGAATAATAAGATTCACTCAATTAATATACATATTTATAAGCAATAATTTCATTTAGTTTATAATAACAAGAAAAAAAGAAAATATTCAATCATTTCTAACTATTACAAAGTATCTATAAAAAATAACCTGCTTTTATAATAAAATTATAATCTATATTACGTATAAATATCACACGAAAAAAACACAAGAAATTATAAACATATACTTCTACTATACAAAACAATGTTAACACAGGCAAGGAACTCGTTTTAAGATAAATTTTAACATCAAATAGAATATGACAAAATTGAACATGAACATGTAGAACATTTTTTGGTTTCACAGAACCTTATTCGAACGTTTATTTGGTTTTTCGCTAACAGTAGTTAATTTCCTATTTCTTCTTTTAAGAGTTTTCTTTCGCAAATTTTCAGTCGTATTATTATTAGTAACTTTGCAGTAATTGTTTAGAATAATATTGACACAAATATTAATAATTCGTTTCCACAAATCATCAGAAGAGTGCTGACAGCAGGTGTTAGCAACATTCTTTAATGTATCTATGCAACTTATTTTTTCAATGTCCATCACACTATTTACAAATTTGGGAATGTTTTTAACTGATATTTCTGAGCCTTTCACAAAAATAGATACTTTTAAGTGAGAGTCGATCACAATGTACATTATATCGTGTTGATTTTTATCTAAATTTAAATGAAAATAAATAACATGCTCTTTTTTAATTACAAGAGTCCAATGTTCGTTAAGACTCTCGAATTTGGCTGCTTGGCATAATTCTTCAAAAGTTTTGAAGAAGAAACATTGTGTATGTTCTGCCGCAGTTTTTTCACTTTCAATTAATGCATTCTGGATGGCTACAGCTTCTCGTCTGGTCTTCTTCTCAGATGGAGATTCCCTGTGATTTCTTCGTTTTCTTAAATACGAGGAAAACTCTGGAAAGATACAGGATACTGCACCACTCTTCAATCGAGGCTTGCCCAGAGGAACTGTTATTATTTTTCCAGATTCTCAGTCCACTGCCGTTGTGGTAAATTCGATGTCTGATTCCGCAAAGTGTCGATGACAAATTACGGAATGTTCTGAGACACAGAAATCTTTTCTAGGAATAGCGTTTACCCATTTTCGTTTAACATTTTCATCGCGCGGAAATTTAAAAACATGCAATTTTGAATTATCACCAACAGATAATTTTCCATTACACTTGGGTACACAACACTTATTAACCATTTTTAACTAATAATAGCTATTTACAATTGAAAAGACTAAAAATGTCATAAAATGTCGTTCAAACCACACGTAATACGCAAATAACCGTAAAATATGTACGCGTATAACAAATCAAAAGTGACAGTACGAAGCTGAACACCACCAGATGGTGTTGATGCTAGGCCTCTTGTGTATGACGTCACAGGCTGATTTTTTCAGAGCTGTTTGGCTTTAATTATTTAGGTGGTGTTGGTATTACCCGTGATCATAGCTTCAATTGTTTTTGCTTGGCATCAACCTAAACATGGAGAACAAAAGAGTGCATTATCGACATTTAATGTATTTTTATTATAGAAAAGGCAAGAATGCCGTTCAAGTGGTAAAAAAGATATGTGCCGTTTACGAAGACGATGCTGTAAGTGACCGGACTGTGCGCGAGTGGTTTACGGAATTTAAAGATGGCGACTTTAACATAAAATACCGGCAACACTCCAGTAGGCCATCCGCGGTTGATGGCGACCAAATGAAGGCTCTAATCACCAATAATCATCAAATTACCACTCGTGAAATGGCAGAGTGTCTGAAAGTATCAAATTCGACCATTCATTGGCATTTGGTGTGGCTTGGCTTCGTTAGCCGCCTCGTTGTTTGGGTACAGCACAAGTTGACGGAGAAAAATTCAATGAACCATACTTCAACCTGCGATTTGTTGTTTAAACGCAACGAAAACGATCCATGGTAAATAAACTATTTTTTCTCGATCGTATTATTGTTTCAAACAAATATTAAATGATCTCGGCGCTACGGTTCGATCAATGAAAAAAGCTAAGCAATTTTGCTAATTGATAATTAATTCGACGTTTCGGTTCCAATTTGAACCATTTTCAAGAACAATAATTATAATTGCGTCTGCAATCAGAGATTTTAATCAGTTTTCAAAAGATATTGGAAAAAACTATCAAATGTTTGAATGTAAAGGCAACAAATTTTCACTCACTTGCTTAGTTGTGATTAAATATTCAAAACTGAGAGCCGTGTGACGCGTGAAACGCATGCGTTCCACATGTCTGCTTGTACGACACTGATTATTCTAGTGAGAGATCTAGGTTATATGAATCGATACCTAGCGGTAGATTTAAAAATCATAATATACTTTTAACCTCACGCTGGTGAGAATACCAAAATGGTAAACCACAATTTATCAACATCCAAATCAAACTGAGATCGTAACGTAACAAACGTTGTACATGTTGTAAATTTAACCAAAGAAGAATATGGAGGAATTTTTGTATTGGAAAGAATTCATCATAACGCATTACTGACACAGTAATGTTGTGTAGTATTCATTTATTTTTGGGGTCTCATACCTCAAATTTACGCTCTGGTGTTTAATCATATGAAGATTTTCCAATAATAACCTTTGGTGTAAATTTTCTTCTCTGTCAACTATCTTGACTTCGTCAAAATTAAATCTATGATCCAGTTCAATTGAATGTTTAGTCAACGCTGTATGCTGTGACGGAGGTAAAAAGACATTATGTTTGTGTTCTATGACTCGCGTTTCAAGGTTTCTGGATGTTTGTCCAATGTATACTAAAAATGGTTCAAATTGGAACCGAAACGTCGAATTAATTATCAATTAGCAAAATTGCTTAGCTTTTTTCATTGATCGAACCGTAGCACCGAGATCATTTAATATTTGTTTGAAAACGATCCATTTTTGAAGCGGATGTTAACGGGCGATGAGAAGTGGATCTTTCATAGTAATGTTGAGCGAAAACGGTCATGGGGTCATTCGAGTGAGCTGGCAACAACCACTCCAAAAGCTGGCATTCATGCCAAGAAAGTGATGCTCTGCTGCTGGTGTGATTGGCAGGGAATTGTGTACTACGAGCTGCTACCGCACAATCAAACCATCAATTCCGATAAGTATTGTAGTCAGCTGGAGAATTTCAACAAAGAAATTGATCAGAAGCGCCCAGCACTAGCGAATCGCAAAGGTGTAGTCTTTCACCAAGAAAACGCTAGACCACATGTGTATTTGGCTACCCCGCAAAAGTTGTTGGAGTTTGGCTGGAATGTCTTACCACACCCTCCATATACACCGTTGGACAAAAAGATAGCACATGCGTGCTATCATTGAGTTCTCACGGATACAGTCAGAATCCTATTTTGACGAGTAGTATATAAACAGTACCTCGTGGTAATATAATATATAACTTCAAAACTGTGGCTTTACTATTCTCCTTGTGTTTATCAACAATGATTTCGAAATACGTTCGGCGAAATGATAGCACACTTTCAAAATTGTCATGTTTATTGTTTGTTATTCATTATATATTTATATAAAGATACAAAACATTTTATTACTTAAGAGTGCGTCGATCCGCTTCTATTTTCAATAACTTCTAACATTCGTTTTGGAAGGGATGATACAATTTTCGAATGTAATCTTGTGATATATCGTTCCACTCTTTTTTAAGGCACTTTTTTTAGTCAAATTCGTATCTCACGTCGCGTCGCGCGAAATAGCTCAGAAAGCTGGTGTACGAACAAATCCAAATACTACAAATGAAAAAATTCAAAGAAATGCCTTTTTTATGTTTGCATGCAACCTTATAAATTATAATTTATGGAAAATCTTTTTTGCAGATCATTTAGTAAACCAATGCTTCTAATTGATGATCTAAAAATCAGATCGTTTGGTACAATTATAAAAAAGTTTATTTTAAAAGGTGTACGAACACTTTGTACACCCACTGTATGTATATCAACAAAAATGTTAAGTTATCGAATGAAACCAAAACTGTGGTCAACACTGGTTTACAGAAAAATTGTTACAGTAACATATGTTATGTTCGCTGTTACTGCGAAATTGTTTTCGAAGAACTCCTTTTCTTACAGTGTACATATTTTACGAGTTACGATACTATCTGCGTTACATCCATTTTTCGCAGAAGCAATTTCCATTAGGTGTCAAATTATCTACTTTTCTGTCCACTTTGTTCCAGTCTCAATATCCACTGGAAATAGAAATACAATCTGTTGACTAGTAATAATATCGATTGCAAACGTATCTATTGATATCTCGTATCACAAACTTAATCTTATAATACAAATATTATAATACAAATATTAAATTAATATTATTTATTTTTCCCTCTTTTTTGTAATTTCTGAAAGCAATGGACTTATTTCCAAATTCAAATTAGGGGCTTCGGTGTAGAAGTCTCCTTTTCTATTATAGAATTTTAGAATTTCCTTTTTATTCTTTTTTGGAAGACCTTCATTTTTCCATTTCAACCAAGTATTCTTTAGTTCTGGATGATAGGTATTTAACTTCCTTGAATTTGGAATCATTAGGATCTATTCCTAGTATCTCCAAAACATTACTTTTTGATGTTTCAAGCTCGGAAGATTTTAATAATTCTTCTTCAACTTGGACTAATTTCGAATTATTCCCCTTATTTTCTACGTCTGTGAAATTTAAGGAACAGAAGAAATATTAAATAACACTTATTGTGCAATTGTGATATTATCATTCTTATTGAGCATAATCACTATAAAAAATTTTTTTAAGTCGTATGGACTGTTGTAAACTTTTTGAGTTTTAATGTCGTATGGACTGGTAAGACTGTATGGGTATTACCCCTAAACTTTCGTGTGGAAAGCTGAGAATACCGAGCGAAACAACTAAAACAGTAATTTTACTTACCTTTACTTTGTTTACTTTTGTACCGATTATAATGTATTTTGAAGGTAGATTTGACAAATTCTGCTCTTTTTGAAAATTCGCTGGAGAGTCTACCACTTTTGTTAGGTTATCTAACTGTTTTTGCAATTGATCGAACTTTACGTCAGATCTGCGCTTAGAATTATGGTGCTCTCGTGAACGAGATCTCGCCCGTTTCTTCTTCCTGTAGGCTGGCATTTTATAAATAATGCTTTGTTAAAAGAGCGTAGCCGATTAAGATGGTAAAAACTGCCCTTAGACCTTTTTCAATGGCTCTTGAACCATTCGAAAGCTGTCGAAGAAAAACCTCTCTGAGTGAAACTTCAGCCCTCTAGCTTGCCCGTAGGGATAGTTACAAGGTAAAATAGATTTTACGCTTTTCGGCGCATTTTCCGGTCTCAATGCGTTCTAAAATTTTGAAAAAAATGTGACACATTCCGGATCCTAAGGTGCATTTTTGGGATTATTTTCGGATTATTTCGTTGTAAACTGAGGTCGTAAAGAATGAAAAATCTCAAAAAATGGGAAAAACATCTTTTTCTCAAAAATATGAAAACATGCCATTCCAAATTTTTATTCCCTAATGAACTACTATAACAAGCAGTGTCGTCAATTTTTTAAAGATTTTTTGTTCGGCTGCTTCATTGTCAAAAACAATAAAAACCGAATTTTTTCGGCGTTTTTGCTATGAGGAGGAAAGTTGCACTTGTTGCCTTTATTAAAATGTGTTGACTACTTTGAAAATAGAATATTTTATTTAACACAATAAGATTTTAAAATGATATTCACACATAGTGTTTTGATTGAAGTATATTGAAAATTCATATTTGGATTTCGTCTTGAGATTTATTTTTTGTATACTAAATATTTTCACTGAAAATGATAGTTTGTGAATACATTTATGAGTTTAAATTGTGTCCTAACCGACAAGTACATTGTATGTTTATATTAATTATCAACATACCGCAGCAGGAACTTGCTAGGTTCATTAGTGTATATTAGTGTACATTAGTGTACATTTAGTAATGCGATTTTTCAGAGTATTAAAACGAAGGAAGAGAACACTTTCATCTTGTTCGGATACACCTTTTACCACCTTTTATCCAAAACTTGTATCTTTAAAAAACCATGAGAAATCCACATCATTTATAGGATGATTTAATATTTTAGGTAAGATCAAATTATTTTATCTTTTGATTTAGATTCTTGAAATAGAAATACAGTGACTCCCACTAACATATTCGGACACTTTCAAAAAGACAAAATTTTTAATATTCGACCATAAGATTGATATTTTTTGGGAGGTAACAATTTGTTTACTGCACAAGGTGACTAACATTTTTGAAAAAACTACAACTCGGAATTGCAGAGAAAGTACTAAAAGTTACATATTACAACTGTTCTATATGAGCCTATATTGCAAATTTAAAAAATATATTTTGTAGATCTGTGTTAATTATATCCACTGTGATATTTTCATCGAAATCGGTTCATGTGGAAAAAACGACAGGCATTGAAAGATGTAAGAATTCTTAGGTTTACTGTAGTTATAGGCCGAAAATCGTGAAAATCTGCAATTCTTATCATCTATAAACATTGTAGTTCATTGCAACGTCGACCGATTTGGACGAAATTTTCAGAATATGTTTAATTGACACAGATCTACAAAATATACTTTTTAAATTTGCAATCTAGGCCCGTATAAAACAGTTGTAAAATGCAACTTTTCATATTTTTTCTACAATTTCGATCAATTGCAATTTTTCACAGAGTTTTTCACATCCTGTAGCAAACTAATTTCTCTAGCTTCCCAAAAAAGTTTAACTCGTATAGTACAATATTAAAAAAGTTTTTAAGGGTTGCCCGAATATTAGTAGGATTCACAGTGTGTGTTTTATTTCATGATGCAGAATGTAGATTGTGAAAATACAGTAGAATTATTTTGTTTTATGGTGTAAAATGTAGATTGTCAAGACAAAATTATTGTATTTTATGACGTAGAATGTAGATTGTCACAATAAAATTTTATTTTGAAATTACATTTCTCGTTTTGAGTACTATTTTTAAAGCCACATAATAATTAAAATATTAAATAGTATTTGAGATATTCATTTCCCCAAATATTTTCCATCTGTGTTAGACGCCAGTTATATGTATATTAAATAGGAACATCGTACATTTTTCAAGTAAGGAAAATGCAATCATGTGCGTCGCGACTGGGAAAGTTAATGTTTGTATGGAGAAAATACATGAAAATTCTGACTGTTCGTACACATATGAATTCGTTGTGGAATTTTAATCTTTTCTCAGGAAATCGTTGAAGCAAAAATAAAGCTGCCCGTATCAAATTCTGACGTTGGGGGAGAACGCACAATTCAAACGCGAACAGAATATTATATGAAGCATTTAATATCTGTAATACCGAGACAGCTTGAACTGCGTCAAATGCATTCGTGTGTTAAAACTATTTGCACTCGCCGTATAAAACTTTGTTACATAAACTCCTCTAATGTTATGAATTTAGTGAGCATATCTACAATTTTATTATGTTTTCTTTATAACGGTTAAAACTATCTCTATATACAGGGTGTACATTAGTTTTGGGACACCCTGTATATAATAAAAACACACATTAGTATAATAATAAAATAATCACTTCAATAAAACACTTCAGAAATAAAATCAATAAAACACTTAAGAAATTATTTTTCTACGTTCATTCTCAGTTTAAATTTCCGCGCCACTCGACATTCGACTTCCGTCACATCGACTTCCGTTACATCAGAAAATTGTTACCCTCAGCAAAGAAGTTTCACTTCAAAAAATAGTGCCCCTACGTGTTACTTCTCTGTGCAGAACACAGCCGTTTGCAAAATAACGTGACTTTACTGTATTCTGAAGATATTACAAAATTCGAGCAGCGTTGGCCGAAATGCATCAATTTGCAAGGAGATTACGTTGAGAAATAAAAAAAAATTTACCCGAAATTCTTGAGTTTTCGTTACCAAGGTGAGAACTTTCCGAACAACCCTCGTAAGTATTGTTAGTTGCTATTGGAATATAATAGGTTGAAACGAAATTTCGAATCGTTTTTAAATTAAAATGTAAACATAAAATAAAGACGTTTATTATATATTTTTTCGTGGTAAACATAAATTATTTCCTTCATATTAAAAAAATATATTCTATTTCTAATATTACATAAAGATTCATTTGATGAGAAAACATATTTTTTTCATGGTATGAAATAGAAATATTATCTGTATATTAGGAAAAAATATTATATTTCTAATATGAAATAAAGATTCATTTAATATTTAGAAGAAAACAATTTTTTCATTATGACAAAAATATTATCTGCATATTTTTACAAAATATTCTATTTTTAATATCACATAAAGATTAATTTTATAATACGAAAAAAATATTTTTCTCATAATATAAAATAAATATCTATATATTAGGAAAAAATATATTTCTAATATGAAATAAAGATTCATTGAATATTCAGAAAAAACTATTTTTCTCGTAACATGAAATACATATTCTCTGCATACTTAAAACTAATATTTGTTACTTAATATAAAATAAATATTGTATGAATAGTTGAATATTAAAAAACGATTGAATCTCTTTTTAATATTATATGAATGTGTATACAATATTTTGTGCTACTAGGGATGTGTCTCGGTGAGACCGCCTATTTCAAATTTCCAACTTCCTTATTTTTAATTACTTTTTTATGAGACTTTGATTACCATATTTGTGGCATTTTTCTAATGCAAAATGATAACAAACATAATATAATTCCGATGATATTTACTCGTGTAATAGACACAAGGGCGGATCCAGCTTTGGCGCCAGGAGGGGGTCAACATAGTCGTGGTCAAGTCAAGAACTTATCATTTAATTTTGATAACAATAGATACAAGTAAAAAGTAGGTATTTTATTAATGTACGTAAGTACTGTACTTAAAAATATTTATTCTTTATTGTACACTTGAAAAACTTAACACATATACACGTACATATTGCCATCTTCTCTTGAAGACATCCAGAGAAGCACTATCACGCACGGAATTAGGCAGCCTATTTATATTCCATAACCGTGGTGAATGATTTGTCATAACAGCTAGAGGTATGTCGAGGGGTATGACGCAAAACTCCGCAAAAGTGAAGAGGTGGTACGACAAGGGTTTCCAACAAACAAAATAGAAACAGACAAAATACATATATTTAAATAACAAAATCAATTTTTCTTTTACGTCATCTCCCGAAACGCGTTATTACGTCATTTACGTCAATGAGTACGTTTTTATGAACGTGGAGAAGTGCCATTCCGGTTAGGCGATCTTCAACCATTGAAGATCTTAGCCACGATTTAATTCTGCGCAACGTAGAGAAAGACAATTTTCTTATATTAGGATACATATCGATGTCACAATTTAAAATAAGATCAGAAATCGACTGCGGTATGTCCTGGCTCCGCTGCCACGCCTGCCACTACACCATCCTCAGCCGATATTCATTTACAATGACAGAAATTGGAGTGTTATCTAGTAATAATTCAAGTTTTCGATGCGTTCGTTCCCAAACGTTTGCCATTATACAAAGTAATTATATTATATTAAATTAATTAAATATTGAAGGTATGTAGTTACATAAAATCTGTATGGTGACAAAATATATAAATAAAATCATTATGTTCAATTAGTGGTCCACCTAAGTACTGGAACCAGCTCAGGGGGGGGGGGGTTATGACCCCCATGACCCCCTCTGGATCCGCCGTTGAATAGACAATTCAACTAGGGTGGTTCCTGGGATCATTTGAAGCGTCATTTCCCTATAGAGATGAATAACTCAATCTTGCATTGGGATATTTTTCGATTATTGTAAGCGGTAACGTTAGGATTAGTTGCATAACTAAAAAACAAAATTTTTGTTTTAATTAAAAAAATTTTTTAAAAATAAAAATGAAATATATATAATTACGTTTGTTTATTCGGTGGAAAATTTCCATCCTCTCGTATAAATTGCATTCTTGAATGAACTTCTTTCGAAAAAAACTAAAAAAATCTAAAAAACTACTTGACCAATATAGACCAAAATCTAATCAGCTCTAAGTTACGACGGGGCACATCGATTACATCATTCATCATTCTGATCGCATTGTTACTTTTTCAGAAAACGTTAACGAAAAATTTGATAACATAAAAACGGCCATACGCGCGTGCACACACACACACACACACACACACACACACACACACACACACACACACACACACACTAACAATTTGATAAAAATAGTTTAAAATGACTTCAATAACCATGAAACGTGAAGATCTGCTAAAAATTCGATTTTCGATTTTCGGGGTAATTACAGTAACTTCCCTATGAATCGGGAAGTTAAAAAAATAATGAAAAATAAGAAAGTTGGAAATTTGGATTAGCTATGTTTACATTTCTCGACGACCGAGGCCTCTCAAGCTCGACTGTTCTTCTCTACGTTAGGCAAAACTCAAAGAATAGTGTCTCTGGCTCATAAATGTCACTCGGCAGACCCGTGCAAGGGACTTACATCGATAAAATACTGTATTTCCAATAAAATATTTGACCACCGTTACTGATTGAAAAACTCCATTTTGAAAGAAACGCAGCACGGTAATATTTTTTAACATTTACCTAATTAACTTCGGACAGAGGCTGCAAAGCTTGCCTTGGCATCGTATATTTTGTTAAACAAAGTGCGCTTTTAACGTCCCGACTTCCACTACCGTATTACGAACAAGTTTCACCGGTGGCTTCCGATAATCTATTTAGCTAAGAAATGCCCGAGAGAAAACACTTCGTGGCTGGAAGAGTTACGCCGAACTTTAATACCTTAGCCGCATGAACCAGATTGGGCGATGTTGCAATTTATCTTGTTTGTCATCCACGCCTTACCAGGTGTTTTGCCTCTCTTATGCCATATTAGAAGTATAGGCATAAGCATTGAGATATTTCGTGAACTGTTATACAGGGTGGTCCATGCGATTGTAACAGCTTATATCAGGTGTACAAGTATCCAGACAACCAAAAATCCAATTCAGGAGAAAGAATACCTCCTGCAATTAGAAAAATGATCAACTAACAAAGAAAAACAAACAGCATAAACCTCAAACAGGACAAATTTTCATGTAGGTATGAACAGGTAGTAATACGAACATTTATTAATTTACTTAATGTCCACCTCAAAGATAAAAAATGTTTAAGATGTAATGAATAAGGTATAAGAGTACCTACTTGATAATTGATGAAATTTCAACAAAAATTGATGAAATACCAACAAAAACCTATGGTTTCTCAACAAATTCCTATGGCCGTAAAAAGTTCTGAGAACAAACAGAAAACAGCTAAGTTCGTTAGCTTATAAAATACCTCTTGCAATACTGAAAAAAGATTCTAATTTTTTACACAGTTTTTACTATAATTCTGAACTATTTGCGTTTCATTTTCAAATGTATTTGAATGTTAATTTTTTATTACCACATCATGTTTGTGGTATAATGCTGAGTGTTTCTAGTGATCAAGACGAATTAGGTTAGATTTTGCCAATTGCATTATTACCAATTTGATTGATTTTGCATTATTACCAAAATCATTGCGTCATATCACATTGAACTGATAAACAAATTTTTTTTCGAGTCGGGAAAAATCCTTCTTGCATTCGTCATTTTAGTAAAAAAAGAACCTGTTTTCAAAATTTCATCGAATTCTGATAAAGGACGTAAACGGAAGTTTCGCCATTATTTTTCTTTATCTAAACTGATAAAATTGAAGGTAGCAACAAATTCTGCACGTGACAGTGAGTATAAAGTGTATAATTACATTTTAGCCTGTAGACGCTAGCTGTATGTGCGCAGAAAAATATTGGATGTGTATACAAAAGGTTAGCAACGAAAACGCGTCGAGGCGATTACTGAGGAAGCTGTTTTCTGTGTATTTTGGTAAATTAGAGTCGGGTAATAAATGCGTCCTTGGAGAGTTCTATCGAGAATCTTAATGGCGTTCGTGTTCGTCATAAATTTTGAGTATACAAAGTTCTCACGACTCGAGGTGGCTTGCAATCGATCGTGTCACAGGTTTGGGCCTCAAGGAAATCCTGCTGTATTGTCAAACGTCGAGAAAGACGACCGCGACAAATTGCCCCACGCTTTTGGAAAAGTGCGCCAAGGGCGCAGGGAGTGGCCAACTCGATTTGTAGACAATCTAACTGATGAACACTGTCGCCCTTAGAAATTGCGGGGCCCAGGGCATGACCTATAGTAGCGGACAAAAGATTAAGACCGCTCTAAAGAAGACGATAACTTTTTCAATATTGTATTATACGATTTGAACTTTTTTGGGAAGCTAGAGCAATTAGTTTACTAAAGGATGTGAAAAGAAATTTTTTCAAAAATTGCAATTGATCGGAATTGTTGAAAAAATACTAAAAGTTGATTTTGCAACTATTTTATGTGGTATTATATTTAAAATTTAAAAAATACGTTTTGTAGATCTGTGTCAATTAAACATATCCTGAAAATTTTGTCAAAATCGGTCGACGTTGCAATAAGCTACAAACGTTTAAAGATGGTAAAAATTGCAGATTTTCATGATTTATTGCCGAAAATTGTGAAAATATTTAAATTTTAAGTATTTATTATTTTTTAAATTTTCAATATAGGCCCACAGATATCGATGCAATTTTTAGTATTTGTATAACTAAGTACAATAGATCTAAAAACATAAATTTTTTTAAAATTTTCATTGAGGGCTAAATAAAAAAATGTTTAAAAATGCCTTTTTCATTTTTGCATGTAATATAGATTAATAATTTTTTGGAAAATCTTTTTTTTATATCATTTCATAAACTAATGCTTCTAATTAATTATAAAAAATCAGGACGTTTGGTACAATTATAAAAAAGTTATTCAATTTTAGAAGGTGTACGAACAATTTGTACACTCACTGTATATGTATACAGTAGCGGACAAAAGTTTAAGACCGCTCTAAAGAAGACGATAACTTTTCCAATATTGTACTATACGATTTGAACTTTTTTGGGAAGCTAGAGCAATTAGTTTACTAAAGGATGTGAAAAGAAATTTTTTCAAAAATTGCAATTGATCGGAATTGTTGAAAAAATACTAAAAGTTGATTTTGCCACTATTTTATGTGGTATTATATTTAAAATTTAAAAAATACGTTTCGTAGATCTGTGTCAATTAAACATATCCTGAAAATTTCTTCAAAATCGGTCGACGTTGCAATAAGCTACAAACGTTTAAAGATGGTAAAAATTGCAGATTTTCATGATTTATTGCCGAAATTCGTGAAAATCTGCAATTTTTACCATCTTTAAACGTTTGTAGCTCATTGCAACGTCGACGGATTTTGAAGAAATTTTCAGGATATGTTTGATTGACACAGATCTACAAAACGTATTTTTTAAATTTTCAATATAATCCCACATAAAATAGTTAAAAAATCAACTTTTAGTATTTTTTCAACAATTCCGATCAATTGCAATTTTTGAAAAAATTTCTTTTCACATCCTTTAGTAAACTAATTGCTTTGCCTTCCCAAAAAGTTCAAATCGTATAGCACAATATTGAAAAAGTTATCGTCTTCTTTAGAGTGGTCTTAAACTTTTGTCCGCTACTGTACCTTGACAAAAAGAATTCGCGAAAAAAAACTAATACGATATAAAAGACAGAATCTGTCCAGATCTACAGGTATTTTCTAACATATTTTTCAATGCGGAAGATTAATAATTTAAAAGATATTCGAGAAAAATTATTTTATGAGCACTTCATTAATTATTTTAATGTTCAATGGCTTTGGGGCACGTTATCTCATTATCCGTATTAGCTCAAACTTCGCAGAGATTCTTTTTTCATTATTACAGGAAGAATCCTGGGGTGTCGTAAAGGAAATTCAAATCTATGGCAATCGTCATAGAAGTTCTCACTTCGGGCTGTTTTTTTTAATTAATTGAAACAATGCTGGGGGATGCCGTAAAAAAATTTGTTGTAGAAATCTCGAAATTAAAAGCCACCATAATGTACATGTAGTCAAGGAAAAAAGATAGGACAACGTTTCTTTGTGTTTCCATATGATAACTGTAAATATTTGTACGAAAAATTGTGCGTAGTATCAGTTTCTAAGGCATGTTACGAAAAAAAACGTACATAAATATTGCAGTCCTCAATATGATGCGACACGTGTTGTATTTTCCAATCTCACTTGAAAAAATGAATATTTACAGTTACAAAACATTTTTATATGTACTCACCATGATTTATGAAAAGAAACTCGCTTATTTATCCCTTGCATTACTATTTATTTTATACTTATAGTGATTATAAATTCTTCATCGATCAGAATTTCGTAGAAAGAAAAAAGAAAGTTTATATTTATTGTATACCCACAAATAAGAAACATGCATTTCCTGTTTAAAAAATAATTGTTTAATGGAAGATTTCATAATGTTTAAGATTAAAACAGAAAAAAGATGAAATGTCATCAGCAAGACTCGAACCAGCGACCTACTGATGACACTGTCCAACAAATTTCAACTTTTTTTATGTTTTCATATAACTGATGGGTGGATCTTATACAGTTTTTTGCGCTGATTCCGAATCTGCCCTTAGTTTTTCTCCTACACGCACAGTTTTTGAAAAACATGACTTTGGAAAAAAAACCTATTTTTCAACTTTAAACAAATGTGACGTTATTATAAAGCAAGTTATTATAAAAGATATTGAATTGTTCCTTGCAGCAAAAGATTCTGTAGACTTTCCTAAATACAGTGATATCCATTATTAATACGTTATGATTGTTTAAACAATATTAAATAATCATTAAAAACGGAGAGACACAAGGAACAATTCAATACCTTTTATAATAACGTCACAACATTTGTTTAAGTTGAAAAATAGGTTTTTTTTCAAAGTCATGTTTTTCAAAAACTGTGCGTGTATGAGAAAAACTAAGGGCAGATTCGGAATCAGCGCAAAAAACTTTATAAGGTGCACCCATCAGTTATATGAAAACATATTTGGTGTTGGACAGTGTTACCAGTCCATCTCGAAGTGTCCTCAGCCACTGCGGTTCTTATTGATAAGTTAACGCGAACTCCTTATGAGGAACTATTATGGACAAAGAGATTTTCAAATGCAATTTTTGCGGAAAATCTTGAAAAGCGCACGCTGCTGCTTTGCCAAATTAAAGTTGGGTACGTTATCTTGATATGCTGCAAGTTTCAGGAAAATCCGGTTCCCGACTACTTTGGCCTCTCCTTGTAAGAGAATTGTTAAATGGGTCTAATAACGTGTCGAAGTAATTAATGTTGTAGAATTCATGTCTATCATTAAGGTGAAGTGCCCTAAGTCTGGACAGTCCAAAAATGATACCTAGATCTGGACAATTGAATTTTCATAGTAAAATCTATAATTATTAAAGGTAGAATATCAAACACTAATGTTAGGCTGGAATAAGCTTAATAACTTTAATATAAATATATAAGAATAAACTGAACAATTTAATAAGGACAATAACAATAATAACAGTGACGTTTCGAACATTTAGGAGCACTTAATTCCAAAATTGAACATTTTTTAAAAATTGCGTATTTACTCTTACCTTGAAGGCAATACCTCAGTAATCCACAATCGACATTGTTTTTACTTTTTCATAGCACTCAGATATGAAAAATAAGCCTCGAGTGAACTCTACTGCCTATACAAATGGTGAAAGTACATCAATCGGCAGTGATACTTTACCTAAATAAAAGTTTGTGTATTTGAACTTTAATTTTTATTATATTTATTTTAGTGGTTATTCGATCCTTTGTAGTGTGTTTTCAATATTTTTCGTTTTTAAATATTATACATATATTTTATTATGGTTAATAATCATAGAAACTCAAAGATCTTTTCAGTATGTACCAATGTTCTACAGAGTAAAATTTTCTTATATGGGCGAATATGAACTTTAGACTATACAATGTGTATACATTGAAGTCTTTTCTAGTCTGCTATGAAAAAAAATTCTGCGTTGGTCTGCGTCTTTGGGAGTTTTCATTTGTTTTCCACAGCCATACGCGGTATAACCTCGTGCAGTCGCTAGTCGTCTAACACAGTTTATCCGAGCAAGAACGTGTTTATAAGCCTGCACACTATATTATTTTAGAAGCGTTAAACTGTGGATTTGCTATAAATGCCAACAAATTTGAACAATATGGCAATGATACTTCAAGTTTATATTTAAAAATGTATTCTTGGTATTACATGCCAAGTACCGTACACGAAGTGCTATATCATGGAAAAATTGTAATTGCCTCTTGTATTATTCCGATTGGTCAACATTTGGAAGAAGCACAAGAGGCGAGAAATAAAGATAATAGAAGATTTCGTGAACTTTTCACGAGAAAATGTTCAAGGATTGCCACGAATACAGACCTTATGAATAGGCTGCTCGTATCGTCAGACCCTCTGATTACCAGTTTAACCCTTTCGCTACTACGAGCGACTATAGTCGCTCTGCATAAAACGCCACTGAGGTACTACGGGCGACTATAGTCGCTCTGCATAAAATGCCACTGAGGTACTACGGGCGATTATAGTCGCTCTGCATAAGATGCCGCGTACTGGATATATGACCAGCAATTGGAGTTATTGGCACGATTACGATTTCCGCGGCCCCTCGTTTTGAGGTTATATTTGTGTTCTTGGGGTTTTCTCTCCGCGGCGAGAACCCACCCGTTCAGCGGGAGTACCACGGCGGAGAAGCAGCCCGTAGCGAAAGGGTTAAGGAACATTCCCACAAGAAAAAAAGGAATTCTTACCCGAGGAATACTACAATTACTTGCAGTGCCTAAATTAAATAGTACAGAAGACGATAGCGATTGTTCGTCTGAATACGATGAAGTCGACTCCTGTTCTGACAGTTGAAAAGAATAGATACATATGTATCTGGTGTTGTAAATGGAAAGCTCTTGTTCAGAGTGTATTTCTCTACATCTATTTAGTTTATTAAAACTTTGAATATGTTTATGTAAGACTGTGTTTGCAACTTCCTTATATCGTTTAAATTAAATACCCATTCACGCAGTAATTTGCAAGAGTTAAAATACGTATTTTCGGCCAATACAACAAAAATCATGTTAAAGTTATTAGAAATAATCATATTTCGAGTAATTTTAACAAAATACATGATAAAAAAAAGAAACAACACTATTAAGAATAAAATGCTCCTAAATGTTCGAAACGTCACACTGCGCGCCTGTAGCAAATCGAGAAACAAACGCACAACGCAACCGTTGGATGCGCACGCACCGAGACAAACCTCGACATAAAGCATGCATGGAAATCTACAATGCCTCAACAATGTTAAAATTCTTAAAAAATTATTTTTGTTTATCTAAAGTGATGGAACTTCTGTTGTATTCCGGATACTCAATATAAGTATATTTATTAAGTACAATTTCTAAACGAAATACAAACTACGGACGATATACAAAAGATCTTAGTAGTCTAGACAAGATTCGGTAAGAGACTGATCGGAAGCGAATGAAGACTGAGAAAAGAATGCTCCGAGAGGAAGAAATCAGCGGGAAATATAGGTTTTGGGTTCTGTAAAGTGGGGGTTGTTTTAGGTCTAATGGTCAGTAAGGGATGAATCATGGGGTTAAGGTTTAAAGATGAGTAATGGTAGATGGAATTACGAACTGAAGATAGAGAGACGAACTGAAACGTTTAGATTACACGAGTGATTACTAATGCTAGAGAGAATCTTATCGTTGGTATACAACACCTTCCGCCATAAAATTGTTAACAGAGTTTAACAATGAAATATACCATGAATTAATTAGGAATTGAGAATTAATCACAAACTAATTTAGAATAGATAACTTAATTATTCATAAGTGACTATTTGAAAATGCAAAATTTAGGTATAGAGTAAAAAAAAAATTTTTTTTTAAATATATAACGCAAGTTAGAGTATACAACACTTCCTCTATTAGTCCACGCGTTACAAGGGTGTTGCGTACTCCCTCTTAATCTATTGGCCACTCTATGTCAAATATCATCTTTTGTTCTCCCGCGTTTTTTATGTGATGCTTGTTCACGGTAGCACGTGGTTGTTCGCACATGGCCGATCACGTGGCGTAATGATATTATATCTTTTATATCCTTTTCTTACATAAATATACAGGGTGTTCGAATACAGGTGGGAGAAAATTTAAGGGGTGGTTCTTAACGATGATATAAGACGAAAATGAAGAATAAAATAATTGCGATTTCGGTTTCGTTATTTGGCTAGTAACAATTAAAAATCAACAACGCGTCTAACAAAAGTGTACGTTGTGTACGTCAAAGAGTTCAATGTTGTTCAACGATTTGTTAAACATTTTCACCTCGCTGGGGCCCCAAATGAGACCAAGTTATGCATGCATCTGTCACTTGATACGTGACTGTCGCGTTGTTAATACGTAAATAACGAAGCCGAAATCGCAATTTTTTTATTCTTCATTTTCGTCTTATATCATCGTTAAGAACCAACCCTTAAATTTTCTCCCACCTGTAGTCGAACACCCTGTACATGCGTGGTTGCTTAGTTTATATTAAAGTATGTGTTACGTAATAAAAAGAGTATACGTTTATTTATATCCAACATAAAGTGATAAAATTAAAAATACAAAAACATGCTGTCCAGGCACAGGGCACTTCACCTTATTAAGAACCAACCCTTAAATTTTCTCCCACCTGTAGTCGAACACCCTGTATATGTGTGGTTGCTTAGTTTGTATTAAAGTATGTGTTACCCAATAAACAGTATACGTTTATTTATATCCAACATAAAGTGATAAAATTAAAAATACAAAAACATGCTGTCCAGGCACAGGGCACTTCACCTTATCTGAAATGCGAATATTCTTCTTTGTCTGCGCGTGTCGTAACACCGGTTTCGAACTTCTCGTTTCTTCTAGATACAAGGTCAATCGTACGCGACCCAATTTAAATGTATCGTGTGAGCAATTCACGGCTCTTTTGTCAAGAAATTCTCATGCGTTTATAATTTCAACACTTTCGCTCGTTTCCCGCGCTCAGCAATAACGGCGCAGCGGCTCGTTTCAAGTCCGACAACGCCATTGTTCGAGGAGAATGGCTCACCATAGCACACTGTGCCGATTTTGTCGCGCGTGCGCGTGCACGGGTAATTGCGAAACGGCAGCGAGCGGCGCCGCGCCGCGCGCCGACAATTATTCATACAGTGAGAAGGTAGCATTGTCTGGTTATTGTTGTCTAGGAGCCAGCCACGTAACGGGGTCTTCGATCCCCTGGAACATATTCCGGCATCATGTCCGGCAATGGTTACGAATCAACCGATTAATCTCGTGACGCACAGTTGCGGACAAATCCCAGACAGCACAAAGACATCTCAAAGCCAGCTGTAAGGCATAAACTTATTTATATCGATCGTATTATTGTTAAACACAATTGTTGAATGATATCGGCGCTACGGTTCGATCGTTGAAAACAAAAATAAAAATTAACTAAGCAGTTTTGCTAATTATCAAAAAATCGATGTTTCGATCAAATGGTCCAAATTAGTGGCCGTATTACAACAGAAAACATTCAGGAGACTTTTGAGAGCCGTTCAGCCTTCTGAATGTCTTGCAGCAGGCGTCTTACAGCTGTTAAACACAATTGTTGAATAAAATAAAAAAATAACTAGCTGGTTATTGTTGCTCGCTCGCTTCGCGAGCTCGCGGATGGTGTTATTGTTGCTCGCTCGCTTCGCGAGCTCGCGGGTAGGACTGCTCTTGCGAGAGGGTTAGTGGTACGCATTGCTAGTGAGGCATACAGCTATTAATGGTTTTTTTTTATTTTATGTGTGACTCTCCACGAGCCACACAAAGAACTTCCCGATTCGTTAGTTGTAAGCGGTAACATTAGCATTAACTGCATAATTAAAAAAAAAATGAAATATATATAATTACGTTTGTTTATTTGGTGGAAAATTTCCATCCTCTCTTATAAATTGCATTGTTGAATGAACTTCTTTCGAAAAAAACTAAAAAATCTAAAAAACTGCTTGACCAATATGGACCAAAATCTAATCAGCTCTAAGTTACGACGGGGCGCATCGATTGCATCATTCATCATTCTGATCGCATTGTTACTTTTTCAGAAAACGTTAACGAAAAATTTGATACCATAGAAACGGACATACGCACACACGCACACACGCACACACGCACACACACACACATACCGACATTTTGATAAAAATGGTCTAAAATGACTTCAATAACCATGAAACGTGAAGATCTGCTAAAAAATCGATTTTCGATTTTCGGGGTAATTACAGTAACTTCCCTATGAATCGGGAAGTTAAAAATGAACTAAGCAGTTTTGCTAATTATCAAAATTCCTTAGTTGATTTTTATTAACTTCCCGATTTATAGGGAAGTTATTGTAATTACCCCGAAAATCGAATTTTTAGCAGATCTTCACATTTCATGGTCATTGGAGTCATTTTAGACTATTTTTATCAAAATGTCGGTACGTGTGTGTGTGTGCGCCCGTATGTCCGTTTCTATGGTATCAAATGTTTCGTTAACGTTTTCAAAAAAGTAGCAACGCGATCAGAATGATGAATGATGCAATCGATGTGCCCCGCTGTAACTTAGAGCTGATTAGATTTTGGTCCATTTTGGTCAAGTAGTTTTTTAGTTTTTTAGTTTTTTTTCGAAAAGAGTTGATTCAACATTGCAATTTATACGAGAGGATGGACATTTTCCACCGAATAAACAAATGTAATTATATATATTTCATTTTTATTTTTAAAAAATTTTTTTAATTAAAACAAAAATTTTGTTTTTTAGTTATGCAACTAATCCTAACGTTACCGCTTACAATAATCGAAAAATATCCCAATGCAAGATTGAGTTATTCATCTCTATAGGGAAATGACGCTTCAAATGATCCCAGGAACCACCCATTTCCGCATATTGAAGGAATTTTGGGACACCCTGTATGTGTATATATATATATATATATATATATATATATATATATATATATATATATATATATATATATATATATATATATATATATGTTACAACAGGGAACCAAGTGAGCAACGAGCATACGAAGTTGGTTTAATGCGACGCCATATAGCAAACATTTTGATAAGTAGAAAACTATTGAACTTCCCTGAGAACGTATAATCTTCTTAAAACGTACACTAAATAATGATAATAATATACTGCAACTAACGAATCGGGAAGTTCTTTGTGTGACTCTTAGAGAGTCAGATACCAAATGTACAGTAATTTCTCGATCTATGACCAGAAAACGGGGGTTTTAAATGTCATAGATCGTAAAGGGTATGCTATTTTTTTCGGAATCGATCGCACCGTGACTTCAAAAGAGTGCCGAACATAGAGAAGGACAGAATGATACACGGATCGAATGATCGAGCGTGCCGCCGTCGTCGACGCAGTTTAAATGTCCGCGTGTGCTCACAATGTAACGGCATTTCAAAATGTTTTATTCATTACATGTTTAATTACATATTTTTCTATGGGAGTTTTACTACCTTATTCCTGGCATTTTTCAGATTACAACAATACCAAACACGATATAATTCCAACTTTATTTAGTGGTTTAATCGACGATTAATGTTTCACTTACAAGGAAGGACAGCGTGTTGGAAAGAAAGAGACGCGAAGAGTCGCCGTCGCCGGCATAGATCAAACACGCTGTCCTTCCTTGTAAGTAAAACATTCATCATCGATTAAACCACTAAATACAGTTGGAATTATATCGTGTTTGGTATTGTCTAGTCAGAAAAACGCCAGAAATAAGATAGTGAAAGTCCTATAACAAAATAATGAAAATTAAGGGCCTTGAAAATTCGATTCATTCGAGTCAATGTGTGGTGCTCACACCGATATACCCGAGCCAAGATCAATCATCGCCGCTCTGCGTCGCGGCACGGTGCACAGTGGGTAAACTTGACAAAATACGATTCAAAAAGGAATAACTTTCGATAGAAATGAGATAGAGGACTGACATTTTTTTACATACAGCTGAAACTTCACAGAATATGGGAAAAATGGGGAGATTATGTTACGAATGTTTTTTAACCTCGAAAAAATTCGTCAAAGTTGCGCAATTTCGAGAAAATTGTGGTTTTTAAAATACCACGCGCGGCAAAAATTTTTTTGGAACATGCTCTACAGCATTTCGCGTAGATTTTTTCACGCTGATTTCAAATGTAGTCTCAACATTTTTCTATGACCTCAGAATTTTCCAAAATGTCGTATTATTGTTAAACAGTTAAACTTTTATTTTTTCAAGGTTAGAAAACATTCGTACCATAATCTCATTATTTTTGCCGTATTCTACAATGTTTCAGCTTTAATTTATAAAAAATTTCATCGTTCTATCTCATTTCTATCGAAAGTTTTTTAATTTTTACACAGATTTCGTCGGTTTGTCCCACGGTGACGTCTAGGGTAATGCTAACGCCACGCTATGGGACAAACCGATGAAATCTGTGTAAAAATCAAAGAACTTTCGATAGGGCAATGAAATTTTTTGTAAATTAAAGCTGAAACATTGTAGAATACGGGAAAAATAATGAGATTATGGTACGAATGTCTTCTAACCTTGAAAAAATAAAAGTTTAACTGTTTAACAATAATACGACATTTTGGAAAATTCTGAGGTCATAGAAAAATGTTGAGACTACATTTGAAATCAGCGTGAAAAAATCTACGCGAAATGATGTAGAGCATGTTCCAAAAAAATTTTTGCCGCGCGTGGTATTTTAAAAACCACAATTTTCTCGAAAGTGCGCAACTTTGACGAATTTTTTCGAGGTTAAAAAACATTCGTACCATAATCTCCCTATTTTTCCCATATTCTGTGAAGTTTCAGCTGTATGTAAAAAAATGTCAGTCCTCTATCTCATTTCTATCGAAAGTTATTCCTTTTTGAATCGAGTTAGGTCAAGTTTACCCAGTGTGCGGCGTTGGCCGGCAGTAGAATGGGTAAGCTTTTGTCATAGATCGTAAAGGCATCCCCGGTCATAGATCGCGAGATTACTGTAACATCCGTACCACTAACCCTGTCGCGAACTCGCAAAGCGAGCTATAACACCCCCTCTCGCGAACTCGCGAAGCGAGCGAGCAACAATAACCAGCTAATTTTTTCATTTGATTCAACAATTGTGTTTAACAGCTGTAAGACGCCTGCTGCAAGACATTCGAAAGGCTGAACGGCTCCCAAAAGTCTCGTGAATGTTTTTTGTTGCAATACGGTCCGTCTAAGAGACGTCTTCAAACGACTTTTAGACGTAGTTTAGACGTCTTTGACACGTCTTTTTAGACGCCACTTCGGAAAAAATGTCTTCTTTCATACATAAAAACGAAAAATTATTAGTTCTCGAGATATTTTCAATGCCTGTCTTTATTGAAGAAGATGCTCATTAGTTTTCGTACTTAACTTACGATACGAAATTTGCTACTGAATGACGAAATGCTAAATCGTACAAATAAGTTTCTGTTATAAAAACAACGTTTATTACATTTTGTCGAGAAGCGCTTAAGCATCTTCTTCAATAAAGACAAGCTCCGAAAACGTCTCGAGAACTGATAATTTTTTGCCATGGTATCCTAATGATTTTTAACATACACTGAACAGAGGAATCAAATAATGCCACTGAAAATATGCATTTCTGTTTAAACAAATGATGCCATTGTTAATTGTACTGCACACTTCCACCTAAAAAATCTGAGGACCAACGAATGCAACGCTCTTCGAACCATTTATCTTTCAATTTTAAATGCATTAGTAACGGAGTTATGGCCAGCAACAATCTGTGTGAAACACCCTGTAATTTCTAATGATTTATAACAGTAAATAACGTGATGTGATATATCGTTGAATTCGTCTCGAAAAATGCTATCGTATTATGAAAAAAATACATCGTTCCATTTAAAAAACTTGCTTTTAAAATTCCCCCTCCCCACCGCCATGTCCCTAAAGAAATAACACGATAAGATTGTTCCCAGCATACAGAACAATTTTTGTAAATAAATTTTTTTGGTAACTCCAGTGCGTCACGAAATATTTCCGTTCTTAGATAAACACGAAACACCCTATATGTATACAGGGTGTCTAAAAATTCCTCCAACATCAGGAAATCAGAGGTTCCTCAGATCATTTGATGCGACTTTTTCCTTTGCAAAAATGGCGTCCGCGGGTTTGATTAAGAGTTATTAGATCTACAAAACGTATTTTCAAAATTTTCAATATAGGCCCACATAAAAAAGTTGTAAAATGCAACTTTTAGTATTTTTTCTACAACTCAATTGCAATTTTTGAAAAAATGTTTTTCCACATCCTGTAGCAAACTATTTGCTCTAGCTTCTCCAAAAAATTCAAGTCGTATAGTTCAACGTTTAACCAGTTATCGTTTTTTTTTAGAGCGTCCGAATAATAATGGGAGTCACTGTATATAAAAGTTTTCCCAGATCTGGTTCGCGGTGAAATTGACAATAGACTCTCCATCCTTTACTGCGAATAAACAGCCGAAGTAAGGCGTCATTGTTCAATGACAAATAAACTGAGAGAGTGTATGTATAACGGAGCATCATTGTTGAAAAAGGCGAGACAAGGCCGTGGCTGATCATTGAGTAATTGGACAGCGGTATTTGCACCCGTACTGATATTCGTATTCATAGCCATGCTCTCTCATGCAATGCTCCTCATGGAATAATAGCTTGAAACGATTTCAAGCCCGAAGCTCGGCTCCCAGCAACAACACGTCATTAAATAGTGGGGCAATTTGAAAATGAGTCTGGTTTGTTTGCCGCTGTGCTGATAGCATGTTTATAAACTGATCATGTTTCGGAGTTATCAGGGAAAACTTCACTAACTAGATGAACAGCTAACGAGAACTGAAGTTTATACGAAAAACATCAGATGTTGATAAAAGCATCCATTACATTACTGTTCAGAAAATAATCCATAATATCTTCGCAATAATAAATTTCCGTAATATTTTATGGTAATAACTAAATTGCGCATCGTTATGCTTCTGCATTAATTTTTAAAAATGTTTTACAACAATTGTGGCAGCTGGACCTAAATCAAAATCTGTTTCATCGGTTAATAGGCTTAATTACATTGTAACGTCATAAGAATATTCTTAAGTTTTTCTAATTTTCTACTGTTTTTATGTTTCACCCAGACAATTTCTTGACGAATGCATAAAACTGTACAGTCTGGTAATACCATAATTTTATAAATATACATGCATATAGTTTTTAGATACATGTGATTGTGTTTTCATGAACACACATACAGTGGGTAAAAAAAGTATTGGCATACTCTTAAAAAGGCGATAACTTTTTAAATATCGTATTATACGATTTGAATTTTTTGGGAAGCTAGAGCAATTAGTTTACTAAAGGATGTGAAAAGAAATTTTTTCAAAAATTGCAATTGATCGGAATTTGTTCAAAAATACTAAAAGTTGCATTTTACAACTTTTTTATGTGGGCCAATATCGAAAATTTTAAAAATGCCTTTTGTAGACCTGTGTCAATTAAACATATTCTGAAAATTTCGTCAAAATTGGTCGACGTTGCAATGAGCTATAAACGTTTAAATGTGTTAAAAATTGCAGATTTTCACGATGTTCGACCTATAACTGCAGATTTTTACACCTTTCAATGCCTGTCGTTTTCTTTCGCATCAACCAATTTCGATGAAACTTTACCAGTGCATTTAACTGACACAGGTCTACAAAACGCATTTTTAAAATTTTCAATATTGGCCCACATAAAAAAATTGTAAAATGCAACTTTTAGTATTTTTGCTACAATTCCGATGAATTGCAATTTTTGACAAAATTTTTTCGCATCTTGTGGCAAACTAATTGCTCTAGCTCCCTAAAAAAATTCAAATCGTATAATAGCATATTTAAAAAGTTATCGCCTTTTTAAGAGTGTGCCAATACTTTTTTTACCCACTGTATATGTACAATGTTAATGCGATGAGCTAACAAGCATTGAAGTTTATACGAAAAACATCAGATGTTGATAAAACCATCCATGAAATTACTGTTCAGAGAATAATCCATAATACCTTTGTAATAATAAATGGGCTTTCGTAATATTTTATGGTAATAATATAATTTTATAAGTATACATAGGTATAGTGTCTAGGTACATGTGATTGTGTTTTTATTGAACGCACACACATTTAGTATATTAACCTTTTGCATTCGCGGCTATTTCAACTGGAAAATTAATGATTTATTCCGAGTTAGAATATTTTCATTCCCTATTATTCTAAACACGCTTCTTAATTGATTAGATACTTAGTAAATCTTTTTCTGCGTCTTATATTATAGCTGAGATTATAAAACGCAATCAGAAAAAAAATAATTGAAATTCCATATGAAGTTTAAGACACGGAAAAAGATTTATTTACCTGCAAAAGAAAACATCTGTATCTTTCAAATCTTAAATATTTAGTACTTTAAGTACTTTATGTCAGCTATAATACGCGAGTGGAAAAATATATGTACCTCCATATGCAAAAAAGGATCGGGAACCTTTAAAATTTCAGAAAAGATGGCCTTGGGAATTAAAATATTCTACAGGGTGTCCCAAAATAAGTGTAACCAAAATAAATGACCTAAGGAACCTCCCATTTCCGGGAATTACACTTATTTTGGGACACCCTGTATACTATAGTGTATTTACCTTGTGATATCAAAATAATTTCATTATATCAAAAATATATACATCTTTAAGAGAGTAAACTCCTTTTTCCAGGATTGCAATTGTGTGGGATTCGCGTTCTCATTCCTCGATAACACAAAAATAGAGTGTTTTAGTAGTTAAAAACGCTAGATGAAAAATCGATCTGGGACGCAATCGCCCTCCAAAGTCCTATTTTCTCGTTTCGAATTAGCCATGCTGCCGAATAATGCAAATTACTCTCGTAAACGAGAAAATAGGTCTTTTGAGAGCGATAACGCCTTAGATCGATCTTTTATCTAGCGTTTTTAACTACTGCCCCCATTTTTGTATTATCGAGAAATGAGAACGCGAATTCCGCACAATTGCAATCCTGGAAACGAGTTTACCGCCTTAACAGTTTAGTAATTAGTATTCTCGACTTAAAAAGCATAATCTTAATCTCATTCGTGCATAGTTTTATTTCACAAAAATCGCATTAGCTTGTCGGTAGGACTTTTTTGAGCTGGATTCTTGGGCGACTTTTCAATTATTCTGCACGATGAGCAGCAGAGAAAAGCTGCATTGGGCTTCCGCGAACGTGAATCGTTCCAAAGTTTCGCTGATAAACTTTCCGAGTTCTTCGTATCCCTGTTCGTGATTTTAATTACAAAAGCACAAGATCAGATAATGTTGCTTCGAATCAAAGATAGACAAATCATCTATATAATAAAAATGAAAAGCTGTTCGTTGGTCACGACATCACGTAAGAACGGCTGGACCGATTTGGCTAAATTTTTTTTTTAATGTTCGTTGTAGACCGAATCAGACTTTTAGAGTATAAAAAATTGGAAAAGTTGCCTGGAAACATAAAAATTCGGGAAAAACTAAACGTGCTTTTTGAATCATATTTCAATACAACAAAAAAACGAACGTCGCAGCTTTTAATCAATATTTCAATAGGAATTTAGGTACATTATCCACGTCTGATTGCTATAATGAGCACTGCGAAATACGTTTTTTTCTCATTTTTACTTTGTTTATATACAGCAGCGGATAAAAGTTTAAGACCGCTCTAGAGAAGACGATAACTTTTTTAGTATTGTACTATACGATTTGAACTTTTTTGGGGAGCTAGAGCAATTAGTTTACTAAAGGATGTGAAAAGAAGTTTTCTCAAAAATTGCAATTGATCGGAATTTTTGTAAAAATACCAAAAGTTGGTTTTTTAACTATTTTATGTGGGCCTATATTGAAAATTTAAAAAATACGTTTTGTAGACCTGTGTCAATTAAACATATCCTGAACATTTCTTCAACATCGGTCAACGTTGCAATGAGCTACAAACGTTTAAAGATGGTAAAAATTGCAGATTTTCATGATTTATTGCCGAAAATTGTGAAAATATTTAAATTTTAAGTATTTATTATTTTTAAAATTTTCAATATAGGCCCACAGATTTCGATGCAATTTTCAGTATCTGTATAATTAAGTACCATAGATCTACAAAACATAAATTTTTAATTTTCATTGAGGGCCCAAATAAAAAAATTTTTAAAAATGCCTTTTTTATTTTTGCATGTAATATAGATTAATAATTTTTTGGAAAATCTTTTTTTATGTCATTTCATAAACTAATGCTTATAATTAATTATAAAAAATCAGGACGTTTGGTACAATTATAAAAAAGTTATTCAATTTTAGAAAATGTACGAACAATTTGTACACTCACTGTATATACAGTAGCAGGCAAAAGTTTAAGTCCGTTCTAAAGAAGACGATAACTTTTTTAATATTGTACTATACGATTTGAACTTTTTCGGGAAGCTAGAGCAATTAGTTTACTAAAGGTTGTGAAAAGAAATTTTTTCAAAAATTGCAATTGATAGGAATTGTTGAAAAAATACTAAAAGTTGAGTTTTCAACTATTTTATGTGAGCCTATATTGAAAATTTAAAAAATTCGTTTTGTAGATAAGAAGATGATAACTTTTTTAATATTGTACTATACGATCATTTGTCCGCTACTGTACATCTACAGCTTTTCACAAATTCACAAAATGATCACAACCATTGAAATTTGGACAGGACAACGTCTGTCAGGTCAGCTAGTTGGTAAGAAAAAATTTATAAGATGAATAATTGTGTTTCATTTATTTATTTTGCTTTTAAAGACACATACCGGGAATTATAAATAATATTGTAATTGAAATTTAAATAATTTAAATTTCATGATTTATTGCCGAAAATCGTGAAAATCTGCAATTTTTACCATCGTTAAACGTTTGTAGCTCATTGCAACGTCGACCTTTGAAGAAATTTTCAGAATATGTTTAATTGACACAGATCTACAGAACGCATTTTTAAAATTTTCTATATTGGCCCACATAAAAAATTTGTAAAATGCAACTTTTAGTATTTTTGAACAAATTCCGATCAATTGCAATTTTTGAAAAAATTTCTTTTCACATCCTTTAGTAAACTAATTGCTCTAGCTTCCCAAAAAATTCAAATCGTATAGTACAATATTAAAAAAGTTATCATCTTCTTTAGAGCGGTCTTAAACTTTTGTCCGTTACTGTATATTAGGGTGGACCTTAGCTATACCTGATGAAATTTTTTTGCGAGACCTTTTTTACGACGCCCCCCAATATTGTTCTATTTCATGAAAAAATTATATACCCAAAGTTTGAGATCAATCGGACGTCGGGAAGGGGTGGCGCATTAGGGTGAACCTTAGGTATACCACATGAAATATATTTTGCGAGATTTTTTTTACGACACCTCCTATAATTCTGCCATTGGGTAAGAAAATAATTTCTGCAGAAGATGAAGTTGATCGGACAAGGGGAAGACGTGCCACAATGACGTTACAGTTGCGAAAAACAACAAATATTTCCCTTTCCCATAGAATTTCATGTTTCTAGCACATTCAACCTCAATGTGGCACGTCTTTCTCTTATCCGATCAACTTCATCTTCTGCAGGAATTATTTTCTTACCCAATGGCAGAATTGTAGGGGTGTCGTAAAAAAAATCTCACAAAATATATTTCATGTGGTATACCTAAGGTTCACCCTAATGCGCCACCCCTTCTCGACGTCCGATTGATCTCAAACTTTGGGTATATAATTTTTTCATGAAATGGAACAATATTAGGGGGCGTTCTGCACAAAATTTTTTGGTCGGAAAATAAGGTCCACCCTACTGTATATCTATAAGTTTTCACAAATTCACAGAATGATCACAACCAAATTTATTGAAATTTGGACAGGACAACGTCTGTCAGGTCAGCTAGTTGGAAATAAAAAATTTATAAAATGAATAATTGTGTTTCATTTATTTATTTTACTTTTACAGACACATACCGGAAATTATAAATAATATTGTAATTGAAATGGCAGAGTTTCATCAAACTACAAATTTCTAGGCATTAATTCCCAGAAGTTCGAATTTATGTGATAATAATCTAGATTTGTTTCTAACGGAAAAGTTTTTTTATATATCAGAAATACATGAAGTGTCTTATAGTTTTGTCCACCACTGTATGATACCTTCATTGTTTTTGTACGCGTCAGTATTGGAATAACATTTAGGAGGCGACGAAATGGTTTCGAAAATAATACGTAGTTTATCGTTGTTCGGGAGATCGTTTCCCGGCAAGAAAAGAACGAGGATAATGGAAAATCGATTTATCTCCTCCAGTTGAACGATCGAGTCGTATTCTCGGGCACAGTTTGAACTCCTTTTCTTGCTACATAGCAGTCGCGATTCTACTTGGAAACTGCTTTGTTGAGAGTTTTTCTTCTCGTCGCTAATCTCGTGAAAGAAGAAGATTCTCGAGTGAAACTTGTACTGCAATTTCATTGAACGAGTGGAATCGTTTCAACTTCACACAATTACCTGATTTCAGAAAGATTTGTAGCAACTTTAGTGATTCATATCTGTTAGCTAATTGTTTCAATGTGCGTATTACTAACTTTTCTAGCAAGGAAGGTCTAATCAAAATTGTTAATGTGATCAGTAGACTGCGGATCTTTATGCGTTTGTAAAGAAATTAGTTGGCTGAATAATTAAGTATACAGGGTGTCCCACATAAATGATAATACCTAAATATCTTTCGTATTTACAGTCCTATCAGAAAACTTCAGAGGACAAAGTGACGCTAGTGCAGGGGGGCAATATAATAATGAAGAAAAAAATTTTTTATGTCGTGTTTTTAAATGAAATTGCAATGTCACCGATGTTTTTTTAAATGGAATAGTATATTTTTTTGCGATAGCATGATAGACAATAAAAAACTGAATTCAGTGGATACCACCTTTTTGACCTTGAAATGACCTTGATATGACATGTAAAGGTCAACCCGACGTAAACAACGCGCAATCTTTTCTGAAACACGTAAGTTTTAAACTTCCACATTTCATCCGCTTCAACATGATTATTCTTGCTCAAGGTCAAAAAGGTGGTATCCACTAAATTCAGTTTTTTATTGACTATCATGCTATCGCAAAAAAATATACTACTCCATTTAAAAAAACATCGGTGACATTGCAATTTCATTTAAAAACACGACATAAAAAATTTTTTTATGCATTATTATATTGCCCCCCTGCATTAGCGTCACTTTGTCCTCTGATGTTTTCTGATAGGACTGTAAATACGAAAGATATTTAGGTGTTATCATTTATGTGGGACACCCTGTATAATAAAGTTATATATAAGTATATATATAGTATTATATATAGTATTATAAGTATAATTATGTAAGAGAAAAGATATTAAATAACTGTATAACTGTTTTAATCCGAAAAGAAAATACACAACTGATATATGAAATTAACGTAAACGTATCGTATTTAAATCGAACGTGACGTGTTTCGTATCTCGAGAAAAATTCGAATCGCTACGTGAACACGTCCTTTTATATCCTACTTTTTCTAATGTTTATAAATTTTCTAGAACAAATATTGATTTAACAAAATGCGTTGCAATCGCAATATCACGGCACTCACGCATACATACACGATTCTCGATTCTCACATTCATACAACAAGTAACATAATACAAATCATTCATTTCCTACAATTATATATAGTATTACAAGTATATATATAGTATTATATATAGTATTATAAGTATATATATATAGTATTACAAGTATATATATAGTATTATATATAGTATTATAAGTATATATATAGTATATATAAGTATATAATAAAATAAAATAGTATATAAAACAGTAATAGAGGAGAAAAATTGAAGAATATAGTGTAATATATAAATATATAATATTATATAAATACAATATAAATATATTGTAATGTTGTTTTCAACGTAACAAAGTCATTAAGGGATGAAATTAATTTTATTTTATTCCTGCTTACCACAATCAACGAAGATAATTTTATTTTGCATAAACATCCTATTAAGTTTCAATTATGTATAAAAATTAAATATTATTTCAGAAGAGCCCAAGATTGTTTAATGAGACGTTGTCTTCGCTAAACACATTTATGTTTCTTTACATGTCAATATTTGCATCATCTACTAATCTCGTTTGAGTATTGGAGCATTCTTTTGAAATATCGGTTCAGAAAAAAAACGGAAAGTGCTGTCTGAATCTAACGACGGTAAATCAAATATTTCAAGTTTCTCGGCTGGAGAGTCTACGAATGGCTTGAAATGATTAATGCTTATTTCAAACCGTTCGATCCGGTTGGTGCTCGCGTCGATTCAAGACGAATCGGTGAGAACAAAAAATTAGGCGACTTGATGTTTGAATAGCTCCGGAGTTGAAATTGGCCAACTTGAAGGATTTTCAGATTGAACGGTAAACGTCCTGAATCGATAATCTTTTCTAAGAATGCGAAGATGATTGGTTAATATTTGTTGACCAAACTTCGTATTTTGTCTTTGTCTGTCTGAGAAGAACATCCATTGCTCAAGTTAAAATTAATGTTTGAAAGCAATTTTTATGGTCCCTTATAATTCATTTAAATTAAAAAAAAATTAATTTAAAATAGTTTAAACGTAGATCAAAAATGTTTTTACAAAAGTTTAACAACAATCGTATGGTTAACGAAAAAAATTGACTTGACCGGGATTCGTACTTGGTGCAAAAAGTCTTCATCGAAATCACCTTCTAAATTATTCGAATATATGTATATATGTATAGTATTATTTTCGTTTTTTGTTTTAAAGCAAGTTTTAAGATCTGGAAGATGTTTCTCTGAACGTAGGACCGTTTAATAATACATAATATATTTTTAAGATTCAGAAAAGATAAGTTTGAGGAAACGCCGAAAGAAGGGGTTTTTATTTTTTTTTAACTATGACACACCTCTCTCAGGAATTTTAAAATTGTTAATTGTTAAATTAAAACCAAAATAGCACCTTTTAAATTTCAACATGAAACCTTTTTCAATTCTTTTCGTATTTTTGATTTTTTACAACCAGAGTTTGTAACAGAAAAATTGGAGAATGATACGATTTTTGAAACGTATCAGATTTTTTCAGAATTTTTAATTATCATTAAATAGGGAAAATGGACCAAAAACTGGTTTTTCGATTTATCTTGATAACTATCCTTACATATGAGATAGGGGTCATTTATTGAAATATGCAGTAAATAAACTGAATCTGGTTTTAAATGAATGAACTATCTTTTATTTTTATATTCAAGGAACGACGTCATTACGAAATATGCAGTAAATAAACTGAATCTGGTTTTTAAATGAATGAACTATCTTTTATTTTTATATTCAAGGAACGACGTCATTACACATTGAATGTAAATGATAAAGTAAGGCATGAAACAAAAGTTACTTATGAAGTAGTATTCAAATGAATTAAACAAATTCATTTTTGTTTATCGATTATACTATTTCAAATAAACCAACATCATTTTGGGTAGGCTATCGAACGGTCCAAGCTCGATTAAAATCCCGCCAGTTGCGAATTTCACTACCAAATTCGGGGATAGTCTTTCTTTATTTCGAAAAATTATACTTCGGCTGGGTTTTGGGAAATTTTGCACACTTTTGCTGCCTACCTGAGATGGGTAGTCATACAAAAATTCTGTTGCACAGAACGATGTTTACGTTTACTGCCTCGTCTCGTTGGGCAAGGTATACATAACATATATGTAGTCTAATCCTGTATTCAGACTGTCTGACTCCGTGCAAGGAAAACCTTAGCCGTCAATTCTAATTAAGTTGCGCTGCGCTTTACCCTGAAACAAAGGCTTCCTCAACCGCGGTCAAGGAAGTAAATCATTGCTAAATACATATCCCATTCCTGTCAGCATGAAAACTAATTAGTCAGCAGAATTTAGAAATACGTTGACAACAGGCATCCAAAATCTCTCGAGACGATGCACAGTGGTTTATTTTTCCCAAAACAGACAAAATTCATTACTAGATTGCGGATCTTTATGCAAAATAAAAATATTCTACTTTTATAATAATAAAAATACATGGGAACCTGAGGGTGGTTGTCTCAATTTGTTTTCCTTACTTTGGACGCTCATATTATTAGATATGAACATAATCTCGTTAAATCATGAGCTGAGCGACCTGCGATCAACTTTCCTCTTTAGAATGAGTCCTTACACAGCTCGTAACATGCTTGTATAAAAACAAAAAATGGTTTCCCGTAAACACGGTTTTCACTTGTTTTTCTAGTAATATTCTAGTAAGATCCATGGGTACCGTACCCCCTTAAGGGGGTAGAGTACCCACGTGACATTACTAGAATCTAACCAGAATATTACTAGAAAACAAGTGAAAACAAGGGTTTACGGGAACACACCTCACGTCGTCATATGATTATATTTTGAGCTGAGTGAGGGCTCATTCTAAAGAGGAAGGTTAAATGAAGCGCGCGTGGGTCCAACTTCAGTTACATTATGTTTATATCCAGTAATGTGACTGTCCAAAGTAGGGAAAACAAATGAAGAAAAATTCCGGATATTCTAATGTATTTTTCGATCACAAAAAGATTTTTCCTGCTAATTTAGGGACCCACGCGCGCTTCGTTTAACCTTCCTCTTTCAAATGAGCCCTCACTCAGCTCAATATATAATCGTATGAGGATGTGAGGTGTGTTCCCGTGATCGCATTCAATTGTTTCCCAGATTCCCTTCATGAAGGGTGAGTAGAAGCAATTTTAGTTCAGCTACTTGGACGAGATGGCGCTTAGTCAGGAGAATTATCAGCGTAGTTTCTTAACAACAAAAGTGTAAAGGGCATGAAGCCACTCGGGTCCATTAATAGCAATAAAGATAATGATTAAAAGAAAAAAACCTGTAATTATAGCGAAATTGAAGCGTTAGATTCATACAGATGTATGTTCATCACTGTTGCCAAATTGGTTTTCCGCGCGGGGGTTGGTCACAATGAAAAATACCATTGTCACGTGGGGCCCTACCCCCTTAATAGTGTATATATCAGTGTAACCAACTTCCACGCTGAAAAACAGTTTGGCAACAGTGATGAACATACATTTGTATCAATCTAACGCTAATTAAACTAAGTTTCGCTATCATTACAAATTTTTTTCTTTTTGTCAATATCTTTATTGCTATTAATGGATCCGAGTGGCTGCAAGCCCTTTATATTTTTGTTGTTACGAATCTCCGCTGACAGTTCTCCTGACTAGGCGCCATCTGGTCTAACTAGCTGAACTAAAATTGGCTCTGGACTTGCTCTAGACTCTGTCTGTATGAACGAAATATGGGGAGTTGAATGCAATCACAGGAAACCATTGTTTGTAGTTATACAAGCATGTTATGAGCTGAGTGAGGGCTCATTGTAAAGAGGAAGGTTCATCACAGGTAGCTCTGGTCATGATTTAAGTCAGAAAAATTGTTTTGTATTAGAAAAATACATAGGAACCTGAGGGTGGTCGTCTCGATTTTTTCCCCTACTTTGGACGCTCATATTATTAAATATAAACATAATCTAACAAAATCATGACCAGAGCGACCTGCGATGAACCTTCCTCTTTACAATAAGCCCTCACACAGCTCGTAACATGCTTGTATAACTACAAACAATGGTTTCCCGCAAATACTGTTTTCACTTGTTTTTCTAGTAATATTCTAGTAAGATCCATGGGTACCATACCCCCTTAAGATTGTGGTCATTGTTTTCTTATCTCTGTAGAATTCACCTGTATCCGAAAATCTATGAAGGACCACGGAGGAGTACTTTATGCATATGTACAGGGTGTAAAGAAATGTTTGGTCCTGGCTTCCATGAGGGTATTCTACATCTTCGGATCGGTGAAGATCTGTGAAAAAAGTTGCCGCAAAATTGTCCTTGAGCTTGAATTTCAAGAGCAAATTTTTGTGTTATTACATTGTATTCTACGCATCATGGGGACAAAAAGTGTCAAGGGAACTGTTAAGGGGGTAGAGTACCCACGTGACCATGGTATTTTTCAGTGTGACCAACCCCCGCGCGAAAAACCAATTTGGCAACAGTGATGAACATACATGTGCATTGATTTGCATCTATCTAACGCTTCAATTTCGCTATAATTACAGGTTTTTTTCTTTTAAGCATTATCTTCATTGCTATTAATGGATCCGAGTGGCTTCATGCCCTTTACACTTTTGTTGTTATGAAACTACGCTGATAATTCTCCTGACAAAGCGCCATCTCGTCCAAGTAGCTGAACTAAAATTGCTTCTACTCACCCTTCTTGAAGGGAATCTGGGAAACAATTGAATGCGATCACGGGAACACACCTCACATCCTCATACGATTTTATATTGAGTTGAGTGAGGGCTCATTTGAAAGAGGAAGGTTAAACGAAGCGCGCGTGGGTCCCTAAATAAGCAGGAAAAATCTTTTTGTGATCGAAAAATACATTAGAAAATCCGGAATTTTTCTTCATTTGTTTTCCCTACTTTGGACAGTCACATTACTGGATATAAACATAATGTAACTGAAGTTGGACCCACGCGCGCTTCGTTTAACCTTCCTCTTTAGAATGAGCCCTCACTCGGCTCAAAATATAATCATATGACGACGTGAGGTGTGTTCCCGTAAACCCCTGTTTTCACTTGTTTTCTAGTAATATTCTGGTTAGATTCTAGTAATGTCACGTGGGTACTCTACCCCCTTAAAAGTGTTACAATGATTTGTGAGTGGCAGGCCTGTATCTGGTTGTCTGGCGTGTCGGCCAATCATCGGTCGCGTACAAGCCGTAGCAGGATCCAGTTTCTCCGTAAAACAACGCAAACCGTACAAGGAAGAAACGGAACCACACGTTAAGTTAAAAAGGCGTAATAAATTAAAAATCTAGTGATACTTTGTAAAGTTAAATATTTTCTGTTAAAAGTGATTCTAAACATAATGTTATAAGTAAAATAAAGAGATTCAGTTTACAGCATTATAAAATAAAATATACAGTTACACAGTTAAGCACTTGGCGTTCATTACTCACCTCCACGCTACTAACAAGGAGAGTGCAAGGACCACGTCACACCGATTTAGTTGAGACTTTGTATACTTATAGATCTCGATCTCCCATTTACGAATATATACCATTATAGGCGCAAACGCTCAATAGTTTTTGAGATATTCATAAACAAAGTTCTTACATTACTGCTTACATTTGCTATTGTAGAGGAGGTATACAACGAATAAGACTTGGTGTACCGGCAACTTACGAGACTTACACCCGGTTGACTAGAGTTCGATTCTCGTCTGGTGAAAAATTTTTTTTCCATATTTATTTATATTATTTATTCGCTGTGTAACATTGACTTGTCTATATATGAGATTGCACATTCATTACAAGTTAAAGAACAAAAGAGTTAATAAATTATAAATAAATTCGCTGTGTAACATTGACTTGTTTGTAACAGATTGCACATTTATTACAAGTTAAAGAACAAAAGTATTTATAAATTATATATAATAATAAAATAGCTCTCTGCTGTTACACCGGTTGCATACCATGCATATTCCAGCAGAAGTTTAAAAATTTTACTATATATATTACTAGCAGCCCCCGACATGGCTTCGCCCGTGCTAAATGTGAGAAGAATTTAGACTTTGATTTTAAGTATATTAATATATATACAAACATCCATTTTTATATATGATATATAGATATACTTTGTAAGAACTTTGTTTATGAATATCTCAAAAACTATTGAGCGTTTGCGCCTATAATGGTATATATTCGTAAATGGGAGATCGAGATCTATAAGTCTACAAAGTCTCAACTAAATCGGTGTGACGTGGTCCTTGCACTCTCCTTGTAAGAGAATTTTGATAGGAACCATGAGTCAAAACTCAACTCACTCATGGTCCCTTAACACTTTTTGTCCCCATTATGCGTAGAATACAATGCAATAACACAAAAATTTGCCCTTGAAATTCAAGTTCAAGGACAATTTTGCGGCAACTTTTTTTCACAGATCTTCACCGATCCGAAGATGTAGAATACCGCTCTATGGCAGCCAGGACCAAACATTTCTTTATACCCTGTACTTGTTTCGACAGGTAGTTTTTTCATGAAAAGATATGAATCATGCTGAATATGAAATTTTCGTTTTCCTACGATCACGATAAGTTTATATAATAAATCTTAAGGGAGAAAGTCGATATTGCAGTCACGTATAATCGCTTTTTCTATCATGACCGTGCATTATTACGTCACAACGAAACCGTGCAACTACAGCAATCGGCCACTCCTGTTTATCTATAGTTTCGATTATATTTCGACGCATTGTGAAGCCTAATGCTAGTCTCGCTAACAAGGACGACTGATCACACGTGATTTTAGAGGTAATCGACTCAACCTGTCGTTAGCTAATTCTGTAATTGTACGTTGATATTACCATTTCAACTATCTTCATTGATCTTGAATTTTTCATTTGGTAAATGAAACCTTAAGATATACATATACTGAATGTTATTTACTATTTATACAAGATATACATATATACATGTGTTTGCACACATCATAGTATTATTTACTATTTATCAATGAAACTCTTCGATATGAGTGTTCAACACTGTTCATGTTTTGATCACGTTGTAACTATTCCTTATACGTTAAGTAGTATTTAATAATACTGATAAATATTAAAAAGGGGAGATTATGATTTCCGTGGCTCCTCATTTTGAGGTTATATTTGTGTTCTTGGGGTTATTTCAAGAAAAAATGTATATATAACATGGTGTAAAATCGGCCTTTTTTGGTCAGTAAAGTAGATTTCCCGTTTTTTATAAATTTCTAAATAACTAAATTTTATAAATTTATAAATTTCCGCCTATACAAATAATTTGTAAATATTTCGATAACTACACGAAATATGGCAAAATATCAAGAGACCTTTTTTGTAGAAAATGAAATTTTCAATATTTTATGTCGTATGACATTTTTTTAACAACTGCGCAGTTTTCGAGTAGATTTATATTTCGGTGAAGTTGCAGAACAACTGTCTCTCCCTTGAAATAATGGTTGTGGGAACGTAAAGGCTCCCTTCTGAAAAGATCAAATTCTGGATGACATCTACAATGGGAAGATTATGTGAACAGAGTGAGTTGTGGTTAGGTCGTGGGAGGGGGCGGAGAGTGTTGACCGTCAGGCCGGCCCGACCACGCATACGAAAATCCAGGAGTAGTCTCGAATATCTCGAAAACTACAAGAGATCCGTTTATCTCTGAAAAGGAAAAAGTTGTCGAAAATGTTTTTTATAAGAAATTAAATTACCTACAAAAAAGGTCTGTATATATTTTGCCATATCACGCGTAGTTTCTGAGGTATTTGCATGTTTATAAAGAACAGGAAATCTACTTTACCGACTAAACCTGGCCGATTAGACACCATGATATACATATATATATATATATATATGAATAATACAGATCTACAAACATATATAAATAATACAGATCTACAAACATATATAAATAATACAGATCTACAAACATATATAAATAATACAGATCTACAAACATATATAAATAATACAGATCTACAAACATATATAAATAATACAGGTCTACAAACATATATAAATAATACAGATCTACAAACATATATATATACATATATATAAATAATACAGATCTACAAACATATACATATATACATATATATAAATAATACAGATCTACAAACATATAAATAATACAGATCTACAAACATATAAATAATACAGATCTACAAACATATATAAATAATACAGATCTACAAACATATATATACATATATATGAATAATACAGATCTACAAACAAACTTCTTCAAATTTCAACATGTTTAACCCCACATAGAACTTTTAGTATTTATTCATATATTATGAAAGAATCATTAAAATTTAAATTTAATATCTAATTAATCTAATTTTCATAAATTTCAATGAAATTTTCAAAATAAATATAACTAACATGCAATCGGGAATAATATTAATTGGTCACTCTTAAAAATCGTAGAACTCTTTTAAAAATTGGTCGAAAGGACTTGAATTTTTTAAAGATGTTAAACCGACTAGGGTAACTGCACCAGTGAATGAACATTTAAGAAATTGTTCAAGACGATATTTTATGTAAAAAAAAATGTGTGAATTAAAGGAATCTCATATATGCCAAATGGCTCCCTATACTTCGTTTGTCAAAAATGAATGAACACAAATAAAATGAAATTATTATTATTTTTTTCATTAAACGTTAAATAAGAAATATAAAAAATACCAGTCAATGAACACTACATTCTAGTAATTGAACAATGATAGTCCAATGAATGAACAAAATTACTAAACAATATTCTCCTATTTATTTAACTCTTTAATCGCAATTTTATCGCTAGTACGCCGTGCGGGTTAAAATTTGTTGAAATATACAAAAGCGTTCATTTACTGGTGCCCGTTTATTCACTGGTGCAGTTACCCTAGTTCGTTAGAAAACGAGTGAACAAAAATTTGTTTACATTGCAATTGCTAGGAATCGTACAAGATTTTAGAAATTACGTTTTGCTAACCTGTTTTATGTGGGCCAGTAACGGTAACTTTAAAAATGGGTTTTGTAGATTTCAGCAACTTACATGCATACTGAACATTTTTTAATATGTCCACTGCTTCAAATTGAACCTGTCTATTTTTCTCATAAATGCATCAAATCCGCAGTGTATTCATCATTAAGTTTTTAATCCTTTGCTACAAATCATGGAACACTTCGTCAATGCATATTCATTTGTTTCGATCGAATGATTCACATCGTAGCCGGTTTATGCAGAGCAATGTTCCTGCTGGTATTTTTATCGCGTAATCCCGCACTAATCAACATTAATCTGACAGAAGTCTGCGGGCGTCTTCATGATAAAAGACGTCGGGAAAGTTGGTGGAGCATGTAGCCGGCATTCCATATCCGGCGAAACGCCATGTTACGAACAATTGCAGCTTCTGTCGTGCCACGAATAACAATGGAACATATGGTCACGAGCCGTTGATCTTTGTACCGCTGCTTTCAGTGACAGAGACAAGACAGGGCAAGTGACTCAAATTTGCTTCAACATACCACTGAATCACTCGAGTAGTGCATTTGTATGGGTTATGAAAATGATAACACTGTCCAACACCGAAAATGTTTTCATATAACTGATGGGTGGATCTTATAGAGTTTTTGCGCTGATTCCGAATCTGTCCTTAGTTTTTTTCCTACACGCACAGTTTTTGAAAAACATGACTTTGAAAAAAAAACCTATTTTCAACATTAAACAAATGTTGTGACGGTATTATAAAAGATATTGAATTGTTCTTTGCAGCAAAAGATTCTGTAGACTCTTATGAATACGGTGATATACATTATTAACACGTTATGATTGTTTAAACATTAATAAATAATCATTAAACGAACGACCGCGCTAGTGGAAGAGCGCCACTGGCAGCAACTCGTGTCAGACGATGATATTTTGCTTTCTGGAAAGGTAAAAACGTCATTTGTTGCTAACTTGAAAGGGTGGATCTTCTAGATAAAAATCTGCTCTATCGCGTGGTATATTTCGATCCTCCGCTGGACCCTTATTTTTTGAGATAATTTAAAAAATATCATCAAAATTTGGTGCAAAAGTGGTGTCTCTCCGTCTTTAATGATTATTTATTAATGTTTAAACAATCATAACGTGTTAATAATGTATAATTTTTTTTCAAATTGTATAATATAATGTATATATACAATTGTATAATAATAATGTATAATTTTAATTTTCAAAATTTGGTGCAAAAGTGGTGTCTCTCCGTCTTTAATGATTATTTATTAATGTTTAAACAATCATAACGTGTTAATAATGTATAGCACCGTATTCATAAAAGTGTACAGAATCTTTTGCTGCAAAGAACAATTCAATATCTTTTGTAATACCGTCACAACATTTGTTTAATGTTGAAAATAGGTTTTTTTTTCAAAGTCATGTTTTTCAAAAACTGTGCGTGTAGGAGAAAAACTAAGGGCAGATTCGGAATCAGCGCAAAAAACTCTATAAGATCCACCCATCAGTTATATGAAAACATAAAAAAAGTTGAAATTTGTTGGACAGTGTAATTTTACAGCAGAACTACCACAGTCGAGACGCAGATATTTTTAGCAAAACCAGACAAAACGACTGGCCTTTAGAAAAGTCGTAATAACAGAATATTAACTTCCCGATTCATAGGGAAGTTACTGTAATTACCCCGAAAATCGATTTTTTAGCAGATCTTCACGTTTCATGGTCATTGGAGTCATTTTAGACTATTTTTATCAAATTGTTAGTGTGTATGTGTGTGTGTGTGTGTGTGTGTGCGCGTATGGCCGTTTTTATGTTATCAAATTTTTCGTTAGCTTTTTCTGAAAAAGTAACAACGCGATCAGAATGATGAATGATGCAATCGATGTGCCCAGTCGTAACTCAGAGCTGATTAGATTTTGGTCCATATTGGTCAAGCAGTTTTTTAGATTTTTTAGTTTTTTTCGAAAGAAGTTCATTCTACAATGCAATTTATACGAGAGGATGGAAATTTTCCACCAAATAAACAAACGTAATTATATATATTTTATTTTTATTTAAAAAATATTTTGTTTTAATTTAAAAGAAAATTTTTTTTTAATTTAAAAAAAATTTTTTTTAATTATGCAATTAATGCTGATGTTACCGCTTACAAATAACGAATCGGGAAGTTCTTTGTGTGGCTCGTGGAGAGTCACACAAAATTTTAAAAGACCATTAATAGCTGTATGCCCCACTAGTTTTTATATTTATTGATTTATTACCGTCTTATAAGTGCAACTCTACGTCATGGAATTACAACTATTATATAATTGCAACTATAATAATACACTCCGGGACAAAAATATAGCACGCTTTAAAACTAACGTAATATTTATTTATTTGACATTACAACTAAGGTTTTATTTCTACACACTCTAGCAAAATACCTCTTTAAACAGATATAAATGGAATTGAATTGAATTTTACCAGTCTATACAATTTTATATAAAAAAGAAAAAGAATTTTTATGGAAATATGGTATGACAAAATGATAGCATAGTTAACATGAAATTATGTATAACAGTAAATCAACGAATCATATTTAATGATTAATATTTTGTGGCTTCCCCTTTACATTTGATAACAGTCATCATTCTCTTTGCCAAAGGTTTATAGAGTTTATTAATAGTTTTTTGCTTTGATTGCTCTCACTCATTTAAATACTGTTGAATACATTTTTTGGCGAAACTTCCGTTCATAGCAAAAATCAGAATTCGATGAAAGTTTGAAAATAGGTTCTTTTTTGACTAAAATGACGATTGCCAGAAGGATTTTCGGAAAAAATTTTTTTATTATTTCAATGTTGCTATATATTGCTTTATATTATTATAATGGTGTTACATAGTACATATTGAGAAATCGCTCAACTTTATACACATATAACGTTTGAACTATTGATCCTTCAGGATGGAAACATAGATTTCTCATATCTTCTTGTCCAAATCTCCTGGATCACATTGGAAAAAGACAAAATTTCTGGTTACGCAATTAAAAGTTTACCTGGTATCTTCGAATCTACCGCGGATTCATTCAGAAAAATTTTTTGCTGTTTTTATAGGTTCAATTTGTAGCATTTTGAAGCAAAAAGGTATCGCCAGTTCCTCACCTGCTAAATCAAAAATATCCTAACAAAAATTAATGATGGTGTGCAACAGTAAAAGCTGCAAGCCATAAAGGTAGTCCAGATTGATTGCTGTAGGCCCATTTTTTGCAACGAAAATATCGAAGCTTGAATATCGACAATTTCTCGATAATCGGATTATCGAACATTATTTGGTGTTCAAAATTTTTTTGTATCCACTGAATGTATTTATATGTACTGAAATAAAACAGACATGTAATGGACACAAGTAACGATTTAAAATTACAAAAATACTATTGTATATGTATACTTGCATTGTATAATAGGATGTAGTATTAGGTATTCTAGTAATTCTTATTAACTTTTTTTTCTATGTTAATTTCAATCTCAATTTCAAATGCATATTATCCTTGTGTAAAATACTCTATGAAAATTGAAAGTGTAAATATTTGGAATCATTTAATCTTTCCACAGATATAATATAAATTTACAAGTGCAACTTCATTTGAAGTTTCTCTGCAGTGATTCTATAACATTCTTCTTTCTATAAATCAAATATATGTTCTCGGCGCACAGTTTCGATCAATAATAAAAGTAATAACTAAGCAAATTAGCAATAATTAAGTTTAACTCAACGTTTCGATCCAGTTGTGGATCATTTTCAAGAGCAATTGCGTCTGAAAATATATATGAACAAAATATATTGGGTACTTCACAAAATTAATAAAACTGTAAATAATATTCTAAAGAAACATACTTACATATTCTTTTTTTCTTTTGGTTTCAGATCGCAGAAGATGATAAAAGAAAAAATTGGTTTTGGAAAGGCCTGAACTCCCATGTTATTCTCGGAAACACAACGATGCACTTGCAGGATGCAATTGCACCCTTCCTCATCAGTTCACACGTATGAGCACTAAGGTAAGGATAGTAAATAGTGGCACGCACAATTACTATAGGAGGAGCCATAAAAATTGGCGTCACAATGAGCTGGTAAAGTACGCCGTGTACCTCCGTTTCAGGTAAAGGTAAACTCGCCTTTACCTGAAAGAGAGGTACACGGCGTACTTTATCAGCTCATTGTGACGCCAATTTTTATGCCTGCATCTTTAGAGGATAACTAGGAATTATTGAATTGGATCCTTAAATAAACTTATAAGACTGAAATTAACTATTTAATTTTATTTATAACTTATAACATTGAAAATAAATTATTTAAAAGTAACAATTTTAAATCTTAACACTATGACCCTTCTCCAATGAATTCAGTTTATCGATTAAACATTTTTAAACACTTTTTCAAACATTTGTTTTAAAACAAAATAATTCAAAAAGCAACTTCACAATAGTGAGAAAGTTCATATTGATGAGAGTTGACTGAAGGTAGCTACAGTTCAACTTTACAATAGTGAGGAAGTTCATATTGATGAGAGTTGACTGAAGGTAGCTACAGTTGCTACATTTACTCTCCCCCTAAAAGTTGAAAAAGTTAACTTGATTTACAAATCTCTCAAGGGCTCATTTCAAAGAGGAAACTCCAATGAATATAACCATATTTTTTGCAAAATTTAAATCATTTTGCCCCTCATCGAAAAAAACGTAAAAAAAGAATTTGTTTAAATTTTTCGACGTTACAAAGTTGACTTTCGAGGTTGAAAAAATTATTTCGTAATAGCCCAGTCCTTTCCGAATAAAACAAAAAAAATGTAGCTCAATCGGACAAACAGTTCCTGAGAGAAAAATTCGTAAATGAGGCTCGTTTTCGCCAAAATGGACAAAACTTGAAAACTTTCAAGGCCTGCCATTTCTAAAAAAATTTGAAACCGGCAAAATGATGACTTAAACCCCTCATAATTTCACATGGACTACAACATATTTTAATTAGAACAAAATCAACGATGGTGTCTGCAAAAAGTGATCGATTTGGCATGGAATGACCCATATACAGGGTGATCTTTTTATCTGAAGACATTGAAATATCTCGAGAACTATGCATCGGATCAAAACAAGTGGGCAATGAAAGTTGTTCGTCGCGAAGGGGGACATTCAATGATACCAAACTGGACCCCCCACCGCCACCCCCTGGGAGAAGATAAAAAACTTAAATGGGAACCCCCATTTTTCATTGCAGATTTGGATTCTCCAGAAAAAAATACACAAATTTTACCTAGGAGTTTTTGCACTTTGGTTCACAGATGGCGCTGTAATGGACAAAAATCAAAATGGGTAAAAAATCGTTGAAAATTTGGGATATCTCGAGAAATACACATCAGATCAGAAAAACAAAAGTAGACGTATTTGATATTTTTAAAAATGCTATTCAATAACACCATAATTAACCACCCACTCCCACCTCCTGAGGGTGAGAGAGGGAATTATTCCAAAATCTTCAATGGGAAACCCCATTCTCAACGTTGTATTTCTCCGAGAAATCGAAGAGGGGACTGGGGAGCTATTTCATTAACTTCTCCTGTAACAGTTGTTCGTCGTTTTCGAGAATATTTTCGAAGAATGACGTAAGACAGTCAAGCGCGATGCAGTGGGTGTGTATGATTTTGAGTTCAGGATTGAGCAATCGTGTAAGACCCAATAAAGAAACCGAATCAGTATAAGAGTGCCTCAGTGATAGTCGTAGCCTGAGTATCTTAGAATCAATACTAAATACGTATAATCAGTACTGAAAACTTCCACTAATAGTATTCCTACATTATAATGGCGTAATTTCATTTGTTTTTCAATATTTAACTATGTTCCACCCCTCCGAACATCTTGAAACTTTTGTATATATTAGATAGATAACAGAACATTGTTGTTGAATTTTTTGAAAGTGGTCACTCGAAGGATTGTTTGCAATTTCCACCCCTAAAAAATTTAATAATTTTTTTCTACCATTAATAATACGATCACAATTATGAAAAAATATATGATATGAAGGACGTAAGTACGAGTATTTTCGTATTTTTTTTATCTGAATATCTTAATTAACAACCGAGAAAAAAAATGATATAGTTAAGGGTATTTACCCTCATATAATCCTTATATGAAGGGCTAGCGACTTGAAATTTTGGGGGGTATCTTTCAACCTAAAACCAATGTTTTCCACACAATTTCAATAAAAATCCAGGGAGGGCCGATTCACTATTCGTAGTCAGCTAGACCCTTTTGCATGGATACTCTGTCAGAACGCTGCACACAAACCCCTTAGTCGAAGAGGAACAAATCCATAGGTCTAGAGCCTACGCTCTCGTATTGTGTAAGGCTTCATGGTACATGAACGTGCACGTCAACGCACATTAAAGCACGGTAGTGCATTTGCCTAATCTAACTGACTGCAGCGATTTCTGTTATTCAATTCGCTCAAAGTGCAGCTACCGTCTAGTTTATAAATCGAAGTTGTAACGATTGCTAGAAAACCATTATTCTGTTTTAAACGTTTTATTATTTTTGGCAAACACGAGGAAGGCAAAGAGACAAAAAACTGTGTAACATCAATTTAATTTATTTAGGGAATACATCGTTTGGTTATGCACAATCGGGTTTGACTGGACAGACTGTATATAATCAATTATTATTTTAATTAAATTATCATGATCTCTTAGAACGTCCAAGATTAAAATGTACAAGGTTCATAGTTCAGAAGTAGAGTTCAAGCAAAGTTCATGGAAAAGTTCACAAAAAGATTCATGTAAGAAAAGTTCATAAAAGAGTTCATACAACAAGTTCATCTAACAGAGTCCATATGAAAGTTCACAAAAAGATTCATGTAAGAAAAGTTCATAAAAGAGTTCATACAACAAGTTCATGTAACAGAGTCCATATGAAAGTTCACAAAAAGATTCATGTAAGAAAAGTTTATAAAAGAGTTCATACAACAAGTTCATGTAACAGAGCCCATATGAAAGTTCACAAAAAGATTCATGTAAGAAAAGTTCATAAAAGAGTTCATACAACAAGTTCATCTAACAGAGTCCATATGAAAGTTCACAAAAAGATTCATGTAAGAAAAGTTTATAAAAGAGTTCATACAACAAGTTCATGTAACAGAGCCCATATGAAAGTTTATAAAAAGTTGATCAAAAGGTCGCAGTTCACTTCACAATTCAAAGTTAATCTAAGTGCACGGTAGTGCACCAGCCAAGTTCTCGCACTACCTCCTTTTATCCGAAACAACTTGGTCATTCTTTAGAGGCTTGTAACTTGGAACTGGAGGCAGATGGAGAGATGTAATTTCGTACACTTGTTAAATGCTATCAGGTCTCAACATTGACAAAACATTAATCTTCCAACATTAGTCGGTTCCGAAATATAGGACCACAAAAATCGTTAAATTGGTCACTGACTGACTGACTGACTCACTCACTCACTCATTCACTCACTTACTGACAGATCGTCAAAACCTTTTGGGTACTTCCCATTGACCTACAAGCTTGAAATTTGGTACACAGGTCCACCATAACAAACACCCAAAGCAATAATTATCAAAGTTTGAAATTTTACTTTTTTTATTTAAAAAAATTTTTTTTTTCAATTGAATTCAACCATGTACTCTTGTACGAATTAGAACTTGTAAAAACAAAGTTTGAAATAATGAACTTTGAAATTTTACACCTTAAAAAAAGCGTAACCTAAGTGGTGGGGATGATCAGCTGAGCTAGTCTTAAAAAATGGCTGTATCTCGGTAACGGTTCTTTCTACCGCAAAAATAACGAAATTTTCAAAAGGCTTAACCCAAAGCATACAGGGTATACCCAACCACAAAGAGTAATATCTACTTGATAATTAATGAAATTTCATATTCATATTCACATTATGGACGAATTTTATAGACGTATATATGTAATCACTAAAGTTTCAAGAATCCTGCAAGTAAAAATCAGATAAATTGTTTTGATTCTCAATACGTTTTATGACGTATTTTTCAAATAAATAATTTTAGACGGTTTAGGTATCCAAGCTTTAATTTAGATTATGGTTAACATCTTCATTTGCAGATATATGTTAATGAATTTTTACCTTTATCTAGTAAAAACTCTTGGTTCCAGGCTGTTTCTTAGATCGTGTAGTTCTACTATTTTTTGTGAACTCGCCGACCGCACAGAACGTAGGAAAGGACAGCGCACTTACTGAATACCGTCAATTAGACCAACAAATACAGTTCAAAATTTGTTACTGGGTGAATTCTTCTCGATCGAAAATTTGGATAATTAAAGTTTTAAATTATATCGGCGCCAGGTTCGATCATTTTTAGAACAAACAACAAATGTGCAATTAGCACATGTTTCTAACGTTTCGATCCCGATGTGAATTTTTTTCAAAGAATGATTACTGCGTCTGAAAAATATTTTTCAGACGCAATAATGATTCGTTGGTTTTCTTTATGTTAATTTCTGAAAATTCTCATTTTGATATATCACTTAAAATATTTTTCAGATGCAATAATAATTCGTTGGTTTTCTTTATGTTAATTCTTGAAAATTCTCATTTTGATATATCACTTACAATATTTTTCAGACGCAATAATATTTCGTTGGTTTTCTTTATGTTAATTTTTGAAAATTCTCATTTTGATATATCACTTACAATATTTTTCAGACGCAATAATGATTCGTTGGTTTTCTTTATGTTAATTCTTGAAAATTCTCATTTTGATATATCACTTTAAATATTTTTCAGACGCAATAATGATTCGTTGGTTTTCTTTATGTTAATTTCTGAAAATTCTCATTTTGATATATCACTTAAAATATTTTTCAGACGCAATAATGATTCTTTGAAAAAGATCCACATCGGGATCGAAACGTTAGAAACATGTACTAATTGCACATTTGTTGTTTGTTCTAAAAATGATCGAACCTGGCGCCGATATCATTTAAAACTTTAATTATCCAAATTTTCGATCGAGAAGAATTCACCCAGTAACAAATTTTGAACTGTATTTGTTGGTCTAATTGACGGTATTCAGTAAATGCGCTGTCCTTTTCTACGTTCTGTGCGGTCGGCGAGCTCACAAAAAACAGTAGAACTACAATGCAAATGAAGATGTTAACCATAATCTAAATTAAAGCTTGGATACCTAAACCGTCTAAAATTATTTATTTGAAAAATACGTCATAAAACGTATTGAGAATCGAAACAATTTATCTGATTCTTACTTGCAGGATTCTTGAAATTATAGTAATTACATATAGGGTAACTGCACCAGTGAATGAACGGACACCAGTAAATGAACGCTTTTGTATATTTCAACAAATTTTAACCCGGACGGCATACTAGCGATAAAATTGTGATTAAAGAGTTAAATAAATAGGAGAATATTGTTTAGTAATTTTGTTCATTGATTGGACTAGCATTATTCAATTACTAGAATGTAGTGTTCATTGACTGGTATTTTTCATATTTTTGATTTAACGTTTAATAAAGAAGAATAATAATAATTTCATTGTATTTGTGTTCATTTATTTTTGACAAATGAAGTATAGGGAGCTATTTGGCATATATGAGATTCCTTTAATTCACATAGTTTTTTTTTAAATAAAATATTTTCCTGAACAATTTCTTAAATGTTCATTCACTGGTGCAGTTATCCTATACGACTATAAAATTCGTCCATAATGTGAATATGTTGTTTAAATTTTTCACATTTGTTGTTTGTTATAAAAATGTTGGGACCTGGCGCTGCTATCATTTAAAGCTTTACTTATGTACCGGGTGTTTCAAAATTATATGTTGTGTCCACTACTGCACCTCTGGATCAGTAGAAGTCAAAATTGTTTTTTATTTCATCGTATAGTACTCAATACGGTTCCCGTTTGGAATTATATCCCCCTCACGTTTATACCATTTTAAGACACCCTGTAGACGTATGGAATAAAGTAATTGACGAATCTTTAAAGTCGTTATTTAAGTTTTGGAGGCGTATGCTCTCAGAAAACGTAAATAAGAAATGGAGGACGTAAAATGAAGTATGCAGATTGCAAATTTAACAACGGGAGGAATATGAAGAAAGTGAAACAGGAAGTTGAATGGGAAGCTGCTGAGGAAAGCTGTTGGGAAATTGAACTACTGAAGAAAAGAAAGATGAAAGAAGTGAAAAAGTAAAAGGAAGGCAAGCGTCGCTCTGAAATGAGGAAATATTGAAATTGGACGTAAAAGTGTAAAAAAAAAAATAATAAATGGAATGAAAATTCAATGGAGAATACAGCGGGACGATAGGAGGTGAAATTGACTATTAGAGCGTACCTAATTGCATACTAATTAATTGAATCAGTAATTGGTAGACGCAACGGATGTTATGCATTTATTACAAAAATGTAGGTGCCATTTAAAACAGTAAAAGCATCAAAAGAAGTTTAAAATACTATTATATTATTTTCAACATGCTACACATATCAAAATAGAAAATAAATTCGTTTCACTCCAGTTTATCTCGATTCAGGTAAAAAATTTTATTTTGTAGCCGCAATAAAGTTTTCTGAAAAATAATAATTCGTTTTACGAAAACTATTTTGCAAACGGATATGCGTGACTGTTTTGTTCCCTTCGTTTAGCAAGATAAGGGTTTTCCGTTTACTTTTTAGGGAAAGCTTTTAGAATTCGCGGTGTGTTTAAAAAGTTCACGGACTAACTTTTATCAGACGCACTAGTAGCTATATCTACAAAGTTACGGTGTTAATTTGTAATTTAAACCTCTCTTAGTGCTCTACAATTTTCTTGTTGCGCGATGTTCATTTGTTCTTCGGTGTTGCGTCGTAAGACGTAAGAAATTGCTTGACTTTATACATTGTCACGATTACAATAATAGAGCATGCTCCGTTACAACGCAGCTGCAGATTGGTCAGTCGTCGCTACACAATTCTTGGAAAAAGAAAACATTATTTTGTAGAATCCCCGTTGCTGTCCATTACATATTTGTTTGTAACATTGTCACCGAAGAGGGACGCTTAAACGATACCTAACGATCGAGAAACAACTAAATTTATTGCTACTTTTTAACATGGGAGTCGACGTTCCCTGGACTATGCGGTGAATGCATCAAAACTTCCCAGCAAAGCTCTCTTAATTTTTGAGGGTTTTTTTTCAATGTTAACTCACGAGGCACCCAAATATCGGTCTGTTTTTTGTATCCAGTCTTCATTTATAGCTTTAGTACAGGGACTGAAGCAGTTATGAAAATAACTGTTTGAAACTGTTGTATACATATCGGTTCTGGTCGGAACAGTTATGAAGAACCGAAATGATTTTATAACTGTTAGGAGAATATCGGTTCTGGCTTATATCGATTACGGTTACGGTTTTGGAAACCAATATTTCGGTTCTGGATTTCGGTTCTCGATTTCGGTTTCTGATTTCGGTTCTGTCATACTGTATGTACTGGAACCGATATCATAACAGTTCTGTATTCTATATTGTGTTCGGCAGTTCGGCCTTATATATTTTTTATTTAAGTAGTTATATTTTGTTATCTATAGTTTAATCAATTTTGAAAGAAAATTTGTTTATAATTTGATTATACAGTCATTATTTGAATTATTATTTTAGTGATTTATTGTTCAAATATTTGTTTCAACAAATAAATTTTCTAATGTATAGAAATGTATTTCTATATTCATCATTTGAATTATTATTTCAGTAATCCATTGTTAAAATAATTGTTTAAACAAATAAATTTTTACAATGTATAGAAATGTATTTCTATAGTTATTATTTTAATTCTTATTTCAGTAATTCATTGTTAAAATAACTGTTTAAACAAATAAATTTTCTAATGTATAGAAATTTGTTTCTATATTCATCATTTGAATTATTATTTCAGTAATTCATTGTTAAAATAATTGTTTAAACAAATAAATTTTCTAATGTATAGAAATTTGTTTCTATATTCATTTGAATTATTATTTCAGTAATTCATTGTTAAAATAACTGTTTAAACAAATAAATTTTCTAATGTATAGAAATTTCCCAGATAGCACCGTACGTCCGAAGGACGTCCGTTTCATGCCCACTTTACGTCCATACGTCCGACGTCCGTTACGGACGTCCCTCGGACATCCATTGGACCTAAATTTCGGTTGTCCCAGGGACATTCGGTTTTTAGGTCCTAAGGACATCCGTGGGACTTCAATTTCGGACGTCCGTGGGACATCCATTATTTACGTCCCTCGGACATCCACTGGACCTAAATTTCGGTTGTCCCAGGGACATTCGTTTTTTAGGTTCTAAGAACATCCGTGGGACTTCAATTTCGGACGTCCGTGGGACATCCGTTATTTACGTCCTAAGGACGTCCGATGGACTTAAATTTCGGATGTTCCAAGTACGTATAATTTTTACGAATTATGGTGTTACGGAAAGCAAAATCCATTTTGATTTGTTAAATGTTAGAATACATTTTTGATCTAATAATGTTATAGCTGGTGTCAAGGCTAATCCAACGACCTACCTTTTTATTACTCTGAGCTCATAAATACTGATACAATATTGTATTCCGGTTTTTGGGCCAAATACGCCACTGCGGCATCGCGTCGCATCACCGTGCGTTTACGTGAAGTGAGGTTAGTTTAGCACGTGTTCCTTGTGCACGTGTTTGTAATATTCCAGTTAATAAAAAGCGTGTGTGAGTGATTCGATAATTTAAGCCCTTTGTTAGGATTGTGTTGGTGAAACATGTCACTGCGATTTCAGGTAAGCTTTTATTTTATATTTATTTTCAATCATTGAAACATTACTGACAAAAGGAAAATATAAAAATATTATTACGTTGAAGGGGAAATTCTATCATATATTAACACTAAACCTACCAACACCGGTTAAAATGAGTGGTTGCAGGTTTTTTATTCTACAATTAGAAATGTAATAAAACTGATTTCATGAGAAACAACTGTATTGACATTTTTATTAGTAGTGCACATATTACAATAGTACATAGCTACACAAAGTCTAAATAAAATCAATCTTGTCATTTGTATAAGAGAACATGTACCATAGTTACTTCAGAGGCTCGGTAGGTTTAGCGTTAAAGAAAATATTTGTGTCACTTTATAAAAATACATGTTTAATATTAATCAACAATATAATTTCCATTATTTGTAATAATATGTTGCCATATTTCAGATAACCTGTTAATTCCTGTTTTCTAATGACTCGGTAGCTAACATGTGTTTTAGATTTACAAGCAAAATTACCTGCTTATTTAAAATACAACATAGCTTTCCCTCCAACCTAATATATTCATGCTAAAAAATCTTCCCGTTTATTTGACAATGCTTCTCACCAAGAAATTTTAATTTTTAGATGCAGCGAAGATATCCAAGACATTAATTCATCAGAAAGAAACAAGTCTTTCCATACGGATCACATTAGTTTATAGTAGCGGAGGACCATGAAAGGAAACGAAACAATTTGTAATGATTTTTTAGATATAGATAAATAGATTGTTGTATATTGTATTATATATATATATATTATATTATATATGTTGTATTATATGTATACTATTGTATTGTTATATTACTATTATATATTATATTACTATTGTATTGTACTTATATATGTTATATTACTATTGTATTGTACTTATATATGTTATATTACTATTGTATTGTACTATTCACCTAATATTTTTGTAATATATGTATGAAATGTTTATTTAATAAAAATTAAAATGAAATTTTAATGTTTTATAAACTTCTGAATATGTCCAGCCATATGTCCCAGGGACGTCTAAATAACGTCCTTATATCCCCACATACGTACCAGGATCGCCCAATGACGTCCTTATGTCCTAGCTAAGTAGGTACCAGGAACGTCCAAATAACGTCCTTATGTCCCTGGTACGTACCAGGAACATACAAATAACGTCCGTATGTCCCCAGATACGTCCCACATACATCCCAGATTGGTCCGTGTGGGACGTCCTATGTACGTCATACTTTGTAAATCGTACCTTCCTGGGACATATATCGGACATATTTCGGACGTATCTCGGACATACGGACATGATTCGGACGTCCCTGGGACATACGAAGGTCCAATACGGACGTACTTTGGACGTCCTTCGGACATCCGAGTGCTATCTGGGTTGTTTCTATATTCATCATTTGAATTATTATTTCAGTAATTCATTGTTAAAATAACTGTTTAAACAAATAAATTTTCTAATGTATAGAAATTTGTTTCTATATTCATCATTTGAATTATTATTTCAGTAATTCATTGTTAAAATAATTGTTCAATCAAATAAATTTTCTAATGTATAGAAATTTGTTTCTAAATTTATCATTTGAATTATTATTTCAGTATTTCATAGTTAAAATAATTGTTTAAACAAATAAATTTTCTAATGTATAGAAATTTGTTTCTATATTCATCATTTTAATTATTATTTCAGTAATTTATTGTTAAAATAATTGTTTAAACAAATAAATTTTCTAATGTATATAAGTTTGTTTCTATATTCATTATTTGAAGTATTATTTCAGTAATTCATTGTTAAAATGATTGTTTAAACAAATAAATTTTCTAATGTGTAGAAGTTTGTTTCTATATTCATTATTTGAAGTATTATTTCAGTAATTTGTAACTAACGAACTAACTTAGTACTGTTTTGTGGTTTATGTTTAGTTCCTCACTGATGTTACGATTGCTAATGTGCCGGTCTTGCTCAATTGTTTGCGTGATTTCATAGACTGTTTCAGCGACCAGAACGAGAAGTATCTTAGACATCAAAATTTCTGCCATACGTACCAAAACTTTGTGCCATACGTACTGATACTGTGTCACGTCCATAAAAATCACAATTTTTTTAGCAGCTTCAGCTCATGATATATAACCTTCCAGACGCACTCAAGTAAAGCCACATTCGGTTAATATTAACAGAGTTATGGTATGGTAAGACCATCTATCCTGTGGATACGAAGAAACTATTTCCCCAACCCAGTATTATAACTAGACTGTCATTTATAGAAAAACAGAAGTTAAGTAATGTACAAGCAGTAGATTCTTATTCTTACCATTAATACATTCACTTAATAAACAACAAATAAAAATGCACTTTCTGTTTTAATAGTTTGAATAAGTCATTTTTCTAATGCCTATACAATTTCGTATTCGACTGATCCATTTTTGTTATAAATGCATAAAATCCGCAGTATAATTGTAACAATGCAAAAGACTCTAACACCGGTCAAAATAACCGGTTCGAGTTGTTTTATTTTACATTTATTGAAATTATAAATATGATTTCATAATAAATTATTGTGTATATATCTTTATAGTTGAGCACGTATTACAATAGTCTATTATTTTATTTATATCTATTATATTACATAAATCTAAATAAAATTGATCTTGTCATTTTTATAAGGGAACATGTACGTGACTTTCAAGGCTCGGTAGATTTAGTGTTAATGGCTGTTGCACCTGTCAAACGAAATGAATTTGATAACGCATTATGTATATGAAAACAGAAAAATAATCAAAAGAAGTTTGATTGTAATGTAGTGTGGTAAGGATGTCCCATATTAGATGAATATTATCAATAGTCAGCGGCTCTTTATGCAAAATCAAAATCTTCTACCTGAACTGCATCAAATTGAAGTGAAATAGGAAGTTTTGTAACAGTTTATAATCTTCTGCTCTGTAACTGTTTAGAGAATCCTAATAATTTTGGAACACAATTAAATACATAATTTTTACTATATATAAAAAAACTGGAGTTTCTAGTTGCATTTTTTGAAGGTTCAAATAGGGTTTGAAGTGGAATTTTATGAATTCTCCATAAGAAGACGTGTTAAAATGTGCAAACTTCAAGTTGCAATAAATATCAATCGGTGTAGTGAATCTAACTCAAACTTTGGTAATTGCATTAATTTAGTAACAATTATATCTTGTCAAATTTTCAAAAATTTTGTTGCGTTTTTATATAGCTCCAGAACATCCTTAATGATAGAGAGATATTGATAAGAACATGTGCTCTTTACAAGGATGCATGACACAGTGAGATTTAGAGTATACAGTAGTCAAGACAGTCCAGTAACCTAAAGAAGTGAAATTGTCACATACAAAGTTGGTACCAATTAGCACCTTATTTCATATTTAACAAACCTATCAGTATTGCAACACTTTCTTTTCTGTGCCACTGTATTTTGCGTTTACCACGTGCCTTCTCTTTTTCCACACTATTGCATAGTTATAAGTTATGAATACAAATGAAAGTCAGGATTGTCTTGGAATTGCTTAGCAGATTTAGTGTCGGTATTGCAATTACGTGTCCCATTGTGTGTAGAAATTTTTAATAATAGAGAGAATCTTGTTTAAAAAATACCTAGTCATAGAGGAACTTTCCAAGTCACCTGCGCTCAATGCTCGTTGTTCGTGACGATGAATGACTCATCGTTGCTCATAAGGTTTGCTCTTTCATCTCCTCTTATCCTGTCACTCACTATACGCCGTAGACCGAACTCACGTTCCGTCCATATGGCGAACTTTTTAATATCCATTCTTTCCTATTTTTCCTCGGTTCCGTCCAAAAAGAACGGTTGCATCCTTTGTACAGCTGACACATGTACATGCTGTGTGTCCGATTGAAAGCGGAACGTCCAAATTTTTCGAAAAATCTCTCGCGGGAGTCCGGTTGTCATGTATATTTATATACCTATATGCTACATATACAGGGTGAGTCACCAAACGTTAGCACCTCAAATATCTTTGTTGTTTCTAAGATACGTAAAATATGGTACGGACAAAGTTGAATGGTGCAATGGGGCTGACACAATGCAAAAAAATGTTGTTTTTATGTCATTCTTTTGGAGATATCAAGGTCACCTTCATTTTTTTTAATGGAATGAGGTATTTTTGAATACATCAATTGATACAGCTAGACATTCGTTATCAAAAAGTACTAACCTATGTATGTCAAAAAGTTAGTAGTTCAGGAGATATTTCAAATTAAATAACTCTAAAATACATGTCATGCTAAGATGTTACACAAGTAAGTAAACACTAACGTCTTAGTACGACTGTAATGGTATTTTAGAGTTATTTAATTTGAAATATCTCCTGAACTACTAAGTTTTTGACATACATAGGTTAGTACTTTTTGATAACGAATGTCTAGCTGTATCAATTGATGTATTCAAAAATACCTCATTCCCTTTAAAAAAATGAAGGTGACCTTGATATCTTTAAAAAAATTACATAAAAACAAAATGTTTTTGCATCGTGTCAGCCCCATTGTACCATTCAACTTTGTCCATACCATATTTTACGTATCTTTAGAAACAACAAAGATATTTGAGGTGCTAACGTTTGGTGACTCACCCTGTATATGCTGTATATATATATGTGTATATATATATATATATATATATATATATATATATATATATATATACACAGGGTGTCCCACATAAATGATAACACCTAAATATCTTTCGTATTTACAGTCCTATCAGAAAACTTCAGAGGACAAAGTGACGCTATTGCAGGGGGGGCAATATAATAATGAAGAAAAAAATTTTTTATGTCGTGTTTTTAAATGAAATTGCAATGTTACCGATGTTTTTTTAAATCGAATAGTATATATATTTTTCAATAGCATGATAGACAATAAAAAACTGAATTTAGTGGATACCACCTTTTTGACCTTGAAATGACCTTGAGCAAGAATAATCATGTTGAAGCGGATGAAATGTGGAAGTTTAAAACTTACGTGTTACAAGCTGTGTGAGGGCTCATTGTAAAGAGGAAGGTTCATCATAGCCCACTCTGCTATTTAACAAGATTATGTTTATATTTAATACTATAAGCGTCCAAAGTAGGGCAAACAAGTCGAAACAACCACCCTCAGGTTCCCATGTATTTTTCTAACACAAAACGGTTTTTCTTACTTAAAGCATGAGCAAAGCGGGCTATGATGAACCTTCCTCCTTAGAATAAGCCCACACACGGCTCAGAATATGCTAATATGCGGACAAAAAATGTTTTCCCGCAAACACTGATTTCATCAACAAAACAGGGTTTACGGGAAAACATTTTTTGTCCTCATATTAGCATGTTATGAGCTATGCGAGGGCTCATTCTAAAGAGGAAGGTTCATCATAGCCCGCTTTGCTCATGCTTTAAGTAAGAAAAACCGTTTTGTGTTAGAAAAATACATGAGAACCTGAGGGTGGTTGTTTCGACTTGTTTGCCCTACTTTGGACACTCATAGTATTAAATATAAACATAATCTTGTTAAATCATGAGCAGAGCGGGCTATGATGAACCTTCCTCTTTACAATGAGCCCTCGCACAGCTTGTAACATGCCTTTATAAAAACAAAAAATGGTTTCCCGTAAACACGGTGTTCGCTTATTTTTCTAGTAATATTCTAGTAATATGCTAGTCATATCCATGGGTCTGGTACCCCCTTAAGGGGTATTTTGCATTGTGACCAACCTCCGCGCGGAAAACCAATTTGGCAACAATGATGAACATACATTTGTATCAATCTAACGCTTCAGTTTCGCTATCATTACAGGTTTTTTTCTTCTCATCAATGTCTTTATTGCTATTAATGGATCCGAGTGGCTTCATACCCTTTACACTTTTGTCGTTTCGAATCTACGCTGGTAGTTCTCCTGAATAGGCACCATCTCGTCTGAGTAGCTGAACTAAAATTGCTTCTACAGTAATTTCTCAATCGTAGTCCTCGGTCGCCTCTGCAATCGTAGTCCAGTGCCTACCCATTCCACCGCCTGTCAACGCTGCGCCGGGCAGCAGGACGGCGATGTTTGATGTCGGCTCGGGTATATCGGTGTGAACACCACTACATTGACTCGAGTGAATCGAATTTTCAAACTACTTAATTTTCATTATTTTTTTATGAGATCTTACTGGCTTATTCCTGGCATTTTTCTGATTAAAATCATACCAAACACGATATAATTTGGCCAATATTTAGTGGTTTAATTGACGATGAAAGTTTTACTTACAAGAAGGACAGCGTGTTTGATCTATGCCGGCGACGGCGACTCTTCGCGTCTCTTTCTTTCCAATACGCTCTTCTTTGTTGCGTTTGAAACTTTCATCGTCGATTAAACCACTAAATATTGGCCAAATTATATCGTGTTTGGTATGATTTTAATCAGAGAAATGCCACGAATATGTTGGTGAAAGTTCCATAATGATATCATCGAAAATAAAGAAACTAAGGTCTTGGTGTTTTATTGTGATGACGCACGGGCCTTTAAACTGTGCCAGCGACGGGGACACGCTTCGGCCACGCGATCCTATTTCATTCTGTCCTTCTCTACGTTCGGCTTGTCATTTAAAGTCTCAGCGCGGTAGGGTAGACACAGTCATAAATCAAAAAATAGCCACCCTACTTGATCGTAGTCCGTTCATAACACGGGTGTTGGGACTACGATTGAGAAATTACTGTACTCACCCTTCATGAACGGAGTCTGGGGAACAATTCAATGAAATCACGGGAACACACCTCACGTCCTGACACGATTATATTTTGAGCTGGGTGAGAGCTCATTCTAAAGGGGAAGGTTAAAGGAAGCGCGCGTGGGTCCCTAAATTACCAAGAAAAATCTTTTTCTGATCGAAAAATATATTAGCGCGTTGGTCCCGAAATTAGCATGAAAAATCTTTTTGTGATCAAAAAATACATTAGAATCTCCGGAATTTTTCTTAATTTGTCTTCCCTACTTTGGACAGTCACATTACTGGATATAAACATAATGTAAGTAAAGTTGGACCCACGCGCGTTTCATTTAACCTTCCTCTTTAGAATGAGCCCTCATTCAGCTCAAAATATAATCGTATGAGAACGTGAGTTGTGTTCCCGTAAACCCCTTTTTTGGCACAAAATCTAGTAATGTTCTAGTTATTTGCTAGGGATGTCACGTGGGTACCCTACCCCCTTAAATCAACCAATGCCAAACAGTCACGAGAGAGGTACAGGTACAACTGTGAGGTTACCTTGAACGTGCAATAGTTTTCAAGTTATTAATATATTCTGTGTTGTTATGTTAGATAAGTACAACAAATATTGATGTAGGTTTACATTAAATAACCCGTTTTTATTGTATTTTTTAAAATTTATTGAGAAAAACACTCATATGCTTTTGTTCCGTTAATATCACTACACGGGGCAAGTGTTTACAGTAACGGTGGGGTAAGTGCGTACTAGGCAGTTCATATTCACTATTTCAGTTTATTTTTTGTACTATGGTTCGTAATCAAGGGTAAGTAGGGTATTACCCTATATTTTTAGCGACAAAATTTTTCTAGTAATAAATATGATATTTATATTTTAAACTTTGTTTTATAGCATTATATCCCCTTTCATATTTTAGCAAAAAGTACTTGTTTGTTTAAAAGGGGATAACTGAACGAAACAATATAATTGAATGCAATAAAAAGCATTTTCTCGCAGGCTCGATAATAATTCTTTTCTTGCCCCGTAGCACAGAAACAAGGTTTGAAAGCATTTTAAACTCTCAGAGATGCTCGTAACCCCATTTTCGGGGCAGGTGTATAGCAGTTGACACTTTGTACAATATCCTATGAAAATGATAATTTTCAAGCAAGATTAGAATCCTACATAACAATAATTTGTTAGTAACAACTGTGGCAAAAGTTTGATAAAAAGAGCGTTAAGTTTTTACATACCAGACTGAAAATACATTAGTTTAAAGTCCAGATTTACAAAAACTAGTGCGTACTAACCGCAATTCACCTGATATGAAATTACAAGGGTTCCTTTTTAGACAAACTGATGCTTCAACATCGCAACGAGGAGTTTAGAAGTGGTCAATTGTGATTTTAAAAAATCCAATCTATGTCTGTCGAGTGCACAAAATGCATACTTTTACGTTATCTTGGAGTAATTTGTAATATTCGGCAGATACTGCCTGTCACTAGGCATCCGAAGCAAGTATGAGGTAATTTATTTTGCATTATTTCATTACATGCACAGTTCCGCCATATCTTCTGAACGATTTTGTTAAGGAGTGAAAAAGTTTTATTAACTAAATTTTGACCCGACATTTTAGTCCTAATTACCGGACACAAAAATCTGTGATAACCTGTTTACATGCCCCAGGTACCGACCACTTCAACTATATTACCGTACCATACTTCCTACGGATGCGACCAAGAAATGTCATTCATTTCCTGTAAAATCAATCGAATCAAATCCATTTTCGGTAAAATTGAAAATCGATAAATTCCACCGAACAGTATACTCGTTATTTTTTAAATATTTTACATACCTAGGTACACTTTCTTCGCCGATTTGTATGTATTAGGTTATTTCATATGAAATGTCCGATTTTAGAATGCGTCTCTTATAAAATGCTTCGATCCAAGAAATGCTGTTACAGGCTACAGGTTTACTATACAGGGTGTCCCAAAACTAGTGTAGGAGCGGAAAATGGGAAATTCCTTGGGTAATTTGAAGCCACATTTTCCTTTACAAAAATGGCGTCCGCAGCTTTGTTTAGGAGTTATTAACGAAAAACACGGACCAATCAGAGCGCGACCTTGACGCGAGTTAGCACAGTCGGCCCGACGCACAGTGTGTCGTCCAATGGAAAAAAGTCCGGAAATCAAAGTGTAAGACCAAAAAATTGATGTATACTAAAATGTTCGTAACAAAACGTAGTTTCTGAAACTGCATTAAATTTTAACTGAATAAATCAATTTGTTATTAAAATTGAGGCTGAAACTTTACTGTCAAATTCCGTGCATTATTTTAAACATGCGTCCCTCGCAAGCTATTTGGTTTTTAATTTGATTTTTAGAGGGTGTGTTTAGCATTATAAGACCTTCAATCTTCCACAAAATTTTTTTAAAATAATCGCAATTTGTCCTAATTTTTTATGTTTAACATTTATCAACTTTGATTAGAGTTTTAAAAAAAGTACATCAAAGTACATCCGTAAATTTTTTTACACTAATTGGTGGCATATTAAACTTTAATTTCGCGTTGGTTTAAATCTGCTCACATTTGCTCAAGGGGAGAAAATAATAAAAAACCATATAAAGAGGCTCGCGCTCGGCGGCTTTCTGCGTAGTCTTTCGAAGAAATTTGTTGCAATTATTTTTAAACGCATGCCATTTGATAAGTAGTTACATATGTGGTAAATTTTATTCTTATAAATTATATATTTAGTTTTAAAATTGTTTAAATATTTACAATCTTCCAATTCAGTATTACAGAAAGTACCAAAAGGTTCCTTTGAGATTTTGTATTATACTAATTTAAAGCACATTAGACTTCTTTCTAGGTAAACAAACGGAATTCTTAAGGACTCCCAAGTTTTAATTCCTCGTTGTGAAGATTTACAATTAGATAAACAATGTATACAGTATAGTACTTTTTAAAAAAATTTTCGTTAAAATTGTAAACCACTTTTTATTCAATAAAAAGTCATGTGCGACGCACAGTGTGTCGAGTATATGGGAATTCGGGAAAAAAGTCGTAACTCTTAAACTATGCAATTTTCGAGTAAAGTACCTTAATACTTTTTGAAATAAAATGCAAAACCGAATCGAATGATGTAAAAAAAATTTTTTTTTAATTATTTAAACAAAAATTTTATTTTTTAGTTGCGATGATCTTGTTTTTTATGACTTTTTATTGAATAAAAAGTGGTTTACAATTTTAACGAAAATTTTTTAAAAAAGTACTATAATATATACATTGTTTATCTAATTGTAAATCTTCGCAACGAGGAATTAAAACTTAGGAGTCCTTAAGAATTCCGTTTGTTTACCTAGAAAGAAGTCTAATGTGCTTTAAATTAATATAATGCAAAATCTCAAAGGAACCTTTTGGTACCTTCTGTAATACTGAATTGGAAGATTGTAAATATTTAAACAATTTTAAAACTAAATATATAATTTATAAGAATAAAATTGACCACTTATGTAGCGGAGCGAGCCGTAGGCCTCGGTTTCCGTACGGATAGGAGCTGGTAAAATCGCACAGCGCTGTGCGAGAAGGTGGAAAAAAAGAGAAGACACGCGAACACTGAATTGACAGAGCTGAACGTGGACTGTATTTAATCGAGTTAAACGAAATGTATGTGAATGATGAGAAATATATGATTCACGATCGGGTCGAGCTCGCAGGTGAGCGCGCGATTCGATCGTGAACAACATATGTAACTACTTATCAAATGGCATGCGTTTAAAAATAATTGCAACAAATTTCTTCGAAAGACTACGCAGAAAGCCGCCGAGCGCGAGCGTCTTTATATGGTTTTTAATTATTTTCTCCCCTTGAGCAAATGTGAGCAGATTTAAACCAACGCGAAATTAAAGTTTAATATGCCACGAATTACTGTAAAAAAATTTACGGATGTACTTTGATGTACTTTTTTTTAAACTCTAATCAAAGTTGATAAATGTTAAACATAAAAAATTAGGACAAATTGCGATTATTTTAAAAAAATTTTGTGGGAGATTGATGGTCTTATAATGCTAAACACACCCTCTAAAAATCAAATTAAAAAACCAAATAGCTTGCGAGGGACGCATGTTTAAAATAATGCACGGAATTTGACAGTAAAGTTTCAGCCTCAATTTTAATAATAAATTGATTTATTCAGTTAAAATTTAATGCAGTTTCAGAAACTACGTTTTGTTACGAACATTTTAGCATACATAAATTTTTTGGTCTTACACTTTGATTTCCGGACTTTTTTCCATTGGACGACACACTGTGCGACGCACAGTGCGGCATGTAAATGGACATTCGAGACAAAAATCATAACTTCTAAACTAATCAATTTTTGACATAATTACCTGAATAATTTTTTAAAGAGAATACAAAGATGCATCGATTAATGCACCAACAATATAAGGTTCCATTAGAAAAAAAGTTTATTTTAATTTCTTTTTTAATGAAGAGCTTTTTATGATTAGTTGTTATTGCAATTTGTTGTCAACTGTATACTGTACAACTTTTGTTCGAAATATTTTTTTATTATACGGTTAAATTTAATTATATCTACTATAATGTATAATTATTTGACAATACACAACACCGTATTTTTTACTAGTATTAAGTAATGGTTAATACAAACTGCTAGATAAATCCAGAACTAAACTAAGCAGCATATTACTCAGGAACCATAATACTTTTAATATAAATATAATATGTACATGTAAATAAAAAGTTTAATTATATAAAGATAAACTATTAAAAAATTAAATTATTCCTTACAGTTTTTGTCTAACTTTTGATCATTTCTGGGAATAAGTGTGTTCGGACATTCAAGCTTCAACCAAACCGCGATTACGAATGCATTTCTCTAACAAAAATTAAATAACATCGAGTCTTGCAATTTATCGCAGAAAAAAATTATATAGCAATATATTACAACATCTTGTTGATACAGAACCGCCAAAATTATAGGATGTTTTGAACCGTTTTCTTGTAAATTGCATTTTAAGGAAAAAATGCAATTCCTAAATTGCCAGTTAAAAGTATGTATACCCTGGTCAAATTCTTCATACCTAAATTGTAACAAACAGTTTAAAACAAAAACGAACTTAAAAGAGCAATTAGAGTACGAGTAATCTAACTTTTTAGTATTTATACTACAATAAACTCTTGGCTGTTACTGATCCCTTATTGATTTTCTTGGA